>OLMO02000009.1:5928154-5983452 GCA_900291935.2 Cassiopea xamachana | reverse complement strand
AGGCTGGCAAAAGTGCTGTGGTGAAGAAGCTTGTACGCTTTGTTGAAGATGTGAAGGAGCCATTTGCTAACAAACACATTGGAAGCATTTTGAGTGGAAGAGAAATGCACATGGGAATGTATGGTGCTAGTCAAGCCTAAGCAAAAGTGATCGAGTTGATTGTGGACTCCACTGCTAATGATTAATTAGTTTATGCTCAAATGCTTATGATTATAATCATCCGATGCTGATGCAACTGTTGATGCGTAATTTCATTGGCTCTTTAGTCTGTGAGTCAAGTACAGTGAGTCATAGTTGGGCTAGCAAGCATTCATAGGTACATCGCTTAAAATTCTTTCAGACAGATGAAAATTGTTCATTTTGTCGAGAAAATGGACGTGTGTCCTCACTCTTTTGCAGCTCCATACCAGCCAAGTTTTCTTTCTGGATTTCGCCAATCCAATGAAAGAAAGGTGAAATCCCATAATGCAAATTTACTGTGCAGTACTCATAAAACCATGAATTTATAGCGCAATGTGGTGTTTGGAAATTTTATTTATGTGGTCTTTTAGAGGGCCTTTTTCAAGAACTTTCATACTGGGAGGCATGTGTAAATGAGACTCTTAAAGAGATGTTACGAGACATTTGGATGGGATTGGGGACATTTTCACCATTTGACCAACTGTTGTTACTAAAAGAAAAAAGGCCAAGGGAAGCACTGTAGCCAACTCTCTTGCAGCATGGCCGACTTTTCGATCAACTTTCTTGCAATTTCAAAGTATTTGGGATGTGATGCCCCACCACGCCCCCAAGAACACGTCGCAATTGGTAACTAAGAACTTCTTGCATTACATGGTGTATTCCAAGTTAAAACAAATAAAAATGTGTAGCATTCTCTGAAATGTCGGAAAACACCTTTTGAAAGATGGAGAAATTTCCACTTACTGCTTTACTGGCTATGTTAGAACCTCATTCAAAATGAAGGGGCCCAAGTGGAATTCATACACTGAACTCCCATGAATGAGCCCACATCGATAAGATTTTTTTCAGTCCTATTTTTAGAAGCACAACACCCCTACACCAATGCTAAAAACAAACAGAGCTATTTGAAATGGTGAACAAATGAACTGATTTTAAACTGCCTTCTCCTTGTTCTTTCTCTCATTTGAAGGCCTCCTTTCTCCGACAAAATACATGATGCATTTCAAACTGAAAAAGTAAGATGTTAGCCTGTCAGTCTAATAGATGTAACTGTGGCACCTACAGTAACAAGAAAGACTGTATCTGTATTGTTAAGTAATTGACCTATTACTCACCAGGAGGGGCCAATTTTTCTTACTGGAGGGACTGTAAGGAAGGTTGGGGGTCAAGGCCCTTCAAGTCAGTATATCAAATAGGTCCTGGTCTTCAATAAAGCGTAGACCAAAACCAAAACAAGGCCACTGCTTCTCTCATGGTGGCGTAATCAAAGATGCTGTGATCTATAGGAGGGGAGGTGAACGAAGATGAAGGATGGAAAGCACGGATGAGAGTAGGAAAGTGCAAAGAGTAGCAGTTCATTGTTGGTAGCCATTCAAGTCAAAGCAAAAGATCTGGACAGTTTAACAATGGTAGACTGTGAAGATTAGGTACATTGAGAGGTATACTAAGCAAAGTCAACAGCCATAGTAAAGGAATCTATATCTTTCTGGTTATCAGCAGAGTTGGAAAGTTCAACGACGAATGAGGCCATAACTCATTCTACTCTACAAGCTTCTTTAAATGAGTCATGTGCTTGCTCTTCTTTTTGTTCCCATGTTTTTAGATATTCTCCCATATTTGACTCCTTCCATTCAAACACAGTGGGCAAAACGACGGGGAAACTTTCAAAGAGTGGCAGCAGGTCAACATAAGTAAAATCTTTTGTGGTGCCATAAAGGCAGCAAATAGGTTCTTGGGCTTGCCCTCAGAAAAAGCTTTTGCAACCACATTCTCTGCAAAACTGGAAAATGCCAGTAGAAAGCCTTAGTCTATGACGAATAGAAATTGCAGAGTAGAGTATATTTTTATATGATTTTGGTAAGTTATTAGATGCAATGTTCCACTGTCCCCACTCTCTACGAACCTTGTTTTGAAAGGAAGGAGTGGATTGGAATTAACTGTTCTCGTTATTTCGAAATGAAGCTCCCTTCATTAAGCGGATCAATCACTGCACACTTTAGTCATTTGACGCTAAACAAAGACAGTCTATTATTGCTTTAAGTTGTTATATTGCATATATTGCACAGCTCTACAATTAAAAAGAAACTTCATGGAAATTAAGAAAGCAGAACTATTTTAGGATAATTTAGAGGCACTGATGCCACAAATAAAACTACATTTTTTCTATATGGTCTCGTTTCGGTATAATTTGGCTTTACAGTTCGAGAATTTTGTAATTTCTGCGCACTAACATTGTAAAAGCAAAGCTATTTCAAAACATTATTTTAATCATTATGTTGATTTTTAAATTATGTAAATCTACAGTAATACGTATGTAAGAAATTATAGCCATTGCTGCAATTTGAAATACAAAACAAGTGCAATAATGGCTGTTGGATGAAAAATATTACCTAGTTTAAAAATTTTAGCTACTTCTAATAGCATAAACATCATCATTGTCAGTATCTTGTTCAGTTGAAAATTCACTGCTGACTTCATTGTTGGATCCTCAAAACCTTGAAAATTGGGTACAAGAAGATAATTGGAATAGGAAACAAGTCTGGTAGCCGATGGTATGCTAGGATGTCTCCAGCCACAAGCTCGCAACAAAGGGAATTGTCTTAGGAGTCGAGACCCCTGCCCTTTGCAACAAAAGAACGAAAGTACCCTTTCTTTTTGTACCCTCTCTATATCAAAAAGGGTGTTCCTTAACATGGAAAAGACATAGTCTCAAAAATATCCTGGGGGCCTTGCCCGCAGCCCCCATTTTTTCTCTGCTGTGATAAGACAAAAAACAATAAGAATAATTGGTCTTCAGAGCAACTATGTCATTGACCTCCCACAGTATTTCCTCTATTTTTTAATCTGTGAAACAGTATTCAAAAGCTGTATCTTTAAAAGCTTTAGTGTGCCCTTTTTCGTGGAATGAACCGCTGCCCTCGAAGATTCCTAGTTGTGTGCTTGCTTATCCAGTTCTTTTTTCATTTTTCCAATCTTGTAGATGTTCAACACAAAATTGAAAAGCTACACGAGGAGCCTAAGGTTTATCTTGATCTCCAAGCTCACTTCTAAGTTGTTCTCACACTTTCTTCTTTTCTCAGTAATGATATCAGATTTGCCTAATATTTTGATATTTTAATCGCCATCTTAGAGCAAAACCAGCTAGGTATGACAAACAAAACAGCTTTCAAAAGAAGCCAGGACGAAGTTTAGAAAAAGTAGTTCTATTCTCCTATTCTGTTTCAACTATTCTCTTTATCTTCTGCTAAGCTTCTCTTGCCTGAAAATTTTTGTACACTCGCCAAGTACTTAATGTACATTTGTCATTCTTAGCAATTTAATTTTATCAAAGCAAACGACACAAAAGATTTTCCAAACGAGTTTGATCCTGTCAATGGCATTAAGCTTTTTTGGTGAGGGTTGATCATCTTTCAGGCCAAATCCAGGCTGTAAGTTCATCATAAGTGCATGCTATGACAAATTTTTAATGTATTTTATTTCAAAGCTGGTATAGATGGCTTTCCTAACGCATTCAGAACTATTCAACAGTTTGGAATGTACAGTTTAAAAATAAAAATTGAGATAAATTATAGAACTATAGTTCAGAATTTTATTCAAAAAGCTATCTAATGAGCAAAAAGAGGGTTTTATGTAGAAGCTAAACTAGACCATATAATCAAAAAATAAGTTAACTTTTGGGCCCTCAAAACCCCTAAAAGCACTTTCAATAGAAAGTCCTCCAAAATTTTGTAGACCGGTGTTATTTTTAAGAATGGATGACTGCTAAGAACAATTCATGGACGAATTGCAAAATTCGAATAATCGGAGGATATGTGGATGAAATTTTTGTCATATCCTTGCTTGCTGGTTATGACTTTTACCACAGTCATAACAATAATGGAGTGATTTTATAATTGATAGCCCCAAATACCTTCTCTGCTGCTGGTTCTTTTATGTCAATTCTTCATTTTCTTCAAAAATCAACTGAAAAGGGTATTCCACCTTCATCATTTCGTGTGAGTATTATGAAACCAATTCTTCGTATGCTCTTTGTATCGAGAAAACCATGCATGGGCAACTTTTTTCTCATGTGGACCAAATTTTGTTTTGAACAGGAAACACGTAACAGAAAATTATGTGCGCGCGCATAAGTTCTTGAGAGACAGGTATGTAAAATCTTTTCGAATGCACTCTTGTTATATTCCGCAGTTCATCAGATGATACATATTTCCCCTGCATTATGGGAATGGCGGCCTAGTATTCGACAAGGTCAAAGCAGACATTTGTCAACTATTTAATCACAATCTTCTAGGGGTAGCTAACAAAATCCAAACATATTGTAAAGAACACTCTTGTAAATCTTGATAAAACACATTGCATAGTTTTCTTTAGGCTTAGACTAATCTCTCATCACAGAAACTCAAATTTCAAAAGTTGTTCAAAAAGTTCATCAATTCAAAGGAGAGGATATCAAAAATTCCTCACAAGACGAATTAAAACCCTCCGCGGGCCTAATCTGGCCCACCGGCCGTAGGCTGCCTGTGCATGATATACAGTATACATTTTCTGAAAGCCAACGTTCTTGTCTTCTCAAATATGTAACATTCTATGAGATCTATTGTCTCGTTAAAGTAATATGCCTCATTTAAAGCAGGCAACTCAAAACAACTTTGGCACCAGTCAGAAAAGCTTTACTTAAATGAGTAATATATTACTGATCTCACTAATACGCAGAACAACCTTCATAATGATGTAAAATTAGCCTCTTTAATCCAGTCGTCCAAAGCGAAACACAAGGCTCATATTTGATTTTATTCAAGGCAAGCTATTTTGAGTATTCTAAGCATTTTAAGTATCGCTTTTTTCTTAAAGTTTTTGTATATTTATTCATAGTGAATATACTCTTCATTTTTTTTAGTTGTATGGCTCATTGAAAAGCAATTACCCTAATTGAATTGAGCCCTGGGTAAAGAAGTTTATATTTTTATATTATATTAATAATGTATTAAATTGTAAATAATACGTGTGTTCCAGATTGTCTTCAATGATTTCAAACTTTAATCTGATATTTTAAAGTTTGACAAAATGCTAAAGATGATTTCTAAATTTTTAGTGTTCTCATTTTCAGCAATTCCTTGGATCAGATTTTTGCTAAAATGAATCATATAAAACAGCTATAAGCACAAAATCATTACACCCTACGAATTCCATTTCATTCTGAGCTTCATGGGCTGAAATGTCTTTTCTTGGAAGCTCCATAAACGTGTATAGAGAAATCGCATATTGCAAGGTAACAAAGTGATCCGATTAATTTATATAAGGGATGGTTGTTCCGGGGTTTCCTGCAAAATACAGCACCACATGATATTTGACATCATTTTTATTGTCTAGAAGGGTCCTGCTTCATATGGGAGACAGGGGCGTGTCAAAGTAGTGGGTGTAAGGGATGCCAATCACACCCTCACTTTGGCCGAATCCCTCGGAAAGGCTATAGCTTGTCGGTATATGCTTGCTTAGCGATCATCGCATGTCAGTAATCGTTTCAGAAATTAAGTTTACCAATTCAGTAATTTACCGACATTAAGTAGCCTGTGAGAAAATTTTTGATGCCAACCCCCCACCCCCCCCCACCACCCTACTCAAAGGTCTTTCGACAAGGCCACTGATGCGTGAATTATTTTTGCATTATTGTCTTCTTGCGAGCATTATTTTTTAAGCTTTTAATTGTTGTGCAAACAATTCCTTGACTTTCTCTTCACCACTCCTTGCTTATGCAGATTTTGCTGTTCAGCTATAAATAGGAGATCATTATGCCTTGATAATGCTCTTTCATTCTGAGCTTCATGAACTGAAATGCCTTTCTTGAAGGGTCCAAGAACGTGTTTGAGAAATAGCATATTTATTTCAAGATAACAAAGTGATCTCATTAATTTTTAATAAAGAATTGTTGTTGCAGTGTTGCAGCTTTTCCTCTAAAGCAGAGTGTCACATGATCTTTGGTTTCATTCTTATTGTCTAAAATGGCCCCTGTTGTATGTGGAAAACTGTGTCTCCTTAGATGCATCAGTTTTTGAAGCTTCTAATTGCTGTGCAAGCACTTTCTTGGCTTTCTCTTCACCACTTCTTGCCTTTCCAGCTCGGCTTATCCTGTCATTCTCTGTTTCTGGTGTAACAGCTGAAATAAATCGTTGTATTTGCATTTAGCAACAAACGCTGTTTAGACTTGGTGAGATAAATATATTATGCTAAACTTGTCCAAGCAGCCCTCCCATTTACGTCATTCGATATTCTATCATTTACAGAATCACTTGTGTGAAAATATGTTCTAACTACTATAAATTTGAGCATTCGTCATGCAATGATAACTTCATTTCACTCTGTAATTTTAATCTTTTTTCTAAAATCAGCATCCTTGTAGTAAAGAAATATGACGTGCTTCTAGCGGCAACTACTCTCGTTGATGCCCTTATGTTGTGGCGATGCTTCTAAATCTGAATAAAACAATTCCATTTCGACTCAAAATTAATAGGCGGTGAGGAGCTGCAATAGGAATGTCCTGGTAAGCATTTTTTGAAAACAATAGTCGGGTAGGGACGTCCATAACGGACTGGAGAGAATTTGTGCTTGTGTTCAAAGGAATGGTTGAGATATAAGCATGTATCAGTCCTTTGAACGTATCACATTTTTCCTGAATTGCGTGCATGGGCGTAGGAGGATGCCAAATTTAGAGGGCTGTAAACTTTCTGTAAACTTTCTGCCCGAATTTCCTATTTTCTTCAGAGTATTTGCCAGAGTGAAACCGATTTCTGCCCAACTTGGGGGGCTATAGTCTCCCTGCCCCCACGTCCTACGCTTATGATCGCGTGTGTATAAAGTTATATATATGCTCTGTTGGCTTTTCTTCAATTCTTGATCTTTTCTTATAAACTTTTCTTATAAATAGGTTTCTGATTGTTTCAAGAGTACATGGAGCTTTTTCACTTTCTGTTTGTTTGCATGCACAAAACATCGGAACTTAAAATATTAGAGAGGAAAGTCTTAAGAAAGTTTTCGTACTGACAGTGAAAACCTAAAAATGTTTTAGTACTGGACCAAAGAAAACTTTCTTGAATTATTCTGTAATTACTTCAAGTATCTTCCACTCATCTCTCTTCCTACATAATATACAATAAATGGATATGATTTAATGATAGACAGCTTTTTAATGCGTAGATCTGATGCTTTCTATTTTAACTTCTTCTCTTTAGCATGCTACAAAAAGTCTGCGGAGAAATGATATAGTTTATGGAGAGGCTTATTAGTTTAAGAATGTTGTACTCTTGTGTTAGAGTCATTGCCATGTCATTTTATGAAGTACGGAATATCTTTTGTATAAAAATTGACCTGACAGCATTTTTTGTATGTTTGACATTCCGCTCGAAACTAACCGGCAGCTTTATAAAAATTTTTACCCTCAGCACCAAATGAGCAATTACTAAACATGACTATTCCTTTCTGCAGTACACGGATTTTTAATAAGAAACCAGTTTATGAGCAACCTAGTACTACACACCTTAAACTTTAACAAATGTTCAGAGCTAAGAGGAAAGAGATAAGAAACTTTGGACAAAAAGCATATTGACATCGCTACCTGGTTCAACGCAAAGCCCAACTAAAACATTGTGAATATTGCTTTAGTGTTTAGCTCGCACAGATGAATTTTGTTTGTTAAAATACGTATAGCTTGCTACAATCGTGTTCTGTTTCAGTTTTCACTGCAATTGTGTTCGTTAATTAAAGAAACCTTTAAGAAACTTTTGGAACTAAGTATGGAACTTTTGGAACTAAGTATGGAACTTTTGGAACTAAGTATGGAACTTTTGGAACTAAGTATGGAACTTTTAGAACTAAGTATGGAACTTTTGGAACTTTTGGAACTAAGTATGGCCCAAAATTAAGAAACATGTAGTACTAGGCCTTGAACCGGTTTGATCTTTTAGACGGGGTTATCTCGGATGCATGAACGGAATATCTTATCCTCTGTCAGGTTGCTCACCTTAACGCGGTACCTGCATAACTGTAGCGATTAGATAGATATTCTTTGAACTTAAGAGGCGTTACCTGGCTGTTGTCACAGGTTTTGTTTGAATATTTGGCTATGGAAGAGAAGATAACCTAATTCACAAGGTAAAAGAACAGAGACGTTTATTCATGGAAGAAAAATGTGACCTGCAATCAAAAGTCTGCTATCAAAAATCAGGTACCAAATCTTGGTTCAAGATCACTCAAGACCTGCCGTCACATTGCACTCGACGTACAAACATCGTATACAGTTGGCCCCAATACCCACCAGGGCATATTTTAAGAAATGTTCAGTTGTGTGGCAAATCCTGACAAGTGCCAATTGTTTCCATAGAAACATCAAAGTAGGTGAATATGCAAGTTGATTTAAGTATGAGATCTACAAGGATAGTTTTTCATCTAGGAACAAGACTCGAATATCAAAATATAGGTTTAAAAACTAATATTTTCGTTGATGTACAATGACATTGTCGACCTGGAGCAGCCGGACATAGAGGGCTTTATGAACGAAAATTGTGACAGAAAGTTCGGGTATAAAGACCATTCCCTGACCACACCCTCTAAACTCAAGGAGCGCTTGGGAAACACCTTTGTTACAGTTTAATTTTATTGGACAAAGATCTATGTCAAGTGGCAACTTTTGGTTCTAAAATCATTCTTTAATTATTCATAAGGGCCTACAATGTTAAACCTCTTTAAAATTGGGTAGCTTATAATTGGTTACTTGTGTTGCAAATCTAATTCTTCATAGGAAAGAAATAACTACTTCAGATGTCGTCCATTCATCTCCTTTCCTAAACAATATATAATAATTGGATCTAATTATAATTGTATAAATTTTCTAAATATGTAGACTTCTTTCAACTTCCTAGATGAACAGATGACATCGTTCTAGATTTTAGCTTGCACTAGCGCATTTGGCTTGTTATATTACTAATAGTTTGTCACATCCACGTTTTGTTTACGTTACTCACTGCAATATTTTTTGTCGATTTACAAAACTTTTAAGAAACTTTTTGAACTGCAATGCGGTTTGAAACCAAGAAGCGTTTACACTTCTAGGCCCTTAGTCAGACTTCTTATCAAAAACTCAAATATTTGCTTGTCAAAAAATCATTTGACCTTGCATGTGGGGCTATCTTCAATATTTGGCTATGGAAGAGAAGATAACCTAATTCACAAGGTAAAAGAACAGAGACTTTTTTTCATTGAAGAAAAATGTGACCTGCAATCAAAAGTCTGCTATCAAAAATCAGGTACCAAATCGTGACTCAAGATCACTCAAGACCTGTCGTCACATTGCACTCGACGTACAAACATCGTATACGGTCGGTCCCAATGCCAATCAAGGCCACCGCGACATTACTACTGAAGCATGTTTCCATAGACTTTTCACTCACCAGGGACCCACCGGCGATGAGCTCTCCTTCATAGAGAATTTTCAAATTAAACTGTGATGAAAGTCATTTTTAGTAGTATTGACGTTAATCGAAGTTCTGAAACTGCCGGCGACCCACCGACGACCTACCGCAATCATGTTTCCATATAAATTTCTCGAGGTCAACTTTTCAACTTTTCTTCGATGTCTGCGGTGGGTCGCCGGTGGGTCGCCGGTGGGTCGCCGGTGGGTCGCCGGTGGGTCGCCGGCAGTTGAAATGAATTGTTTCCATTAAAAATCCAATATCGCAGGTGGGTCGCCGGCACTAGAAAGTTACATGGAAACCAGGCTTGAGAAACGTTCAATAGTGTGGCAAATCCTGACAAGGGCTAACTGTTTCCATAGAAACATTAAATTAGATTTTAGCTTGCACTAGCTCATTTTGTTTGTTAAAGTACTCGTAGCTTCACGCATCCACGTTTTGCTTACATTCTTACTGCAATAGTTTTTGTTGCTTTACGACACTTTTAAGAAACTGTTAGAACTACATTGTGGTCTAAAAGCAAGAGAAATTTACACTTCTAGGCCTCTAAGCCTAGCGCACACAGCACGATTTTTGTCGCTGGCAACAGAGATCTTGTCTTCTGTCGTCAGCGACGAAAAATTATTTCTAGCAGAATTGATATTGAAGATCGTCGTCAGTGACAGAAATCTTTCATTTGTGTTTCCCGCACACAGCAAGTTTTCGTAGCCAGCGACAAAAATTTTCGTCCTCAGTAACGAAAGTCGTGCTGTGTGCTCTAGGCCTTTAGTCAGACTTCTTATCAAAAAAACGCATAAACATTTGCTTGTCAAAAAAATCACTTGACCTTACATGTAGGGTTATCTTCGATGTATTTTAAATTGGATGCATGAACTGAACATCATCATTTGTGAGCTTACTTGTCTCAAGGCGATTCTTGCATAGCTGTGGCAGAAAGGTAAAGGATACACCTTTGTTAGTTTTCATCATTTGTCTTTGCAAAGCACCTATTCTATTAATTTGTAGAGTTCAAAACAAATTTGCACGAGGACTGTATTAAAGTTTTATTAAAGAGAAATTGTTTATGCGCACATAGGGGAAATGATGTGAAATAGTTCCTTATGAGGCTAACTTCTCTTTCGGAGCTAGTTCTAATGTAGCTTTTTCGTGACTGGCATAAAGAATCTTTTGAATACTTCAAGGTTTATGATAATTCTCTACTGGCAAACATTAAAGGTTCTGCTTGTTGCTTTGATGCCATGATTTTGCTAGATTAACCCCTGCTACTTCACTTGAACTACTCTCTCTATACTGAATTCTCAATTTTGTGCTGAGCTCAAAATTCTTACATGGTTTTTAGTTTGAAACTTCGATTATTCCTAACTTGTTCTTAAAAGCCATACTTGTAGCTTCTCCTGAATATCAAAAAAGTATATTCAAGACATTGTTGATGTCTTACTCCATCATAAAGCAGAACAAAATCGCAACATAATAATAAATATTGTATCAAAGTGCAAACTTTAAACTACAGCAGCATTACAGCTCAAACACAGAAAATTCTAAATCTTGGAGAAACTTGAGCTATGATTTCTTCTTAAATTATTCTGATATTTCAGTGATTCTGAGCCTTATGTTCTTAAAACTTTTATCGTTTTATCTTCTGGTGAAAATTGGCTGGTATGATTATTCGAGCAGACAAATGTATTGCGTTTGGTATAAAGAAAGCAACAACAAAATCAATTCAATAGCTTCTCATGTAAAATCAGTTGATACCTCGTGTTACCGATGTGGATTCTTTTAAATTCCTTAGTAAATATCTTGACTTTGGCATTACTAACTTAATACATAAATCGAAGTTAATCTTAGAGCTGCATAATTCTAAGTCAGATTGATATCTTACCTTTGCATCCAAAGCATAAAGTCTTATCAGACAGTCATCCTTTGTTTTCTAAAGTTTCTTGGCATTTTTGTGTAGACGATCTCTCAAAAAATATGGATATGAGAGAGCCTTGACAAAATTGTCGCATCATATATTCGTAGATGGCTTGAAATTCCAAAATATGTATATGGTATATTTAAAACTGCTTCATAGCTTCCTATGTATATATATATATATATATATATATATATATATATATATATATATATATATATATATATATATATATATAAACTGCTTCATGGTTTAGGTTCAAAATTGAAGATCTTAAGGGATACAACGAGAGGTATTTGTCGGACCAATTGATTTTCTCGGTTAGTAGAAATTGTTTTGTCACTTTTCTGAGGAGCAACAAATTCCAAATAAGCAATGTTAGACCAGGCCTTATACACCATGCCACTTTGGAAATGCTAGGAAGTAAGAAGTAGCACAGTTAAAAGCTATACCTGCCTCCTAACGTGCACTTAATGTAAGTGTGAAGCACTCCCAGTTAGTTTATCCAAAGGTTAGTGATATAATTCCAGGGACGTCGGAACGATAGTAGGGCAGGAGGGGCAGAAGTTTGGAAAATGGCACTTGCATTGATTATGACGTCATAATGACGTCAAAATTTAAACCTAAGGGTTACTTGTCACAAGCATATGCTTCTGACCATTGTTGCATTTCGGGGCAAGTCATAAAATCCTGAGAAAAGAACGAGTGTAAGAAGAAATGTGAAAATATTATAATATCAGTGGACAGGATAAGGGCACTTTTGCCCTCGTTGCCCCACTCTTTGAGGGCAGGGGGAGCACTGTCCCCCTTCGCTCCCGTGCTCCGGTGTCTCTGTATGATTCGTTTCCTATTGTCTCTTTTTTTGAGTGCCCTTCTGTATGCCACTTAGCATGACCAAACGCGCCACAAGTGCAGGGTATTTTTAGAGGTACTGACTGCTGTGACATTTGTTCCAGTGGGCTCTTTTACTTGTCCCAGCAGTAAAGGAAAAATTAAAACTTCTGCCCCAGTTGACTATGTTGAAATGAGACCCTTTTTGATTTTCTTCAGTAGCAGGTATTGATGATGCTGGCTAAAATGGTTTTCTTGATATTCATTCCTCATACTTTCGAGTATCAATGGTCACAAAGACCAATCTGTTACGAATTAAACGGGAGCCCTCATACGGACTACCATCCATCGCTGTACCAATCCATTCTGCATTGGTATTTACCTTTGAATTCTTTTTTTCTTTCAGGTCAAACTAACAACAAAAGATTTCTACCGGTTATTGCTCACCACACTCAACATGAAGGCAACATTGTTTTGTATGGTGATTTTGGCATTCTATGCCCAAGCTGCCAAGAAAGGCCATGTAACACGATTTCGTTTGCTTTGAAAGTTACATCTGACCCATCTTTTGTAGAATAATCGCAAGGATAGACTTGCAATATATGGAATAGGACTGTATAAGTTCAAGCCCGTAACCGAGGGGGGTCTGGAGAAGCAAGGCACCCGATAAGTTGTGACATGTAGCTTTGTGCTCAGGGGAATGCTGAAGTAGGGGGCTTGGAGGTGTCACACCCCCACTTTTGTCAAAGCCTTGAGTAATTCTAAAACTTGCCTGTAGGTAAATGCTTGCTTTGCCATCATAGCTTGTCAGTATTTTTTGGACATTTAGTAACCTATCGGTAAATTTTTGTTGCTACACTCCCATTCAAAAGTACTTCGGCAAACCTCTGTTTGTGCGCCCCCCTCCCCCCTCTGAGAAAGTTTTATAGCGAGCACTATTTGTTTCTTTTAACCAATTTCTGCTTCAACTAAAACAGGTTGGGGGTCACTTTTCTCTGCATAGAGGTCAATGTTAAACATAACCAAATTCTCATTTGCAAATATATGAATCTAAGCATGCCCCCAGACCGCATTCTTTCTGTAGTCACGAGCAGTTTTCTTATTCCGACTTCTTACAGGGCTGCTGCACTTTGTCTGTTACTGTATCCCTTCAGTTCTATTCTATCTATTTATTTTTCTTTACATCCTTTCTATTTTGTAAAAGCCTTTCTGTTTCATAGTCTGTATGCATTCTTTTTCAACTTAAATAACTGCGTTTACAAAGGCTTCCCCTGCTCATCCTATATTGATTCATGCTCACTAATTTTGCCCCAACTTTGCTATGCTCATAGATGTACTTAGGCAAACATATCTGTGGGACGTGTTCAAAAATTTTGACAAAGATTTGGCCAAAACTATGTAAGAAAGCACTGTGACGTACAGGATGTTAAATCCCTTGCATCATAATCGATGTTTTTACAGCTTCTTGCACAATGGGGTGCCACCAGTGGTGTAGTGCTGGGGGGCTCAGGGGGCTTAGCTCCGATAGTTATTTGTTTCTTATTTAGGGGGCTAGAACCCTAGTTATTCCAAACAAATACTGGTTCAGAACAAAAAATGACAGGGTTACGAGATTCTCGTTCATGTTCCTAGAAAAATCAATATCACCATGACACTTGTTCTAAAGAGAAGTTCTTCCAATGGCGTCCATTATGTTCAAATTTGTGACAACATTAAGCGATCTTCTTTCCAAAGAAGCTACTTTTCAACCTTCTTCAGGGGTAAAAATTGCGTGAAACCCTCCCTTCCCCAACAGATAAAATCGCTCAATATGCAGGGCAATTGAATCTCTTTGCAGGGTAAAAATGCCTTGCCACATATGAGTTTCAGTGCACATTCTGGCGTAGCCTATCTTTCTTTGGGCACACTAGTGTGAGATCTTGTTTCTAGCGCTGGACTACATTACAGCAAAAGCAAAGGTAATCGTAACTTGTTTGTAATTCGTTTTCAAGTTAAAGGAGCAGTTTTCGCTCAGGGAACAGATATCAGTGGTGATAGCATCTTACGTACCACGTTCCAAAAGGGTGTTTTCTGACGTTCTAGAGGGCGTAGTTCTGAAAGCTTTTCCGAGTGCAGGCATAAAAACAATTTGTTATCAATCAATTGAAATTTTTCATAGTTGGCAAAGACGATGTATTATATGCCGTTTACTACTGCTGGAATGGTATTCTTTCTCAGTCTATTATCAAAGTATAGATGTAACTATCGCACGGCAACATCCAGTGTTTAAATGAAAGTATAGATGCTACCGAGCTAGCCCCCTGTTAGTTTCAATGATAATGCCCAATGTCAAGAAGCCTCGTTTTGGTATACTACATAGGCTTCGCTTTGAAATACATGAATTTATCCATGAGCCCCCCTAGTTATTAATCTAGCTCTAAACCACTGGGTGCCACCCTCATCTACCATGCCCATCCAGCTGGCATTGGGGTGTCATGCCCCTCCAGTGCCCCCTTACAAACTTGCACTCACTGCGGGCCTGAACAAGTTGCTTGTGGACCACCGTTGACCCACAAAAGGAGCTGTTCAATAATTACGTCATGCCTAGGGGGTGGGTAATTCTCATAGAGACAGGCCTATCTCTGGTAGGTCTACACGTTTCTCATTATTCACAGGATGACGCTGGGGGTGGGTGGTTCAAAAATGGCAATTTCAGCGTGGTGTAATTATTGAACAGCCTCAAAGTGACAGTACAGAATGGCTTTGCTCTCCAGTACATTTTCTCTACCTACGTTCTTAAGCCAGGGAAACCTAGGGGATGATTGCCCTCCCCATACTAAAAGTTGGTACCCGAGTAGCCTTCAAGTCTGTAACATCCTCAACTGCTGCTTTCTATCTAGCAAAGGTTAGATCTGTATTTTAAAAAGGAAAGTCAATTGGATATTGAAAATGTAAGCAAGGCTACATCCACTTGACGACCAAGTCACCATATAAAACAGAAGTTGAAGTTTCTAAATGGCAGATATGTTGCTAGGAGGAAAGAAGCTGGAATTTTAAAGCTAACATTTAAAAGATACCTGAATCATCACGATCTGTCGATTGATTGCTGATTGAGGAATCTTTTGCCGAATGTTAACTGGGAGGTCTATTAAAACCGAATCTTTACTGAGTTAAGCGAATATTAGCAAGATGGCCTGATGCAAACAGACTAAAGAGCAGCTTCAACGCAAGCTGATTGAATAAAGCAAGATACAAAACATGCAAAGAAAAATGGACTCTCATAATCCTATACTCCCTCCTCCCCCTCCTCCCTCCCCCAATAATCACTTCTACAAACCGTCCCTGTATCTGACCACCAAATCCGTAAAACCTATGCTAATTATCACTCACACTGATTGATAGACACACAGTCCATTAAACTGCTAGTTGTTTTCTAAGTTTTTTATGAGGTAGACAAAAAACAAGAATGTAAATTACACAGAATAGAGCTAGAGAACTAAAATTGTTGACAGTTAGTGCTTTAGATAACTACGTCATTCAGCATGTTTTAAAGCAGCGTTTCCATACTTTATCAGGGTGGCACCCCATTGACTTCCAGATAGACTCCTAGTGCCCCTACCCTAATCCAAAAAACACGTGTGATCTTTTTCCCCAAATGAAGACAACATGATAATACATGAGGATTTAAAAAACAATGACATATTTTACAAGTTAAACTTCATTACCGTCCCTCCCCGACTGGCTCTTTTGCGTTTCTGTCCCCAAAAAACAACAAAGCATCGCCTCCTGGAGGCGGTAACACCCAACTTACAATATGTCACGTGTTCATGAAAAATATCCTGAGTTTGTTATTGGGCCACAACAAGTTAAATAGAGATCTAGAATGGGCCATAAATTACTTTGATAATTTTAGAAGATCAGCCACTCCCATATAGCAGAGACTTCAAGACTGCTACTTTAAAAGCCCTGCATTGCTTCTCAGAATTTCTAGGGTTTTAAGTGGAACGTTCTCAGCTATCACAGAGACAAGGAATAGTGATGGGTGCCTTCCTCTGTTTTCCATGAAAAGAAAATTATGTAGATAAGAGCGATTTAGGATTTGCCATACCCACTGAAAAGGGCTTAGTAGACTAGGAGGGAAGGGCGCAGCTTGCGGCGATGAGGGTGTGCTCCACCCTACCTTTAAAGCTTTCTCTGTACGTCTATATCTATCAAGGTTCATCGTTGCGCCAGCATGTTTGTCTAAAATTGACCAACTCAGGAATATATGCTGTCGGAAGGGCATTTTCTAGCAATATACAAAGATTCAACACTAAATAGCCATGACTTTTAAACGACCATCATTGCATTGCTCCAATCCCTCAGGTAGAATGGGCATGGCACAGGAGCAAATTGTCTTCAAGCTTCAATGCAGTTAATTTCCAATTTTTATACAGAGTAAAGTTCATAATGTAAATGACTCCCTTTTATGCCCTAATTATGAATAACTCAGTGCATTAATAATGAAGTGATGTTATATTTACTGAAGTTTGAGAATTTTGAAGTGAATTATTGAAGTTTATTGAAGAACAATTTGAAATGAAGTTCAATTATGTGGCCACTGCAATGTTTTGCAGCTTAAATATAGTAGTTCACTTGTAAGGCTACCAACAGCTGAGCGATAAAATTTTATTTTAGGAAGAGAATGGTCCACTGTTTCGCCGAAACGGTGAAGTTGACATGGGAAGTTTAAATGAGTATGAAGTGGACGAGCCAACTTCTGTACTACAAAGGTCAGATTCTTGGAAGAACATGAGCCCTGAAGACCGTCGCAAAACTGCAGTTGAATTTTACTACTCCATATTGGGAATGTGTGAGAAGAATGGTATAGAGCAATGCAGCAACAATGATGCAAAATTCATCGCAAAGACAGCTGGCCTTGGTGATCCAAAATGTTTCTTTTATTGTGGATATGAAAAAATGATCAAAAATGCCCCGAACCTTCCAGGTGAACACACATTGGAGCTGGCAATGAAAGTTGGAATAGATTGGAATGATGAGGTCAATTCAGCTTCAGACATGGAAGAATTGGACACTCGTGGAAGGCAGGGATCTGGATTATGTACGTTACATCTCATACAAGTGAATTTATAGGCCAGGCCATAATGAATCATAAAAGCGTTTTTCTGTTCAGTCATTGTTTATTTCCCCCAAATATATATCCGCGTCTTGCAAGATAAAACAGAAGATTCGTGCCTTTCATGATGTGCAACAATACTGATGTACATAGGGGATGAATTAAAGGCCCCATTCACACTATATCGGGTTCATTTTGTACCACATTCTTGACCGAATCCGATATCAAAATTTTACATGTTCATACTATATCGGATTCAATTGATTGATGCTCGAAAACAAAGTTGACTGCAGCTCAAAGAGAGCTTCCGGAGCGAGTATGTATAGCATTCGTACATTCACACTAGCTCAAAAGTGATGCGATATCAAAAGCATTGCGATACATACCACTTTCATAGCGGAGTGATTTCACTCCGCAAAAGCGACTTGGAGCATGTCGGACTCAACCGATATAGTGTGAATGGAAGGCCAATCTGATATAGGAAGCAATCTAATATATGATGAATCCGGTATAGTGTGAATGGGGCATAAATTTAGTGCCCTCACAGTACTCGCAGACTCTACACATTCTATTGGTAGGACATGTCATGTTTACCGTAGCAGGGGCACCTACATGTACTAGAGGCAAAAGAGCAGGACATGTCATATTTGTAGATTCTAACTAAATAATGTGAAAATGTTCGTTTTGCAGCTGCCAAACACAAAGGGAAAAACAAGAGGTTATTTATCCTCCCCGTCATATTTGCGGCAATAAGTGCAATTATAAACATTGGTTCGATGGCTGCAATTGGGTACTTCTCCAACGACAGAGATATCAATGAGGGGACACAAGCGATATTAAATATAGATTCGGCAACACCTGCCTTGCAGCGTTTACAACCAGCTGTCACTGCCATTGCAAGGGTATGTATGGCAGCAGTATTCCTGTCAAGGAGCGATTACATCTAAATAGGAGAAGCTCTCCTCCTCAAGGTCCACAAATGTCATCGATTCTCTATGCCTTATCTACATTAAAGGAAGAAACTGTCGCGAGAATTAACTGTCGCGTTTTTTGTGGAAGATTTCAACGCAGATATTTGCACTTTCGTAATCATATTGTTACATTGTCTTTTGATTGAAAATCTTCTCGTTTGAAGTATCAATGACCTCACATGCTATTAACTCTCCAAAATTTTTATATGGTCTTGTTTAGGATTTGGCTTTTGTGGAGAGCATACCAAAAACTGTTACTCGCCCAGCAATTCGCGACAGTCAATTGCCGCGACAGTGAAATTTTCCAGCGTTCGCAACAGTTAATTCTCGCGACAGTTAAGAAAAAATTTCACAGCATCCACGACTTTTTGTGACAGTTTCCTCCCGCGACAGTTGCTTCCTTAAAGTAGACTTTCTTTGATCATAGAATTTGTCGAGCTATGGCTTAACGTCACCTCTAGAGTATTTGTATCTTTGTCTCTCTAGTTTAAAATTTTTTGAGGGGTTTTATTGAGAGCTAGCTATATTGCCTGAGTTACTCCTTTTTGATTATTGCAAAAAGGAAACAACTTAAATCTAAAATTTTCTGTGCAGCTTATAGCAGAAATGGCATGTGGCCTTCTGGTTCTGGCAACGAAAAGCATTGCAATGTATTGGAATATACACATGTAGTCCCTAAGTTGAATCCATTATCTGAGTGCCATCATAGATGCCATGGTTCAGAGAGAGCTAATTACTTAAGGTGGCGTGTCCATGATCTAGGATCAGGCCCATGGACAGCTAAGCTGGCTGGGGGGGGGGGACAGGTTCAGTGGTCCAGCTAAACACATGGAAGCTTTTGCATGTTACATATCTGCACTAATAGATCAAAAAACGTGTGGTTAATTTTCATAGATATTGCACTAGAAACTGGGGTCTGACTTGCTCCCAGAAAAATTTTGCGAGGCAACACCATCTAGAACGTCGGAAAAGCCCTTTTTCAGAATAGAATATACTGGTTTCATTACTTATTTTCATGCTAAGAAGGAGGTACTCTGGGGTACCGTGGGGGGAAGCAGGTGTCCCTCTGAAACTTCTTACAGTCCTGTATTGCAATAGAAAGTGCAATGAAAAGGAGTTAAACATCAACATTTTCATTTTTGATTGCAAGGCTTATTTAATCATTTTATTTATTTATTTACATATACTGAATATTTTCAATTCCATATTTTGCTGTCTATATAAAGCTGTATGTAATTCTTGACACTGGTCACGGCACCAATTTTTAAAGAAAGAAGTAAAAGCACCAACTTTCTCCAAAATATCTACATAACATTTTGATCAACAATCATATAAATAGCAACGTGTAATAAAGCGTGTGAGACTGAAGACAACAACAATATCAATACAAAAAAGGGTCTAGTGACTAATTCCTATAATTCTTGACAGCAATTTTTAATCAGCCTTATTTCTATTGGGTTTTGGTCAATGTTTTTATTATGCATCTTGCACTTTTCCAATACGATCCTCCATTGAAACCGTTATTATGGGGCAAGCCACCAACAAAAGGCGATCATGTTTGAAATAATTTTATAAGCAGCAATCACAAGTTAATGCCATTGTGAAGAATCATGATAACTGAACAAGCCAGAACTAAAACTGAAATATGGCCTTAGAAGCTCAACTTCAGCTATCAAGATGGCTTACGTTAATACAGATACTGGAGAATAGGGGCATTGCTCCCGCACTAATTTACGGAAGTTGTATAAGAAGTGTTGTAAGCTGCAATGGAAATTTTTTCAGAATTCTTTCTACACAATTTAAAATCTAGAAGCATCACGCCACAATTATATGGCTTACAGAGATCCTGAAGTTGTTGAGTGACGTCGACCTTGAGCCCTTTTTCAGTCTTGCCACGAGTTTCTGTTGGAATTTCATCTTAGAACTTGGCTGGATAGTTGGACGCTAGTATTTCAGATAGATAATCCAATATGGACTGACTCTTCCTAGGCGTACTGGCCTGAGGTTTTCGTTTCTAGCATTAGCGTATATGCATGCAACATTAAAAAGAACCATTGGCTTAGTGTCTTTCATTGTTCTAAATCTTCAAAATTTGATAAACCTAATCTGAGGGATTAATTTCTCTTTCTCAGCATGAACCCAAAATGAAAAAATTGAGGTAACGTTTTCTAAAACGTCAGAAACGCCTTGTTGCAATGAAAAATGTACTTGAAGTGCATTTTTCATTGCAAACAGGCATTGTCCGATGTGTTAAAAGACGTTACCTCAATTTATTCCATTGGGCAAGCCCTCGGAAAAACTTTTTTGGACAAAGTGACTGTGGCAAGATCAGTGATGATCTGGGTATATTTACTACTACCACCAAGATCTGCACTAGAGGCCGTTTCACCCAGGCTCACCGAGTAACTTTCCGTTGGGGAGGGGGCGGTTTGACCATATGAGCAACTAGTGTTACTAGAAACAGAAGGTCGTGGAAAATACTGTGGCCAACCAACTTTCTTGTAATTTCAAAAATATTGAGAGGCATGGCGTTCTCCCACGCCTCCCAAAAAACACATCGCTGGGCAAAATTAGTTGTTCTAAAAATCTGATCAATTGGCGAGGATCTGTGACATGCAAGAGCTTCTTTATTAAATCTAGTAGTGGGTATTCTAAGATAGACACGCAAAAAGCAATGCTTGTATCACACTTCGAACTTTCACCAACTGACTTGAACACATGTTGTTATCTCATAAATAAACTTGGCAACTAGATATTGAGCAATTACAGTCCTTTTTATATGAATAAAGTTTATAAGAATATTGAAACTAAAATCGCTGAAAATTAAGAATGATTTAAAAATAATGTGAATCTCGAGATTTATCAAGACCTAAGAATTTTTCGTATCCTAGTTATAATACTGCTTTCAGATGTACTTTTGCACTATCGATACAAATATTAACTTTTACTAAGTTTTATTGGAATATACTCCTTAAAGTTTTAGGCGAAGTTACACCTGTAGTATCTAAGAGTAATTTAAGAATACTTCCGCCCATCCATTACTCCAGTTCACCTGCCTACGGGCCTTGCTTAACAGATAGATATTTGAACAAAGGTTAACTCCAGTACTGGAAGAACATTGGGAAAGCTATCTTCACTAAGCTCGAAAATTTGGCAGCGCTTCCTGTAAAGGGAATCCTTCCTTTTCGAAAAAGTAGGCCTGCATAGCAGATGGTTAAAATGCATTTGTTATAGCGGTTTAGCACTTTCACGAGCGAGGTAGCATAGTGGTTAGGCAGCATAACTTAACTAGATTAAAAAGTTTATATATATATACATATATATATATATACATATATATATATATATATATATATATATATATATATATATATATATATATATATATATATATATATATATATATATATATATATATATATATATATATATATATATATATGTATATATATATAAGTTTATATATATAAGCAGTTACAGCATTATAACGTTTCGCTGATTTTTTAGCTTTCATTCTTTTTTCTTTGCTTTCGTTCTTTTTTTCCATTAATATATTCGATTGATAGTGCTGTGTTGTTATATATTCTAACGGTAAATCTTACTCTATTCAACTGATGATGGTTTGATGGACAGACCGAAACATGTCTTGCAAATTGAAAAATATTGTCGTGTGCTATCTGACTTTATTGCATTGAGAAATTTCGGAAAAAAATATAAATACATATATATATTTTATATATACATATATATATATTTAAACATATAATATATACATCATACATACACATACATAAATACATATATACATACAGTTGATCATATAGTACAATACTACTACCTACCACAAGTAAATTATGGTTAAGAGGTTAGGCAGACTTAGAGCCAATTGAATGTATCTCCATGATTTGATCATCCACGAGAGTGAGGCCATCCAGATAGTGCCTACGGCCCAAAACACTTCAAACATTCCAGCAGCGGTAGTTCTCATCTTAATAGGTGTCATCTCAATCATCAGCACAAATGAGGAGCTTTGAAGGCCCTGAAAAAATATATTTTCAACAAGATAATAGATTATGAATGAGCGAGGTAGCATAGTGGTTAGAGCGCATGCCTCCAATGCGGAAGGTCTACGGTTCGAGCCCGACTCGCTGCCCTAACTGAATGCTCGCTCACTGTTCACCCAGCAGCAAATGGTTACCCAGTGGGAATACTGGGGAGATAAAGGCGGCGAGGAAAGGAACTGGCCACCCTACTTCACATGCCGATGGCTCAGCATAAGTGTCCTCTCTAACAGGCACTCCCCTACGTACGAAAGTATACGTGACTACCTTTACCTTTTATAGCACTTTCACCAGCAGCTGCAAAGCACAGTTTTCCGAATTATAGCTAAAGTTGCACGTTCTATAATTCTTTTCAAAATTTAGTGATAGCCTTTATTACACTTTTTTTATAAGAAACCTAGCTCAAGCATAGTATTAAAATTTTCTTACTTTTAGGCCAATTTTTTGTTCTAAAAGTTTCTTAAAAGTTTCTTAATTTAGTGAACTAGAATGCTGTGAAAGCGCGCTCAGAACGTGATTGTAGCAAATTATTTGTCCTATAGCAAACAAAATGCGTCGGTACGAGTTAAATTCTAAATCAATGTCATATACACATTGCTTTGGTACCGCGTTATGCTGAACCAGGTAAAGAGTTCAAGGTGCTGTTTTTTCTAAAGTTGCTAAGATCTTTCCTTGTAGTTCTAAGAGTTTCTTATATTTTAGGCAGTCTAGTACTAGGTTGCTTATAAAGTGGTTTCTTGCAAAAAAACGTTTATTACTATGAACTATTTCCAGGGTACAGTGCAAACATAAAGCTTTCCACACATCACAGAACTCTACTGTTGAAAATTTTCTTGGGGCCAAGCCATGGAGAGCCCAAGATTAGACACTAGATACCGTATACATGAATTGCTGTAGCTATGTAGTTCGATGTTCCCTGTGGTATCTTTTTGTAACTGTATGATTGTACTTATTTATGCGAATATAAAAAATGCTCTTGCAGTTTCATGATAAGCCCCTAGCCTCTTCTAATTATAAGTAGCCAGGGAGCATTGCTTAGAAAATTGGAACGAATAGTGATCAGCAACAACAGAAGCAGCCTACTAAGCTGCTACAATTTTGCTTTGGGAAGGCTCAATTTTTAAAGTGCCCTTTTCTGGAGCCTGCCCCCACCACTCAGAACTGCTTCCAGCGCCCCTGGAGAAACTGATTCCTCAATCTAGTGTCATCGAATCGTAATTTAGAAAGACCCTAGCTCTCTGGCTACTGGAAATGCACTTAGGGGGAAAGTTCCCTATCACCCATAAGAATCGTAATCTACACATTATATTTGCAGTGGGCAAGCGTATCCAAGAATGAAAGTGCTAGCATTTTACTCTCGAACTAAGTTGTAAACTGAAACTCCTACAACACTTATCCCAAGATTGAAAGAAGGTTTAATGTGTCGCACAACAAAATCAGGATCTCTGCACGCCGCATATGTGCATTGATGCTCCTAGATTCTAATTTGGATAGAAATCAATTGAGATATGGTTGATAGGCACAGTGTCGGGCACTTCTATACACAACCTTGGTGAAATTTAGAGGGGGCAACTCCCTCTGCATCCCCAGTGTCTACGGACCTGTATAGGATACTCCCTCCCAGTAAATACCCAGCCAGTGTAAATAGCTAACCATTGCTTTATAGGCATGCTGATAAACGCTTTTCTTGAAATTTAGACTCGAGGATGCTTTGATGTAAAAGGCACAGTTCTCATTAAGGACAAATCAGGACACATGTTTACCAAACAACTTTCTGATCTTAAAGTTGGAGACAATGTCCAATCAGTTGATGACAATGGAAATATCGTCTTTACTCATGTTTACTTCATTGCTCATGATGATTCCAGTCAAATTGGTAAACTATTAAGAGTTCACTATGAAGCTGATAAAGGTGAAATCGGCCATATTGGTTTGAGTGATCGCCATCTTATCTATGCAACTAAATCTGACTCTCATATCCAAACAGCAGACAAAGCAAAACCAATCATGGCATCGGAGCTTTCTAAAGGTATGTCACTACTTTTATCTTGATTTCTCGATTGACTTTTGGATCTGGTGAGATTTTGCCTTCATTCCCTATATGCTATATTTACCTACTAGTGCAGGGGTGGCCAATCTCCGGCTCGCGGGCCACACGCGGCTTCTTCCTTTGTTTCACGCAGATCCTACATTCGTATTGAAGTGTGTGTTTCTTATATGTGTGTATTTCACTTGAGTTCAATATGATATTCTCATGTGAGAGGAAGGTATGCGTCCCCATGGGTGTGGTGTGGCTCTTTGCGATATCACAGCAAAGAATATGGCGCTTAGCTTCTCAATGGTTAGCTATCCCTGTACAAGTGACATAGTATTTGACCGAACGAATTTAGTGGCAACTTTGCTACTAAAACTGAGCTAATATGATATTATTATGACCAAAGGTGATCTTGTTTGGGTGAACAGTGATGAAGGAGGATTGGTCGCCAGGAAAGTTTCTGATGTGATGCCATATTTTGGTCATGTGATTCATCCTCTCACCGACAATCATCACATTATTGTGAATGGTGTTCACGCTTCAGTGCACATTCTTGAGGAAAGTGCTTACAGAATGCTGACAGCACCACTGAAATTTGTTTGCTGGCTCAGTCCTGAGGCTGGCAAAAGTGCTGTGGTGAAGAAGCTTGTACGCTTTGTTGAAGATGTGAAGGAGCCATTTGCTAACAAACACATTGGGAGCGTTTTGAGTGGAAGAGAAATGCATATGGGAATGTATGGTGCTAGTCAAGCCTAAGCAAAAGTGATCGAGTTGATTGTGGACTCCACTGCTAATGATAAATTCATTTATGACGAACTGCTTATGATTATAATCATAACTTATGTTCAATGCTGATGCAACTGTTGATGCGTAATTTCATTGGCTCTTTAGTCTGTTGGTCAAGTACATTGAATCATAGGTGGGCTAGCGAGCATTCCAACGTACATAGCTTAATGCTCTTGGAATGAGATAAAAATTGTTTATTTTATCGAGAAAATGGGCGTGTTTCCTCTCTGTTTAGGAGTTCCACAGCAGCTAAGTTTTTTGGATTTCCCCCATCCAATGTAGGAAAGGTGAATGTCCAGAATGCGGTAATTAGGAGGCAATTAAAATGGATATTGTTGGACAAACATTCAAGCAAAGCTTAGGCATATCGAGGGTCTGAGGGTTGTCCACCAGAAAGGCTTTTGCAGCTAAATCCCATCAATGCTAGAAAATACCCATTTGCAAACATCATTAAATTAGCATAAGAAAATTTCAATCTATGATCTTTGAAAAATATATACAAAGACAATGAAAAGGCACCAAATGCTCAAGATTCAAAGTTTTAATTGCAACACGCAAAATAACGATACGTTTGTGCCATATACCTTTTGCCTTCTGCTCTTTGAGTTCAGATTGGATCAAAGCAATTATCCGATAAATAGAAAATTAAGAGTAGAGCACGCCTATATGTAACCTCAGTGGATTGCTCTGGGCAATGCTTCCCTGCCCCCTACTCAAGCACGCCGGAGCTAGTAAGGCTGGGGGGCTGCAGCTCCCCCTACTTTTAGCTAGTGTTTGATGTCATACAATAGATAGCATATCCTATCTAAGATAAGATGTACCTTGATACATAAAAGGGGGGTTTTTGCACTCTAAAGGCGCACTTGTAAAACACATATAAAATTTAAAGACAATTTATAACCAATTTATGCAATGATAGATTTACTTTTTGCAGTATCAAACAATTAAAATGTGCGTTGATTGGTCTATTGAATGGAGAGAGTTCTATTCTGCTAAAACAGGAACAGTCTATTCTAATCTATTGGAGACAATAATAATCGTTTGTACACCAAAAACATTTCTTCTTGGCAATGGGGGTTAGGGCCGGGAATCCCTTAAGTGTGACTGATAAGATCAATTTTTCGATGAATTGAAAAATTTTTCCAAATATCGTAACTGATTTTCAATTTTATCACATTTACAAAAAAATAAAATGATGTTGCAAAAGATAGCTACTTTAAGATAGTAGATTCTTTTATCGTGTAGTTCTTCACAAAATGTGGAACTCTTAAAAAGCTTTTGCTTAGCTCTCACTGAAATAAACTGGCTGAAATGGGTTACAGTTTCTTTGTTTATCGTGTATATTCTAATTTGAATTCTTCGTCTTTAACATTTTGAATGTAATAGTGATTTAATATCCAATTTTTGCCAACAAAACACTTAATTTTGGAAATTGAGCGTTGTGAAGTTCTTAAGAGTTTCTTAAGATTTTGGCCATTTGAGCCTTATTTTCTTGTAATCTTTTTTCTTATAAAAAAACGTGCAAGGAGATTTTATAACATCTAAAATATCCTTTGTATAAAAACTGACCTGTGAGAATTTTATGTACGTTTGACAACATCCTACTCGAAGCTAATTAGCGGCTAAGTTTTAAAAAGTTTTCTCCTCACCAGCGAATGAGCAATTGCTAAAATGTATTCCTTTCTGCAGTACACGAATTTTTAATAAGAAACCAATATATATGCAACAAAGCACTAAAGGTAGTCCCGTATACTTTCGTACGTAGGGGAGGGCCTGTTGGAGAGGAAACTTATGCTGAGCCATCGGCATGTGAGGTAGGATGGCCAGTTCCTTTCCTCGCCGCCTTTATCTCTCCAGTTTTGTCTCTGGGTACCCATTTGCTGCTGGGTGAACAGTGAGCGAGCAGTCAGTCAGGGCATCGAGTCGAGCTCGAACCGTAGACCTTCCGCATGAGAGGCATGCGTTCTAACTATGATACCTCGCTCATAACATGGCATTAGACACTCTAAAATTTAAGAAACTTTTGGACGTAAAGGGAAAGAGCTAAGAAACTTACAATACTAATAATTTGCTACAATCATGTTTTTTTACGTTATCACTGCAACATTGTTTGTTACTTTAGGAACCTTTTCAGAAACGTTTAGAACTAAAATGCTGAGCAAAATTGAAGAACTTTTATTACTAGGTCTTGGGCCAGGCTTCATATATAAAAATAAGTTTTTTCATACGCTTTCTTGTCCAATCATGAAATTTATTGCAGATCTCAAAGTCAGCTTATCTGAAGAATCATTTGATGTTGCAGATGGGGTTATCTTGGAGCATTGTAAATCGGATACATGAATGGAGTATCTTATCATTCGTGAGGTTGGTCATTCTAACGTGGTACCTGCGTAACTGTAGCGATTAGATATTCCTTGAATTAAGGGGCACTACGTGACCATGGTTGCAGGTTTCTTTGAATATTTAGCTATAGAAGCGAAGATTACTTAATGTACAAGGAAAAAGAACACAGTTGTTTGTTCATGGAAAAATATGTGACCTGCAAGAAAAATCTGCTATCAAAAATCAGGTACCAAATCTTAGTTCAAGATTACTCAAAACCTGTTGTCACATTGTGTTTGACGCACAAAGGTCTTATACAGCCGACCCCAATGCCAATCAAGGCACATTTTTAGAAATTTTCAGTAGTGAGGCAAAACCTGACAAGGGCCCATTGTATCCATATAAACATGAAGGTAGGTGAATACAACCTATTTTATAACAAAAAGGCTTATACGAAAATGAGGCTGAACTGGCTAAAATTCTCAAGGCTAAATTTCCAAAGCTAAGTACTTTTGTTGGCCAAAAATTGATATTACGTCATCATCACATCCAAATTGGTAAAGATAGAATTCAAATTTGAGTATATAAAATTAACAAAGAAAGGGTAATCCACTTTAGTCAATTTATTTCGATAAAAGTTAAGAAAATTTTAAGAAAATCTCAGGCCCAGTTTTAGGAAAATTTAAGAAATTAAGGCTCAGGCAGAATTATGACTTTTTTCATAAAAACTTGTATGAAATTTGATTCAAGTGTGAGATCTAACCGATTCTTCTCCTCTTCTTCTTCTTTCGGCTGCTCCCGATTAGGGGTCGCCACAGCGGATCAGTCTCTTCCACCTCATCCGGTCCTCAGCGTCTTCTTCCACTGCCCCTACCTCCTCCATGTCCTTTCACCGCATCCATGTACCTCCTTTTTGGCCTTCCTCTTCTTCTCCTTCATGGCAGTCTCATACGTAGTACTCTCTGGCAAACATGTTGTGCATCTCTCCTTTTTACATGGCCATACCAATGCAGTCTTGCTTCTCTTAGCTAACCTCCAAGTCTCTTGACTTTAGCTGTACCCCTTATATGCTCATTTCGGATTTTGTCTTTCCTCGTCACCCCAAGGGCAAACCTCAGCATTTTAACCGATTATATGAGATCTAACCGATTCTATTAGGTAAAATAAAATGTTGATTGGGAAAGTCAGCTTTACAAGACTAGCTCATACACAGCTAGTTCTATATCTAGGAACAAGTTTCAAATATCAAAAACATAAATCAATAAATAAAAACAGAACAGATGATTTATATCTATATGGAATTAAAGTTACCCGACGTGAGCTATTTTTCAACGATATTGTTGACCAGGAGCAGCCTATCAAGAGGACAAAACGAAAGAAAGTTGTGGTTGAAAGCTCAAGTGCAGAGAAAAATAGGGTCGAGAGGCAAAGCCCCTGAAAATTCTCTTCCTGAACACGCCCTATAGACTCTCGGAAAAAGTAGGAAACGCATTTTTGCATTTTAATGTTATTATTATTATTATTATTATAAAATTCTCTAACGTTGGTTGTACATACATATAGCTTGCCAAGCTAATTCATACCAACTATTTACAATAATACAAAGTTAAGCAATAAAGATAAAAATAACTAGAACAAAGAAGTAATAAACTATTTCCAATCAAAACTTTCGTTTTTTGTTAGGATCTCTCTATAGCCTCGTTTACAGATCTTGCAGTTGCATTAATCCCCATTCCATTCTTTGATCTCTCTTTTAAATATTGCAGTTGAGGCCACGTTTTTCATATCATGTCATCAGATTATCTTTCTTGAAAATGTTCTATTTAGTCTTGACCTTGGAAGACTCCAATAGACTTTTTTACAAGAACGTGGTTTTTAAGAAAATATACTTTTTTTTATAAGAAAACCGTCATTTTGCCTGAGCTTCAATTTTCTTAACTTTTCCCGAAATTGAGCCTGAGATTTTCTAAAATTTTTGTCAGATTTTTCTGAAATAAACTGGCTAAAATGGGGGTACACATTCGTTAGTAATATTGTATGCTTGAATTTGAATTCCATCTTAAATATTTTGAACGCAATAATGACGAAAAATCAATATTTGGCCAATAAAGACACTTAATTTTGGAAATTAAGCCTTGTGATTTTCTTAAGATTTTCTCAAGATTTTGAATAATTGAGCCTCATTTTCTTATAAACTTTTTTCTTATTAAAAACACTTGTAGTACTCGGTTGCCCAAAAAAGTTGAGAAAGTTTAGTGCTGAAATTTTGAGATCAAAGAAAGTTCGTAATTGTATATACATTAAAAAAATCAAATTATCTGTTTATACAATGTCATGTCTGTTGTACATGAAGCTTTTTCAGTGTTTACTTATGTGGATGCAAAAAGCATTGCAACTCTAATAAGTTAGTTAAGAAAGTCTGATGAAAATTTTGATATTGGGATCGTGAAACAGTTAAAAAGTTTCAGTACTGAGCCGAGAAAGACTTTCTAATAAAAAGAAATGCGTGTATTTGCTTGCAAAACTCTTCGTTATTTTCGAAGATATTATGCAAACCCTTGGTCTTGCTCAAATGTCATAAATCCACTAGACTGGACTCAATGACGGGTGGGACAATTTTTCTTCAGTAATGGAGCAGAAAGAAGGGCCTGATGTGGCTAATGACCCACCGGTACATATATTAGAATGTACCTTGACGCCAGCAAAATCTACGAGTGCATTTGAGTTACAAACAACGAAACAAGCCTTACCAAGTGGCTTGTTTTGCTCGCATTAGAGCGATACATCTAAATAGGAAATTCTACGTCTTTGCATTCGTTTTTGACGATATTAAATGAAAAATAGATCATGTTTCTTTTGATTAGTGCTAGAATGTGTAGTAAATCTCCATTGTAGCTGCCAAAAAAGAGGCCAAAAAATATATATATACATTTATATGAAATATATATATATATATATATATATATATATATATATATATATATATTATGCTGTCCTTTCTTAACAATGGATCTTTTGTAAAAACTAAGGTTCTAACAAATCGTATTTCGGTAGTTTCATACCTTAGGAAAGTTTAATAAATCCATAATTTTTAACACTCATAAACGCTTAAAAATTAAACCTCAAAATGTTTGTTTTCCCTCGGCGACCTCCTCAGTGAGAACTGAACAATTCTCACTTAGGAGGTTGCCGAAGGTCAAGGGAAATTTTGAGGCTTAATTTTTAAATGTTCATGTGTTAAAATTTATGGTTTTATTAACCTTTCCTAAGGTATGAAGCTACTGAAATAAAATTTGAGCTATAGCATACGGGATCTGATCAAGACATTGGCAAGAAGCGCCAGTTATCGAAAATGTTAGGTTTTGTCATTTTTTCAAAAGTGCATGTAGATTTGACGATATGTTGAGTTGGTGCTTGCTTTCTATGTAGCTCCTTCTCTTGAGCATATCTCAAAATTCTGCAGAGAGATAATATAGTTTAAGGAGAGGCTTATTACCTTGACAATGTTGCATAAAAAATGAGCTGAGAACATTTTCTGTATGTTTGAAAACATCCCACTCGAAACTAATTGGCAGCTGCACCAACAGTTTTCTCCTCAACACAGAATGAGCAATTACCAAATATTATTATTCCTTTCTGTAGTACGCGTCTTTTCAATTAGAGACCAGTCTATAAGCAACCTGGCTCTAGACACCCTAAAATTTAAGAAACTTTTAGAACTAAAAGGAAAGAGCTAAGAAATTTAGGGAAAATACCACATGGTAATTGCTACTTGGCACAGAGTCTATTCTTGAGTGGTCTTGGCCACACTTTGTCGTCTTGGAACTCTTGAGTATAGTCTTGGAGATGTAAAAGTGTGGTCAACTTTCCCACTTTTCCATGCTTCTTATCTCACAGAAGTCTTTCTGTGCCTTGGTCTGCAAGTAATCTATGTAAATTTCAAGAAAAGTTTAACATGTGCTTCAAAGTGCTATCATTAAGCAAAAGGTACCACATGAGATTTTAGATTTTTTGAAGGGTGTTTGGTCCCTAAAAATGTTCAAGTAGGGTGTGGTCAAGCTCTATTCAGGCATAGTGTGGTCTTAGAGAAATTTCCTTAACATAGGCCTTGACTTGGTACACGTAAAGCTGAACTAAAACAATGTAAACATGACGTTGCTTTTAGCTTGAACTGAGGCATTTTGTTTGCTATATGCTAATACTTTGCTTCATTCAAGCATTTTTACGCTCTCACTGAAATTTTGTTCGTTGATTTAAAAAACTTTCAAGAAACTTTTAAAACCAAAACATGGCTCAAAATTAAGAAACTGGTACTACTTGGTCTTGGGTCAGGTTTCTTATCAAAAAATACCTGTAAGCATATGCTTGTCAAGAAATCATCAAATTATTGCAGATCGCGGAATCAGTTTATCTGAAGAATCATTTGACCTTCCAAGTGGGGTTATCTTGGGTGCATTTTAAATTGGATGCAAGAACTGAACATNTCTCATCATTTGTGAGGTTGCTCATCTCGAACATAACTGTGGCTGCGAGGTAAACGATATACTTTTGGTAACTTAAGTCATTTGTCTTTGCAAAGCATCCATTCATTGAACTTGTAGAGTTCAAAACAAATTTTCACGAGGAGTATATTAAACATTAATAAATGCGGAATTATTTATGCGTACTTAAGGGAAGTGATATGAGATGGTTCCTTATATGGCTAGCTTCTCTTCTTGAACTGTTTCTAATATGTGTACAAAACACGGTGTTTTTGCAGCTTGCATTGAGAATCTCCTGAATATTTCAAGTTGCATGTTAATTCACTACTGGCCAACATTGTGGTTAGAGGTTCTGTTTGTTTTTGTAATGATTGTCCTGCTGTTGCTTAACTGAAATACACTCTTTTTTTATAAGAAACCATTTTATAAGCAATCTAGTACTAGCAAGCCTAAAACTTAAGAAACTTTTAGAACTACAAGAAAAGAGCTAAGAAACTTTAGACCAATAGCACATTGAAATTGTTACCTGGTGCAGCATAAAGCTGTACCAAAGCAATGTGAGTTTGACATTGCTTTAGAATTCAACTCGTACTGACGCATTTTGTTTGTTATATGACAAAAGTTAGCTACATTTGCGTTCTGCGTACGCTTTCACAGCAATTTAGTTCGCTAAATTAAGAAACTTTCAAGAAACTTTAGAACTAAAATGTGGCCAAAATTTAAGAAGCTTTAGCACTAGGCCTTGAGCTTGGTTTCTCATAAAAAAGACCGTATACACTCTCTTTTCTTTTTTTTTTGCTTAGCTACAATATTGTTAACTTTTTCGCTTTGCGCCTTGGATTCTATTAAAATATTGGTAAGTGCCATAGATGCAACTTTGACTGAAAATCAAAGAAATATTTTCAAGTCTGTTGATGTCTTACTTTTCATGAAGAAAAGCAAAATTGAAACAAAAAGAAATGTTGTATCAATGGTGTGAGATTTTAACTAAAGCAGTATTAAATCTCGAATACACAAAAGTCCTCAGTATTCATGAAGCTTGAACTTTATATTATTCTTAAATTAATCTTAAATTTCAGCGATTCTGAGTGTCAATATTAATATAAACTTCATTCTTATAAAAAGAGTACGCTTCCATTGCCATACTTACAGTGTTCGAGAAATATTTCATTCCGATAGCCAACACTGCAAAGTGCATTTATGTCATATCTCAACATATCCCTTCTCTCCTACTTCACTAAGTACAAACCTTACTTTCAACTTAAAAGAACTCTCTGCACTACAGTACCAGAAAGTAGCTATGTGCTTATGTATATATTCTACTGGGGTTGGAATTCACTCCGGGGCAGGAATTTAGAATAGACCCCGAGGAAAGCAATGGACTACTCCATAAAGTGTTCCGTCCGGAAAAGATTTATTTTTAATAACCACACATCACTCCTTGATAAACTTTTTTTAGTATATTACAATATCCTTTATTTGCCACTAACCAACAACCAACATATATCAATCATTTAATGTTTCACCTTCACGTAATAGCCATTGTCAGAGTACCATATAGCCGTTACTGCCAGCAACTGCCGTCGGTACTGCTGTTGCGGTATGCCGCAGCCATCTGTGGCCGCAGGCATCTTTTGTCTTATGTGAACACCTCATCACAGGCAGCCGGCGACATCTTGCGGTATCGTGAGTNTACAGTTAAGGTACCGGCGGCGTGGTGGACATCTAATTTGAATGTCGTGCCTGCGGCAGCCATTGTCTAAACTTAATCAAGCAGTTATCATTTTCACTTCATGTAAATACAAAGGACAACAAATGAATATACACGTTTTTTTTATAAGAAAAAAGTTTATAAGAAAATGAGGCTCAAATCGTCAAAATCTTAAGAAAATCGTAAGAAAATCACGAGGCTCAATTCCAAAATTAAGTATTTTTATAGGTCAAAAATCGGTATTTCGTCGTTATTGCATTCAAAATGTTAAAGATGGAATTCAAATTCAAGTAAACAATATCTATAATGAAAGTGTAAACCATTTCAGCCAGTTTACTTCAGTAAAAGTTAGGAAAAATTTAAGAAAATCTCAGGCTCGATTTCGGGAAATGTTAAGAAAATTGAGGCTGAGGCAAAATAATGATTTTCTTATAAAAAAAAACCTGTATGGCTTTTGCCCCTCCAAAGTACTTGTACAGGCAGGTTTTGCCCCCCCTCAGGGCAACTCCTCGAGTTATGTGCTTGAGTTATACCATTTGTTATGATGTTTTGGGCCGAGTGTTGATTCAAAGTATAACTTAACCGCAACTAAACTACCAAGGCAATACTAGACTATAAGAAGGAAGCCACAACCCACGAGAGTACGCGTGTACTCGCATATTGTCATTTCCTTCACAACACCATTGATATTTAAGAATAACTTAGAGCCGTAAGATAAAAATGTAAGAGCCACTTGCGCCTCCGGAGCTGCAGGTTGCTGATCCCTGTTTAAAGCCAATGCTTCCATTTTGGCGACTGGCATACTTTGTAGTGATTCATCTTGTTGGGCTTGAATACTTGTTATGTTTATAACTGTTTCATTATTTAGGCTCAAAATTGAAGATCCTAAAGGTTACAAGGAGGGGTATTTGTCTGACCAATTGATTTTCTCGGTTAGTAGAAACGTTTTTGTCACTTTCTTGAGAATCAATGAATTCCAAAGAGATAGTATTAGAGACGTTGCACTTTAAAAGTTGGTTCCATTCTCCTTATGGGCCAGGTGACATAGAGTTTAGATGGCATGCAACCTGTACAGAAGGTCTACGATTCGAGTCCGACTCGAGGCCTTAGCTTAATGCTCGCTCACTGTTAAAAGACGGTGAGGAAAGGAACTGGTTACCCTACCTCACATGCCGATGGCTCAGGCTAAGTGTCGTCTCTAACAGACNTACAGTTAAGGTACCGGCGGCGTGGTGGACATCTAATTTGAATGTCGTGCCTGCGGCAGCCATTGTCTAAACTTAATCAAGCAGTTTTCATTTCCACTTCATGTAAATACAAAGGACAACAAATGAATATACACGTTTTTTTTGTAAGAAAAAGTTTATATGAAAATGAGGCTCAAATCGTCAAAATCTTAAGAAAATCGTAAGAAAAGCACGAGGCTTAATTTCCAAAATTAAGTATTTTTAAAAGCCAAAAATCGGTATGTCGTCGTTATTGCATTCAAAATGTTAAAGATGGAATTCAAATTCAAGTATACAATATCTATAATGAAAGTGTAAACCTTTTCAGCCAGTTTACTTCAGTAAAAGTTAGGAAAAATTTAAGAAAATCTCAGGCTCAATTTCGGGAAATGTTAAGAAAATTGAGGCTGAGGCAAAATAATGATTGTCTTATAAAAAAAAACCTGTATGGCTTTTGCCCCTCCAAAGTACTTGTACAGGCAGGTTTTGCCCCCCTCAGGGCAACTCCTCGAGTTATGTGCTTGAGTTATACCATTTGTTATGATGTTTTGGGCCGAGTGTTGATTCAAAGTATAACTTAACCGCAACTAAACTACCAAGGCAATACTAGACTATAAGAAGGAAGCCACAACCCGCGAGAGTACGCGTGTACTCGCATATTGTCATTTCCTTCACAACACCATTGATATTTAAGAATAACTTAGAGCCGTAAGATAAAAATGTAAGAGCCACTTGCGCCTCCGGAGCTGCAGGTTGCTGCTCCCTGGTTAAAGCCAATGCTTCCATTTTGGCGACTGGCATACTTTGTAGTGATTCATCTTGTAGGGCTTGAATACTTGTTATGTTTATAACTGTTTCATTATTTAGGCTCAAAATTGAAGATCCTAAAGGTTACAAGGAGGGGTATTTGTCTGACCAATTGATTTTCTCGGTTAGTAGAAACGTTTTTGTCACTTTCTTGAGAATCAATGAATTCCAAAGAGATAGTATTAGAGACATTGCACTTTAAAAGTTGGTTCCATTCTCCTTATGGGCCAGGTGACATAGAGTTTAGATGGCATGCAACCTGTACAGAAGGTCTACGATTCGAGTCCGACTCGAGGCCTTAGCTTAATGTTCGCTCACTGTTAAAAGACGGTGAGGAAAGGAACTGGTTACCCTACCTCACATGCCGATGGCCCAGGCTAAGTGTCGTCTCTAACAGACACTCCCCTACGTATGAAAGTATACGTGACTACCTTTATCTTTACTCCTAAATGAAAAGCTCCTTTGATGCTAGAAGCAGTATGCTCAACAGTCTCGTCTCTTGAAGCAACTGAAAGACTCTAGAAATATGACCTATATGAACAGAGATCACCCAAGGGCGGACTAGCTAGTCAGACGCACTGGGCAAGCTTCCACCGGGCTCCTTGGTCTGGGACCCTTCAAATATCATGCACAATAGCTAAATGTAATCTACTACGTGGGAATAGTGAAGTGATAGATAACATCTATTGGTGAGCCTCATCCATGAAAAATGTGAAGCATTAAATAACATCTATCGCTGGACCCTAACCACAAAAGTTCCCAGGCCGCTTAGCCCCAATCAATCCCATCCTAAAATTACCCCCCTCCCATTGAGATGAAATTGTCCGGGAAAGTTCTCATCTACATATCACATCAATTTTGCGTTGGAATTTATCTTGTATTTCTTTCTTCTTTTTCAGGTCAAACTAACAACAAAAGATTTTTACCGGTTATTGCTTACCACATTCAACATGAAGGCAACACTTTTATGCATGGTGATTTTGGCATTCTACGCCCAAGCTGCCAAGAAAGTATATGCGATACGATTCAATTGCTTTGAGAATTATATCTGACTCGTCTTTTGTAGAATCGCAAGGATAGAGTTGCAATGTATGGAACTAGGCGGGCCAAGTTACTTGTAGACCACCGTTTGCCACAGAGCAAAGCGTATTTCACATGCGTGTAGTCCCAAGAACAACTGTGTCGAGCTTACTGATGTAGCTTCAAGTTCACTTGCTCTTTTTGAAGGCTACTGTAACTCATCCTTTAGGGCGCGTTCACAAAGTGGCTGCTATGTATGGGGGTGGACGATTTTAGGATAGGCCACGAAAAATTTTGCTACGTCTTCATGGGTCTATGAGGAAAATCAGATCCATTTTGTGAGGTTATGAAAGCTGCGAATTTGCACTTTATAAATTGAAGTTGTAGACAGATAATGTAAACTTAGTAATAGCAAGTAGCACTTCAGAAGATGCAGACAGAAGCCACAGAAAGACATTGTTGTTGTTGTTGTTGTTTACTTTATTTTGAGTAGGCTGTTGTACCTAGCTTATTCAGCTAATTTGGCCTACTATGCAGCCGCATCCAGGCATGGGACCCCTAGTTTAACATCCCTTCTGAAGGACGGCGGAGTGAGTTGTTTTGGTCGTTCATCTGGAAGGTCGCCCATCCAGTTTCTGACCGTACGCAGCCATGCTTAACTTCAGTTAAGCTAATGGAACTGGCTGGGCCGCTTGGCCACTCACCCCACTTAAGTAGATATGGATAGATATGGACAGAATCCACTGAAAATAGTGTAATATACTAGGAGGCAGAGACGTAGCTTGTAGGGATATGGGTGGGCTCCACCCTATCTTTAGGACATAGTCGATGAGTTAAAATCATTCAAAGTTCATCGGTACTTTAGCATAATTGCGTAGAACGGATGAAGTCTGGAATATTTATTATCGGAAGGAATATTTTATAGCACTGTACAACGATCCAACAATAAATCGCCATTACTGCATTGCACCCATCCCCCAGGCAAAAAAGCTATCTCCAAACTTTATTTCATTTCAGTTGATTTTTTCATCGTTAAAAAGATCTTGACACATCGATCGTGGAACGTTTTCAGTTGCTCCTCTTCGCTTCTGACAGCTTTATCTGAAGAACACCACAATAAGTAGACACAGGCTTGATCACAGAGCAGTAAATATCTAGGCTGACTACAGGTTTTTTTTATAGTAATAATTATTTTTTATAATAATCATAATAACTAATTTATTTTCAGTTGGTAAAAACGTAGATCAAAATAAACTAATATAAACTAACCACTTAATTAAAATTCTTATTTACATGTAATACTCGAACAACTTTCTCCCTTCCAGTTTTTGATCATTGCTTTGAACCCTTTTATACTTTGAGCCAATTTCATGCTGTCTGACAGAGTGTTCCAAAGAATACTACCTCTAAACGGTAGGGAGCTTTGTCCATTAGAAGATGCGTTTACTTTCGGTATCTGGAGCATGATAGCTTATTTCTTTAATTGTAAAGAATTCTGTGAAGATAGCGGGGCTAATATAATTGGTACATTCACATATTTCAAGTATAAGAAAGTCTTATTGTTCCAGTACTGAAAATTACTCATTTTTTTCACGATTCCAGTATCAAAACATTCTGAAGACTTTCTTAGCAAATTTTTTTGAGTTACAATATTTTGCGTATGCACAATAATGGAATATGAAAAAACTGCATGTACACTTGAAATGATGATAAACCTTAGTACATAGCAGAAGTTTACCTGTTCGAGGGTAGCCAACATCGCATCATGGCATTTTGTTCCAGATAAATTGGATTTTAAATGCCTAAGCACTAAAAACTTTCGTAAGTCTCAAAATCCAGTACTGAACATTCTTAACTGTTTGAGCAGTTGAGTACTACTTGGTTATAAATCACTTTCGTACAAAAAAAACGTGTAGCTAAGTAGCAATGAATTTTGATTCTAGGACTACGAAGATGGACTGGTTCGTCGTGACGGTGATGTTGACATGGGAAGTTTAAGTGAATATGACATTGACGAGCCGACTTCTGTACTACAAAGGTCAGACTCATGGAAGAATATGAGCCCTGAAGACCGTCGTAGGACTGCAGTTGAATTTTACTATACCATATTGGGAATGTGCGAGAAGAAAGCTATAAAACAATGCAGTAAGAGTGATGCGAAGTTCATCGCAAAGACAGTTGGCCTTGGCGATCCACAATGCTTTTTTATTGTGGATTTGAAGAAATGGTAGTAAATGCTGAAAAGCTCCCAGGTATACATACACTGGAGCTGGCAATGGAAATTGGAGTAGGTTGGAATGATGAGGTCAACACAGTTGATGACATGGAAGCACTGGACACTCGAGGAAGGCAGGAAACTGGAATAGGTAGGTTACACGTTATTTTTTGTAAGAAACTATTCATGAGAAGCGAGAACACGAGTGCTAGGCCTGTCAAAAAATTAAGAAACTGTACAATATCAATTTGTCTCCAACAGAGTGTACTGGCTCGTTTCCACTCATTAATTTGTATGATTTTTGTTTGGAAAAGATAGTAAGTTGTAATTTTGATATGCTTGGATATTTTTCGTGACGTTGAGCGTTTGCATCTACCTAGAAGTGTTCGAGTTCAAACAATAAGGTGAGTTTCGGTCTCAAAAATAGGAAACTAAGTAAGAAAATTGTAGTACTAGAGTGCTAAAATTTTGTACTACAAGTTTCTCCAAATTAGTACTAGAAATTTAGATGCCAAACTTTTTAAGCCAAATTAAGAAACTTTTCGTACGAGGTGCCGATCCAAGATTCACAAGTTTATCTATAAGCCAGGCCAAGTTATTCCGGTAAGGCATTACTAAAGTCTTGGCCAAATTGGGCAACATTTTCGGGCAATATTGCTGTGCTAGCTCTATTTTGTCTTTTCCAGGGCTGCTTTATGAGTTTCTCCAAAAAGCACAGCGTCACTAGGGAGCTATAGCCCCCCACATTTTGCCACCCAGAAATTTTGAAAAGACAAATATTTTTAAGATAACAATTTTATTGAATATTATATATACTATATATACCGAAGTGCAAATCAACTAGGGGGTCCATGGGGCATGCTCTCCGGGGAAGTTTTGAAACTTACATCTTCTGAAATCCTCCGCGCTCCCTGTGCCCCCTAGTTCTTACATCAGTGCTTGACAATTTACGAAATTCATTGCTACTTAATGAAACCTAAATAGTTAGTTATGGAAACAGCTGCTCTGCCGATCACATAACTTTTGTAGAATTAAACTGAATGATGATGTGAAAATAATTCCTCTTCCAGCTGTCGACAAAACAGAAAAAGACAAAAGAATTTTTTTCCTCCCTGTTGTATTTGCGGCAATGGGTGCAATTATAAACGTCGGTTCAATGGCTGCAATTGGTTACTTCTCCAACGAAAGAGATCTCAATGATGCAACGAGAGCCGCATCCAAAGCAGGGGTAACAAGAACTGCCTTGAAGCATTTGAGGCCAGCTGCCAGAGTTATTTCAAAGGTAGGTATGGCAGTATCATTTCTGTCAAGGAAAGATAGTCTGGGCTCTCCTCCTCAAGGTCCATGTAATATCCAAGTCCGTATTATGCTATGTTGATACAGCATTGCGAAGGAGCCGTGATTATGGTTGTTGTAGTTATACATAAATACCTCAAGTAGTATGTAGATTAGACTTAAGTTTAAGTTATATGCTTATGCAAGAAGTAAGAAGTCAGAGGTCTTAGACTCGCACAGCTTATAGGATGAACTAGTCCCTCAAGAATGAACAGTCCACAAATATTATCTTCTCTCTATGCCTAAATCTAGACTTTCTATAAGGAACACTTTGTCGAGATATGGTCGAACGTCACTGTGGCTATCCGCTTAAAAACCTACAAGAATAGATTAAATTAATATAAAGGAATCAAATATTACCAACTTAAAAAGTTTACATAATTAGATTAAAAGACCGTAACACAATTTCCATATTACAATACAATTTTTTATTTCAGTTAAAAATAACTACAAAATGAACTACAATAGATATAATATGCTGTGCTATCCCTGGCGTAGGAACACACAAAGTCATCAAGCCTCCACCACGGACAGCACTTACAATTTTCATAAATATGCGCTTCTTTTTCTATAGGAGCTGAATATATAGACATTGGAGTCTCAAGAGCATTGTGCTCAGTGAATATAACAATAATTTGCTATAAACAATACAATGCAATACAATTCATCATTCGATTGATGGATTGATTGATTGATTGATTGATTGATTGATTGAATGAGATTGATTGATTGATTGATTGATTGAATGAATGAGATTGATTGATTGATTGATTGATTGATTGATTGGTTTTAAATATTTAAGGAGAGTTACCCTTCAGCGTTGCTGACTTTCGAGGGGCTATGCGCATAAAAACTTACAAAAACAGATTGAATTAATCTCTAGGAATCAAATATTACCAACTAAAAAGTTTATATAATAAGATTAAAAGACCGTAACACAATTTTCCATAACACAGTGCAATTTATCATTCATTTTATTATACAAAATTAATAGAGAAAAAAGGAAAAAGATCTATAGGCGTTATTTTAAATCTCGTATTGCAATCCCTTGCTTGCATTTGGTGAGTAGGCTGTTCCATGTTTTGGTACACCTATAGGAATAGCATTTCAGGCCATTAAGAGATCTCTTTTGAAGCAGCCATAAATCAGGGGCGAAGTTTGTGAAAGATTAACTGAGATATTTTTTGCGAATAAATCACTCATATACAGCGAGCAAATCTATGCATAGATTTAAAAGCCATCAATTCTGACTCATGAGCTATGAGTTCCTCAACTGTGTTCCCACCAAACCTGTGCACTAAAAGTATGCTTGGAGGGAGCATCAAAGTTGCTATTTCTTATAGTTCTTGCAGCTCTGTTTTGCAATTTCTGCAAGTGGTTTTTTTCAGTTACACTACAGCAGCCACAAACGGAAAAGCAAAAACGAAAATTACGTTCTACAATTCCTACATATAGTTAATTTAAAGTTTCTAAAGGTAGGATAGAATTAGCATATTTTAAGAAGCCAAATGCTTTAGATACTTTAGATGAAAGAGCACTAACATGAAATTTCCAATCTAAAGAATAGTCAATTTGTTAATCAAGATACTTGATTGTATTTACGGTTTCTAATCCAAGATCTCTGATTTTTAGTGGAAGTTTTAGTTCTTGATTCCTTAATACCGTGTGTTTCTGTTTCGTAGAAATAAGCATTGACTGAGTTTTCATTGCATTGCGGGACAGTTCGTGACCCATTAAACATTTTTGCAGCTTTCCGGTTCGTCATAACTGACCTAATTAAATTTATTAATATCCAGCGAATGAGATAGCACAAAGTTTGTATCATAGCATACACATAGAAGAGTCGAGTATTGCCTAAGGGAGATCGTTGGCTGATATTAATAATGAATAGTAGGGGACCTAAGCATGATCCTTGGGGTATAACGATACTTATACTAGTGATTTTCTAATCAATGCCATTGACTCTGAAAAAATTCATTAATAGCTAGCTATATTACCTGATAGTTAGCTATACTAACTGAGTTGGTCCAAAGCTCAATATCGTGCAAAGGTGGCGTGTTCATGGTATATAATACTTCCTCCCAGCACCGAATAGTTAACCTGAACCATTGAAAATAAGTGATCCATTCCTTGCAAGTATGCTGATAAATGTTACTTTAACATTTAGACTCGAGGATGCTTTGATGTAAAAGGCACAGTTCTTATTAAGGAAAAATCAGGACACATGTTTACCAAACAACTGTCTGATCTTAAAGTTGGAGATAATGTCCAATCAGTTGATGACAATGGAAATATCGTCTTTACTCATGTTTACTTCATTGCTCATGATGATTCAAGTCAAATTGGTAAACTATTAAGAGTTCACTATGAAGCTGATAAAGGTGAAATCGGGCATATTGGTTTGAGTGATCGCCATCTTATCTATGCAACTAAATCTGGCGCTCATTTCCAAACAGCAGACGAGGCAAAACCAATAATGGCATCTGAGCTTTCTAAAGGTATGTCACTATTTTTGCATCTATTTCTTGTCCTGTTAACCATTTACTTGGCAAGTTAGGAAATACTTGTCGTACGTAGTTCATTTCTTCCTAAACGATGGATCTACTGACTTCTCCTGTTGAAATTTTTCCTTCACTTCCCATAAAGGCTGCTATCATTATCATTTTATTTGGAAAGATAGCGAAAGTACTCAAGTGAGATAAGCAGAGGTGTGACCAGGGGTATGAAAGTGGGGGTATCATGAAAACTTTTGGCCACACCCTCTAATTCTTTGAAGATGTGCTACTACCCCCTCAATCATTTTATCATTGATTTTGAAGAAATCCCGAGGACCAGCTTGGCAAAAAATGGGGGCTATTTGTTCCCCATACCCCCGTAGCCACGCTAATGTACACCAAGCCTCCGCAACTATCAGTGCACTTGTCACTTGTGGAATATTGTCATACGAAGTGATGAGCAACAAATGCACTCAGTAAAGAAAGATAAAATAGACAACGTATTATATCACTAACTCTTGGAAAATACTAACTGGGAGTGTTTTTCTGAAGTCAAAACATTTAGATCTATGGCACCACATTTTTATTATCCTTAACTACTGAGATGGAGGCGGGAATAGCTTTTAGCTGTGTTGCTCTTGCTTGTTGACATTGACAAAATGGCGCTCAGCAAAGTTTTGTTGAGAAGGCCTGATATGCATTATCCATTGGACAGCCGGCAGACTTGGCTGAATTCAACGCAAAAAGTGAGGTATGAAAGGAAAATAAGTGTCAATACCAGCGAGGTTTTGCCAAAACGCTATGCTGTTTTTGGGCCTTACATGATAATTTTATCAATTTGCTTCTTTCAGGGAGATTAACTTTTGCTAGCTATTTCTGTAACTTACTTTTAAGCTTCAAATCTTCCCGATAGTGACAAAGTGTTGAATGTACTTACAATTTCGTTATACATAACGTAACTGCACCAATATACTTTATAACCAAAGGTGATCTTGTTTGGGTGAACAATGATGAAGGAGGATTGGTCGCCAGGAAAGTTTCTGATGTGATGCCATATTTTGGTCATGTGATTCATCCTCTCACCGACAATCATCACATAATTGTGAATGGTGTTCACGCTTCAGTGCACATTCTTGAGGAAAGTGCTTACAGAATGATGACAGCACCGCTGAAATTTGTTTGCTGGCTCAGTCCTGAGGCTGGCAAAAGTGCTGTGGTGAAGAAGTTTGTACGCTTTGTTGAAGATGTGAAGGAGCCATTTGCTAACAATCACATTGGAAGCGTTTTGAGTGGAAGAGAAATGCATATGGGAATGTATGGTGCTAGTCAAGCCTAAGCAAAGTGATGAAAATGATTGCAGACTCAACTGCTAATTATTTCTTTGTTTATGATCAAATGTTTATGAATATTATCATAACTTGTGCTTGATGATAATTCTGGTTGCAATCAGTCATGCGTAATTTTATTTGCTCTTAAGTCTGTGCTTTGAAGACGTTTAATTATGGACGGACAAGGAAATATTAATTCTGGAAAATAGGTGCATGACTTGATGCTCTTGGAAACCTGTAGAATTTGCTTATTCTTTTAAGAAAATATGGTTACAACCTCAAATAAGTGTATGGTTGCCATTTTCTACGAAGTGTATAACACTTAACTCGAGTTTTATCTACTCTGCATTTTCGTCCATAATCTTGAACCTAAACCTGCAGTCGTCGAAAGTATATGTCATAGTGCACAATCTGTCATCAAACTTCTTCTGGCATGGGCTGTACACCAAAACATTTTTTCATTTTGTGCTCTAATTGTTCAACACTAACTCATGTCACCAAAATATTTTGAAGTCAAGTTTTGCATCTTTCCAACAAATGTAGTCCCAAAAATGTTATGATCCAATATTTCCTCCAAATTTTCCCTATGCGTAAGTCAAGCAAAAGCGGTGGTGCCAGAGAGGAAATGCTGGGGGGCTAGTGCTGTCAAGTCAAATTGCCGACAGTGAGCGAAGCCAAACAATCGAAAGGTCATGGAGGCTATGGCCATCAGCGCATAGACGTTTAGGTACCGAAAGGAATGCTGGATTACCCCACCCCCCGCCATCTCTGCTGGGGCTTCTTTTACAATGAGCCACCTTCATTTAATCTTGCTATTTGGGAAAGATTAATTTTATGTTTTACAACTAGCCAATCATGCTGAAGAAAAGCAGGCAAGGTGTGTATGAGAAAATATAGAGGCAAATATAAATTATCATCTAAAAATTAAGTACTCAAACTGAACTAGAACGAGGTTTGAACAGTAATGGACTTCAAACAAGACCGTAAGGAGTTAGTTTTTAGATTGAAATGAAAGCTCAAGCTAAGATCAAATGAATCAAAACAGGAAAATATACTAAGACGTACATAAAAGAAAATATTAATAAATGAGCATACATGTTTTCAATAAGAAACCACTTTATAAGCACCTAGTACTAGACACCCTAAAATTTAAGCAACTTTTAGAACCAAAAGGCCAGAGCTATGGAACTTTAGATTGAAATCGTTACCTAGTTCAACGTAAAGCTGAAGCAAAACATTGTGAACATGACCTTGTTTTGGAGTTTAGTTCGCACTGACACATTTTGCTTGCTATAGTACAAATAATTTCAGATATTGCTTATGCTCTCATTGCAATTTAGTTAGTTAAGGGGGCGGTTATGAAGTTTGACAGGTACCGGGAAGGAATCAAACTTGGAAGGGTTTGAAATTTTCAGAGGATTGTTGGTAGGAGTTCAAAAGTTCTCGAGAGATATTTTTGGGAGGTATGAAACCAAAGTAAGTTAGTTTTTGATAGTAATATAAGCCTTCACAACTTCATTACTGTGTAGCTTTTAGCTGCATTTTATAAGAAACCTAGCTCAAGACACAGTACTAAAATTGTCTTACTTTTTGGCCACATTTTAGTTCTAAAAGTGTCTTAAACGTTTCCTAATTTAGCGAATTTCATTTCTGTGAAAGAGTACGCAGAACGTGAATGTACCAACTATTTTTCCAATTTGTTTTTTGCAATTGAAGTATCTAGGCCGAGATGGCCCTTATCTGCATACATGTCTAGAGCGAATTACAAGATATTTCTAACAACACAACAGTAGCAAAACAATTATCTTAATAGAAACACAACTAAATATTAAGTAAAAGTTATAAAAGTACAAGTGTATTAAATGCTGATTGGGTCGCTTAAAAATTTGGATCCTTTTTGCAGAGACTTTTTACAGAATATCCCCAAAACGTGTGGTTGTATTGTAATCCACTGGGCTCATTAGCCATTTGTACATATTAAAGTCGTTTGGTGAAGCAGTAGATGGGAACTTTCTACGAAATTCCTCTAATAATCTTTGACATTCTTCGCTAAAAAGGGAGCAAGCTAAGAGACAGTAGATTTCATCTTCAACTGAGAAAATATTCAGAGTTTTCTTAATCGTTCAAAATCGTTCATCTTTAGAATTTTGTTGTTATTAAATCGTCCTGCTTCAATTTGAAGGCTATGAGCACTGACTCTAAGTTGTGCTAATGTACATCTGACAGCAGAAGCTTTTATGTAATCAATGTAGGACTCAAATTTGTAATCATTTTTAGATGATTCGCATAAGTTTAGTTTTCTGTCTTCAAACAAAATGTGTCACTACGAGTTAAATTCTAAAGCAATGTCGTATTCAAATGGTTTTGGTACAGCTTTACGTTGAACAAAGTAATGATTTCAATATGCTATTTTCCTAGAGTTTCTTAGCTCTTCCCCTGTAGTTTTGAAAGCTTCTTAAATTTTAGGTTGTCTAGTACTAGGTTGCTAATAAAGTAGCTTCTCATTAAAAAGTCATGCATGCTCTATCATGCACTTATGAATACGGTAGACAATACGCACAAACTGACTTGGAAGAAGAAGCTTCAAGTTTTCTACACCATTGGTCCTTGGATCGCAGTTATTTCATATCCCTTTCTCGGTTGCTGATAAGTGGGAGTATAAATTAGTCTTGCATATTTTTGTGGGGCTACAGAATTGATAACATAGATTTTTATGGGTTATGAAAACTTCTGGTACTTTCAATGACTTGCTTCCACCCCGGTACCAGTCAAGCTTAATCACAATTAATAAGCTTTTAAGAAACTTTTAGAGCTAAAAATATGGATATTTCTACAGGGCCTTGAGTCAGGTTTCTTACAGAAAAAGTCTAAAGTAGCGTCGCTATAGTGAAAAAATCAATAATAAAACGATCTTAAAAATCCGTTTCCATCCTTGAGTATCAAAACACGTCCCAGGGTTTTTCTTTTCTATGCGTTTCTTAGTGACTCATACAAGATGAATGTAGTGCTTTTCACCAGTTGTAAATCACAAATTCACACACAAATGCATAGTATTTAAACAGATAGAGTCCTGTCTGGAAATATTGATAAAACTTAGGGAGGTACCACTTTATCTGCCGCTTTGTGGATCAAAGTTTGCCGCAAGGAATGTAAATGACCGCGAGCATAGAGAAATGCCAGACAAATGAATCGTATTTGAGATAAAAAGTCGTGGATTTTGATGATTCATATGCCGAACCAGACACTTAAAATGGAATAAATGCACAGTGTTAAGTGAAAGACAGAAATAGGAAGAACTGAAAGCAGACAGACGAACTGCAGCAGAACCTGTCAGTCGAAAGTTGCTACTAACCTTTTGATATGGGTGGCTGACTTAACTGTCTCTCCATGCCTTCGAGACCCATGAGGTAGACCTCAAAAGTCTTTAGAAAATGTCCTAATATCTTTTTGCTATGGGAAATTTTTGCGATCTTCCTGTTGCCTAGTGGATTCAAGCAGCAACAGTGCACACATTTCTTTTCATAAGAATACAGTTTATAAGAATATTCAGGAATTCAAGGTTCAAGCTTCATCAAGACTAAGAATTTTTTGTATTTGAGTTATAGTACTGTTTGTAGATTAACTTTTTCACTATCAATACAATATTTATTATTTTGCTCCACTCTTATTTTGCTTTATGATACAGTAAAACATCAATAAAGATTTGAATATACTCCTTTGATTTTCGGACATAGTTAGGTCTTCAACAGTCAAGAATAATGTAAGAGCAATCCAAGGCTCAAAACCGAAAATATTTAAGAATATTGAGGATCTGCGAAATATTAGGAAGTCTTATAGAAAATTGTGTATTGGGTTAAGAACAAAAGGACAGGTTGCACGACAATTAATAGCACTCACGCGCACACGAGTACGCACGAACACACTCCACACTCACAGAGATGCACACAGGCACGGATACAGATGCAGACACGAAGATATACGCACAAAGACAGACACGACAGATACAAGCACACACAGGAGCGTGAATAGTGATCCAGCTAGGAGGGCCGCTTGCTAAGTGCAGGTCACTAATTCATGTAAAGCAATAAAGGCTTTTACAATGGCAACCGTTTGAGCGGAAAAGAAACTATATATTTGTCGTGTCTAGGTCAGTCGACCTAATAAGATCACTTGTCTTATAGAACACCAAAGAGTTCGTACATAGAAGAGAGAAGTAGGCAGTGTTGTCAACTTGGCTTTTTCTAAGCCATGTTTCAGAAATTTGGCCTATTCAGAATGTGTTTGGCTTCGAAAAAGTGATATGGCTTAAAGGCAATATTTTTCCTAACTTGGCTTTTTCTTAAAAAAATCTCCTTTTTTAAGGGTTGATTGTACCAAAGTGAATGAAAAAGATAAAAATAGCCTATAAACTGTCACAATTGAGAGGAAAAAGCAACTAACTACAAATTAAATAGTAAGAGAAAAAGCACTTCTATCTCGAGTGTTGCAATGAACAGTGATGTACTATTTTTCTCTTCTTGATTTACAGAACGACACCAGAACTCCCCTCGTTTTCATTCATTTTCAATTGCTATTGTTCTTTGGCCTCTTTTTCACATTTCACATTTGGCTTAATGCTTTCTCCTATTGAGCTAAGCGGGCTTCTTAGGACCTGGCAATCGTGGAATTAGGACTGTCATTAGATTTTTAGTATCCAGAAGGAAACATTGAAATTTGAACCATGAACTTCATCCTTGAATCTTGAACTTCATATGAATGAACTGTCATGTGTGGGAACCATTTTGCTCAAAGCAATTTACTGTTGGGCCAAGCGCACTCCAAGTCTTCTGAAAATTTCAATAACTAGAAACAAAGGTCAACGTTTGCTTTTTCTAAACGTTTCCTCTTCATCTATAAAAGAGTCTTCCCCGGGTTTTGAAAGTACCCCAGTATGAAAGAAAGAGAAGCTTAGGCTGACACGTATCCCATATCGAAGAAGACAGGCCTAGACTTAGGTTCTTGTAAAAGCGTGGAGCTGTGCCACATTCTTTGGGTTTTGTTCAAGAAATGGGAACTGTGGAACCTTATTTCCAGTGTCTGGTGTGAATCCTTCTGTCGTATTTTTACCGAATTGTGGTAAGAAATGAAGCAAATAGAGGCACAGTATCTCCTTTGAAGAGTTTAAAGCTAGCCATTGGCTTGTGATAGTTCCTTTAATAACCTTTAAACTGGTTAAGAATGGATGAAACACTCTAAGCTGTAGCCAGGAGTGATTTCTAGGGAGGCTCAGGGGGGCGGAGCCCCCTTGTTAAAATTGTTGTTCATTTTGGTGGACTCAGCCCCCAAATTTTTATATCAATCTTACTTTTCAAAGTGCATTGACCTTGCTTCCACCGTATTGTATGGTATTGCTGTGATGAATTTCCTCACTACTATATGTTTATTGAGATCCTTCTAAATGTTGGCTGTATTATATCACAATTAGACTAAGTCATAATGTCTCTATCTTCAAAAACATGGGTGTGGCTACAAATGGGCCACATCCACTTTCTGAAATTGTACCTAGAGCTCCCTTGTTAAAGTTTTTAGAAATCACCTCTGGCTGTAACTCTCAATTTAGAGATGAATTCCTTCCAAGACAGGCTATCTTAAAGTTATTTCTCTTATCAGCCAAAAGAATACTTTGGGAAGTTCAATTTTCCCCAGCACTTTTATCCATCTCATTTTAAGCTTGTAAATGTAGAATTGAATATGAAGAATTGAATGTACTCGCAATATGAAGCAGTGACAACAATATCGATGATAATAGAAATTGCTGGTTATAAGAGCCTACCAAGTTCTGTTATTTCTTTGTAAAGGAATGTTTTTTCTTACGTACTTTATCAATTTTGATTTTTGCATAGTTATGTTAGCATTTTGTAATTTATCTAGCATATTGCTTCAGCCTCCTTGTGACGGGATAAGATTGCTATCTTCATTGTCAAAGAAGCACAGCTGTTTCTTTACTGCTTTAAGCTTTTCGTTAAGACTATCACGATGGGTAAAGTAACTGGGCAGGATCGCAGTCAAAGAAGGGGTTGGGGATGCAGCACCACAACATCTAGTTTATAGGCAAATGATGCTACTTTGTCAGCAAGTCGAAGAAGTTGCTTGGTGCTACATATTTTGAAGATGCAATAGAATTATCGAAAAATTTCTAGTTGTGATTTATGCCTTTCTGTTTGGAGTGCTTTCCGTTGGTTGAGGTCCCCCAGGGGGTCTGTGTTCTCGTATTCCCTAGAAAGATTTCCAAAAAATCTCCCTTGCTTCTAAAAATGGTTTTTGAATGTTCCCTTTAAAAGAAATGCCGAATTGCTTCCCAGAATCCACTTTGATCCAAAGTTCCCTTAACAAAATTTGCTCGTGTGTCCCATGTTCTCATAAATAAAAAAATGGAAAGTTCTCTTGTTCCCCATTATCCCTGGGAGGCCTTCGTTTGAGGCTCCTCCTATGACGTGATCATTTAGCGCCGCTTTCATTCATTGCCTCGTTTTGAGGTCTTTTTGTTGGTACTTTGGCACTTTGTACTCCCTACCAATCTTCCTCACCTTCGCCACTTGCATTGGGTAAGGAGCCTCAGCGGGGCTGGACTATTTTCATTAAGTTGGACTTTATATTTGTATATTTCTCAATAATGCACATAAAATGCATTTAAAAGTCTTGCTATCTACATACGTACCTTAAAATCCCGATATAATTCCTGGGCTTATACAGGCTCTCAAGCATTTTTAGTGGGCTTATATTCGGGAGGGATTATATTCTAGAGGGGCGTATATTCGGAGGGTTTTGGGGATGAAAAGGTGAATTATGCATATCAAAAAATTCACCATTCAGTGTCCAATGCGTGAAACTACAGAAAAGTAGAATGTAAATACAGAGACTCTATATATGCTCTGTCCATGGTCATTTATTGTCCCAACTATGCACACAGAATCCCAATTGTAGTTCCTGGGCTTATATTCGGGGGGCTGATAATTGGAAAGATAGTTGAGTTTGTTTACAGGGGACTCGTGGGCTTAAATTGGGAGGGGGGCTTATATTCAGGAGTTTATGGGATGTGCAAAGAAGTCCATGCCTTTATATCCGGGCATTTCCAAAACGCCGAAGGGAAGTATGAAACCATATTTGGCGCTCTCTATCTCTTTGAGATAGTTATCCCAATTTCTAATCTTTGTACAGCACCATTGTTTCTGATACATGTTAAAAGCCAGCCTTCTAGCTTTTCATGAATTCATACTTGAGGCTTAGAGACGTCATCTTTAGCAAGAGCTTTTATAAGAAACTTAGCAGACTGAAATATTCTAGCTCACTTGCAGAGGAGACGAAATGAACCTAACGGTTCTCCATAAAGTAGACTTTTTCAGTTCGGATTGTATTTGCATCTTCTTCGAATTCTTCTTACAGACATTGCTTTTAACGTAATTTATGTGACAAAACCACAATGTAAGCCATATGATAGCCTTGTATACAGAAGCCATACGAAACTATTGAGGCTCAAATTACCAAAGTGTTAAAAACCTATGGCTAGATGTTTCGGTTTCCCAGAAGAAACTGGTAAGTAAGCAACTATGCTTAAAGTACCTACCATCCAGTGACAACTGGTGACATTTGATCCTGGGGGGGAAGCAAATGCCCAAAAGTTGGGCGTGGCCCAAATATGTCTGTGAGCCACACCCTAAATACTATCATGGGGAAGGAAGGATATTGCAATCATCATTTCTCCTTTTATTTATACTGGATCAAAGAATAACATGTTAATAATCAGCATTTTTATGTCTAGTTATTAGAAGAAAACAAAGTGTGGCAAGATACTACTTGTCAAATTGCATTTGAAATTGATAGCATTCATTCTCAAGGTTGTGATTAATAAAAAACTAAGACCTAAGCATCTTTAATGATAATAATTTAAAGAAAATATTGTTAATGCAAGCAGATACAGGAAGTATCAAAGTTTGTTCTACCAATGATTCAATTTTCTTTCAATTTTAGAAGTCTTTGATGCAGTAAAATAGGGACTTGGCTCTGCTATTTCTGAGTTGGGAAAAATATCAATTACATTTTGGTTGAAGTCTAATCTAGAGTAAGTTTGGCTAAAATATTGAGTTTGTCTTCAGACATTGGATTTCCCAATTTAACTGTTCACTCTCAAAGGGCTAATAAATCCTGTTTCTGACAGGGTTTCAATCGAATTGTGATGATGACTCTGAGCAGCAGTCCTGTTTCAGAGAAATTACAAGTTAGACTGGCGTTTACGAGTTGGGGGTAATGGAACTGCTATATGCCATAGATGGATTTGAATGTAGAAAGGCAGAAACCAAGGAAAGGAAATTATTTGACAGCATTTTCTGCAACTTTGGCTGAGATGGACACCTAGAAACTTGAAAAGAATCACTCTCAAAAGGTGGTTGAATTAAGATATCCAGTGAATTCAACCCTGAGAAATACTGTGATAACACAACATCAAAATCTTCAATACCACAGACATTTCCACCCAAGGATTTCAAACATAAAGTTAAGAATACTATCCAAATAGCTAACCAACTTGATGTATATTGATTTTGCATCAACTTGTGTCTTGCTGCAGACTAACTACAACCTTTCAATAACCTTCCAGACAAAATACTCCAAAACACTAAAGTATTCTGCAAATGATGTGATAAATGAAATATTTCAACTGCAATTAGTTCGAAACACAATTTGAGTTATAAAATCAAGCTATGCACTAAATTACAAATTTCGCTGTGAATTGCTTAGTACTGCTATCTAAACAGCACAAGAGAACTTGATGTAATCAATCGCCATTGATGGCATATGGAAACTACAATACAATGCAATACAAGGTCCTATTGCAAGACGCGGGCTACTAGGGCCTAGATGCTTCTCGTCCAATACTCCTTCTAATGGCATAGGTGAAGAACTCCAACTACCTTCAACAACTCAGGTTGTAGCATTGACCAGTGAGTTAAGTGATCAGGAAGTATTACTCAGAANATTGCGAGTTGTTTTATCGAGATCTTTTGCGCAAGTATGCTCGGTAGAACGTCGCTTGTATATTGTTTAGATTTCAGGGCTGTTGTGGTCACTGCTGTTGTTGTACTAGAGAGGGCAAAATGTTTCTTGTCCAAATTTTGTCAATGTCAGCCAATGGGGTACCACTTTGTCAGAATTGGGCTCATGATCCTTGCTATTGCGCATGCCAGGTAGCCAATTCCAAGGGTAGAATCTAGCTTTCCCGGAAAATGACATCATTTTAAAAATGTTTACGTACGAGGCTCAAGTCAAGAAAATGAGAAGTAATCGAATCTCGCGCCCCAGAATGCCTGGTGAAACATGCTGGGATATGAAAATTTGCATTTTTCTCACTGCTATAAATTAATCGCATAGTTTTTTCTTTTAAGTCATTTTTCAGTGGGGGAATGTTCATAATGCCCAGTAGCACGAGCCACCACTGCTACCATCAATTTCTCTCAATAAAAATATGACACTGTAGTGCAAGCAGGAGTGATTTTAGAAACATGACATTATTTCAGGTGGCTATTCGCTTCGCTTCTCAAATTCGCTCATAGTGGTGAAGTTCGTCAAGTTTTGATCAGAGCTATATAGAAAACGAAAATGAGAAACTTTTTCAAATTCTCAGCTGTCGATGCTCTTCTAATATTAGGAAGTATATAGTCTCCTAAATTTAGGAAGAAGCTGTTACAAAATTTTTATAAATATATAATAAATACGAATATGATAGTAGGCCCTAGACTCCATAGATGTTTTCTGTAGTTTATGGTGTTCTGTATCTTTATTGGGAGTTGTATAATTCTGGGAATCATAAATACTGACTGAGGCCTATGATCGTAGCTACCACCATCGAATATGGTCTCAATCATTCAAATCACTTCAGATGCGGAAGATAATCCTCAGTATCAAGGGAGTTTACCAAGGATGACTTTACTGTGAGAATGTTGATCAGTCTGGAATTTTCTTATCTCGAACTTCTAGCGTGTTTGTACTGCCGCTAATCCACTTAGCTATCAGATTTCATTTTGGTTTTTCTTGTTAATCTTCTCTTGATGAAACATGAAAAGGTTTGTACTTGTCACTATTGGGTATTGGGCGATGTACTTGGACAGCGCCAGTGCTGCCGTAACGGGTGTTTAAACGTTGTCTGAGACATGTCTGGGAAAGTTTGTTTGGTAGCTCAGAAGCTCTATCAACGTTGAATTTGCCTCAGAAGCGAGCCAATGAACTTCAGCTTTATTGTAAGCGTTCGTGATCTTCTATACGTCACTGTTTTGATATCAAAAGGCCTTGGGGGAATGGGCNCTCTAAATGATTTCGCGGCGAGAGACTAATTCTATTTACAGACCAAGATAAAATACCGTAATAGAGAAAATACCGTAATAGAAGATTTAGTTATATAATACACTCAAGTAAACATTGATATAAAAGTTGCGCAAGTAGGACAGTACCCAGTATTTCAAGTCTCATATTAAGGATAAGGACAATAAATGAGGCCCATTTAGGGGGAACAGGGAACACGGACCATGCAAAATCTATCAAGGGAATAAGGGAACATTGTAAAAATTAAAAGGGAACAAAGGAACTTCAGATCTTTCCAGGAAACATTTCCATGATAGAGATTTGAAGTTGCCACTGGAAAAAACTAATAATGGGCAAAAAGGATATACTTTCAGAGGAGCGAAATCGTGGAATGGACTCTCAGCTGGTGCTAAATGTACACTATCTCTGGCATCTTTTAAGTTACATTTGTAAATAGAAGTTTCATGTATCTAGTTTTATGCACTTTTAAATGTAGACTTTTTAAAATACGTACTTTTTGTAAGATTTTAGCTTATATTTTGTAAATAGACGGCCCCTTGCAAACCAGCTTAGCTGAATGGGCCAGCGTCTGTAAAAAATTGAAATGATGATGATGATGATGATGATGATGATGATGATGATGATGATGATGATGATGATGATGATGATGATGATGATGATGATGATGATGATGATG
>OLMO02000009.1:5902090-5927348 GCA_900291935.2 Cassiopea xamachana | reverse complement strand
GATGATGATGATGATGATGATGATGATGATGATGGTGATGGTGATGATGCTGATGATGATGATGGTGATGAGGATGATGATGATGGTGGTGGTGGTGGTGGTGACGAAGATGATGATGATGAATGAAATATTTCAGCAAAAGAACGAAAGTACCCTTTTTTAGTGCCCTCTCTATTCAAAAAGGGCTTTTCCCTAAAATGGAAATGGCGTGGTCTCAAAAATTGCCCCCAGCCCTCTATTTTTCTTTCTCTGCCGTCATAAGAAATAGCAATAAGAATCATTGCTCTTCAGAGCAACGATAGCATCGAACGTTCCACAGCATCCGTATGGTCTTTAGAAAGTGCTAGTGTGCCCTTTTCCGTGGATTGGACCCTGCCCTTGAAAGTTCCCAGTTGCGCGCCTGTACATATATACATACGTACCAGTTATTTTAAGATGGTTTCCCATTCAGCCTTGCTGATTGACAACACTCAAAGAGAGTAGTTAAATCTCGCCTCTCGTAGTAGTTTCACCGGCGTTTGCTTGAAGAACTGCAACTTCCGTCTTCCTCTGCCGCTAGCAAAGCTTCAAAGTATGGAAATTTAAATATTGACTATTGGTCTGAAAATATACCTTCAAAACCCCAGGGAGCAAGGGGATTTTTGTCAAGGGAACAGGGGACAAGCGGATATTTAACAGGGAACAAAGAATATACACCCCCTAAACGACCCTATAGCTAATGGTATTTATAACGATGATGTTTATAGAAGCAAAAGCAAGATGAAACGGTTCGTATAGAGGGCAACCTTGCCAGAACCATGCCTCTAACCGTAGCCCCTTTGAAGTCGTTTTCATGTGTACTTCGCAAATAAAGCTTATTCAGGTCATGCATCGGTGTTCGTTCGTCACATTCTCCATTCATTCTAGAACTCCTTCGGGGCTAACAGCTCTGTCACAACCTGTTTGCAATAGCAGCTTTAATGCTTTCATCATAAAGTTTAAAAAAGTTGTTTGTATCTTGATAGATAGAAGCACATAATATTCACCCTGTCAATTCTCTTAATAGTATATTGTACATGTTATTAGCGCACTGCTCTAAAAGAAATACAAGCTTCAAGGAAGTTTGTTTAGGATTAGTTTAATATATTCACCCAATCATCAAGATCACTTAAACATCCATACATTCTTGCGGTAACTGACCAAACACCTTTAGTGCAAGAGTGTAGTAGCAAATTTTAACTAGGGGGCTCAATACGGAAGTTTGGAAGCCATACCCTTTAGAGTCATGCAAAATTTGATTCCCAGCACTCCTTTCCAACCCACAGTCCTCATATCCTTTTCTACTAACATAATCAGTTTCCTCTTCAGTCTGCCTCATGGTCTCATTCCTTCAGGAGAAAAGCTTGAAGCCATTTTCCAAATGCCTTTGTTATACTTCTCATTATCTTACATCCCTAAGAAGTAGTAGTTTTCAACCTTCTTGGTGGAGCGGAACCCCAAGAATGTATTCCAGTGGCCTAAGAAACTCCCATTCACATATCTGCACAGGAGAGTTGTAGTATACTGTCGATCGTAGCATTGGTATAACCAGTCACGCCGGAACGATAGTGGGGCAAGGGGGCCAGTAGGAACAAAAGGACACCGACTCACATGGGCACCTCTATGGGACACTGTCTAGCATTGGTACCTCTTTGGGACCCAAGGTACCTCCTTGAGACACTTTCGTTCCATCCTTTAGCATAGCCTATTTTTCACACATTTACACAAATAATTCTCTCTTCCAATCATATATTACTTATTTATATAGCTTATTTGATCTCCTCTGTATCATATCAATGTCCAAAAAGGGATTCTATTCCATTTTTAAAAAGGGCACTTCTGCTCCCCCTGCTCCCCAAATGAAAGGCAGGGGCACTTGCTTCCCTCTGCCCCCCTCTCCGGCGTCCCTGTGTATAACTTCTTGCGGAACCCCAGGACTGATCTGGCGGAACCATAGGGTTCCGGGAATCCCGGTTGAGAATCACTGATTTAGAGTCATGCAGAATAACTTCAAGTCATTCTTCGCTACTCCACTAAGCACCAAATTTATGCCAGGCTACAACATCATTTCTATTGTGAACAAGTATTGAAAAGATTTACAAATCTTGACTAAGTAGAAAGGGCTTTCAATAACTTAGCATTCAAAGAAGGACAGCGCCCCCAAAGCCTTCTATAGATTTAACAAGGGGACTGAACCCCCCGATCTTCTTAGGACTACAACCCTGCTTCTGTGCTTTTCATATTGTTCATTCATTCATTCACTCATTCAGTCATTCATACAGGCATTCTTGCAATAATTATTTGGTCTAGCATTCAACAGAAAGGACAGTTCAAATTATATTCCGCTACAGGCACTCTGGGCAGTGGCGTGACAAAAGACTTTTGAGTGGGGAGTGTAGCTTCAGTAGGGGTGTGTAGCAACAGATATTTACCAGTAGGCAGCTAAGTGTCCCAGAATTACCGAAAAACGGTGATCAATTACCCAAAAGCGATGATCGCAGAGCAAGCTTCTACCAACCAGCTATATAATTACCGGCCGTTTTGGCAAAAGTGGGGGTTTTTACAGCCCTCTAACTGCTACTTCGGCACATCTCTGACTCTAGGGCGTACATCGAAAAGCATGTGAGGGTGGAAAGTGTCATGAAGGTGGGACAACTAGACAATCAGACCAGCCCAGACAACTTCTGTGGGGGGAAATGTTGGGCTACAGATCATTTCATACTCTAAAGATGGTAAATTGTGGTGCATATTGTGAAGGTACATTGGGCCAAGGAAGCTTCCTTGTACCTGCTTTGGGTTATACTTTACAACGAAGCTTGAAATCCCTTCCATCTCGGTCTGTTTCATACGTCATGACGTTCCCTCAGTTGTTTTAAATCAATATATCTCATTTACAATACAAACAGGATATCTCACTATATAACACAAAGTCTATTAGGTTACACTCTTTTTCATGACAATACCTACTTTTTGCCGATCCAATTTTCTTAAAATTTTCTGATTTTGAGCCTAAAATCATTCTTTAATCATTCTTCAATATCAAAGGTGTAGCTTTGCCTAGAAACTTAAGGAATATATTTCAATCTTCGTTGACGTTTTACTACGTCATAATACTAAGCAAGAGTTTATGTTTATATTTTGTATCGATAATGCAAAAGTAAATCTGAAACCAGTATTATAACTAGGGTATAAAAATCAATCTTATGTCTTGATGAAGCTTGAGCCTCGCAATATTCTTAAATTGTTCCTAAATTTTAACGATTTTGAGGGTCAATATTCTTGTAAACTTTATCAGCAGACTAGTCAATAGTGCACTACCTAGTATAAGACAGGGGTATAATAATATTTGTAGCATTGATTGAATTAAATGAAGCTTGGAAAATAGGGTCTATTAATTAGTGATACAAATGAGAAATATACGAACATACCAGGAAAAATAAGTATTATCAAGCACCAACACAGAGCAAATCGGGATTTATGAGTAAGTCTTTCATTTACAATGTACGCAAAAGATATGTTCCGTAAGTGCTCTAATAAATGCCCAGTCTCTATTAAACGCCCGTTTCTTATAAACTCCCTACGACGAGCATAGCAGAGAAGTGCCAAGGGAAGATACATGCTTTTTTTATAAGGAAACTAGCTCAAGGCCTAGTCCTAGAGCAACATATTTTCAGCCTCTTTTTGCTAAATTCTAGCATATGATTCTAGTACTAAAATTTCCTCAATTTTCACTTAATATATAGTGCTAGAGCAGTGGTACGGACATAAGTAAGCATCAAAATTCTGAATTTAAAAGTTAACTTAATCAAGGTAGCAAAGAAGTTCTATAAATGTATCTGAATTTTGGCTGTAAATTAATGGAGCCGGCTTCCTATTCTTGATTATTTGCAGTAATTGAAAAGTTCCTTAAGTTTTTTACATTAGTAATTTACGTTGTGTAAATATTTCGGCCGTCTACATGAAGGTTCTTCCTAGAGTGGTCTCCTATATAAAAAGGCACGTATAAAGTTGAGAAATTTGATAAATGTCTTTTGGTAGTCTAGCGTTGTTTTATCTTTATAGAAATCTGGTCCCTAGAAAAGACAGCTATACACGTTTTTTTTAATAAAAAGCTTGGATCGGCACCTAGTACTAAAAGTCTCTTAATTAGCATCTTATTTTCAAGACCGAAACTCACATTATTGTTTGAAAGTCGAACACTTCTGGGTGGATATGCCAAAGGACATCTGGGTGGATATGCTCAACGTCATGAAAAATGTCCCAACAGATTAACATAAAATTTTACAATCTTTTCTGAGCAAAAATCGTACAAATCAACGAGTGGAAGCAAATAAATGTACTTTTTGTAGATGAATCTATATAGTAAAATCTCTTAATTTTCCCTGAACATGGTTAGAGTTTCTTAAAACTTTTTTGACCGGCCTAGTACTCTTTCCTTATAAACCAGTTTCTTATAAAAAAAACGCGTAATTTGGAAGTAGAGGATTTGAGAGGTTAAACTGAGCTTATAACCTGATAATGTATGAGTGAACGTCTAAACGGTGTGACTATTCGTCTGGTAATCCAAGTATTTCGTATCTCGATTTAGTGTCTACGGATAATCATTTCAATTCGCACTCTGCCGTCGTTATCCACACACGAGACCACGATTTTCTTAACTTTTGTCGCTACTCAAAAGGATTTTGCAAGATAAAATGATTAAGAAATTTCCCAGAGGCCTTCGCCCGGCGTAACTTCTGCGGTCACCTGCAGGTACCGAACACGTCAGTCAACTCAATAGTAAACGACTAGCTTGGAGCTTTGTAGCGAGGCTTGCTATATATGCTGATGATTTTGAGCATATCTCAAACCAGTAGGAGTGTTCATCACAACAGGGATAGAATAGGAGGTGGTATGAAGACGTACAGAGTAAAACAAATTGCTGTATTTGCTATCCTGTGTCTGGTAATTTCCTGGATAGATGCGAGGGAGACACCATCGAATGATGAAAAAAAGCAGAAACTTCTTCGCTTGATGGCCAATTCTGTTGCTACGAACTTGACTACAGAAGTTAGTACGAATGGAGTAGAGAATAGTTTGATACTGAACCCTTGGACTCCTGCTGAGGTTTTCTTTGAGGTTACGCACGCGAGAATGCCGCTAACGATTTTCATTGATTTAGTGTGTCATGCAACGGTACAGTGGAGAGTTAGCTTACTCGAGTTGAGTGAAATGGAAAATGTTTGGAGATCTGTCGAAATAAGCCAGCCACATGGACACACAGGGCCTAAAGCGTTCTTGCACGTAAAGAATTCCAACTCAGACGGAGTGTCTGTTGCGCTAGCTACGTACGAGGCGAAAGAGTCGCAAGTGTTCTCGCTAGACGCTGCGCCGAAAGGCTTTTACAAGATTGACATGCGCTCAACAACTGGATTTCTGCAGGTTGTTAAAGTTTCGGTACTGGTAGGCGGTAAACTAGAGTTGCATATACCGTCATTGCCCTTGGATAACCAGGTGTCTATAGCGCAGATAACGAAAGATTACTTCAATTTCTATTGGCAACCTGTTGACATCAATGACAGCACAAGAAAGGATGAGACTAGGTACTGCGTTGCTATTAATACGGAAAAGAACTTGAATCATTTGTGTGAGCTACATGCTATGCTGAGAAGGAGCCCCCGCAGTGTGATAACGTTCAAGTGTTTTGGTGGTCCAAACAAGTTTCGACTGAGACGAAAGTTAAATCCTGGACAATTCTACTACGTCAATCTTTTCGCAGTCAGTCAGTACTCAAATAGGAGCCGCTCTTACAGAGGATTATATTTGCCTAGGGCAAGACACTTGCGAATGAAACGCCTCGATTTGGAGTCAACTTTCAATCACAGAATCAACAAAAAGTCCTCATACCACGTGATGTACTTTGACTTAACAGCTCAAGGCACAATTCGATTGACGTTTGTGGCTTGCCAGGGACCGGTTAGTGTTGTCATTGCAACAAATGCGAGAGTTTTGAAGAAACTTGCGTTCGGAAGCATTAAAACACACCTGCTAAAATCTGCAAAAGTGGGAAGATATTTCGTGACAGTTACGAAAAAATTCATTGGAAATTTAGATCTAAGGGTGCATTTATCAAAGGGCAGGCGGAGGGGTCCTTTTCCCCGACTACCGAAAGGAATTTCGGTAAAGGAGTGGCCTATGCTGCGAACTTGCAAAAGCGTCACTATAGCCTGGATTGCGGGAAATGGAAAACAACAATTTTGCCTCTACATTGGCCGTGAGAATTTCAAAGCTTCCAAACAGCTACAGAACGTATGCTTTAAGCCAGGAAATGTTGCTGGCAACCGGATGGTAACTTGCTTGGATAAGCGGATACGCAACGGGAAAAATGCGGTGTTTTGGAGAACTATAAAAGACCTACGTCCGTGTTCTGAATATGTACTTTATATCCAAGTGAAAAGACGAAGATCTGATGATACTTTGATTTACAGACCACTTAAAGTAAGGACCCTATGTGCAGAATGTGATTTGTAAACACGTGTACAGTTAGAAGCACTCTCCCTTTAGGTGAACAGCTTGTCTAGTCTTCAAGTTAGACACTTTTGTTTTAGGAGCTGCTTTATAACAGACCTAAATGTAAACAACCCAGTTTTTAGCGGAGGGCCTCTTAAAAAATAGGTAAAACTGAAGAGGACTCTCCTTAAAAATTTAAAATGAAATGAAAACGAAATGAAACATGTAGACGGCCGAAATATTCAAAGAGCTTATGCTAGAAAAGGAAAAATCCCTTGGAAACTTTTGAATTTGAAAAATTTTTTAACTGCAAGCAATCAAGAATTTGGAAGCCGGTTCCATTCATTTGCAGCCAAAACTTGCAAGATGTATTAATAAAACTTATTCCCTACCACCCTTTCATTTATGGTAAGATTTAGAGTTTCGAAGTTCTTGTGTCTGTGCCATCTGTAAAGCAGTAAAAGTGTGGCGAAATTAAGGAACTATATAGGAACTTTTGCTGTAGAAACTTCAGCGTCCCCACGCTAACTATCTGCTGGTTCAGGGATTTAGTTGTTAAAGTGCAAAGAGAACTCTCAGAGAGACACCAATTTGTATCCAGTTACTCTTCATGAAAATGTCTTTAAAGCTTATGCTGCTAACGTTACCATCTCTCTCTCACAACCACTACTAATAAATGATGTGCGTCAGCTGTGTGTGAATAGTTAGTGAATGAATGAAAGAAAGAGCGCTGCGAAGGCGTCCGCAAAGCATGCAAAGTATATGGAAAACCCCGACATTTACTACTACAATTTCATCAGCAGAGGTCCAAGGATAAGGAACTAGTGGAACTACGCCTTGGGTTAGGTTTCTTGTAAGAAAAGCATGTAGTGCTATCACCAATTGAAAGCAGTTATGGAAGGCCAGAAAGCGCCAGTTAAGGTGGTAAAGTAATCTAAGGTGTCAAGACTAACTAAAATTTGATTACAGAGAGTGCTTGTCTGGAACACGCTTTTTTTATAAGGAGCCTAGCTCAAATTCTAGTACTAAAAGTTCCTTAATAGTTCCTTAATTTTCACTGCATATATAGTGCCGTAAAAGTGGTGCGAGGGGCATCAAGATTCGAAAGCATTAAAATTCGGAATTTTAACTTTAATTCTGGCTAGAAAATAAGAATAAAAGCACAAATAAGGAAGAAGTTTATAAATGATTCTATCCGAGTTTTAAGTTTAAATGAATGGAACTGGTTTCTTAACTCTTGATTATTTGTAGATACAAAGAGTCTTAAAATTGAAAAGTTCCTTAGCTTTCTTTCCGTTAGTAGTATAAGTCCCTTAAATATTTCGTTCGTCTACATGTAGTTTCCTTATAAAGTCGTTCCTTATAAAAAAATGCGTGTATCACTGTTATGGAAAATCGGATGTAGCAGCTCCATTATGATAGAAAAGTAAAGCACTAACGTAGTTGTCTACTTAATTTTATCACATAGACTATCTCCTGTTTTCTGGAGAAAGTAATTATAAACAAGCCGTAGTGTACAATGGAGCTATACGTGAGAAGCTACACCTGTTATCCATATTAAGTTTTTCTGAAGCACTCATCCTCTAGATCTATGCCCCCTGTCTAATAACAATGAGCGCAAAGGAAGTTTATTCTATAGCAGGTTATGTTAAAATCCCGTACGAAAACACCAATTCAGGCATTGGTGGTTTTTCAAGACAATATGCAAGGGAATTAATTCTGAATTCGCAGTGTTGTATAAGTTGACGGGTATTAATCATTTATTCAACTAAATTTTCCAACATTTTGGTGCTTGGGTACACTTCACCCTCCTGGACTCCCGAGAAATTTCCAGTGAACTCAGGTCTACCCCTGCTAATATTCGGCTATTTTTCCCATAGCATCACTCCTGATCTAGTTTGATCTTTTTAAAGGCTTGAGTGTTCAGTGTCAACAGGTTTTCAGCAACATGTACATACTTGCTATTGAAGCTGGGACTTTGATGTTTGCTTTGATGTTAAAATCAATGTTGATAGGGATTTTCTTTGTAGGCTAGTAATATATTGTTCTTAAATGATATACTTTTGCTGTCTTCTTAAACACTTTATATCCTGTCCAGCATATTGGTCGATATTGATTGACAACTTCATATATCCCCACTATATATAGAGGCACCGTTTACAATACTCAAGAAAAGAGGTTGTTTGGCCACCCGTAACATCAGTAAGTCTCAAGTTTGGCCTAAGAACTCTTTGACACCGAGCTGTAGGGGCACCCCGATTGCAGATTTTTGACAATTTCACCATCCATTCCCATTTATTAAGCACCCCCAACTAAGCAATTATGAAAAATCAAACCCCCCAATTTACTACCCTAAGGAATTGAAGGTTTTAAAAAGGATAAGTAAGTAAAATAAAAGGCTTTGTGAATGCAATTCAATATTAACAACGAATGAAATCAAAACAAACTATATGCCTTATATTTATACAATGTTAGCAACTAATTCCAACAATTTTGAAATGTTTTAGTTCCCATACTGTCTATTGAACAACCCCCCAGCTATTAACAGCCCCCAATCTACGCTTTTTTAGCAAAAATAATAACCCCCTTCTTGTTATACCCCCTACTATTTGGTGCCAAACAGTAGCTTGGGAATGAATAGAATGGTAGTTCATTTTTCAGATGATCAAGTCTCCCAGGCAGTAGCGAACTGGCTCACCGGCACACCGGGTATTTGCCCGTGCTCTCCTCTTTCACCCTTTCTTTTCCAACCACTTGCTATTTCAAAAGGGAAACAAGTGCTGCGCAAAACTACAAATTGTCATTATTATCGATTGAACTGGCGGAAGAAGATACACATGTTTGACGTATTCCAAAATGTTACCTATTAACGTATAAAACCTTTGTGAGATATGACTACGTGTACATCTTCAAAGGATAAAAATCACAAAAACCATAAAATCAATCACATGATACACCCAAGGTGCATATCGTGTTAAACTCACGCCGGAGGTACGCTAGTAGCTCTTCAGTTGTACGCCGACGCTGAATGTTGGAGTACATCTAAGGTGCAAAGATCATAAGAACCGTGCACCCAATTTGGATTTTATTACGCCAGTACGCCAAAGAGTGTAGTTTAAGCTATATCCATGCTGTCACTCCGACAGGAAAGCTAACTCCACACCGGAGATGTTGGGGCCTAAGTGCCTGAAATGCACCTTGGAGATACACTCCTTTCTGTATAAAGTACCTAATGTTTCGCTAAGTCTTAATATCCCTAAATTTTTTGGTTTTGAGTTTAAGACAGTCCTTGAACTATTCTTAAGTGTCAAGGGAGTAACTTCGTCTGAAAATCAATGGAATATATTTAACTCTTTGTTGATGCCCTCAGGCACGCCGGAGAGAGGGGCAGAGGGGAGCAAACGCCCCTCCTGCCTTTCACTTGGGGGAGCAGGGGGAGCAAAAGTGCCCTTTTGAAATGCAATAGAATCCCTTATTAGACATTGATATGATACAAAGGAGATCAAATAAGCTATATAAACAAGTAAAATATTCTTGGAAGAGAGAGCTATTTATATAATTCTGTGAATTATAGGCCCAACGAAAGGATGAAACGAGAATATCTCAAAGAGATGCCTTGGGTGCCAAAGAGGTGCCTATGCTAGGCCGTGTCTCAAAGAGGTGCCCATGCAAGTCTGTGCCCTTTTGCTCCTGTTAGCCCCCCTTGCCCCACTATCGTTCTGGCGTGTCTAGATGCCCTACTTTGTATAATCTAATTGACTACCTAAAGGAGAAAAGGTAGGGTAATTTGGGGCAAAATGAGACAGGGGCAAAATGCGACACTTCTTGTTTCATACAGAATTTTCGGTTTGTGTGGTGTTGAGAATGTATATCTGTCTCTCAGGGGGCTCAGCACGTGTGCAGTTTGGTAAGTGCACGTGCCTCGCTGCAGTGTGATGTGCTCCTGTCAGATTGCCATTCTCTGCGCGAGCCCGTAGTTTCCTATATAGATATAGCCGTAGGATAAGTTAGTTTAGGTGATTATTGCGTTCAAGCCATTTAGAGTACATGTTTTCAGAGTTGGTCTTCACAAAATAGTTTCAATTACAAATGGAGTATTTTCTCGTGTGAATTCTTTGTCCAGCCCAAGACACAATATGTGGTGGAGAAACAAGTCAGCTAAGTCTATGGCATGAAAAGTAATCTCTCTCTCTCTTTCAGACTTTCAGCCGTTGTTTCTGTAGTAACGAAATGCTGATGTGAAAAAAGTGATTTTGCACGGAGTCACCGATGATTGAAACAGCAATTTTGACAAGCCCTTAGGTTACGTCCTTGAAATCCTTTTCCAACTTTTGCGCAAATGATGCCATCTTAATGAGGCACAACCTTCAATATTCTATAATTACATAACTTCTTATTACCTACAGCATGGCAACATGATTAAATACGCAATTTTATACTTTTTCTCTTTCTTGCTTCTGCCATGAACATGGGGTAATATACGACAATGACCTAATTACACCCAATCCTACCATGAAAAATCATTTTCCATGCCAGATTTTTTGCTTTGCCAGCATTGTCCAACACCGGCTGAATAGTTTTTGAAGCAATTTTCTTTCGCAAACCGTATTGAATTATTTTCGAAAGCCGTATTCATGATTATTTGATGGAAAGTAGTCTGATTTCCATTTACATTGTTCCGCTTTTGTACGAAAACTCAGATACAGTATTGTTTGCCAACATTCTCAATGATTAGATTTTTGTAGAAGCAGCGAGAAAATCTGGGCTTTCGAAAAAGGTAAAAAAGTAAAGTTAGCTAAAGAGAAGTCTAGTGCTGAAGGATAGAAGTTTGTTGCTTACCAAGCAAAGAAGCATAGATTCTCAATTTTGAAAATTAACATAACTTATGACAAAACTATGAAGTGTCTCGCTTTACCCCAAATGTGGGGCAAGATGAGACGATAGACCTGTTTCAAAAAAGAGTGAAATTTTCAAGCTATGAAAATGCTAGGGAAAAACTGCTTTGCTGTTGTATATCTTATATGTTAAGGAATGTATATGGATGCTGTCGTCTCTCATTCACCAGTTCCTAGCTGACCACGAATAGAATGTTTGCTTGAGTGTCTCATTTTGCCCTAAATTACCCTATCTCTTTAACGTCGGTTCTACATATTTGTTCTCTCTCTAGTAGCACAAATGACTATATAGAAATCTTCCTTCTCATGTTCCCTTTCGCAATTTGCTTCTTCAATTTCATTCCCCGTCTCCCAATAAGTTTGATATATTAAGATTTCATTATCTCCTCCATTCCTGTTCATTATTTCTTTTTCTCTTCTGTTTGAATTCTCATTAGTCAGCACCCTTTCTTACTAAATCTAATTCTAGGTTGCTAATTTCCGCTTTTCGAGTTGTTTCCCCGAAAACTAGCGATCATTACACGTTTTTTTTATAAGAAACTAATTTCTAAGCAACCTAGTACTAGACAGCCTGACATTTAAGGAACTTTTAGAACTACAAGGAAAGAGCTGAGAAACTTTTCACATACAGCACATTGAAATCGTTACCTGGTTCAACGTAAAGCTGTACCAAAACAATGTGAATATGATATTGCTTTGGAAATGAACTCGTACTGATGCTAAATTCGCGTTCTGCATACGCTTTCACAGCAATTTAGGTTGCTAAACTAAGAAACTGTTAAGAAACTTTTGGAACTATAACGTGGCAAAAAATTAAGAAACTTTTAGTTCTAGGCTTTGAGATAGGTTTCTCGTTAAAAAACAACATGTAATCGAAACTAGCAAAGCACTGCCGTTGAATGTTGGAGCAGAATAGACTCACAAGTTAGCCACATCAATCCTCTTCATGATTTCGGATTACTAAACCTCTACACATTTCAAATTAATATATAAAAACTATGAATTGGTGTTAGTCCACAGGAAGAACAGCGAATGCTATGAAGTGGAAATACTCTTACAAAGTTCTCTCAGTGCATCAGAGAAGTCTGTCTCAAGCGCAAGAATCATTCCTGCAAAGAAAACAAACATTAGAAAAAGAACATGTATCTAGTAGATACATTTCAAGTAAGCCTAGTGCACACAGCACGATTTTTGTCGCTCGCAACAGAGATCTTGTCTTCTGTCGTCAGCGACGAAAAAGAATATCTAGCATGTTTGATATTGAAGATCGTCGTCAGCGACAAAAATCTTTTAAATGTGTTCCCGCACACAGCAAGTTTTCGTCGCCAGCGACAAAAATCTTCGTCGCCAGCGACAAAAATCTTCGTCGTCAGCGACGAAAATCGTGCTGTGTGCGCTAGGCTTTAGAGTCATCACAACCATCCAAACAATAATGAACACCGTTTCCCATGGTTGAAATCAACCTTGCTTCTACAGTTGGTCTGATGGTGTCACACCCTCTAAAAACACTTCTGTCAGCTAATGATCAACTGTACCATTTCTGTCAGCAAATTGTTGCATCCTTTGAAGAACTCAAGAAAAGTTAGATGCTTTGGCTTAGTAGTATCAGGGGTGAAACATAAGGGGGTATGGGGGTGAGTCACCCCCCAACTTTGAAAATTTGTCACTTCACAGGGGAAAAACGGCAGTACAATGTGCTTCTGGAAAGGCCACAGAAAATTTTCGCAGAGCAACACCTCTGGCACTCCAAAAATATTGAAGTTACTTCCCCGAGTGGAAAGCTAGGATTTGGAGTCACGCTAATCTGTCGGGAAAATGTCATTTGAAAGTGGCGTATCCAATTGTATTTGAAGTGTAAAACCTACGTTTCACAAAATATATAGCGGTTATAGCAAACCCATAAGGTATCCAGCGCTTGAAAAAGTTCTTCATAAGAAACGTAATGGATTAGGACAAAGCCTTTCTGTTGTGAATTGTCGAAAACAAAAAATGACTTGTGTCGAATTAGGGCTTTGATCGAAAAACAATTAACCTTGCGCCATTGCATTAACAATATTATTTCAGCTATGACGTTAATAACAGAAATGGTTCATCTTCACCAAGGCTTCTTTCATTTGCCCAACTTAACCATGAAGCTGATTTGGAATATGTAAATCGTTTGAGTCCAATAAATTAATCATAAAAATCAAACCCCAAACAGTTTTAGGATTATTCAACAAGTGCAAGGAGATCTTATGTAGATAGTGCAGAATGAATGAACAAAGGTAAAACTGAATAGACGATTCATGTGCCAGCAGGCAACTAGCAACGGACGTTCTTGAGCCTAGGTGATAATGATGATTGATGCTGATGATAATGATGATTGATGCTGATGATAATGATGATTGATGCTGATGATGATGATGTTGATGATGATGATTGATGATGATGGATGATGATGATGATGGATGACGATAATGATGGTGCTGGATGATGATGATGGTGATGATGGATGATGATGATAATGATGATGCTGGATGATGATGATGGATGATGATGTTGATGATGATGATAGTGACGATTATGGTGATGATCCTGATGGTGCGTAAAGCCGGTTTGTCCAGTAGCCGTTACAGTGCGGATTATGAAGTTGCCTCTGGCAGGTAAGGGGTCATTCAGATACTACGTAATGCAAGGGGGTTGGGAGGGTCTTTTGATTTGTTTAACAAACTGTGACAAGGGGTGGGTGGGTTGTTTTTGCAGTGTGATGTCACATTTTTTTAAAAACTTGGTACTTAGCACATTTTGCTTCATAATAGCAAATTTGGCCCTTATTTAGAAGATATTTGACTTCACGTCGAAAAGTTATCTGGCAATCCTATTTAGATGCTATTTTGAGGCCAAAACAGCCATAATAAGCACATTATTACGAAAGCAGAAAAAGATCCTATTGAAATTCATAATGTGACATCACACAATGAGGGTTGGTGGGTAGTTTTGAATTTGTGACAAAGTGTGACAAGGGGTGGGTGGGTGTCTAAAAATGCCAAAATTAGTGTGACGTAATATGTGAAAGACCCTTTGTAGAGTGGGTGAAGCTGACTCAGTTCTCTTTTATTCACTGACCGGCAGGGTCAGTCACCGGTCCCGGTAGGTGGAAATGGTTGATGATGACAAACTACTTGCTGTTGGGGAAAACGCGTTAACTATTCCAAAACGAAGGAAAGAGACTTTGAAGAAAGCAGAGGATTCAGTGGTAGGTGTTTAAAAGTCTCTGCTACCTCTTTCTCTGAAAAGACGTACTTTCTCCCAGCGTAATGTATTTTCTGACATCAAAGTAATCTCATTCACACGCTTTTTATAAGAAATCTAGCCCAAAAGTTCCCTAATATTTCCTTAATTTTCACCGCACGTTTAGTACCATGAGAATGGTACAGACATAAGAAGACATTGATACTATGAATTCTTGACTGCTTGCAGTTATAAGAATTTTTTAAATGGAAAATTGCTATAGGAAGTTTTCCTTTAGTGGTATAAGTTCTTCAAATACACGCTTTTTTATAAGAAAAAAGTTTATAGGAAAAGGAGGCTCAAAGAAAATTACGATGCTCAATTCCCAAAATTTAGTGTTTTTATTGACCAAAAATCGACACTTCGTCGTTATTGCATTCAAAGTGTTAAAGATGGAATTCAAATTTAAGCATAGAATATTAATAACGAAAGTGTAAAAAATTTTAGCCAGTTTAGTTTAGTAAAAGTTAAGGAAAATTTAAGAAAATCTCAGGCTTAATTTCGGGAAAAGTTAAGAAAATTGAGGCGCATGCAAAGTGACGGTTTTTTTATAAAAAAAGAGGCGTATTTCTCCCGTCCACATGTAGGTTTTTTACAGAGAGGTTCCCTATATGAAAAAGCGTGTAAAATAGGAGCTCAGACACATTGCAAAATATGGCTAGAACGTTCCTTCACAATTAGCAAACAAACCGTAATGACTTGGCACAAACATTGAGAGAATACGATAAACAATTACCAGTGTTAGCTGTGCTTTTGGCGACAACAGTAACAACAAGTGGGGAGAAATTGAACATAACAATCTGAAATAGAAATACAAGGAGTGTTCAGTTAAAAGATGGAACTGAAATACAGTAGTCTACGCGATTACGCGTAATCTTACACTTTGCTATGTGTGGTCTTATTAAGCTCAAACTCAGGGTGGATAAATGCGGTTGTGGAGGAGAAAAAACCGCTTGTGCTTCAAACTGTCACAAGTCTTTAGCTAAGGTTCCCAAGTGCTTCACTGAGCAAGCTTACATTATAAAATCTTTCAACTAATAGTTAATACAAGCAATTTGAAATCAGAACTTATACTTTCCACAAAGCATGCGGAGGCCAGTTTCATAGTTGCTAAGTTTCAGAAAATAAAATGCTGGAGCATTAAGGAGTACTGCGCAGCAGCACTAAGGAACTGCAAAGGAGGTTCCTCTGGCGTATCCGAAAACGTTTTCACCATAAAGTACAAGCCACGTTCAACAAGAAGAATGTATTCTGAAGTTTTTCATCGTTAAAAATGTTAAATAAATAAAGTTAAATTAAAATAAAACAATATATATATATATATATATTTTATTTTAATTTAACTTTATTTATTCAATCTTATTTACCAACAATATCAATTCAGCTATACTTGAAACTAAATAAACAAGTACAATATTGCATAAAGAAAATTAAGCAACCATACCACAAAAAATTACCAATATACTACAATGAGAAGTATTTTATTGCTGGTTTTCCATGGATTTGTGCAAATTAGGGCTACTATAGTGTTCTTTTAGCTCAAAAGGTAAGATTTCAACTCTTTTTCAAATCGTGCAATGGTCTCGGTATCAGAAATCATATGCCGAGACCATTGCATATAAAAATGGTTTTCACCCCCCCCCTCCCCGCACGTAACTAATGATGCATCCATTATTGACCGTCGACCTTAAAGATCTCACTATTTCCGATAAAAAATTAAGATTCAATTCTCTTGCTCCTTGGTAAAGCAATTCATATTTTCTTTCTGTTGAAAACCAAGGCTCTTTATGTTTTCAAAATGATAATCATGGCAAATGATTTGAATTTTTGCTACAAATACGCAAAGGAAATTAAATTTCAATCAATTTAAATTTATGGAGACAACACAGAGAGAAATTTTTAACGCCATATTGGGTGGTAAACCAAGACAGACACAATAATTTCTATAAATTAATGTGTAGCAACTCAGCCACACTTCATGAAAAATCACAACGCTTCATTATAAAGCATCGCATAAAGACAATTTCTTCCTATCTACATCGACCTAAAGCATATCTCACAAATCCATGTGCTGAATAGGAGCAGCACCAAAGTTATGTTGATAATCGTGGGAATATGTCCCTATCAAGGACGAAACTTAAGGGGGTATGGGGGTGGTGAGTACCCCCCCCACTTTGAAAAGTTGCCATCTAGCAGGGCAAAAACGGTAGTACATTGTATTTCTGCTGGCCAACTTACTGGACCCATGACCATTGGTCAAAAAAAGGTGTCACAGACAAAATTTTCGCTGGGCAACCTACTATACCACCTAAAAATTTATTGAAGCTACGTCCCCGGTCCTTACATGAAGTACTGACGCAAGTAAAGGACTGAGAGCTATCTACCCTGAACAAAATGATGTAACGTATGCAGGAGCGGTACCAGAAGCGCTTATAAGGGGATTTTTTGGTCTCTGGTTGCTGACTAGAAAGCTCTTTTGCTACTATAAATAATCCAACATCTTCAAAGAGTCTGCTGAGAAATTCAACGATATATTATCGTTGGAGGTGCTAGTATAATAAATCCAGCATATATGTTGCATATAGTTAGGCGGAAAAGCCAGAGTAAACAGGACCCGGTTTATTGGATAGAATAGCTGCGGCACATTTACCTTCCAACCTCATGAATGCAAAGTGTGGGTAGCATTACAGGAATAATGGTAAGGTTCCGTATACTTTCGTAGGTAGGGAAGTGTCTGTTTGGGAGGACACTTACTCTCCAGTCCGGAAGAGAAAGGGGTTAGTAAAAGGTCTAAAGATTAATAGCTGGGGTTGCAATAAAGGGGGGGAGAGGTTAGTACATTATCGTAGTAATGCCTATTACACTCCAAAGAAGTAATTCCATTATCCTCTCTTAGTGTCATCATCACCACTGACACGACTTTCAGCTACATTGTAAGTGCTTCTGAAGGCAATTTCTCTCTTGTTTAAGTTCTGGGTCCGGGTTGTAAAATCCGTCTTGGTTCAAAATTAGTAAGCGCGGGGGGGGATGATTGCAATAAGAATTTCATGATATACATTTTTAGAAAAGAAAATTATTCGTTCGGGGAGCCATCTTTTCCGGACTGAAGAGTCTCCTGGGCCATCGGCATATGAGGTAGGGTGGCTAGTTCCTTTCCTCGCCGTCTTAATCTTCAGTAATGACTCCAGGTACCCATTCACTGCTGGGTTGACAATAACGGGGTATTCTGCCAAAGACTGGGTTGAGCCTCAAGTCATAGACTTTTCGCACAGGAAACAAGGGCTCTCGCTGTTATGCTGTTCTATTCATTACAGGGGTACTCACGTCATAATATTAATTGCATGAAAATGTGGAATGGGTATTTTGAAGAATCTGATTCCAATTATGATTCTTGTATCCAGTGATATAAAATCTTACCATACATATTTGAATATGAGCCTACCTCAAATATAAGCCTAGTCATAACTTTGGCCAATAAATTGATTATTTTTGCAGGAACCTGTGCAAAATAACTACCATAAAAATTTCCACCTTGATTTTTTTCCAAAGTACAATTTATATTAGTTTTCTGAATCAATCTTCAATACTTTTCATTATTTTCTTTGAATATGCATGATTTAACCATCTATTATATATTTTAACATGGAAAAGAGACATTATGCTGTTTGTTTCATGTATTTAAGGTTTGTATATGTTTGCTACTGCATACAGAAGTCTTCATATAAACACATTTCCTACATGAACCTATGGTCATCTTGCTTTGCATTATGAAAAAATCCCTCCAACTCAGTTACTCGTGTATAAGCCTAGCATACTATTTTGAAAAGGAAAATTTGGGGGAAAACTAGGCGTATATTTGAGTATATACAGTAGGTAAACGAAGTCATGAAATACAAATGATACATACCTGATACGAAGGGTACATGCAGATCATATTTTTATTTTTTGATAAGCCAAGTTTGCTTGCCTAAGAATATAAGCATGATCAAAAAAGGCACACAGCTATGATCTTAAAGAGGAAAGGAATGTGCTCTTAAACAATACAAAACACTTGCAATAGAGATGTGGAGCACTAAATATTTATCCCACCACATAACAAGTTGCATTTCACCAATATATTCAATCATATTTAAGATGTTCTAGTCATAAATGCTCACAGACAAAATTATAAGGTTTGAGAAACCAATGGAACATCTTGGAATGCAAACAATTTTAGGCAACTATTTCTAAATCTTTACAATTTTCAACTTCATTTCTTCCAAAAAGTCTTTCATGATTTATCAAAATGCTAAGAATTGCAAATGGTAATATCCTTTGTCCTTCATCAAATATCCTTTAAACTACAGGTGGCATTTCTCTATAAAGTGCCACAAGCTGGTGCTCTTTCTAGCATGAATTGCCAATTAGAAGAAAGCATGCTGTTTTCTAGACTTCTAGTTACACTAAAGTTTGGCAGCAGCATTAAATCCAAGACAGATTTGATATAGAGAACAACTGACTTCAGTCTCTAAATCAAGTTCCCTTCAATGTCTGAGTCATCTTCAGAAAAAAAATTAACCAGAAAGTATGAGCATGAGAGGACATGAAAGTGATTGATCACTATGAATATTCAAAAACATTTCAATATGAAAAAAGCTGACAATAAAGATAGCTTGTAAATAAAAGAGAAACAAAATAGCGATCCAAGTAAGTAAAAAGTTAGCAAAGAACATCCTGCAACATAACTATTAATATTTTCTTCTCACATAAAAGAGATTGAACAATAAAATAAGTACCTGGTCTGTCGCTGTGGAAAATGTTGCTAGGAAACTTCCTCGAGTTGCAGGTTCTGGACAGTTTGGATGGTTGACTGGAGAGGAGGTGAAACATGGATGGATATTAGCATACTTTAATAATTACATAGTAAGTAAAATGTGGCTAGAGCCAATAAAGAAGATGAGGAAATTGGTGAAATATTTTTGTGTTAGATCATAAGAATTGTGAAAAATACCAACAATAATTATACTAGCAATAACTACTAGCAATAATTTGCAAATTTATATACAGAATAATTGTTAGTAACATGGAATACTGTTACTGCTAGGAAGCTGTGCATAAGAAAATAGATCATGAGAACTTTCAATTTTTACTTAGACAACTCTTAATTCTGTAAAAATACCATACTTCCTCTGATAAACACTGCACTCTCATGAACACCATCCTACAATGAATGCTGCATTTCTACCTAAAATTTTACAAGAAACTCCTGCCCTCTAAAGAAATACTATGCATTAATAAATGCTGTCTTCCAAACCTGACCAAACAGGAAATACTAAATAGTTACAAAAGTTTTTCTTGTTTTCTATCAACAAATCCCTTAAAAATGAAGACTAAAAACAAAACTGCTTACAAAGGAGGGAAATCAGAGGACATTGTGACATAAGTGTGCATACAGTAAATGACTGAATAACTGCCCAGGACACCTATTCAAAATTTTGCCTTTGATCCAGGGCAGTTATTTCAGTAGGGGCAGTTATTTGACAGGTGTGCTTATTAAATATTGTTTGGTATAGGTAACAAGAACAGAAATTTTCAACTATTGAACCCTTTTTAACTAGGCTAAAAAGCAATACTATGCTGTTACAATGTCAACATCTGCATCAACATCTCTTGAAAGAAATTTCAAATGAAAAAATAAATATTTCATTTTGATTTGACCTTTGAAGAATCCAAAATGTTAAGATGAACACTCTTTAAATATGTATAATGAGCAGCATAGTTATAAGGCTACATTGGAATGCATATTTTTGTGTTAGGCTCCATTAAACACACTTAGGCCAGCAGAATTGTTTAGAAGGAGAGCACTCTCCTGTTTAAGGGGGGTTATTTGACAGGGGTGCTTAATGCCAAGCTTTGCTCTTTACCTGGGGCAGTTATTTGGGTAGGGGCGTTTAATCAAGTAGGGGTGGTTATTTGACACTGGGCAGTAATTCAGTAATTTATGGTAACCCAATGGGCAAAGCTTAGGGAGACTATTGGAGGAATAGACAGCCCCAATTTGCCAACAAAGAAGACATCCCTTGTGTTCTATCAGCACCTTTGATGTAGCACAAATTTGCCAACTAGTCAAATGTTGGCGGGAGGGGGTGCATCATTCCCCTATTGCCAAAACCCTGAATGACTCATAGAACTATGCACTGGATTAGGCAGTGAGATAGATAGTTGTCAAATCTTTTAAGGCACATAGTTTGAACTCAGCTACAGATAGATCAGACAATGAGCAAATCCATTATTTCAAAAAGGATTTGTTTTGTTTGACTGGTGCTGCTCTATTGAATGAAGACTCTGATGCTAGCAGAAATACTGACATTTTTTGATGTCATTCATATTGTGAAGACATCTTTTTGTGAACCTCAAAATGCTTTTCAAAATTTCTTGCAACATTTTGTTTGGAAAAGAAAGCATTGCTTCAGGTCCGTCTTATCTAATTTTTCACTTTGCAATTACCACAGCAATATGATAAATACCATTCTATGTTGAATGTCACTTATAAAGGTTGGGGCTTTTAATTATTACTGTGGTGCCCATTAATGGAAATAAGGAAGTGGGAAAAAGCTTATCAACTAGTCAGTTTGATGCTACCACTCATTCTTAAGCTGGTATACTTAACCAATTAAAGAACAATAGCAGAGAGCGTTAATAGCAAAGTAAAATAATAATGCTGGTACCTTTTGCTATAGGTACTCCTTCCCTGTCTGTAACTAATATAGCTAAGGCACCATCAGTCCTGTAATGACAAGTAAAACACTGCAAGCTAGGGACAAACTTAATTTGGAATCAATAACAGTACAGCCTGTCTTAAACCAGATAATTCTGACAGATTTTCAGTGTCATTCTTCTCAATATTTATGATTCAAAAGAAAGTAGATTTAGCAGCAACCATGTGACCACAAATGAAAATTTGAGAGTTCATACCAAAAGAAATGATTGGTAAGGCAACTTCAAGCATAAAAAAGCAATAACTTCACATTTAAACATAAAGGGTTTCATAAGGTATATATCATCTGCATTTTTTGACAACAGAGTTGATGTAAGTATTACTGAAGACAGAGGCAAAACATACAGTTCAATCAATGCTACCTTTCCTACTCTTGAGCTGCTTAACTATGCAATACAAACAAGTAAAAGATGAAGTGCCTAGAATCTTTTTGCATATATACCTGGTTAAAAGGTCACCGAAGAACCCAGTCAGGCCCTAAGATATGATAAAAAAATAATATCAGTCACACACAAAAACTCTTTTAAAATGACCATTGGACAGATAATGCTGTAATGCAGGATTTGATCCATCTAAAAGTCTAAATTGCATCAATTTAAATTATCATATTGAAGCAGGGAAAATCAATGGTAGAAACAATGAAAAAACGTCAAATTCTAATCAAATGATCACAACATGGGCCTATATAGTGTTTGGATACTTTTCGTCAATGATGTTCAAGTGGGTACTAAGACTCTTGATGACATACATGAGTCTAAGAAGGCCAAGTTCACTCATTAGATCTTCATATATTAGTAACTTTTCTATATTTTAAAGTAATTCTTACCTCAGACATTGTTGCACACTACTATTTCTCCTTGTTTGAACGACTGTTAAAACCTCTTTTCCATCATGATGTAATCACGTGAATGTGCTCCGGTCGTTTGCCTGTCAGATCCGGATTGCCGGTAATTAACCGGTTGCTGTAACGCTGATACAGCTCAAGGGATGTCCTGTTTGTCTGCAATTAGGGCTTGAACGAAGTATGTTTGTCGGCAAATTGGGGTTGTGCACCCCGCCAAAATTTTCTTTAGCTTCACACCTGGCAACTTATGAGTACCTACATATTAAGTACCCAGCACCCAAGGAAGACTGAAGGAAAATTGAGGTGGTCAGCATGCTCAAGAGAGCGCCAATACATCAGGGGTAGCACTAGTGGAAAGCTAGGAGGGTAATAGAAATATGTACTCTAGTATACCTAATAATCGCCCCCCTGACTATTACTTCTAAAATTTTTTCCAACTCCTCCACTCTTATTTCAGCCCCATATTTATTAATTTTCCAAAATTTTCAGGACGTGAATTTCCCCCCAAATGACGTGAATCAAAAACGAAAAAATGCATTACCTTCAATAATGGATAACGCGTCCACTTTAGTTGGAATCGTTAGGCCAAAGTTGCAAGTATAAGATTTGTTCCAATTATCTCAACTTCCAATTTATTAAAATTTTTTAAATAATTCCAGACCCTCCAATTATTTCAACCCCCCACCATTTGCTGAACTTTCGAGAATTTTCCAACACCCCCATTTATTCCAACCCCTAATTATTCGGTGCTATCGAGTATTCTTGGAGGTATACTAGCAGTATTACTTCCCCTGTCGGAAGAGTCGGTCCCCTCGTTGAAAAATTCCTTGTTCCACACTTGAAACATGTTTACAGAAGTAGTATTGCAAGGTTGAGAGAACTTGTTGTAAAACGCTATATTGTAAATTGGAAAAAATCACTAAGGGAAAGAATAGAGGAAAAGACAGAAAAGGAGGCACTAGAAAGAGAACAAGAATTTTGGAAAATGAGAATGCAATCTGAGCAAACGCTTAAAAGTAAAAAGTATTTGAAGAAATAAAAATTGGAGAGGCCAACAACACATTGAACAGAAAACTAGAAATGCTAGACATGGAAAATACTCAGGGTCTATTTTAGAGTGGTCTCGGAAATCTTGAGTGTGGTCCTGGAAATTTAAAAATGTGGTCAACTTTCTTACTTTCATGTGCTTCCTATTTCAAAGAAGTCTTTATATGCCTTGACCAAGAAAGGTGCAACATGTGTTTCAGTATGATATCATAGAGCAAAAAGATCTAGATGAAATTTTGGATTTTTTCAAGGGTGTGGTCCCCCAAAAGTGCTCATTTAGGGTCCAGTCAAACTCTATAATGGCAAAATGTAGTCTTGGAAAATTTTCTTAAAATAGGCTCTGATAATACTTTAGAAAGTGCAAGGATGCCTAAGTGTGAAGAAAAAGAATCTTGCAAATGTACACATGGAAGACTTGCATGGTGGCCTATGAGTATCAACAAGTATTTTGCATCCAAAATACATTATAATTTCCTTAAGACATAATAATTTCCTTAAAATTGTCCTTAGACAATCTATTTCCATAAAAAGTTCCTTTGGAGGTCAAATGCCTTTAAAATTAGGAAGCACTGATTCAACCGAGGCCAGCCTGATTAAGAGGCAGGCTTGATAATAATGAGCTATGTGCATGGCCCATCAGTACCACTCGATTTAAAAAGTGAAATCATTTTTAGTTATTAGTAAAAATGAAATTTAAGAGAAAATAAAATAAAATTTGATTCTTACTTTGAAGATGAAAATGACTTCAAATGATAAAACCAACCGTTTTTTTTAGGAAAAAGCTTGATTTTTGGATGCAAAATACTTGTTGATACTCATGGGCGACCATACATGTCTATAAGAAACATGAGCCTGAAATTAGACAAAAATTAAGAAACATAATCAATCTGAGTTTCAAGTAATAACTTGACGAAGCTGTTTTTATAATAAAATTTCTGATTAAACTAGAAATTTGATCAAAGATTACGCTCTAAAAATGATGTAAAGGTCTGGATGAATAATCAGTTGATACATTTTGTGAGTGGGTGCAAGTATCTTGGAGTGTACTTGAATCCTAGCTTGAATATGAAAGAGCATTTACAAAGACCTTAAAAAGTGCGGCAGCACGATTCAAGCTTCTGAAGGGAATGAGGCAATCACTGACCAGCCATGCTGCTGAATTAATATACAAGGCTATGGTATTACTGAAAATGCTGTATTGCTCTACACCAAGGGTGGGCAAACTTCTCAGAGCAAGGGCCACATTCACAGATCCCAAATTTTAATGGGCCGCATATAGGGTGGCCATCGGTTTCTACCTATGAAAAATCCCTGATCCATGCCTGACTTTTCTTGCAAATGCAGGCCCTTGGACAACTGAATGATCAATATAGATGTAGAAGTCCAATTCAGAGTTGGGAGCCCCTTACATGTCGCATATCTTTGGCGATTGATTACATCTCATGTGGGAAACCATAGCCATTGTGCCGAAAATGGTGGTTTGGGGGCTTGCCCCAAGAAAATTTTTTTCGAGGTAAAGCCCTCTAGGACGTAAGAAAACACCCATTTGCAGTATAGCATGCATTTGTTTCATCATTAATATTCATGCTGAGAAGGAGAGGCTGATTTTGAAGATATAGAACGAAAAGGAAAAGACTAGGTCATGCTGTCCTTTTTGAATGGAAGCTAGCATTACAAACAAAACAGTTTCATGCTAGAACACCAAGAAAAAGACAGTCTACCTCAAATGTAGGCTACCTGAATTGCACTCAGGATGTATAAGTAATACTTCCCTAACAAGGTCGTCATCTACGCACTATCTTTGCAATGAAATTCCTACAACTCGCGCCAATTCTGAAAAGTTATTGGTGGACCACAAAAAATTACTTGGAGGGCCGCATGCGGCCCGTAGTTTGCCCACCCCTGCTCTACATCGACCCTAAAGATCTCAGACATAAT
>OLMO02000009.1:5886314-5896507 GCA_900291935.2 Cassiopea xamachana | reverse complement strand
TTTGATTTATCTTCTTGGTAATTTCTGCATTGGGTTGAGAATTTTTAGAGAATTTGTTTTCCCTTTCTGGCAAAGGGTTAATAAATATTTCATCTCTTTCAATTCTCTCAAGATTTTCTCACACTCATATGTTTGCATCTGGGAATATATAATTTGATATAGGGCTTCAAACCAGCAAATATGGGAATACACATCATGTTGTATACTTTGAAAAATATTGCAGGATCTCCAGTGCTATTTAGGGGACTCCAAATTATTTTCTAATTTGGCTTGTAGATCATAGAATTCTAATTATGCAGTTTTCCCATCTTGATAACTAGTTTAGGTTGTTTGATAGAAAGTCATCTGGAAGCGCCAGTGACTTATCTGCTTTCTGATTATGATTTTTGGTTGGCAAAAATTTTTGAACCAAGGAATTTGAGTCCTCTACAGTAGCAATAAGCCAAAATTAGCTGTCAATTTGTTGTACCCAGGGATATAAATTAGCACCCACAAAAGAATCTTAGGTCACATATACTATGCTAAGACCCCATACCACATGATAAACTGCTGGTTTGTCCCAACATGATGATTAGAGTTTGATTTGTATATCTACATCCCAAGGGATCTTTTTAAGGAATTTTCTTTGGTGAGGAATTGATGCACAAGGGCGTTACAATGGAAGGTATGACAGGGACTCTAACACTCTCATATTGTAATGCAGTAGCAACATTCAGGTTGGCAAATAGTGAGTGTAAATACTAAGAAAAGAGAAATAATGCACAACTTGGCATATCTATAAGAAAACAATTTGGAGTAAAAAGAAACAACTGAAAATTTTTTCCAACTAGGATTCTACAAAAGGACACTTGCTTTTATTTTCATTCTTATTTTTGTTTTTCCATTGCAGGACCATGGCAAAGAATGCACGATATGAAATTCATAACTCAAATGAGCTGCTTTATACGTAAGTTTTTATGTGCATCAAACCCAAACCATTCTTCTTAATTACCAGATCCATTGTTGCTGCTTTCAAGACTGAGTGATCTGTTTGTTAGAAATCATTTGTTAGAATTCATTAAGGTACTGTTGGAATTAACTTTGATTGATTCTCCCTAAATCACAGATTTATTGTTGTTATTTGCAATGAGCACAACTGTTTCCTCACACCTCAAAATATTTATATTGCTTTTTTGAAACAGTTGTGCTGGGGATTTTAAATACAAAATCTAAAAAAGATAATTTGAAAAGCTATTAGAATGATGAAATAGTTTAGATGGAGGTTGGGATTGTTGCTTTGGAATTTCCTTATAATAATTTTTATTTTGGGTTTATTCCACAGCTCAAATGATGTTGCATATTGTTGGTATATATTGCTGTGTGGATCAGTATTTCTTGATAACTGCATGTTTCTCCCAGGAAGCAGGTTAGCTTTTTTGATTTTAGTACATGAGCTGCACAATTATCTTGCTTTTTTGCTTTATCAATGTATTCTGAGTCAGTTAAGTACAAGTTCAAGAATTTTTGCATATGAAGTATCTTTGATGTGCTTCATTGACATTCACTATGGAGACTGGTTTAAGCCATTTTTATGAATGAGAGCAGACTCTTTTATTTGTTCCTACAAGTGAACTTTTCATTATTCTCTATCAAAGTTAGTACTTACTCAGCTTTTTCTCAGTTCACATGACATTGAAGTACCCAGGCCAATTAGTCTATAAGCTTTTACCCTTTAATTTGCACCATTCATGCCAATTGTGTTCAAAAGTATGGTGTGTGATCAGGGCATTGTTTAATGGGAAAGTGGTGCAGAAATTCCCCACCAGCCCCTTTATTGCCCCACCAGTTGAACATGTTTGCCCCACCACTTAAGTGCCCTTTTGATTCAGCAACTTTTTGTTTTTGTTTTATTTGAAAAACACACACACACACACATAAATATATGTATATATATATATGTATATATATATATATGTATATATATATATAATATATATATATGTGATATATATATATATATATATATATACTTATATGAATTTTTCACTCTACGGTCTTAGCCAATATTGTAAGTGTGCTTTTGAAGGTCTGTTAATCCGTAAATTCTGCATTTATCTAAAATGCCCTGTTCTCAAATACCCCACCAGTGAAAAATCCTTGAATAATGCCCTGTGTGATGCTGTTTGATAGAATAAGTGCTGGTTGCTTCATTCGTATAAATATTTACAAACATACAAATGCAATACGATACAACAGAGAGCATGGAATTACATACCAGCCCTGGGGCCATTGCACAAAGCATAAGCGCCCAAAAAAACACAAATAAATAATTAATGAATTTATCAATCACCCATTGCATAGCTCCTCCACCAGAGAGAGGTGGCACCTGAAATTCTATAACAACATTTCAAATTCACATGTAGGATCATGCTTTCAGAAAGTTTTTCAACAATCTTTCAAATGAGGTATTGACACAACTTCTACTTTTTGGTGACACAGACCTCCCAAAATCGCCTCAATAGGAACATACTCGAGCTGACTCTACAATATATCCACACAACTGGTCGTTTCCATTAAATATCACCTTATGGAAGCACCAAGTCCCTTGTCGTCAATTTTTAGCGTGCCCATTTTCTTTGTTTTGCCCGTTTCACATCTGACTCCGTAGTTTCCTTTTCCATTGTGCAGCAGCGGGAACAGCCACTTCTGTTTTTTATACCTCCCAACAAGGGTTAGTTTAAACTATATTGTATAACCATAGGCATCAGTTGTGAAATACGATAAGATAGTTATATGTAGTTTTATATTGATAGGTATATGTTTAATCCCAGGGGGTAGTCATGGTATTTTGCTCCCCCTGGGCTCCGTCATTGTATTGTAGTACAGTATTTCGCAACGTTTACATATTTTGTTATGTAAGTTTTAAATTTAATATAAAAAAATCGTTTTTAAGGTTTTTCTTGATTTCTAGTTACGTAGCACACATTTATTTATGGTTGGACTTTAAAAAGATGTGATGAATTTTCACATGAACTGCTTGATCTTCAGGTGTTTTGGACCTGACTAACTTTATTTTTCTTGAAGTTTTGGAAAACAGTCAGTACTTGGAAAAAGAGGCTTTGACTGTCTTATCTTAGAGAGATCTGAAATGATTGTGGTGAGTAGTAAAATTGTTTCGTTTTCATTGCTGCAGCACATTTCGAAATGTTCCTGTTTGAAAAGAAAACATGAAGAACATCGAAAATTGTTCTCAGAACTAATAAACTGACAGTTGGTTTATTTTTCTCAGAACGAGAAGTAACTGAATTCTCCTGGTTTATTGTCGGTTTGTACATAGAAAATTTCTTCTCATGTTGTCAAGCAAATACGGTATTAATTGAGTATATTCTTAGGACCAAATACAGTTGTCTGCTGGAGTGAGTGAATTTTGTGGTTTTAAAATAAAAAAGCCAGTTAACTATGTGAGTAGTCTAACGCAAATTTTGGCAGTTGGAAATCCAGATGGCTGTCATTGTTATAGATCCCAGGTTCTTAGTGTTTATACCGATTGCATGAGAGCCAGCTTTTGGAATGTCATATACCTTTGTCCTAAGTCACATTCTTGTGGAAAACAATAGAAGCGAAAAATCGAAATTCGATTGTCTAGGAATGTTCAATTACGTTGTTAAATTTGTGGGAGGCGAACAATTGCTTGTTTTAGTTGCTTGTAAGTGCAGTTTTGAAATAGTGTTGTAATTACGGACAGGGTGTATTCTGTCTGCGGAAATAGAAATAAAGGTCGCAAAGCAATTTGTTTCAATAATAGATAAACGAGCCGTCTTGCTCATTTGCAGTGTTGTATACTGTTTGGTGGTAGATGTTATGAAATACAGATCATTGATTTTGAAGTGTGTACGATATTGAGATTTAGAAGGGAACAATTGGATCGAGGAATGAGCTGTAATATACTGTACGTTTTTTCTTGAAAAGCATGCAGTGTATGAGAGATTCTTTCTGTCGACATTTATATAACATGTTTATATACGTGAGTATATTCATTTTGCTATCATCCAAAGTAATTGTAGCTGTCTACAATAAATCAAGTGATTTTTGGGTTGCTTCTATCGTGCCGGGTATCAGAGCTCACTATCACATCCACTGCTCCAGAGTCATTATCATATATACTTTTAAAAAATAAGTCACATTCAAATTGTGGCCTAAATGTATTGGAAATTATATTTGTTGGAGAATATTGCTGTTGAAGATTGTTTTTGGTATAAAATATTTTTAGAAAAGCATAAAATTTTAGATATCAATTTCATAGAGTTATTTGGATGAAGTCGAAGTCAAAGTTTTTCCTGCATAAAAGATAGGAATATTTTGAATGCTGAGTTATTTTCCAAATATCTTACATTAATTTCAGTAGTAGGCACTTTGATATTTATTGTCGAGGGTGAATTGAGAGGCTCTTGTACGTAGTCAATAATTTCTACCTGTAGCCATTATTTATGGATGCATTAATAATCCGTGTTCTCCAACTGTCAACCACGGATTATTACTACATCGAATGTGTCTGGTATTTTTGAGAGGTTAATAGAATTTTCATTATCATCAACAACATCATTTTCATAGATACCATTATTATTATTATTATTATTATCATTTATAATGTCATCATTCTTATTTTTTTCCGTTGCACCCCAGACAGGGCCCCAGATTGACTTTGCTTGTCTGAAAACAGTTGCTAGGCGCAACTGTAGCTTGAGCCATCGAACCTGCTTGTCACTGAAAGGGCTTGGTTGAGAGTTTGTCACAAGTCATCAACATCTTCCTTAACCCTCTGCGAATTCAATTGCTATCAACTTTTTATCAGTTTTCTCTTCTTTTCTACCGTAGCTCCCCTCGTGTGACATAGAACTAACCCTCTAGTGGATTTCCTGTCAGTTGTTTAAAAGAGGTGACATTATCTTCATCTTCTTCTTCTTCTTCCTTTTGTGCCCCCAAACGGGCCCAGAACTGACTCTGGGGCCAATTGATCGCCTGTCAGTTGTTTAAAAGAGATGATTCAGTCGGCCACTCTGTTACCCCCAACGGTTACTAGGCAGAGCTGTAGCGTGAGCCGTTGAGTCTGCTTTTCACGGAAGGGGCCTGGTTGGACAGTTTGCTACAAGTCATCAGCACCTGCCCTGATTCTGAATCTCTGCGAAATAAATCACTATCAACTTAAGGGCAGTTGTCTCTCGTGTCCGTTCGCCACCGCGTAGAGGTCTCCAACCATTGGCTGGCCGTCATTAACATCATCATTATCATCATCATCATCTTAATCATCATTATCATCATCATCATCATCATCATCATCAACGTCATCACCATCATTATCATCATCATCATCATCATCATCATCATCATCAACATCAACATCAACATCAACATCAACATCAACATCATCATCATCATCATCATCATCATCATCATCATCATTAATTGATTGTTATTATCATTATTTCAATCAACCAATCAATCGATGAACCAATTAACCAATCAATAAAGCAGTCAATCAGAGGATCAATCACCATTCATTTTAGACATTGTTATTTATGATTATTTTAGCATCAGTTTAATCAAAATCATCACCTGTCATCGTCATTGCTATAATATGCCTTGATCACTATCACCAGTGTTTTCATTAATGAGATGTTATTATTAGTAATTTTTGCCATAATTGCCACTATTTTCGATGTACTTTCGATCCTCATTTATAGCATCGTACCAATGATCTTTCTGGATTTCCTTGGTGTTATCGATATTAATGAGTTAGAGCTGTTTTCTTAGTTTTTTGTTGTTATTTTTAGATTTATAATGCACACGAAAATCTTTTTTATTTCCTCTTCTATCGCATCAAGTTATATTCTTTATCATATTAATCATATCAATAAATCATGTTAATGCTCCTTATTCTAATTACTTGTTTTAATCTTCTTTTAATGACATGCATTAAATGTATTATCCGTGGAAATCTATACGCTCGCAATTTCTTACACACTTCAAACCTACCATTTCCCATGTTGCATAATTCTAAATTATTTTGAAGGCCTACTTTCTCGAATATGTTATGATAAACTTTAGCAATGGGTTTTAATGTTTTTAGAATGTAGTATAGATCCATGTAATTTCAGTATATATGCTAAACCCAACCTGGCAGTTGTACCAATGATTTGTTATTATGCAAATCTCTGGATTGTAGCCTAGATACTGTATTTCCATTTTTGCTCATTAGGGCCCCGTCTTACGCAATTGCTGAATATTTTAGAAGCCACTTAAGCTCTACTAATTGCCTTCTTAATGCATACTTTGTATGAATTGCAGAAAGTGGGCTTATATGCATCGATATGCTCGTCTTCCTTGAGCTCAAATTGAGTTACTTTTTACCGACCACACTTTTGAAATCACGTAATGGAACATTAAGAGTTAATATTAGGTACCATTTTGTATTTGAATATCAATGGTGGAAAGTTGGGTGGTGGAGCTCAGGGTGACTCAGTCCCCAGTTATCTTTGTCAATACTTTCATGGCGCTTGTGTCCCCTAGTTATTGTAAAAAATACATTGCAAAGTGCTGAACAGCTGTAGCTGAGCCCCCCTACCTACCAATTTAGTTCTACACCACTTGTGAGAATTGTGTTAATATGGCCACAATAGGCTTCGTTAGAAATTTGATGTAACAATGTTAATGATGCTGATATTTGCCAAGGAATGTCGTTGAACGAGTTTATCATCTTTGGCATATCATCACATACTTTCATCTCAAATAATTGATTTTTCAGATTGATTATCCAAATGAGAAATTATTCCAGCCATACCAGCGAACATCTTACTCAATGCAAGACTTGGAGACATTGCTAGCCCTCGAAGCTGATGAAGTGAAGTATGAGGAAGACGAGTATTATCCGCATGAGGTACGGCGGCCATTCTTACCTTATTATCTTACTTCTGATTATCAAAAAATATTACATCGACTTGTATGAACGACAGATCGCTTGCTGTCTTCACGGAATGCCGTCAGGCTGGATGTCTGCTCACATCTAACCTAGTGATAGCAGTGCTAAGGCAATGGTGGTAAAGGAAGAAGCTAACCACCTTAATTCATGTTGATAATGGACCACCTTAATTGCTCTCTCAATTCGATACTTTCTACCTTCTATAGACTTATATTCTAGACAAGGTGTTGGATATAGTTATTATTCTATGGAGCTGCATTTTGGGCGTAACAGAATCTATTATGGGATAAGTAATATAAAAGAAACCATTTTAAGGAATAAAATAAAATAGGGTGCGCTTTTGCTCTGCTTTTAGAATTGTTTGCTAATATTATTGCCGATGTCCTTTTCTGGAGGTTCAGTTGGTTAGATTTGAGAGCAGCCGTGGCCTAGCGGTAATGCACTCGACTCAGACCAACATGGTCCTGGGTTCGAGGCCCACCGCAGGCCATTGGTGACGTCAGGAAGGGCATCCGGTCCTAAATGCTCGTGCCAGATCTAAAGTCCTCTCAGAGGCACCCTCAAAGCCCCAAGGAATTGGGGGAAACGGAAGTAAAATCAAGAAATCGAGAGAGTTGGTGTTAGATTTGAAGGCCGGCTTCTGAAATATAGCTATGCCTTATCCACACGGCCACTATATCACAAATTACAGATCAACAGTTTCAAGTTCTAACTGTGTAAAGTGACTCAAGTGCACACTTATTTTGGACCCTGATATACGGGGATTTATTTTACCACAATTCGAAAATGGAATGCATAGAATATTGGGTTCTTTATTTAAGAGCAGAGGAGTCTTTTGTGATTTTACTTATTTTTTGAATATTTGCAATTAGTTCTGCAGGGTTGTTTGTTATTTTTTTCTGGAGAAATGCCTAGACATTTGCAGGGTGGTCTCTTCAGTTTTTGGTTGCCGAGCAAAAACCAACCAGTGTCAGTAAAAGCGATCGACTTGCAGGAGAGCCCTACAGTGGCTCATTAGCAATTTGGTGATGAGCAGTATGACAAATTGAGTCAATATGCTAATCAATTCAAAACGCTTGATTGAAAGAGTTATACGGGTGATGCCATGGTGCACAAGTAGGGACTTTGCGTTGAAGTCATGAGATGAAAGTGTGGAATGAACGTAGTAAAAATTCGCAATCTTGAAGGTCAGGAAGAGAGCACTCCTTGTAGGGCTTTATGTAGATTTGTAAGTAGCTTTTTTGGGAGCTTTACTCATACGCCATCATGTCTTGCTGGTTGTTTGATTTCGTGACAACAGCGCAAACCTTTCTGTCATGTTAATTATGGAGTAGTTTTGATCTTTGATATGTTACAAGGATTATGTCACTTACGTATTTTTGGAAATGGGTTTGAGTAAGCTTTTCATAACGGCACACGTTAGCACTACTGATAGTTGACACAGTGTTCTTCAGAACAATCGTATCCTGCAGGCCTTAGTTTTGACGACCAGAAATGATCCTTCAATTGGAATTTTATGATGGTAATTGTAGCAGACTTTCTAAGGTACTTCAGAATCACATAGCATGAAAGAGTTATCTTATGTCTATGTGTATTTACACAATAAGTGAAAGAATGAATTTGCTTAAATTAGTATATTTGTACTTTCATGTAATACATATGTATATGTACAAAATGTGTGTGTGTGTATATATATATATATATATATATATATATATATATATATATATATATATATATATATATATATATATATATATATATAATATATATATATATATGCATCTTATTTCTTGTATTTATCAGGAGTATGAAAGCTATCACAATGAATACCAAAGTGATGCTGTACAAGGAGATGCAAATCTCAAAATTTCGAAAATTGATGATGAACGCGACCACAGAAAGAGAGAAATGGATATAAACCTTTCTGGATTAAAGGAAACTATGGGTAAGTGATATCTTCGAGATGTATAGCAATGTTGTATAATTTGATATTATAACTGGAGCAGATTCGTATAGTTATAGTGATTTTAGCGCGCGACATAGATGTAGTTTAATTGATGTTAGCAATATATATAGAGCTAAGTACGATTATTTTGGATATAATACCTGCTTTTATGACTAGTCTTGTAACTCTATTATGCTTTGACAAGTTTCACGGAAAGAGTGTATGGAGGCTTCATTTGTACATTTGAAAGATGCAATTTGCTTCACTCTAGTACAGTTAGGTCAGGGGTCTGCAATTCTTTCAGCCCGTAGGCCGCATCAACTATTGTACAACAGGTGGAAGGCCGACTACATAACTCGAGGCTCAAATAAAAAAATAAAACATTGTTTTAGTGGACAAAAGGTTTTCACTGGCCAGATGAGAAGACATTGAGGGCCACATCTGGCCCTTGGGACGTAGTATGGAGGCCCCTGATTTAGATCATCGCGGTTCTCGTGACTTACTCATTCATCGTTGTTTTCCACTTTATCATAACAGCTGGTTACTTGATGGACAGAATTTCCTCCTATGTTTACAAAGGAAAAAGTTTAGAGTCTCATCAAAGTATCGCTCTGATAATATTACCCACATTTTTATATAGAGGCTATGCATGTGGCAATCTCAAAGTCACTTATACGAAATTGTTGACTCAGAGTAGAAGGAAACGTATGCCTTCACTGGATAGTTGGTTATCAGAAATAACTAATGATTTAACAGAGGGCGGTGTGCAATACCATTATGTTTGGAATTGCCAAATTGCAACCATGAACGTCATTTGTAGCACAGTTTTGGTCCATCTTTGTTCTAAACGGCTGTTCACTTTGACAGTTGTTTGATGGTGCTGTTTAATATAACATTCAACCAACATTTCAGCTTTGACTGATCAATATGCCAGTGATTCCCAGCAATATATTAGTGATTATTGTTCAGTATATCCGTAGTTGTTATTTTCGTTGTGATTGTTGTGGATTGTCATTACGATTGTAGCAACTATCAAAGTACTTTGCATGAGTTGAAGAGTATTTTAACTTAGCTATGTCATTGATGTTGGCTGTCATTGATTGAGTATTGATTGACATTGATTTGTCTGATTCTGATTGTCGGAATATGATTGTATTATGAAATGTTACTAGCTTGAAATATTTGGCGGGTTTTCTTCAACTTTGTCTTTGGTTTTAATTTTTAGTGGATTCCATTGATTCCGATGATGAAGATGATATTAGCACAGCTAGTGAGGTATGGAAGTTTTAT
>OLMO02000009.1:5872424-5886152 GCA_900291935.2 Cassiopea xamachana | reverse complement strand
ATATATATATATATATATATATATATATATATATATATATATATACATATATCTATAATGTCGAAACGAAAAGAGTCCTGATACCGTAAAAGATAGGTCGAAACACAATGAATCAACAAATCTTTGAGACTATCTAGTTTGATTGCGACTAGTTTCGTCCGTTCAAGCGGACTCCTCAGGCTACACTGGTTACAACTTTTATTGTTCTGCCTTTTATAACATTTGTTCTACTTTGACGTAATCTGAATACAATTGATTTTAATACCACGCAAGATGAGTACAAGGTAGAAAGGAGTGCAACGCAATATGAATGAATGTCAAGTCAATGTAATGTAATATGTCGTCTTCTTAAATCGCGTGTACAGTGGTTCTCGTCTGAAATTGCTGAGAGGAATGGTTTTTAGCTTATTTATTGAGGGAGGGATTATATTTTGATTTAAAGTAGTTTTCATTTTCTTTTCGATATAATTCATCTTGGTTATGTAGTTTAAAAAAGGGACAAATAGTAAACATTATAGACTTTGTTCTTGCACATTTCGCGATGTGTTTACTAACTTTTAATTTTCGATATTTGTCATGCCCCAATGAGTATTTGCTTCAAATGTAATGATGTCCTATGTCTCAGGGTGTCACCCGATTCACCAACATACTTTTCTCCACATCCATTGCATCCGATTACTTAATTACAGGCTCGGAATGCGCATGTTTATGTAAATATACGTATCATCACGATCGAAGGTTCGTATAGAGTGCTCAATACTGCCACAGTGTAGCTACTTATAGTTTCGTGCTTCCACCAATCAGGCTACTGACATGAACATCGTTATTTATAACTACGCTGGGGGGATGCAAGATTACATAATAGGTATTTGTTTCTATGACGACATTTCAATATAAGTTCTGTCCTTTTATTTAGTAGGCCTCTTGGGTTAGCTCTTACAATTACAGATTTTTCTGTCAGACAGTGCGCATCTGCTTGTTCCGTTTTTGTGGTGGGAGCCTTGGCTACTATGTTTCATATAAATTACAACATTTATATATAGTATCTCTGTTTAGTATATATATACTCATATATGCATTCCAATATATACAGAAATTCAGTTAGAAAATGAAGACAATCAAATATTATTATTTTGACAGTCTGCTTCTGTGAGAGATATCGTTAGAGATTGTTTAGAGAAAGATGCATCGGAGAGAACTGAGAATGACATAAGTAAGTTGAAGATATTATTCTTCTTAACATTGTAAATGGATGAAATAGATGACGTATGCATGATCGCCTCCCATAGCATTTAGCATATTGTTCACTTTTGAAACAGAAGGGGCGTTTGTATCTGCGTGAAAACGTCCCTGGCTACATAAATAAATGCGCAAAATGTTAGATTTGGCATTAGTTTTGTAAAGTTGGTTTAATTTATAGTGGCTTAGTATATATTTGAGTAAAGTTTCACAAATGGTTTGATAAAAGAAATGTTTATCTCCACATTGTATCCTTGAAGAGATAGTCACATAATATCAACTATAAAGTCATACTTATATGGTTAATTTGTTTACCTATTGACTTTTGAAACTGCTTTGGCCTTAAGTAACCTTTATAAAGAAAATATGATTTGGATCGGCTTTGTTGATAATACATTGATTGATTTGAATAGAATAACATGACATTTAAGGGAATTCATGAAATAGTCTCATGGAAACTATACTATTACATGAAATAACATAATAGTTGTCAGGAAATGGCAAGGTTTCAGTAGGGTCATGTCAGATTTTTTCGCTTGTTTGTAAAAATTTAGCACAGTTAGGAGTGATGGGTATACGCGTTGTATTGGTTAGGGGCGAACAAAGTGTATTTTCGTATACTGAAAGGGCGGTGATCGAGGGGCGTTGTGTAATTAACGAAAGTAAGGTTGTTTTCATGGGACTCTTCGTGGAATGGCCCAGTAGCATACTAACAACAATATCATTCTGTGCATGCATACATATACAGTGAAACCTGCCTATAACGGTCACAGAACAGACTGAGCAATTTTTGCCGTTATAGAGGGGGCCATTCTGTACAGGTATGATTGTAAGTATATTAATTGGAAGGGCTGGTTAGTGGATGAACGTTATGGCAGATGTGACCGTTCTATAGGGGTGGCCGCTGCAGGTTCCACTGTATATATAATTACCTTAAATTCTCTTTTTGGCTCCCCTCTCATTTAAGCCCCCCATTTCTGAACCAAAAAATTATTAAGCCCCCTAGAAAATATTGAGTAGTGCCAAGCGTAGGTAAGCTTCATGGAAGAAATGGAAGTAAGTTGGACCACCCTCAGTAAACAATAGTTCTCAGTCTATCAAGAATCAAAGTCATTCATTGACCTACTGCAGATAACACTTTCTGTATCAACGGTCACTACGCAATTTTTCAATTTTGTTTGTTCTGCTGTGAGCTAATGTTGTACAAACTAAATAATATGAACATTATTCTCTATTTTCAAACAGCAAATAAGCCCCCCTCTAGAGCGTATGAAATCAATAAACCCCCTGGGGGGCTAATAGAGAATTTACGGTATAAATATTTATCAGTAGCATGCTTTTTTTCATTTAGCTTGCTACTAAAGTTAGGATTATATTGAAACTTCGCTCAACAAAACTATTAGCTCTAATATTTCTCATTGTTATTTCCTATATATTGCCGGTTATACTCGTACAGAGTGCTTGTATCAATGTATTTGAATTTAGCTTTGCTGTAGATGGAGTAAGGATCTTCATTAGATCTTCATCCTTTGATACATTTATGAGTTTTGTGTTTAGTCTACATGTCGTTTTTGTTACAGATATTCTTATGGAATTTGTACAGCACTTACCAGTAAGTGTTTTTCTCATTTACTTGTCCCTCATTTATCTCGTCGTATTATCAATCTCCATCTGCTTTGTACTATCCATGTTACAGACGACAATTTTCGGATCATTGGGCAAGCAAGATCGTCTTTTCATTTAAGTGTTTTGGAATCAGTTTACATCAAGACTCAAAACCCAGTCTTGGGTAGACAAAAAGAGTTTGTTTTCTCATTGGGACTCTTCAAGTAAAAAATGGTTAATAGGTCCTAATTGGCCACTCTTGGGGCCCATTAGACGCATCCTATCACGTGTAACCGCATCTGGATATAAATTTCGGTTAACCTTTTGGTCACTATCCGACGTTTTCATACTCTGATGAGTGTCTGACGAAGAAAGCTTTTAAGTATGTGAAAAGAATGTTGCCACTTTTTCGTGCTGTAGTAAAGTTCTGTAGTACCAACAGACTATTTAGCCATGTTTGTAAATATGCAAAATTCCAATGAAAAATTAGCTATTTTGAATAGAAAATATTGCAGTCTATTCCACATACTTTGCAAATTTTCTGAAGTCAATTAAGGCATAACTAGCAATTTTCTTTGGGGGTGTATGAGATTTTCTTTGGGGGTGTACAAGAGTTTGCAGGTTTTCGACGATTTGGGGTGTCCCACCCCAGAGCCCCCAACATTTACGCCCCTGAGGTCAAGAGACATCGGAAGCAGTGGATACTACTTACTATTTATTTTTTTTCACGAACTGAACTGGAAAAAGTTTTGAATTCCTATTAGCTGTACCATTGTAAGTTGTCTTTTTTGCTTCAACGGTTTCATCAATTCAATTAAGAACTTTAGTTGTTATGACAAACCTGGTACTTTCACTAGTTGTAACTCTCTTCATCTCTTCATATCTTTTACCCTCTGTGTAGCAATAGAATTGCGGTCATAATTTTGTCTTCAAACTATTTCGAAAGATTTAATTACGTCGCTTCTTTCAGGCTTTTAATAAAGTTACTCAGAATGTAAGGAGAGAAATGTGTGCCGTGATGGTATTTGCTGTTGTTGAAAAAGCGGGCACCGACGTGATGATAGATGGAGAAGAGGTTTGTTAATCTACATCCATTTTCAATTCCCTTTTTCAATTTCAAGGGATAGATCACATATGTAAATTTTCGAGGTACTCAAGGAAGTGCTTTCATAAATAATGTTTATATACACAATTATCTTCATTCAGTAGTTTTGCTTGAAAGTTCCTTGGACTTTAAAACCAGAGCTTTCAATAGAAGGCGGCTAACTGCGATTTATCACCGTCTTCTTCTGCTTAAACTGCCGTCTCCTTGACCTAAACTAACGTAAAAAGGTACACATAATACTTGTAGCCCCCCAGGGGACGCAGCCCTCTATCATGTATGACCGGCAGCTTACTCTAAATATTATTAACAACTCTGATGGAGCGGAGAAAAATTTCAAAGTAACGTATTAGTTTCGATTACAGGAAAGTATTTTTTACGCTTTATTTTGTGGGAAATGTTCGTGCACTTTTAAAGGTGACTACAGCCTCTAAAAATCACATCTACAATCACCTAATTGTGATTGTCGAACTGACGTAAAAAGGTACACATAAAAACCTGCAGCCCCCAATGGGACACAGCCCCCCTACTACTTTAATCAGCCGCTTTCTCTAAATTTATTGAAAGCTCTGAGTTTATATCGAAGCTGTACAACTGTTCAGCATCATCGATAATCTGCTCCCTTGAAAGCTTATAATTGTCCTCTCTAACAGGCACCCCCATGAAAGCTAAAAGTTAGGAATCCTGAAAAAATTCAGCTGGCAATTTGGTCTCCACTTCGTGTTACACTGCCTCGCTATAGTCTTGTATGTTATCCTGCTGACTTGCATATTTTGGTGTATTGAATTTCCTTTTGTGCTCTCTTCAGTATGACCAGATCTTAATTTGGAGATTATGCCATACTTGCCCATAAATTATGCCAGATTTACCAACATTATACCAAATTTCAAACCGAGGCTGTATTGTTTGAAAAAAGAGGCTGGCGCGTGCGCAGAATAGCAGATTCCAACCCGGAACACGACTCTAACCCTAAATTATCTCATTTTGAAAACAATGGCTGATCACTTTGATGACAGTAGTACCCATGAATGTTGACAGTCTGCGTTTTACACTGTACTCAACCTAACTAAAACAGCCGAAACACACTTGTGCGAAGTAGCCCAGTACTTTTAATGGACGCAAGACCTTTGATGACATGATGACAAAATTATGCTAGAATTATGCCAGATTTCAAATTATGCTAGATTTTCTGCTAAGATGATGATTTTCACCAAAAATTATGCTAATAGCATACTATTATTTTAGGTTTGGTCGCACTGACTCACTTTTGCATTTTGTTGTATTGTATTCCAGTATGTTGCATCGTGTTGTATAGCACTGTAGCGTGATACATCTTTTGTGTAACGTATAGCATTGTATTGTGTTGCATCTTGGATTTTGTTGTCTTGTATTGTATTGTGTTGGACGGTGTTGTATAGGATTGCAGTGCGTTGCATCTTCATAGATTTAGTTGAAGATTGTAGTTGTTGTACCGAAAATTATTGTTTTTATGCCGAACTAGGTACTTTGACTTGTTGGTAATCTACTACAATGCTGTACAACACTTTTTGCATTTGTGGCTCTCATCCAATTTATCATTAGGGTGTGATTGCCAAAAAATGTGGCAATTTTTGTATAGCATTTTTGAGATAGTGTCCACACTGATGCGTTTTCATATGAACACGCATACATTTAGACCCATCTAAATGCATCTAAAGTGCAAAAACGCATCTAATTGTGTGCGTTTTCACACAAAAACGCATTGGTATGGACACTTCCTGAGCATTTCCCTTTTATCCTTGTTAGATGGATTCATGGTCAGTGATATTAAATGGCTCGGTGGAAGTTATTCAGAAAGGTAGAGCGCCAATCACAAAGCATTTAGGAGATTCATTTGGTGTAAACACGACCCCAGGAAGCGTTTACAACAAAGGGATTATGAGAACACGGGTAGATGATTGCCAGGTAGGTCTTGGTCAGCAATGTTCACTGCAAGCAAATTTAGAAAACCGCATTTGTGTTTTGCAATTCATCTTATTGCGCTTAGTTGTTTAGGTGATTAGGCGATTAGATGGTTAAGTGATTTGATGGTTGAATGATTAGACGATTAGATGATTAAGTGGTGCCCGAAATTTGATCTCGAGGAGACTGGAAAGTCGTGCATAAAAGTTATATATGTAACGTAATGGAGACAAGTATGCTCCTCTGGAATATGCACGTTTATGTCGACTGCCATGTGGTTTCTTTAGCACCATTAATCTTGGGCTCTGCTGATATTTATTTCCACTACTAACACAAGGGGAGATAAGTGCGACGAAGAGAAGAACTGGCCTCCATACCTCACATGCCGATGGCTCTGGATAAGTGTCCTCTCTAACAGGCACCCCCCTACCTACGAAAGTATACGGGGCTACCTTTACTTACTAACACAAGAGATAAGCTGAAGCATGTTATGAAGAGAGATAGATTTATAAACTGTTGATTTTATTGGCTCCTAGGTAGACTATGAGGTTATTTTTTACTACCAAAGCTCTGAGATTTTTTTGAAATTTATTGTCAAAGATTACCGTCTTTTTTCCCAGTTTGTTTGCATTGCTCGTGAGGATTATTGGCAGATCTTCTCTCAAGGCGAGGCGAATACCCAAAGAGTAGAGGAGGAAGGGGAAGTTGTGCTCGTTACAGAGCACCGTACGACAGATGGTGGTAGCAGGGAAGGACAAGTTGTTATCAGGGTAATTTGCATTCCATTTCTTGTTCTTTTGAGAGTGTATGAAATCATTATTTGTTTTCAATGTTTGAATGGTTGCAATTGAGTCAAGAAAACATTTCTTGTTCTTCAAGATTATATGAGTGAAATGACACAATATTAATGTAGGGAGATTTACAGATAGTTGACAAGTGATCTGCTTTTTTTTCCTATGCATTATTGTTAATACAACATCAATACAATTTAGCGACAAACGATACCACGGGGCGCATTGTCTATATCATTCCCAGGGGCCATGACATATTATCGAACATTCACACTAGGAGCGAATTGGCGAAGAAACTATATGATGAAAATTGTTCAGTCACTGCTGCCTTGTGTTATGTCGCTAAAACTGATCTACTTTGTACGACCAGTATTTAAAGTGCTATTATTTAAATGCTTAACTTTAAAAGCACTTGACTTTCCAACTACTACATGACCGTAGGCAACTGAACTGGATCGAAGAGACAAGGATGTAAAAGTCAATTATGTTGTTAGTAAGAATAGTCAAATTGAACACTTTCATATACAGCCTTAGTGAAGTATTGGGAGGGGCCTTACTTCTATATTCGGGTTTGCAACTATAAAAGACTTGAGTATTTGTTAAATATTTTAACTAGATCTGATTGATTGATTGATTGATTGATTGATGGATTGATTGAGTGAATGAGTGAGTGAGTGATTCATTCATTCATTCATTAATTCATTCATTCATTCATTAATTAATTCATTCATTCATCTATTATTTGAGTGATTCATCTATTGATTGATTAATTGGTTGATAGATTGGCTGATTGATGGAGTGATTGATTGATTGATTGATTGATTGATTGATTGATTGAATAGGGTATGCCAGACAGACTGTTGGATCACCTTATGGAAGACCATTCAACCATCGATCCAACCTACGTTGAAGACTACCTTTTAACTTATGTCATCTTCAAGAACAAGCCGCTTGAACTGGCTGCTAAACTGTTGAAATGGTTCGATCGAGGACAGTTGAAGGACAAGGTACGTGATGCTGTTTATTATATTAAGACAGCGTAAAGTCCTTTTTTGGATTTATATGAAAACATGTTACGATGCTTTGAGGGATGAGAAACTTTAAAATTAAGTTTGAACAATAGACACCGGATGATAAGAGAGAATCTGGATTGAACAGTAATGAGTAAATTGACAACTACTCTTTAGCACCGAATAGAAGGGGGTATAATAAGCAGGGGGGTTAGTATTTTTGCTAAAAATGCATAATTTAGGGGGGTTGTTAATAGTTGGGGGTCATTGTTCAATAGATAGTATGGGGACCCAAACATTTCAAAATTAGTTTTTCACATTGTTTAGCTATATAATAAATAGCTTGTTTTGATTTCCTTAGTTGTTAGTATTGATATGCGTTCACAAAGCCAATGTATTTTACTTACTTATTGTTTTGAAGCTTTGAAATATTAGGGTCAGTAATGTGGGGTTTGAAATTTTTTCAAAATTGCTTAGTTGGGGTGTTTAGTAAATCGAAATGGGTGGTGAAATTTTCAAATATCTGCAATCGGGCACCCCCCTACTATTTGGTGCCTAAGATTAATTTGGGACATTAGACCCCAAATGCTGATAGGCCATCTGAATTGAGCAGCGATGTTTGAAGTGCAAATTGCTGATAGAGGACTATGATTTAATTAAGCGCTTTGTATTGTAAAAAGTTGTGAAATTATTTGTATGCTAAAGTGTTAACCATTCCCTCCTAAAATCACCTATTGTCTTTGTAATGAACACAGAGCATCATAAAGTACTTACAGATTTCCTTTTTTTGGCTTTCTGATTCGCATATGTGTAATTATCTTAATGTTATATCGTTTGAAAAAGTTATCAGACGAAAGATACAGCTGCTCACCATACGCTGTCTTCCTTTCTGTACCGGGCACTCTTTTTTAGCCACATTGATTTTTACGTGAGCCTCCATAAGGTTTTCAATGTTTCCAAATTTGTTTATGTAGGTAACACGTGTCATGTTGCTTTGGGTGAACAACCATTATTACGATTTTGCTTGTGATCGATATATGGAGAGTTGTTTGGAGAGATTTGAATTGCAGCTTGAAGCAAAGGTAGTGTTCAATTATTGACTTTCCAATCGAATAATCGTACTTGTTCCTGGTATCTCAGCTTAGAAAATGCCACGTAGGTATTTAAAAGTGATATTTAGGAGGAATCTTCCGTCTGTAAGAGGTATCTATTGCTTATTTGTTAAAGAACCCCCATCTGCCACAAAGTCATCAGGCACCTTTTTCTAACTTGGTATACTATTCCTCTCTGTAGCTTGAAACTTACCCAGGGGTGCCCCCATAAGCGAAAGGGAATGTAGCCCCCCTTAAGGGAAATCCTGGCGGTATACTTGCACTAATTCCGATTCCCAATAATGTTGAATACAGTATGGTGTATTTGAGTATTTTTAGTACAATGCTGAATTCACTTGATGCTTATTAAGGTCACTGTTTTGTGTAGAAAATGCTTGGGCAACTTCGTCTGCTCAATATGGCACGAACAATGAAATCAGTTTGCCGTTTAATTACTCTGGTAAGTAAAGAAATATTTTCTCATTCTACTTTGTTAATTTATTATCAGTACTACTATTCTGAATTAAATATTCCCTATAAATTCTTGCCAGTTTCTATAAATATGCCCTGCATCGTAAGAAACTGTTTAAATTTGGTTTGTGTATTTGATTTCCATTGCTACCAGCTAGGTTGTCCTCATAAGGCAGTTGTATGAGATGGGCAAAAAAATGTCACAGTTCAGGAGTGGGTATATGCTCCTAGAAATTTCAAGACAATTTTGCTCATTTTGCATAGAGAAAGTCTTGTGAAGGCTTGTTATTTCATAGTAACAGATGAGAAAACGTTTTTCTCAGGAAAGATCAGCTAAAGACGCTAAAGTTGAGTTCTCCATTATCGGTGGATCTGATAATAATATGAAGATTTTTATCTCCAAGGTAAATATGCTTTATTTTTGCCTGCCCTGAACGCATAAAAGTTGGAACCGGGGAGACACATAGGGCTCATGCCGCCACTTGTCATGAAATTTTAGATAAAGTGCCCCCTTGCAGCTCAGAGTTTCCCTTTTTTGTTTATGAGGATTTCCATGAATGGATGTGCTCCCCTCCCCACTTCATGAATGCTTTATATATCCCTACCCGAACGATAGGCCAGTGATGTGCCTAGACACCTTCTGCTGGGGTTGGGGCGGTTTGACCAATTGATCAACTATTGTTACGAAAAACATCCACAGAAAATAATGTGGCCAACTTGCTCCATGGCTCTCTTTTGACCAACTTTCTTACAAATTTTGAAAATATTGGTGGGGGGGGCGACGCCCCCACGCTCGCCATCAGCTTATCCCTGCGATAGGCGCTATAGTTCTTCGCGGAATAGCATCCAGGTTCTTGCTTCTTTGCACTGCAAAATCCTCTTGACTCGTGTTTCCTTTGGAAAACAGCTCCTTCTATCACATGACTTAATAACTTATTATGGAGTCTAAATTTGTGGATGCATGAGAACTTTTCTATAAATTTCACTTGCTTTCTATTTGACGAGGACCTCGACATGGATTTCTCAGTCGGGGTTGTTTGTATTCACATCATATTCAATTTCCTCCATAATGGCTGGCTGGTTTTATCAGACTTTCAATAGTTGAGTGAAATTTTACTCAATAGGTCGATCTTGAATCGAAAGCAGAGGAGTCTGGACTTAGAAAAGGCGACCAGGTGATTTCCTTTGTTTTACCATATTGAAATTTGCATCTTTCTTCATAATATACTCATATAACCCCGCTCCTAAATTACCCTTATTGTTATACATTGGTTGTAGTTCCTTATTTCAGTATCCATGTACCCACTTTGTGACTTTTTCCTGGTGAACTTGAAAAGTCCTTTTAGAAATTGAAGAAAAAGTAGAGCACATCCTCATATGAGCTAAAAGCTATTTTTTCAGTTGAATTTGGCAGCGAAATTTTCGATATTGTTCAATAGACGTTTGCTTAAGCAGGCAACAGACCGAATTTCCTTCTCCTCTAAGTCCAATCTAGCAATTAGGTCAGTCTATATTGTTGTTGTTGTTAACGATCCATTTGTTGTATATTTGGCCGTATTGAAGTAAGGACAGACCTAGAAATGTGCTGATTTATGTAGACAATCTAATACCTATACTCTAGATTCTTGAAGTGAATGGTCAGAGTTTCGAGAACATTAAGTTTTCAAAGGTAGTAAAATTTATTGAACTCTTTTATTAAAATCTGAGCATGATGATTTAGGCTTTTGAGATTTGGATTTTTGTGAGTATAATAAAATTGTCATTATGTCAATGGTTTGGCTTTGGATTTTCGAAATTAAGATTTCTACGCTTTAGATTTTTGGGATTTGGAGTTTTTAGATTACAATTATTTTGTAAAAGATTCTTATTGTTTCTGTTCCAATACGTTAGGCACCAGTCGCAAGATTTTACTTTGGACGTTAATTTTGCCATGAATCCACCAACAAATTGCTTCGTCTTTTTCTTTCATATCATTCCTTCCGTGTTGTATTAAATGCTCTGTTTATTTCGCCTTATAGTTCCTATAGATTTGTATCCCACTCTCCTATCCTTTCAAGACCTAAATTCTTATAAATACCCAGTTTTCAAGGATGCATTTAGGAGGTGATTATTGGGGGGTTTAGGATTATGAAGGCTGTTGAGTACCACGCCCTTCAGATGCCTGGTTAATGAAACCATTCCCATTTTTCACTTTCTGTATTTTCCCATCTTAAAAATTTGCTTTTGTTCTAGAACTCTTATGTCAAAAAACAACCTTATTACTACAAAAAACAGTTCATACTTTGAAGTTTACTGAATGACAAAGTATTGCAGAATTTACCAAATGGTATGACAGTATTGGGGTTGTGTTATACTCCCTACAACCCGCCCCCCCCCAGTAAATCCGTCCACGCCTATGGCTTTTTCTGCTATGAACTCCTTTCGTCTGCAAGGCAGTGAAGCATTGTATATATATAATCTTGGAATATCCAAGGAAACAGGTTATAGTTTTTGCATGACTGCTTGCTTTTTTGCTGGTGATTGTGATTTTGTTCATTTGACTTTGATAGCTCCTTGCTTCGAAAAGTAACGTCACTTTTCGCTGATAGGNGCTTGGAGTTCTTTGAAAAGTCAACTACATCTGTCGATGCTAGTTAAAAGCAATATTATCGCATACAAAGAAGCTGTTGAACTCATGCAGAAAACGAAGAAAGGTGGAAACCGGAATGACTCAATCTTCAGAAAACACTTATTCAGGGTACACTTTTCATTCATAACGGTGTTTTTACGTCTTAGCTCTAATATCTGCCCTTCTGTGTCTGAGGAGTGTGTCCTGCACTTAACGGACTAAATCTTTATAAAGCTCATTAGTACATTTTTGGTAGACGATATACAGCTTCAGTTGGATCATCTTGTTTTTTAAGTCACGAAAATGTGTAGTCTTAGCGTCATTAGATTAAACCAAGAGTCGTTTATCTGATGTGGGGAATATACATTTCCTGTTGTTGCATGTTTTTAGAGACTATAAATTTGCCCTCTTCCTTAGAATTCTGCTGGTAGCACGGGAGAAATACACGTCTTTTTTATAAGAAAACCGTCATTTTGCCTGAGCCTCAATTTTCTTAACTTTTCCTGAAATTGAGTCTTAGATTTTCTTAAATTAACTTTTACTGAAATAAACTAACTAAAATGGGTTACACCTTCGTTATTAATATTGCATACTTGAATTTGAATTCCATCTTTAACATTTTGAATGCAATAACGACCAAATAGCGATTGTTGGTCAATAAAAACTCTAAATTTTGGAAATTGAGGCTCGTGATTTTCTTAAGATTGTCTTAAGATTTTAACCATTTGAGCCTCATGTTTTTATAAATTTTTTTCTTATAAAGAAAAACGTGTACATTTGTTTGCCCATAAAATCATTGCAATTGTTGATAGAAATGTATCACAGATGCTTGAGACTGGGTTGTGATGTGCTTGGCATACTTTTGTATACTTTCAAATGTTGGGGTTGAGGATAAAGAGCATTTCTTGCTGCACTGCTATTGTTATGAGGTACCGAGGTCTGATCTTCTCAACAGTGTCAGTGCAATATTGCTACCCTATTGCTTCTCCTTTCTCTGAAATGAAGTACTACTCAAATATATGTTATATAGCGACGAGAGTTTTACCTTTGAGACTAACAGAAAGCCACTAGAAGCAACCCTCAAATTCATTCACACCACGGAACGCTTTTAAACTATTTCAGTGCTTATTATACCATACATTAGCACCTATCTTTACTTCTTGTTTAGTAAATCATGAGGCGTTGTGGCTTCAAGAATAGTGCTGGGTGATTCCATCTGTAGTTGGGTCTGCACGCTCCACGTGGGGCACCATCCACAAAAATTTCGACATTCTTAGTCCACCTATTTTACGTAAATTTTTTCAAATTTCTCCCGGCCACTTGCTTGGCCACAACGCCCCTGAGATTAACTTCTACCGGTTTTTTCCATTTTCCTTTAAGTTATTTTTAAATACTTATTTTAATGTAGTGTGATTTTTTCCTATGTACAGGCCATGGAGTATTCATAGTCTTTTGCTCCCCATGGTATCGTCTTTGTATTTTTTGTATTTATGTAGTGTAATTTTAAGCATTTATATGTATTTAAAAAAAATAAAAAAATGCTTTTCTGATATGCAGCTTAATTTCTTAGCCAAGAGCGCAAGGCGTTGCCAGAAGTTCATCAGATACTTGCGAACGACAGAGACCCCAAGATAGAAGCTCATACCCTGGCTTTATGCGAGGTATATTGCATTTCCAGTGATAATTTGTGTGATATAATTCGTTCTTTTGATATGCAGTTCATGGAAGATATTGTTTTTAGCAATGTGATTTCGTATTTCATTTTGACTGTGTGTGGTAAATTTTTCTTAGTTTCAAATTGTCTCTGAACTTTAGAAATTTACAAGTGGTAGAACTATAGAAGTCAATACCATTACCAATTATGGAATGA
>OLMO02000009.1:5826836-5840787 GCA_900291935.2 Cassiopea xamachana | reverse complement strand
TCTGTATATAGATATATATAAATATATATATATATATATATATATAAATAAATATCTGTATACATATATATATATATATATATATATCTGTATATATATATATAAATATATCTGTATATATGTATATATATTGTACTTATACATTTTATATTGTTATCTTTTTGATTTATCCTTTGCTTACGCTATAACAAGTCTTTTGTTTTCAGAAGAAGAGGAAGAGAAGCGAAGACCTCCTCGAACGTCATTGGACTACTCAATAGAGCGTCATAGTACATCTTCACCCCCTGTTTCTGCAAAAGGTATTTATCCCCCTTATGTGCGTAGAAGTTATTTGCGCTGGGCTTCTCTTACGCTACACGGGGCAACTGTCGTGTATTATATTATACAGTCAAATGGACTTAGGACAATTGCATGCTAGTAGATTTTTGTAAATTCAAAGTTTTCATCAACGAATATCTTCTATTCTCTAATAAATTCAACTAGTGTTTATGCCCAATGCCCGCATGTTTTTGCTAATCTGTCATACAAACAGAAGTTCATAGCTGCCTGGAAATAGTATGTTTCCTAATGTTAATGTTCCTTGACAATCAAAAATTTGAAAATATTATTTTATGGTATTTTTTGTAAAGTTTTAGTAATTTAGTATGCCAAACATTTCTTTTAACGCATGCAGTATCGAGAATTTTTCCCTAGAAAGTTCCATCTTTGATTTCTATCCTTTTGCACAGTTTTGTATCAGCAGTTATAGCTGGATACCTCCTGTTTCAAGGACCTAAAATAGTTTCCACCGTGGATTTCAGTGCAACAATCAATTCATGAGGATGTAAATTTATTCCGAATTATCAACTGATTTTTATGCTTATTTCTCATGCTATTTAGCTCATTTTAAAGAGTCTCTATTTTAGGTAATCCAATTGTGCATAAACCATTTCCAGAATTTTTAGACAAGCCGGATGTTGAAGGTTGGGTTCTACCTTCTTTGTGTAGAAATGCTTCTCTCTAATGTTTTGATTAGCTTGCGCTCTTGTTAGAGACTTCTATTTAGACTCAGGCTTGTCTAAGGCTTAGAAAAGAAAGTTATGTTGTTGTCTCAATATGTGCAGTCAGAAACAACAGCTTGATTCTAATAAGGGGTGATGCTTCGTTCTCTCTCTCTCTCTCTCTCTCTCTCTCTCTCTCTCTCTATTTTTTTCCTCTTTTAACAGTTGATGTAAATAGTTGGTCCTAATTAGTTTTGTAAAAAGCTATGTAAAAAAATCAACTTAAAAAAATTTCATTATTTTTGTTAAAATGTCATGTACCGAAAAATCTAGAAGAGCTTAAGTGCCAACGATTTAACAACTATTGCCGACGAACCATTCTAGCGCCATTGCAGTCTCTTCTAATTTCACGAAACAATAGTTTGAAAATTCACCGATAGAGTCATGGCTGCCTGTTCCGAAAATGTTCTCGACAGCCCACTTATCGGTAACGTGGACGGATTGCGAAGCAAATTTCTTCTGGTGGAGCAGGTTTTGGTGTATGCAAAAGATACTCTGTTATCTCTAATAGAAAGGGGGAGGCAGTAGAAGGAGGATGCTCATATCGGTCAATTTTTAATAGAAAGGGGGTGTGAATAGAAGGGGGTGTTAATGTCGGCTAGTTTTCAATGAAAGAGGGTGCTAATAGAAAGGGTATGCTTGTCGGCAGCTCTTCAATAGCAAAGGAGTGCTAAGAGGTGCTTTATGCTGGTAAATTGTTTTATTAAAAGGTGATTTAATTTTCTGCTTGTTCTGATCATGATCGATTGGTAAAATTTAATGGAAGGGAGGTGTTAATAAGCAACGGGGGGGTGGAGAAAATTTTCCTGAAATTAATAGACGGGGGGCCGTCTATTAGAGACACTAGAGTAACCAACCGATGACTTCAAACAGCAATCTCAATCTTCCACAAGTCAAGCTGTCGACAAACTCTTCCCCCTTTTTCCCTTTTTCAAATCAACGGGATGCCGTTTGGAATATTTTAGAGGCAACTGCCCCCATGGCACCCCATAGCGCCATCCATGATTTTAGATTCTACGGCTTAAATACTGAACCTTGTCATTGAATATGAGACCAATAAAGAATCAAATAGCCAGCTGTATCTTGGGGAATTATGCTCTTTATTTAGTGTTAAACATTTATTATTAGCTTGGGATATACCAGTGTCAAGATTTTGTCGATGTTTTGCTGTGAAACCAACGTTCATTAGATGACTTTTCTTATAGCTCGATATGCCATACGTTATCTTTTATATGAAGTTGAGAAATGAGCTCCTTTTTGTCATTTTGGTAATTTTTGAAATTTATAAAATGTTCTCCTTCTATTTCCAGACCTTGATGAGCAAGTTTCCGTGGTGTAGCAATGTAGACGAATAGAAGATATCACTTCCATATTTTAGCATATCACAAAAATATCATCAAATATCCTTTACCCATATACTAATTTCCAAGTGGATGCTCAGTCTAATTTGTTATAGAAAGTACCAATCGTCAGTTAAAACAGTCATTTTCAAACCCCTTCATATAATGTTTGAAGTTATACCCGTAGTACTGGTTTCCGTCATATTTCGGGGGTTTATCCTCAAATTAATTATGGCCAGATTGGTTCTATCATTAAATTGACTGAGTGTCACACAGAGCGTCACTGCAATAGTCTTGTACATAAGAGAGTATGTTAGGAAAGATATTGTTAAAAAAATTCAAAAGTACATGTCTGTTAAAGAGACAATCATGGATTTTCTAAATATTTGCTGGAGATCCAAATTGCTGTTTAAATTTTTATATCAAAATTTTTTCTTTTTCACTGTCGTCCTGTCAGTTTACCAATCCTCTAGAATTCACACATGCACTTAAAATATGCATAAATTATGTGTATAGTCTATACATATACATCTACATATACATTCATATACGTGCATTTACATCTACATATACATTCATATACGTGCATATACATCTACACATACATACACATACGTGCATATACATATACACATACATACATATACGTGCATATACATATACATCTATACGTGCACCCCTTGATCAGAATACATCAATGAAAGAAACGGAAAAAGTTTATGCATGTATGCTGCTACAACAGCGATACAGAGGATATAGATATGAAATGATACCAGTTGTGATTGGCACTCTTGGAGCAATACCTAAGTGCTAAGGAAGATAATGGACTAACGATTGAAAAGAGTAGCTTTTCTTAGAGGGATAGTCAAAAAACTGTCAAAACTGTTTTTCGAATGAAGAAATGAAGGTCTTAAGCTTTAAGAAAAAGACTTAAGTACACCTATAAAACCGTAACCAACGTGTTGTTGGTCGGCAAAGCCATTGTTTTCGTTATATTCTTTCTTGAATATACATACATATACACATACATCCATACATCCACATATCTGAGTAGAACAAGGAAAGGACTAAGAGTTCAAATTGAGTTTTCGAGTTAAGTCCATTAAATGCTAAGATTTGCGTGTATGCCGAGCAGGCATTCCATGTAAATGTCAACCTGTAGGTCATTTTATAAAAACAAAATTCAAGCAGTTCTTTTGATGCTGGAATAGAGACCGATCATGTGACCATTGAAGACAGTCATAAGAATTTTTTATCGTCAACAACAAATGCTTGCAGTGAAAATTCGTAATGGCATTAAACGTCACTATATGGAATGCCTTTGAGGATAAATGGCCGGTAAAATTTCAATATAACTGTCCATGTTTCATAATTTGGTTCCATTTTTAATCATCTTTTTCTTCAGCCTATCAATTTTCATTTGTGAGCCTTTTTCAAATGATAGTTAAATACAAATGTTGTACTAAACAGCTAATTATGCTAATTTTATGCAATCTGTCAAAACTGAAATCAATAAATGATTGTGGTAAAAACTTGAGTTCATTTTCTCATGTAAACACTACTGTTGTAGTTGAGGCAAAGAACCAAGATAGCGTCCTTTATGAATTATATTAAAATAAACAAAACATCATATTAAGCATAGCAACTAATCTCATGTCCCTCGTTCCTACCCTCACTTCTCCTCATAGCTAGCATCAATTCGTCGAGTGTCCCTAAATTCAATGAACCACGCGGCTTGACCACAGTTGCGCATGTCAAATGACGTACTAAACACAGGGATATTTTACGACATTACAACAACTACATTTAATTTGAGTAACTTGAGCCAAACTTCTCTAGTGGCTTGCTAGGCCTATGCTGGATAGTGCTTTTATTGAGACGCCACCTCTATCTAGCACGTAATCTCAATAACTTTGAGCAATATTCAAAAATTAAGAATTTCCCATCAACTTTCCTAAGATAAGAAACTTATTTTGGCTCAGCAAGCCTCTAAAAATAATGAAAAACAGTTCCTTCAAGCTGCTTTGGCCATTAAAAGTGGGTTCTTGCCAATGTGTGCCGCACGTCAAAATTAGTGAAAGCTTTTGCAATGGTTTGGAGGAGGTTGTATGCGTTAGAGAATAATTCTAGATTCTCTTTATCAAGGCTGTAACTGTCAAATTTATGCAATGAATAAGTGTTTTTTCTGAAAATGTTCATTAATTTACATCAAATCAAAAATCTTCATCCGCGTAACAATTAATCCACAACGCAATATTTATCACACACGTCATATAACACTACTGGTTACTATATGAATGATGGCCAACTTTTGCATCCCGAATAATGGAAGGGGGTGAGGGTAAATAGGGGGTTGAAAAATTTCATGAAAATCAATGTTTGTGGGGCTGGAATGAATAAAAAGGGGGCTAGAAAATGGAAGCGTTTTACACTACTTCATCATAAGTAATGAAACTACCGCGTCAAAACAGTAGCCTAATTTTCTTATATAGTTCACAAAAACCTTATTCTAATTTTTTGGTGCAAAGTCAATTTTCATATGTTTGCAAATAGATTGAAATAGATAGATTATTCCTAAATTTTTATAAATAATCTTTGCTGCGTCGCAGTCAATGAACTAAATGATAAGATAAAGATAGCTAAAAATTGTAATAGAAAATTTCACTGTAAACATCGAGAGCATTTTCTTGTCCAACAAGACAATGCTCGATGACATGTAATTGTTAAAATAACAAACTTTTTTCTAGGAAATAGAATCCTTGCAGTTCCTTGGCCATAGCAAAATCCCAATGTCAAAATAAGTGAATATAACTCACGATACCTGAAAACTGTGATGTGTAAACAGCAACTAAACAACAAGCAAAAATGCAAGCAAAAGTTTTGAGGTTTTTGTGTAGCTTCCATCCAAGTTAAAAGTGAAATTATGCTCATCATTTTTTCTTCTCCAACCTTTATAGTGTACAGTAAGTGCATTTTTGCCTGGAGAGCTAGCTAAGGGAGAATGGAAACTTCCGGAGTTTGCAATGTACTGAGAATTAATACAAACTGCATGTCTGTTATAGTGTTGCAATATACAATGGTGTTCAATTTCAAGACTGTTTCGAGTGTCACCTCTAAAAATTAAAACTGCAAAGTACAACAGTTGCTTAGCGTTTTTCAATTTGGGTATGGTGTTTCTTAACTTTGGAGAAATTGAGCCTGCAGTTTCTTATAAGCTGCTTCTTTTTAAAAAGCGTGTCTCTGTCTCTTCCTACAACAACAATAACAGCGTCCACTTTCCACGCAAAATGGTGGCGAGATGGCTGTGGTACATTTTTGTCATTACTAGTTTTATTACAGGAATATCATGCATGGAGGATGGCGTATCGTATGTTGTTGGAAGTGGAAAGCATGATTGCTTTCATAGGGTGATTAGAAATGGGACAACACTTGATTTTGAAATGGAGGTAAGTGAAGTGTGTGAGAGCTTTGTCTCGAGCCACGGTGTCAAACTTAGAATTTAAGTTACAGGTGAAACATAATTTGTTCGTAATATTTGATAGGGTTGAATGCTACAGATGGTTCCTGTGCGTGGAAGTAAAGCATTATACAGTGTATTTACATTCAATTGTGGAAAGTACCCTTTTGTTCATTGCGCACAATTTCTGAAGAAGGAGTTGTGAATATTACAACTTCAAGCAGAAGTTGTCAGCCGAACAACCTTGACTGTTTCCTGTTTTGAAAAACCTGTGTTTCCAAACTTCTTTTGCATAAGAAATGAATCATGGAACTATAGCATTATACAGTTCTAGCAACTCATAACTGTATCCATTTCGACCTTTTAACTGTTAATATCTCCCTGCAAAGTATTTCTTTATATTTAGGGTTCCGCTTGCTTCTAAGGATGCAGAACATATTTAGGAATACTGGCACTAAGATAGAAACTATCCCAATTTTTATTTTGATATAGCTTTCTGATTCATTATCCAGCATATCACTCAAAGGACATATTTTTTGTGAACATAAAGTTGTTGTTTGAATATAGTAGACTGCATGGTGTAATGCACAATTTTGATAAGGATAAGGTCTATAAGAATATTAAAGCTCAGAATTGCTGAAATTTTATAATAATTTAAGAATAATGCAAGCTTCATCAAGGCATAGAATTTTGTGTTTTTGAGTTATTGTACTCTTTGTAGATTAACTTTTGTATCATCGATACAATATTTGTTATTCTGCTCCTCTTTTGATTTGTTTTTGTTGAAGTAAGACATGAAAAAAGATTTCAATATATCCCTTTCATTTACATATGAAGTTGATCTTTTGATACTTGCAAAAGTCAGCAAAAAGTTAAGTATTTTTATTAAAAGGTGTGTACTATGATATTAAGGTGCATCAGTTCTTCTTCAGGTGATGAAGGGTGGAGATCTGACTTTGAGTTATAATGTGAAGTCACCTTCAGGAGAAATTCTGGCTGAGGAGATAGGAGCAACTTCAGTAGAAAAGACTATTGAAATCAAGGAAGATGGAGTTTATGATTTTTGTTTTGATAACAAGAATAGTATGTTTGCTGATAAAGTTGTTTATTTTGACCTTGGAATTTATGATGAAAACCAAGACTTATATTCAGATTGGGGCTCAGTTGCAACAGCTGATAATTCCACCAACAATGAGATGTATTCAGAGATTGTTGTAAGTATTCTTCTTTTTCAAAGTTGAAATGTAGATAAGATGTTAAGTTCTATATTTTTATGGAGTTAATTTGTAATAGTAAATATGGCTCAAGGACTATTAACCATGGCAATAGACGTATTTTTATAACTAAGTTTTCAGCACTGGTATCAAAACTTTAACTTTTTCACAATTCTGGTATCAAATCTTTCATAAAGACTACACTTTTTTATAAGAAAAAAATTTATAAGAAAATGAGGCTCAAATGGTCAAAATCTTAAGAAAATCTTAAGAAAATCTTAAGAAAATCACAAGACTCAGTTTCCAATACTTGGTGTTTTTATTGGCCAAAAATCTATATTTCGTCGTTATTGCATTCAAAATGTTAAAGATGGAATTTGAATTCAAGTTTAGAATATAAATAACAAATGTGTAACCCATTTTAGTTAGTTTATTTCCGAAATGTTAAGAACAATTTAACAAAATCTCAGGCTCAGTTTTGGGAGAAATTAAGAAAATTGAGGCTCAGACAAAATGGTGGTTTTCTTATAAAAAAATCAGTGAAAAAGTTCCATGTACACTTAAATTAATGATAGATCATAGTAAATAGCAGGCATTTTATATACATGTTGTTCAAATTTTAAATGCATAATGCACATTTATAAATTTGTTAAGTCACAAAAATCCAGTGTTAAACCATCTTATCTTTTTTGAGTAGTTGAGCACTACTTTCATATCAAACATTTCTTAAAAAATTACTTGTTTTATTAGCATTTATGCAGGAGGGAAGAAAAATTTCACTCTATCTCTGTTTGGGGAAGAAATCTTCATTGTTCTATGCTGTGTTAGAGGAAGATATTTATAAACTTCTTGAGTCTCAAAAATCCAGTGCTAAACCTTCTTCACTTTTTGAGTAATTGAGCACTACTTTCATATCAAACGTTTTCTTAAAAAATTACTTGTTTTATTAACATTTAGGCAAGAGGGAACAAAAAGTTCACTCCATCCCCATTTGGGGAAGAAATCCTCATTGTTCTATGCTGTGTTAGAGGAAGACAGTTATAAACTTCTTAAGTCTCAAAAATCCAGTGCTAAACCTTCTTAACTTTTTTGAGTAGTTGAGTACTACTTTCTTATCAAACGTTTTCTTAAAAAATTACTTGTTTTGTTAGCATTTGTGCACAAGGGAACAAACAGTTCACTCCATCTCTGTTTGGGGAAGAAATCTTCATTGTTCTACACTGTGTTAGAGGAAGATGTCTTCATTTAAAGTCTTCTCATGCTTAGGGCATTTCTAACATAGAAATAGATTCAGCAGCTAATTTTTTAGGGAAATAGTCTGCTTAGGATAATATCCCATTTTCTCGCTCAATGTCCTTTGTGTGAGACCCTTCTCAAAAATTACTCACTTTCTTAGCAACTTGTATATCATTTGCCAGCCCATCTATTTTCATTTCCATTCTACAGCATTAAAAAATGGCATTTTACATAGTATTTCAAAAGAATGTTGCTGCTTTTTTGTGCTGTAGTAAAGTTCTGTAGTACCAACAGACTATTCACTTCCATTCAATTCAATTTCATTTGTACTTTCACTTCAAAAATCAACCATATTTGACTTTTAGAGAGTCACAGAGATAATCCGAAAGAGAATAGATGATGTCAGTAACTTTCAGGGAGTATATCGAGCCAAATCTGGAAGGCATCAGTACCTTTTGGACAGTAATGTTGCAAGAGTAAACTGGTTTTCATTTGCTTCCTGTCTTATTATGGTTACTGTAGGGGTATTGCAAGTTGTACTTGTTAGAAATCTTTTTGCTGAAAGAAAAAGGTGATAGACTTTTGTAACACATTTTAAGCTGAGTAATGAATATAGTTTTAGAAAGCCATTTTACGTAAGACATTTTTGTTTTTTCTTATGTCTCAGAAGAGCTTTTATATTTGATGTTGAGACAGATGTGTGAAAAAATCACTTCTGTACCTTTCAACGTATAGTCACTATGTGAACGTAACATGTCGAGGGTCTTATCGCCCCATTGGCACACCCGCTTGGCCTAAGCTAAGTGAAGCAATTAGTTTTGCTTTGATGGCATACTTCATTAGAACTCGATCGATCGATACGATCGAAAATGGCGCAATATTTAACTTCGAAGTCCTTACACTTCATAAAATTTTCCGTTGCTTGCTTTGACCGGACATAGGAAGTTCTGAAGTTGATACTCGGTAAAATAGTCCTGTTTTTTGCATCTCAGGAAGTTTTCTTAGTAATCTAATGTTATTAGGAACCAGAATTGTGATAAAATTTGTTCAGGATAGTTTAAATTCAGTTAATTCGTCATGTATGGTTAGGATCCTGTTACACTTTGTATTCTCAGACAGATGCTGGAAATTCAAGAGCACGCCTATTGCTCTTCCCTCCAGTTATTCATGAACGACATCAAGAGAGAAATTAAAGAGCAGAGAAGAAAAGATCTAAATAACGTTATAAATTCAATTTCATTTTTGAGTAAAGATAATGATTCAATAACAATTAACCTGAAAAGGAATTAGGCCAAAGCAGCGAAGTTAACGCAGAAAGTGGAGGATTTTGGAGCTTACGTGAATTAAAACTATGAGGACATTGCTGGCCATATAAAAGACCTGGAGATCAGTCCAGAAAAAATAGTCTGAAATTCCTTGGGGTCCCTCAGAGCCCTGATGGAAAATGTCTTAGGATGTAGCAGAAAGGAAGGTTGAAGCTTTGGTAAAATCTGAGCTAGGCGTTTCGGATGATTTTGAAATAGAAAGAGCAGACCGGATCTGTCATTTTCAAGAGAATGAGAGCAGAATCTGCGTTGAGAAATAGCACCAACGAGAAACCCAAGCCAAGGCCAATTGTCGCCTAGTTGAGATCCATTAAGACTAATGAAATGATAGTGAAGAAGGCTAGACAAATAGAACCACAGTGGATCATGTTCTTCAAGGATTTGTTTTAAATGACATTAATGATACGTAAAAGTCATGTTGAGAGAGAGGCAAAGATGCTTTTTTGTTCTCTGCCGTCATATCATCAAAGATAAGACACCAGATGCCAGCAACGGTCCATTATGCAGCAAAGGTAACGAAGGAAGTTCTGATGAAAATGCAGCAGTGGTAAGTGACGATGAAATTACTTTGAAGGTCCTCGCAATTGAAATTGGATAAGCGCCATATTTAAATGGCTACAGCTAAACTTGCCTTCTTACGTGCCTCCTTCTCAGTAGTGAAGGATAATGCAAGTGTGGTACCATAGATGTAACAGTTTTGTGGTCGGGAAAACACTCCCACTTATTATTAACCAACTGTTAGTGATATAGCTCGATTCCTATTTTGTGCCTTGTTGGGTGCACTTACTGGGCGCTACTTTGCATGACAAAATACGTGCGCCGCCAGTTTATAGAGGCAGTCATTGAACTGAAGTTCCGTTTCTTTCTAGCTTAATTAATTTGCATTCATAAATTTGTGAGTCCCAAATGGCAAGAGCTCCTAAAAATCCATGTTGCATCTGCTAGCAAAATGTGAACCTGAATAAAATCTTCCGTAATGCTTGCAATTTGTGGCACCAAAAGAAATGTTCTAACATTCCTCATTCAGATTATTAAACAATTTCAAATAAACCTGATGATGTTCCGTGGCTTTTTATTAACTATACAATAGAATGATATGCATCTATTTTCCCCCTGTCACACTTTGCCACAAATTCAAAATTACTCACCCACCCCCAATGTGCGACGTCATATTATGAATTTCAATAGGATATTTTTCTACTTTCGTAATTATGTGTTTATTATGTCTTTTTTGGCGTCAAATGGCACCAAAATAGGATTGCTGGATTATTTTTAGACGTGAAGCTAAATTTGTTCCTAAAAAGGGGCTAGACTTGCTATTATGAAGCAGAGTGTGCTAAATATCGAGTTGTTTAAAAAATGTGACAGCACACTGCAAAAACAACCAACCTACCACTTGTCACACTTTGTCACAAAGGTCAAAAGACCCTCATACCCCCCTTGCCTGACATGATATTGGAATGACCCCTTAATTTGTACGAGATCCCCATCTTTGATCCAATAAATATTTTACTTTTAAATGCTTCAAAAAACGATCATCCTGCTCTCCACCTGTTAATTGAAATATACCGTAGTATTTGGTTAGTAATTGTACGTGTGACGGAAGCATAGCCTGAGAAAACGAAAACTGTGCCATTGGGGTAGCAAAACACTATATGACTGTAGCATGCCAGAATTGTGTCACAAGATTGACTGGGTAGAAACAAGACTAGTGAAAGGCATAATATCAAGTATAACCAGTGAGTTTTATGACAGTACCTGCCACTGTGGTGACATTGAAAGTGGCGGTTATTAGGGGGCAAATTATCCCCTAGGTGCCATGAAGTAAGCAAGTACTTGGCACATTTGGTTGACCAAAGCTATATGCGCAGCAAATGCTTCGCTACATCTAGAATACCGGGAAAAGTCGGCCTAGGAGCCCCCGTCTTAAAATTGTTCTTGATAAACCACGACTGGACATTGAAGTACCGTACAATCATGAATATAAGCCCCCTGAATTTTAGCCCAGGGCTTACATTTGGGATTCTGTGTGTGATGCCCCAGTGGTAGAGCGTCTGCCTCACAACCGGTAGGTCGTGGTTTCGAGTCCCGGTCAAGTCATACCAAAGACTTTTAAAATGGTGCTCACTACCTTCTCGTCTGGCGCTCGACATATGAGAATGGAGTGGGAAAGTTAAACTCGCGGAGCTACCAGTGGACCAGCCCCACGCTGTAGCTTTCACTGCATTCGCAGACGCGTGGCCTAGGGCTATAGAAACGGAGATAGGCGACGCCCTGTGCGCCATTGGGCACGGGAAAGGACTTTGTATATAGTTAAGATAATCAATGAACATAGACAGAGCGTATATAGCGCCTCTGTATTTACTTAAGCCCACCGAAAAATATTCTGGATTTTAAAGTAGTTCATCTTGTTATAGGTATTCAGACTCATGCTATGCAAAGAGCCCTTGAAAATTCCCCATGCTAGACAACGGTCCACGGTACAATTTACTTTTTGAGTGTAAAGAGCCTTAGCATCCTTAAGAGTTTTTTTTCTTGAGGGGAGTCACTGCCTCCCGTGACCACTGCTTTGACTTGACAAGCAGGGAGTTTCATTTGTTAGAATTTATGGCCTGTGCCCTTTATATAAAGTATTTGATGTTGGATATGCCCATGTTTTTAAGTAACCAAATAATTGTGCTGCATTAGTTAACCAAGAGGCTAAACGGAAACAAAACAGTTCTTCATTTTGGAAATACCCTTGTATGTTGTCGTGCATGTAGTTTGATTTGGTTGTTTGAAGGCGCGAAAGCCATTTCACGTGTTGAAGAAGCAGGTTGTTTATTGCATACAATCATTGATTTTTGTCACGCATACCTTTTGCCATTCATGGTATATATATAGTACTTGACACCGAAGTTATCGGTTGTCTAGAGCAGTTTACAGTTTACAAGATAAATCACTCACCGTTACGCGGACAGGTATTTCTTGTAGCCATCTCTGAGGTGTAAGAACAAGACTGTATAACCATCTAAAACAATTATTGATGTTGCAATTTTAGACACTTTCATTTGGTATAGCTCACTTTTCAAAGGTATGCGAGAAGCAAGCATTATTTTCTTAGTAAGCCAGCTAGGTGAAATGAAGAGTGTTGATTCTGGTCAGTAGCTGAATTGCCACAATGATGAATACCAAAGTTTTTCTGTTTACCATTTAGGGATGCTTGCTGTTAATCGATATTTTAAACGATAAACTTTAAGGTGCGACTTTTTGCTCAAACAAGCAGTGCTAATGATTTCTGTTTTTTATTTCAAGTGAACCTTTACTACCATCTATTGAAAATGAGGCTTTAGGCCATGTGTTATAATGTCTCATGTTGAACTTCTGCCAAGACATTGCATGCTACTCACTAGAAGTTTTTGATCTAGGTTTCCGAAAAGAGTGTTGCAATCAGATAAAGAAAACGGTTGAAATTTCTTCGAGCTATATTGAAAAAGTCTTTGGCCACCAGAGAATCGAATTTGAGAACTGAAACCTAGGAGGATATTTGTTTTATTTAGTACATTTCATAGTAGCGACTTAAAATGGTTGTTGTTTGTTTTTTCTATGCACATCTAGCTTCTGTCTCTCAATATCCTCGTTTCTCTCCACCTCCTAATATTTTCTTTCCCACTTTCTCTATCGCTGGAGTCTGTGGAAGGATTCTAACATGAATTGATTTTTCCACAATATACCCTAAGGTGTTGGGACTGCTTTTGGTGACTGTTAGTAAAGTTTACTCGATCTCTTATCATTGAAACTATTTAAATATGATCTCAGTTGAGTTAAATTCGATCTTTTCTCTGAACTGGTGATGCAGGATAGATAACATGGCTTTTACATGCTGTAATCGATAAGCTTTCATTGTGCAAGTCTTCCATCAATATCATTGCGGACCTTGTTCGGCCAAAGGTAAGGAATATATTTCTCGAGTCCATTTTTACTTATCTAATCTCCCCGTACTGATATTTTAGTCTGATTTATATATCGCTAATATTTTCTCTCGCTGTACTTTTCCATTTGCCAATACAATACAATCCCGTTAACTCGGACCCTCAAAGGGGACAGCAAATTCGTCCTACTTAGTGAATGTCCGAGATACCCGAGGTCTCGATAACGGTCCTCAAATCCAAGGGGCACAAGAAATCCGTACAACTAAGCATATGTCCGAATTGCCCAGGGTCCGAGTTAACGGGATTCTAATGTATCAAGATTTTCGCACAGTTTCTGGTGAGAATTTTACTATCTGTCTGGAAAGTACCTTTAAACAATGTAGATCATCCGTCACTATCCTCCATATTTCAACAGAACCACCTTATTT
>OLMO02000009.1:5740451-5802075 GCA_900291935.2 Cassiopea xamachana | reverse complement strand
ATATATATATATATATATATATATATATATATTTATATTTATATTTATATTTTGAATTGTAAAGTTTGGCACTGTCCACTAAAAAGCAGCATTACTTGATAGGGTTACCGTGGATAAAGAATGAAATGAAAAGGTAAATGAAATAAAGAAGTCGATTACACAATTGGTTGTAAAAGTCAATATCTAATTTCCCTCAACAGGGACAAAAACTTGGCTAGGAATTGTGAAGGCGCAGATGGAAGAGCAAGCAATGCGTGGACTGATGATGGTTAGAAGAGATATTGATGCCATTATGAGGTTCCGACACGGTATAGGTATTGCTTCTTTGTTGGAGAATGATGATTGGCAAGTTGGATTTGGAGCAAAACGGGATAGCATCTTTGAATTGAAACTTAAGAGAACTCTTGCCAATATTTCAAAGGTAATTCACAATCTACATTGCGCTACAAAAAATTTTCTAAGGTTTAAGATTTGCTATGCAAACGATAAGCTATTTTATTGTCTCAGGTATGAAGTATGACGTATTGGTGTGGTTTTGAAGTTTAGGACTGAGTTCTATTCGGAAACACGTGTTCTACTGGCATGGTTAATGATTTATCGTAACTCGCATCTATAGGCACATTTGTGGTCCAAGATAAATTGCCAATTATTGGGGCACGGGTATTGCTAATTGAACTCCATCAGATTTTCATTTTATTCAATGTTCACTTCTGTTTTTTTCATTGGTATTGGATCGTCATTTAAAACTTTTTGCTGCAAGATTTTTTAGCTTTACATTTTTGATTTTCTAACCATTTCTTTCTCAGGCGACAGAAAGATTGCTCTTTGATCACCGGCTCTCTTTTACAAAGAAAAAGCCATTCATTTTGAACAGTTTGCACGAAGAGATAGATGAAGCATCACAGATATTGCGCAGTTGTTCCTATTAGTTTTTGTTAACAGCTAATTGTTAATGGATTCTTTTTTATGTTTTCATATACGACAGTATTGAACGAAATCAAGTATTGTTGATGTGCGTTGCTTCCTCTTTCCGATTTTAAGTTTTTCATCGCTTTTGCCGTTTGCAAATCAAGGTTTGCTCTCCGTAGCCAAACTGAATAAGAAACCGTGAAAGGGGGCAGGGGCGTAGCCATGTAGGGTGCGGGGGAGTGCCGGCATCCCCCAATATTTAGCTTGTCAGCACATTTGCCGAATATTGATAATGCTCGTTAGCGTTGAATCGCTGATAACACTCGAGGAAAGTCCTATTTGTCGGCAAATGAGGCTCAAACAAGTCTGCTTATCGGCACATGGGGTTGTGCCGACAAAAGTATTCTTCAGTGTGGCCCCTGCAAGGGGGAACACATCCTTCACTTATTTTCAGTGATGTAAAGCAAATTCCACAATGAGCATTGCTCAGGTCGCTCATCTCAGTGAACCATGCAAAAAGCACTGCGAGGGAGAGCGAGCCATTGTTACGCTTTCCATTGCTCTGTCATTTTCCAATGTTTGTTTTATTATAACTATAGGGTTCAGACTCCCAAAAGTATTATTATTGAGTATGTTCTGACTGCTAGAACGAAACATTAATTGAAACAATATAGTGCTGCACTTCGGACACCTCTTGCCTATCCCTCCCAGTACCACCACTTTTAGAATTACATGACCCACTTCCATACCCTATCCACCCCTTTTGACCACGCCCTTGTATGGCAGTCACAATTTTTGCTGAATCCGCCCCTACCATCAATGCAACGCATAAGATACCATTCAAAAAGTACGTACACTAAACCATAGTTACACTCTTTTTTTTATAAGAATAAAGTCTATAAGAATATTGAGGCTCAACATTGCTAAAATTTAAGAATAATTTAAGAATATTGCCAGGCTCAACCTTCATCAAAACTAAAATATTTTGTTAATCGAATCAAATTTAATTAAGAGTTTCCTCCCAAAACAAAACATTTGTCACTTTGACGCTATATATATATATATATATATATATATATATATATATATATATATATATATATATATATATAAATCGAGTACTTCAATAAAACTCTTGCCAAATATAGAGTTACGTATTTCAGATGATAGCGAGGACTACATTGGCATTGATGATGTTGATGGAGTTAAAATATTGCTTTTGGACTAAAACCGTATTTTGACTTTTTCTGCTTGTTCTCGTTGAAATTTATGGTGAATCAACAAATCAAAAATGATTTAATATGTTTCTTTGATCTTAAGGCAAATTTACACCTTGTGTCGAGCAAGAAAAATTTAAGAATAATTTAAGAATAATCTGAGGCTCAAAACCGAAAATTTTTAAGAATATTGAGGCTCAGAAAAAATAAGGTATTCTTATAAAAAAAAGAGTGTAATTGACTAAACATTCATCGATTTCGGACCTCTTCCCCCTTGTACACTTTTGTGCGTTTTGAAGACACTCCTTCCCCCCCCCGAAAATATCCACTTGTAAGTCAAAAGTCGAGCTTAAATATTTGAATCTATTGTTTATCTCACTATTTTCAAAGTTCGTAAAATTTACTACATACCCGAGTTATCTGAAAGTGCCAAAAATAAGTAATTTCAAAGATACTGCTATTTATTTAGGATGCTTCTCAAGTAAGTAGCATTGGAAAAAAGCGTGCATGCTTTCTTTGAAGAGCCGCTAATATTTCTTTGGTGTTTATGGTAACCTTTTTTAAATGGCCTTAATATTGTGCCCATATTGTATTGACTTGTGCGCATGCGTTACACATTTGCTCCATGCTGCAGAACGTCAATTTCTGGAGGAGAAAAAGCAACGTCTCACGAAAAGTGAGGACAATCGCGACACTGGATACTTATTGATTTTTCAGCCATTTTGTGAGTGTCATTTGTATATTCTTTTTTTTTGTTATTTATGGAAGTGAAGTAATGGACCTCCATATGTTTTGGGAGAGGCCTAGGCCCAAGTAAGAAATTATTTAGAAGTATTGCATCATGCCATCAAATAGTTTCTCACCTATGGTGCAACACCCGGTATAAATTTAAGGTTCGACAGAAAGCTGCAGTTGATTGCAAAGGGAGTTGGAGCAGAACAGAGATGACCACTACATAGGCGTTGCAAGACGATTTTCGTCTGTAGATACTAAAATGGATGAAAATATTGATACAGACACGCCACTGTTGCAACTCAAAGTTGTAAACTTTTCTATCAAGGCACGAAGGGACTTCGTTGCTTTTGAAATCCAGAAGCTGTTTGAGATTGACTGATTATCATCTCACAACTGAGGATAAGTGGCTTAAAGAAGTATACCACTTGGGTACAAGCTGGTAGCTCAATACACTAGGAAAGGTAGTAGAAGGGCTAACCTGCTTTTGACATTGCAGCCATGAAGTCTCATGGCAAAGTTTTGAAGGAATTGCACCATCTTTATGGGGAAATCAAGGATCTTACAGAAGGACAATGCAGAATGTCAGATCTTGACTTTGATGAGGAAATCACAACTCCTGATATCAGGTTCATAGTCTCTGTCATTCCTGACAGTGGTCCTTATAAATCTGGAAAGTTTGATTTCTTGGTAAAAGTCCCACCAAGATACCCAATATCAGCACCTTCCATCAAGTGTGTAACTCATATCTACCACCCAAATATTGATGATTGTGGTGAGATTTGTCTTAGCTTGTTTGATGATTGGTGTGCAGACTTCAACTGCATCATGCACTGTGTTTATGGCCTCTTGTATCTGTTGAAAAACCCAAATCTTGAAGATCCATTGAGTCCTTACTTCTGTCCTGAAGATGCAGAAGATATGGACACTTTCTACAAGAATGTTAGGACATCACTAGAAGGTGGAGTTGTTGATGGGTTCATCAAGTTCAAGAGAAACATAGTTACAACTGACAGTAGCAAAAAAGAAAATAAAGCATTAGAGCAGTGTTTAAAAAGTTAGTTGTTACATTCAGTTTTTGGGGAATAGGTTGTCACAAAGTATGTGGCAGTAATAATTTCAGTTATAAAGATCATCTGTACCAGAAATTGACAGCTTTTGATCAAAATTCGTTTGGATTCAAATCATGTGTAAGATCTTGAGAGCAACTATGTACAGAGATATCCTTTACCGCTCATCATGCTAGTTAGCAATGAACAGGGACATAGCCAAAGGGAGGTGCCATGCCCCCCTCTAGCATGTAGCAGGTTGATCAAATTTGTCAGCAAATGGAAAATATCTGTGGAAAAAACCCTCATTGTTACTGATAAAACTTGAGAGAAAGCTTCTTTATTGTTAACTTGAAGTAATACACCCCTGACAATTCCCCTTAGCTATGCCTTTAGCAATGGACCCATTTCCCTATTAGTGATTCAAATGATTGTATTTTAAGGATGTTTTTACTTTATATGCTGTGTAAATTTTGTTTGTAGATATGGTGTGTATATATCTCAGGAAAATTTTTATGTGTTTTCAACTGTAAATTTCGTAGATTACCTTTAAAAATTGTAGCATTTCTGTAAAATATATGATATTAGCAATTGTATTAAAACTGATATTGATCATTGAATAATACATAGGGTGGCATGTTGCATTAGGCTAAGAGTTTCTAATCTATAGCTTATTGCAAGGAGAATAAATAATATGAAATCAATACACAGTGTTGTTCTTGTTTCTACTTGGCATTTTGCTTCATTAGGCATGAGTGGCTTGATTAGAAATGTTTTATCACAATATTTCTTATTTGTTGAAACTTTTCATGTCTATTAGTAAATATATAAGATACTAGAAATATGAATATAAATAAACTAGAATATATAAGTATTGCATGTTTAATTTTACTGAGTAGTATTCATTCTTCATTTCTTGTACCTTGGCTTTGGCGGGTCTTGCAGTTGGGTGTGGGTGTTTCAAACCCCTATTCAACATTAAACAAGCAGATCACCATACTTGCCATTGTTGGCACATTTTTTTCTCATTTTTGTAACCTGGGAGCCAAAGAAGAAGCATAATAGTTCAATTATTGCCGAAGTTTAATTATTGGCAATTGAGAACACTTGAAGAACTACAATATAATTGTGCTCCACTTAGAAAAAAAGCATAGATCAAAAGAAGTGTGCTCCTAAATTTGGTTTTCATTCTTCCAGTATGCCAAGATTTATAATTCATGCTAGATTGAAACCTCAATGCCTGCAGGAATACCATCTCCATGCTGGAGGTCTTTGGGCCTAGGTACATGTAATACACTATGGAGGAGTAGTGAAATGCAATTATTAAATCGTTGAGCTGTATTACATGTGTTTTCTAGTGTCAGGGCTAATGATACACTTTTTTTCAAACTTCATATAATTAAATAATGCTAGGTAGTGTATAATTGGCTATTTGCCATTTCTGCATGTCAAAAAATAGACCTAAAAACAATAAATGGGTAGAAACAACAACTGCTACTACTAATACTTTTACAAATTGTGCATATACGAAAGAAAAAAGAAATAAGGAGTGACTAAAATTCTACTAATGCGGGGTTGTTCCAGGGCTTGTCTCTGAGACAGAATATGTAATAGCTACATTTTATCACTACGTTCATGACCTTCTTAATTATCTATTTTTATAAGAATAAAGTTTATAAGAATATTGAGGCTCAGAACTGGTGAAATTTAGTAACAATTTAAGGCTCAAGCTTCATCAAGACTTTGAATAACTATATAGTAAGTCTACTTACAGTCATGCTTAGGTCATGGTCACTACCTACTATTCGTCTCCCCATGGAGCAAAATAGACCATTTTTGCAGTCACATTTGAAAAGGAAATTACTGAATTTTCACAAATGCCAACTTGGAATAGACTTCTTACTGATTCAATAAGCTTCATACTTGAAGTTGCCATTGTTTCCTGATAGATTGGTATTCTTGTTCTCTTCACTTTGCAAACCCACTCACTTATGTTATGAAAGCTGCATAATGCCACCATTTACCTATTCAACTACTCCTAGCTTCTTACCACCCTAGTGTAGCACATGTACCATATGCTGTTTCCCATGCTGCACCTCTATCACCTCTATCAACACTTTTTACAGGAACCAGTAAAATCGTGATTCAGGCTGGCTGTTCTTAACTTTTCCCAACTATTGAGGCCAAATTTTTCTTAATTTGCTCTGAAATGAGTATGGTGTAGGCAGTTTAGAATTATATGGAAAGAGAATATGTAAGACAACATTGGATGTTTTTGATTGATTGGGAGCCCATTAGCCTTTTACATCCAATAAAATCTCTCTTTCATATTAGTGTTTTTCATTTAACAGCTAATTCATAAAAATCAAAAAAGAAGACATAACAAGGCTGTCAATTCTCCTTAGGCTGACCAGGAAAGGAGATTTTTCATGTCCATATGTTTGTGGAAAGTTTATGCATTGTTGTCCAAATACACATGAACAACAATTGTAGCAAAGGGGCTCCACCCACTGAGCCCCCTATTGAAATTACACCTTCCTGGAATGAGTTTGCATGCTAATATAATGCTGCCACAATAATTTCTTATTATCTGCTCTTTTCTTTTAGGTAACTCAACTTGCATCCAAACACTGTTTACAGTCCTTCTCCATTTACCGTCAGCCAGAGTTGACTGTATACAGGAAATGTAAATATGGTAAAAGGATGTGTTGTTTTTGAATGTAATAGCTCACCAACAAGGGGGATTACGCTACACAAGTTTCCAAGAGAAGTAAGGCGATGCAAGCAATGGATACAATTTGTGCAAAAGACAAAGAAGTGGGAATACAAGCCACTAACAAGTCGCATCTGTAGCATACATTTTTCCAGAGAAGCCATATCTAACTATTACCAGGTTGAAATGAGCCTAGCCAAGAGATTCATTTTAACAAATGATGCTGTTCCAACTATTTATCCTTCTTTAGAATTGGAATCCGCCACTACTAGCCGTCTGGCTAGTTATAGAGCAACACTGGGTTATGCCCCTATACCTATAGTTAGTTCAAGAACGGCATACAGAAAAAGAGAAGTTGCCAGGGTAAGCTAACTTGAAATTTCAGTAAAATTGATATAAGTGTCCTTCCTATTTTGGACAATATCAGATCTGCAAACATTGTTTTAGCATTGCAAACTACATGCTTTTTTTATAAAGCATTTAGTTTATGTACATCAAGATATAATCACCAGTATGGAAGGATGAGGAGGGGCTAGGAGCAAGTGGATAAGGGCTTGAAAATTCTGAAAATGAAAAGTAGGGTGATCAACAGACTGGGGAACTGGAAAGAAATAAAAACCTGCCAGTTGGGGGAGGTGTTGAGTGTTATTTGGTACTCAAGAGTATGTAAAGTTTTCAATATTAATGTAGATTAATTATTTTTCAGTTGTTGGCAGAGTCAAATGAATCTTATAGTAGTGCTACATGTGGAACACTAGCAGATAAGATGAATGACAGCCGGGGCTCTGTTGCTTCAGAACCAGTAGCAAAAAATTATCCTGTTGCTCCAGAGCCCTTAGGAAAAGATGTCTCCTGCCAAGTAGATGTGGACATTTGTTCTAAGAAATCAAGGACTATAGGAACACAAACTTCTTTTCATAACAACAGACGCTCAAAAGGTAAAGATTTCATGCTTCAGTATTCTGTATATGGAAATTATTTGATTACTTTCTATTTACCAAAGGTTCCAGTGAATATGCTCCATCTTTAGGAATACACGTGAGACTAAAACCAAGAGTGTTAAATAAAATTACAAACACCAAAACATATCAACTAAAGCTATTTGGTAAGACCTGACCCCAAAGGTTTAGGACCCCAACCAATGGTGATTTTTAAGTGGGGCTGAGGGGGGTGGAGCCCCTTTTTCATAGGGATTGTTCATTTCGAGGGATGCATCTTTTATTGTATTTTCTTGGCTTTACAAATTTTTTGTATTTTTAAGCTGTGATGAATTTTGGATGTATACATGCTTATTGAGACCTTTCCAATTATTGATTTAATGATATGATGATTACCCTAAATCAAGGGTGGCCAGCTCACGGCTCTCATAGTCTCTGTGGTGGTTGTGGCTCTTACATTCATATTGAAGTGTGTGCTCCTATATGTTTACATTGTTGAGTAAAATAAGGTATTTTTATGTGAATGGAAGGGATGGGGGTGATGTTCATATACATTTTTGTTATAAGAAAACCATTATTTTGCCTGAGCCTCAATTTTCTTAACTTTTCCTAAATTTGAGCCTGAGATTTTCTTAAAATTTTCTTAACTTTTACTTAAGTAAACTTGCTAAAAATAGGCTATCTTTTCTTTGTTAATTTTGTAGACTTGAGTTTGAAATCTATCTTTTACATTTTGAATGTAATAATGATGTAATCTCAATTTTTGGTCAGCAAAAATATGTAACTCTGGAAGTTGAGCCTTGTGATTTTCATCAGATTTTCTTAAGATTTTGGCCATTTGAGCCACATTTTCTTGTAAACTTTTTTCTTATAAAAAATGAGTATGTGTATGATATGACACTTTATCATAACACAGTACCAAAATGTGGCTCTTTCTCTCTCACTGGTTGGCCACCCCTGCCCTAAATTACCCTCTCTGTATCTTTGAAAATGTGGGTCTGAATGCAGCAATAACACATCCATCTTTGTTTAACTTTTCTAGAAATTACCACTGATCCAAAACCCAAGGTTTGCCCCAGATTATCGAATGGGCTGGTGTATATAACAGTTTGAAGTGGCCCTCTGGAACAAAATTTACAGATACTTTAGTGCAGACTTTAGTACAGAGTCACCAAGTGATATTTGACCCTGAGTCTCAAGATATAAGGGGCTTGCAAAGGCTTACAAGGGGCTTTGTATGCCTTTGGGTCTCCAGGTCTTGGTGGCTTCACAAAGTAAGACCAATAGTAAGTTTCAAAAAGTTGATATCAAGACCCTCAATTTTTCTGCTTGCTTTCCTTGCAGATGGTCTCCTATTTCCCTTTTCCCCAGGGCCTCTGGAATCTTTTGCTGGCCCTGTAAGTAGCACCTGTGATATCAACCCGAAATCAATGTGTTATTTTTGTTTCTCCAGGGCGTCATAGTAGAAAGTATATGATTCTACATTGATGTTCAGAAGGCTGAAGAAAAGTCATTGTATGAGGTGCACCTTTTTCAGTTTTTCACTACTAAGTACTACTATTAACTTTGGTAGTATTATACATGTGTTTTATTCTATAAGAAAAGCTTGTTTCGGCCCAGTACTGACAGTTTCTTAAGTTTATCATGATTCCAGTATCAAAACGTTCTTAACAGTGTCTTACAAAAATTGAGTTCTAATGTCTTGCACATGCACATTAGGGGAAAGTGAAAAGCTCCTAGTGCACCTGAAATTATCACAAATCTTATTAGATAGCAGGGGTTGAACAGTTAGAGGAGAGCCAATAAAACATCAATAGTATTTTGTACACAGATAAATGGCATTTTAAACACTTCTGCACTTATAAACCTTCTTAGGTCTCTAAAATCCAGTATTGAACTTTCTTAACTTTTTGATTAGTCAAGTAGTACCTTCTAATAAACTACTTTCTTACAGATAAAAAATGTGTATGTTGCGTGGTTGAAACGCTGGCAACAGAACTGCAATAGACGTGAATTAAACAGCCATTATTACTGACCGTATCAAATGGGCTGTGATAGCAAAGTTGATTCATATAGTCAGGGCTTTTGAATAATTTGTTGGAAATGCACATAGAATTGATTCTTTCTTTGATTAGACTAACAAAAATGAAAGTTTTTAAGATTATTAGAGTAAATACTGCAGCAAATGAAATTGAAATCGCAATTACTAACTTAATCCCCTTGTAATGAAATGTTTCCAGAACACTTTATTTCAACAAAACAGAACCACACCGCAGCAACTGCCACCTTTATAGTACTTGAAACGTCGCGATAAATGCGCAAATTGCCAAAATTGAAACAAAATTGAAAGGACAAGAGGTAATTCATACTAAACGATTTTACACGCTAAAAATCCGTGCGGAACTTCATGAAATCAGCCCTTACTTTTCACCAAATTATAAGGGCTCGGTACTGGCGATAATCCTTTTTGCCACCATTTAAGATGGCCGCCAAAGCAAAATTTGCCTCACTCGGTCCAATGTGCAAAGCTCTGAGTTGGAAATCTAGCGCCTTCGGCGCTTTTATATCATTGGCTGTTACTTATTTAGAATTGGACGTGCGATACACGTTTTTCTTGTAGATGAAGCAAGTCAAATGTTTTATTTAGGAGTAAGCAGGATAAAGCAGAGCCATGAACCCGTATATATAACTAGTTGCTTTTGAACGAATTTTCACGAAGGTGTAAATATCATACACTTATTTTTTTAAAGATAGTTTTATAAGAACGTAGTACTTGGCTGCTCAAAAAGTCGAGAATGTTCAGTACTGGATTTGTGAGACGTAGGAAAGTATAAAGGTGTATATGTATTTAATTTATTAAATGTAATGTCTGTTATGGTGGCTGCTCACGAATAAAACATCTTCTGTCATTTACTAAGATTTATCATTAATTCAAGTGTACATGGTGCTTTTTTACTTTCCATTAATGTGCATGCGCGAAACATTGGATCTCAAGAACGTTTGCTAAGAAAGTTTTGATATTGGAGTCGTTAAACAAGTTAAGAAAGGTTCATTACTGGAGCTGAAGAACTTTCTGTTAAGAAAATCTTTCTTAAGCCTGTTTTCCACTGGGCGAAATCTTTCGCGCGATGCGAAGTTTTTTGAAGTTACGCACGCGTATTTCATTCCTTTGAGCAAAGTTAATTAAATACGCACGTGTAAATTTTGCGTCGTGCGAAAGATTTCGCCTAGTGGAAAACAGGCTGTATGCGTGTATTCTAATCCGCAATATGGAATTGCTCGTAGCATGAGTCTCATGCACCACCTGTTAACTATTTTAATTTAAACAAAATGAACCATTTAGCTTAACTACGTACTCCTAGTTTTATAATTCTTCTTTGTCTTTATCAAACATTTTGTCCACTTCTTTCTTTGTCAATTTCCTACCGTCGCACAAGCATGCTGTTGCTTGTGATTTAACGTATGCTGAGCACCCCAGCGTTGATGTTGTTGCATACATCATATCAGCTGCGGATTGGCATTCCTTTATCTTTGATTTTGGTTTACTTTTCGATAGTCCGTCGAAAAGGCAAACATCACTAAGACATGCCTTGAAGTTCTCGTCGCATTCCTTGCGATCACTGTTACATGTGTCATAACATTTATCGTGTATATCACAGCATTCTGTAAAACCGGGCATATTTGAAGTGTCCAGCTAAAATTAGAAGTACATTGTCAGTAATTGCTGTACGGAGTAGCCTTGCCCAATTGAATACGGAGTAGTTCTGCCCCATTAAAGCCATGTTGTTAATGCATGTCTGTGCTGCCCCTTTGACTCCTTAGAAACTTAGATTAAATTTACGTTTTACGGGCGCTTAGAAACTCTTGAGATTCGTGTATTTTAGAAAAAACTAATTATTTCTAGTCAATTCTTGGGGAGAGGATTTTCAGGGGCAAATTTATTAAGGAAATGATTTACTTTTTGCCAAGGAAGCATACAAAAAGTACATACTTCTTGAAAAGTACAACGTTTTTGGGTCCTTATATACACCCATTAAAATCCTTATATTTTTTCTACCTACCATAGCATGAACCCTATCTAAGTTGAACAGCAATATAAAAGAACTTATATATCAAATCATGACAGCGACAAAAATATGGAAATAACAGGTAGTCTATCATGAGATCGAATGAGCTTCGGTGGGCTTTCGATTTATAGCCCACTGGTTTTTATTGAAGTGTGTATTCTTATCGTTTTTAATTTTTAGTATTTTACATGATTCTAGAAGCTTTCATAAGGTTGCACGTTGAAAAGATTTGAAAGGTGGTGCAACGAATCATAGTGTAAAAAACTCTATCATTGTTGCTTGTAGTATTGTTATTTAGTAAAATAGAGAAAATGCCAAATTCGACTTGATTCGAATCACGTAAGCATTGTGTACAACCCACGCTTTCTTGATTTTGGAACCATGTCAACGCAAAACTTCTTCCATATGTTATTCGCATTAGTTGTATCAAATTTAGGTAAATGTCATGGATGATTACCATAAACATAAAATGGTACTCCATACCGTTAGACCATGTGATCCACATCCATTACTTGATGGTTTGTGCTTTTTATTTGCCATTGGCTTCGATCCTACAAAAATATTTGAATTGAATAAATTTATTTTTCCTGTATTGCTTCAATCTAGTCACCTTATAAACGAACATTTCGAAAAGCGAAACTTTGTGTTCCAACAAAGAAATCTTGGTATTACCAATAGGGAGGTACCAATATATGGAATTTATCACAAAGGGGATATTCCTTGTGGAAAAATTGGGAAGCAATGCCTTACAAATTTTTTTCAAATGTATCTACCGTAAATCCTCGAATTGGCCGCTTTGGGGCTTATTTATTTTTTTTGGATTTTTGCATGGTGATTTATTCGAGAGGCGGCTTAAAAATCTCTTGCTCATATTCCAGTTGAAATTTTTCTTCTAGTAAACTATTTCTTCGATGCCACACATACAAGCAGTAGGAAATTTTTAAAGGACAGGCAAATGTTCGTTAATTAATGGCTGCTTTTTCCTAGCTCTATAAAGCACTAACAGAATATCGAATAGGTACAGTCAAGTAGTTGTGTGGGGGCTTATTAACAATTTATAGCTCTAGGGTGGGACTTATTGAAAGGGGGGCTTGTTCGATGTGGGGCTAATTCGAAGATTTATGGTACTCTCACTCTAGGATATAATGTTATATCTGTTTTTGAAATAAAACATTCAATATGTTGCCACTACCAAATAGAAATTCATTTTGGCCAACAGAAAATATGTTTATGATTTAAGCACATGTATCTTCTTTGAAGGAATGCTTCCTTCTTCGAACCATCACTTGTTATGAAATTGTATGTTTCCAATAGCTACAAAGATGATTATCGTTAGGAAGTAAGCTGTGAAACAAATTTACAATAGCTAAATGCAAAAGTAGTTGTCATGTTTTTTAAATATCTTACTCACCACTTGGGCATTTAAATGAGCACTCTACATCACCCGAAAGAGCGGCTAAAATTTTTGCTAAATCACCAAGTCCACTAGTAGTTGTTTGAAGAAATGCTTGCGATGAAAGCACAATCACTAAGAAGTAATGCTGAAACAACATGGTTTTTTAAACTTAAAATACCTAAACCAAGCTAAAAAGTGAATTGATTTTCCTACGTATCTCACAACCGTTACCACCGATATATCAGAGGGTCGCAGTCGATCTTGTAATGCAGTTGCAGGTCCACATTGTTTGAGTTGAGTTTAGGCCGCTTTGATTAAGAAGTCGGCTGGTACACGTGTCCTTCAAACAATGCAAGTTGATATCCCCTTCAATTTGCGAACATTCCACCTGTATTGTGACGTAATAAGCAATGGAATGTTATGGTTGGATAAGAAGAATAAGAAGCGGACACACAATCAGTACCATGCTGACATTATTACCAAGGTGGCATTTGATAAGACTCTCAAGATCATGAGAATTTTTTACGGTGATGGGGTTTTTCTTGGGATCATCTTTCCCAAAAAACCTTGGGATAAATCTTGGGGATTTTTGAACCACAGAATTCATGCGTGTAGAATGTGCTTAGGGCTGTAGAAGAGAGGGGACCTGAGGGGCTCAGTTGTTTGCTTTGTTGTGTGAAATGACAAGAGTGAAATGTCTATTAAAGGTTCTGACATGCATATTTTTGATCGAATGCACCTTTTTTCACTAAAGGCGTTTCCCAAAGATTTGGAAGGCGTGTTTTTAAAAGCATGCCAGAGGTCAACATCTTCTGGCCCTCATCCTCCTTTACTTTCTCTCTGTAACAGAAAGTCCTGTCAGCCGGTTGTTTAAAGCCATTCCCTACTGTATGTAGCTCTACAGCCCTTCAAGTGCATACAACCACATGTGATTGAACTTGTCTAGCCATTTCTCTGTTCTCAGGGACGTGGGAAGCATTCGGAAAATGGAGGGGAACATGCATTCAAGGAGCACTCTTGCATGCAGAAAAGGGCAAGATATAACCTGAGAACGGGCACCTTATTTACAAAATTTTGAAAAGTTGGGGTTCATGCCCCTTGTACCTCCCCCCGGCTCCTACGTCCATGTCAATAATAGTGAAAGTTGATGAATAACTGATGCTATTGCAAACAATTGAACCTTGGGAATTTTATTTCTGAAAACAAAGGATATTGGGATTTTTTCAGCCTTGGATTGGGAATTTTTAGAATTTAAATCTGGCAACCCTGAATAAAATAGTGCTTCTCGGTTATTTTTGCAAAGCCTCAGAGAAAAGAGAAAATACACCGCGTCCCCACTCGCATATAGCTAAGATAATTATATATGAAAATTGTCTACGTATGCATGTTCCCCTGGGTCGTGCGCTTCCACTATTTGAGAAACGCTGCAATAAGACGACATACACAGAATTCAACATAAAACTCTATCACATATATCAGATTTATGTACCTTGTAGCAAAATATGGATGTGTAACAATTAAAAAATTAACGAAATAGACACAAGAAATTGTTCAGAGTTTACTTTAAATCATTATGCGTCACATCTTGAACTAAGTAAATGATGTTACAATTTGAAGTCTGATGATTTGAAGATTCAGTTGTTACCTTATTATCAGGTCGCAATTGAGAGATCAGAGAATGAGAGGCGCATAATGACGATTATAAGAAATATTTCATATTATGCTAAAGCTGAAATTCCCCTCTTTTCTCAACGAATAAGGGGACCAGTGTTCTGGATGCTGTTTAATAGTTTGGGGGGGGGTCCTTTTCGTACATGTATCTTTGTAAGCAACTAAGAATTTGGAAGGCTTGTTCGTAAAAGAAACTGAGAATCTTGAACAGAAAACATGTGTGATATGACCACTCTGAGTCTTCAACTGGCAGCAGCACAATTTAATGGGGAGTATTGAGATGAGCCACCCTCCAACCATGAAAATTTGCCATTTCTCAAGGTAAAAACGGAAATACAATGTGTTTTTGCAGGCCAACGTACTAGACCAAGAACCATTTGACAAACAAATATGTCACAGACAAAATTTTCGCAGGGCAAACCCCCGAAAATATATTGAGGCTACGTCCCTGGCAACTAGGGACTGTCATTTGTAACTACAATACTTGCCAAAAGTCCCTGCAACACTTTCAAAAAATTATGAAAAACTATAGCCTTCTCAGCATTTCAATCACTACGCCTTCTACGCACCCCCTTCCCCCTAAAACAACGTTGGTCTGTTCCCGAGACATTTGGCGTTACTGTGCGTGAAAAATTTTTCCGTTACCGCATGTACTTCTTTCAAAATCCAACATTGTTTAGGGGGAGGAGGGGGACGAATGTGCTGTCCAGATTAGAAATTTGCAAAGTGTCCCAGGACTTTTGGTGAGTATTGTAGGTACCTAAGCTCCCGTACCTCCCTCCTCAACACCTCTGAGGGGATGCACAGCGGAGCTTCTAAGCTATAAATTTCAGACTGAATTTCCAACCTCTAATAAAAATCTTGACCAATTGCAAAATTTCAAAAAAGTACAATTGAATATGGTGCTTGATTGCTTGATGCATTATTTTGTTAAATAAATGAAAGCAATAATTACTTCAATCTATTCTCAAAATTGTTACTAATATCCGTCTCTTTCTGTTGTTATATACCAGGCCTCTCAGTGCGTATCCTCAACTACACGAGAAGGCATTGACTGATACCGATCAACTGATATCAAACGCTGGTCACGTGAACTCCTACTTCTGGTTTTGCACTTGGTAAACAATGCAACAACAACAACAGCAAATACCAATGTTCCGATTACGGAAATTCCAGCTGCAAAACCTGGAGTGACGCCGTCCTTACTTGACTCTGAAGCTGCAGACTTCACGTTGCCAGTGCTCTCTGTGATTTTCTTCACAGAACTAAAACCAAAGAACAGGGTAAAATTGTATATGCACACGAACTGATTATGGGGTTTCGTTGTATAATCTATTGACAAAACTTTTCTTTCAATTTTTTTAGGTAGAAAGTTGCCTACCAACAGGAAGAGTTGATTTCAAATTTTTCATGAAGAAATTCTCTCTCCTATTTAGCAAGATTGGGATCCTACCTCAATGTCCACATCCAATGATACAAAAAATTGTCTCTGGGAAACCTCTGAAGGGCCCTTCAAGACCTCAAAAGCTTAGGGGCCCTTAGGAACTGCCCTACCCCAACCCACATTGGTTTCGCCACTGCCTTGGGAATTACATTTCAACATCAAAACGTCTCCATATGAAAATGGGTTGCAACATTTTATAAGAAAGTGCAATAGGAGAATGAAGATTTCTATCTGCAACCAATAGATATATGGAATCAATCAAACAGTTATCTTTAATGGGAAACTTCTTCCCATTTCATCCACCTCTCATTATTTCACCCCAATTAGCTAATTTGTCATATTACCTTTTTGTTGCCATTTGCCATTCTGTTGTCTCTATATCTTGAAAGTACACTGTCCCTCTGTCATTGTTTACAATCACCAATGGAATCGTTGTATTCCTGCTAATACCAGGGGCACTTGTAAATGGAGGTCGCCGTATTGGAGGCAGGCCTTGCACTGAAAATGCCTTCGCCTTAACACAGTACATGACTTCGCAGTTGTTCTCAATCCCGGCAAGATGCTGACTGAATCCATGTGGGCATGATTTAGGCCACTTCTTTGGACCTTGTGCGTACAGGAATGCATTCATTGGCATTGACCCTGAGAAACCTACTGCATTGAAGGCCATCAGTTCGCCAATGGAATTAGACCCCTTGATCGTCAGAGCAAGTGGGTTGCCAGTACTGCAACTAAAGAACCCGCCAAAACCCACGGAATACCTAGATCCCAATTCGTAGTCATCACTTATGCAGATGTGCATCGAGGCCCCAAGCATTTGGGCGTAGAACTTCGGCGGGCAACTCTGGGATTTTGTGAGCGGATTTGCGATGGTTTTCGAGTAAATGCCGCCGAAAATAAATCCAGATGACTGAGGGATGTCCTTCGTAGCAACGCACCAAAAGGTTGAATAAATGCCGTAACCACAATGAGTGCTGCATCCCCTCCAGAACCATGACCCATGACAACTCCTGTAGCAATTTGAGGATGTTGTCCCTTGGTTTATTTTAATTGCCTGGTAGTGCGTTGGACAATTGAAATTACGTGTTTTGGGGTTCTTTTGTAGTAGGCCGGAGCAAGGATTGTGTCCAGGTGAACCTTGGACCGCACATGTTTGATATACTCCCCCGAATGTAAAGTTTGTTGACCGCGCTTCACATGTACCGTCATCTTCATTTGCCTGGAAGTTGAAGTTCTTAGAACTCGGATCCATACAACCGCGGTATCGGTTGTGGGTGTAATACTGTTTGATAGCGTTTTCGACAGTGCCTGCCAAGTCCCACAATGTCGGTTCTGGGAGTTCAGGCAAAACCGCGGAAGTAATCACGAAATGCAGGGGATCTCCTGACCGGTCGACTGCTACTAGGTTATTGTACAGCATGTTTTCCCAGCTACTGATTGAAAAATTGGCGCGAAATGGTGGACCGCCCCAGGCCTCAGTGTAACTGGTTGTTTGGCTTTTTGTGTATTCGTCCAGCAGTTTCTTGTCGACCGTTCTCGAATATGAGCCACCGATTCCAAATACATGGAAGAAAGATGCACTTGCTGCTGCCTTTACTTTACTGTAATCCTCGTTGTATTTGCTCACAAAGGTCTTCTTTATATTATCGATCTTTGCAATCACAGCACCAGCATCAATCGATGTTATCACGTGTGTGCCAAAGTCCCGGATTAACTGGGCTGCTAGATATGAAGCTTGTGCTGTGCCGTTGCTTTGCAGATGTGCTGCAATCTCCAATAATCGGCTTTTGAATCCAGGGTGAAGCTGTGCGTCTGGCTGGGTCTTCACTTTGTACATAGTGTGACGTAGCTGCACTCTCGTTGTCACCGCCTTGTCTTCCACTTGTGACTTCTTTATAGATCGATGCGATTGTGAATACGAACCACTGATTGAACCGAAAAAGAACGAGCCGTGCGCTTCGGCGTTAATGGTTGTTGATGTTGTAGACGAGTAATTTGTCCAATGGTCGTACAAACTCGCAAATGCCGATACTCTACTCTGCTTCAGTGGAACGACGAATGTGTTATCCGGAAGGATATACCGGCCATCTTCAGTTATTTTGCAGCCTGAGTAGTTGGAGTAAGTGATTCTGCCCATGTCCACATTTCTGAGGTTGTCCCATCCGCCTCCGGGCAGAACCTCAAGTCTGCTTGGAGCGCCATCTCCGCATGGAAATAAACTCTTTCGAGGTCCCTTTTTCGATACCTCTCCTTCGCTGTTTGCGAAAATGAGACAGATGCAAAGCGTAGTTACCACAACAGCACTTCTTAAAAACGCCATCTCTAGGTATTAGTCTAAAAAGATAAAACCTGTATTTATATGGTACATACAATACCTCCATAAGAAACAGCACCAAATCTTTACGTGTATGGCAACCTTAGACTGAAAGGTGGCTTCAAACTGTGAAGAAAACAAAACCAAAAGCTCGCACGCAAATCTCCTAGTAGACCAGGCTGAGAGGACGCAGGGAGCAACCCAACGCATTAAATGTCTACTGGATACACGTTTTTTATTGGAAATTTTACCGGAAGGCAAAGAATATTTGATAAAAGCATGTTAGTGGATAAAAACAGAAGCTATAGGCGTGGTTACGGGTATGGTCATACCTAATTTTAGTGTGCAGTGATAAACTCAAAACGTGCAGTGATAAATTATGAAATGTGCAGTGATAAGAACGGTGCTTAGCCATTTTGGTCATACTTGGAAAATGTACTGTGAAATGCAACTGCTCAGTTTACTTGACTTTTCATTTACGGTATCCCTGTTTTTAGTAATTTTAACATTATTTTTTAAGCTACTGGAAAAATATCTCAAAATAACCCATAAAACGTACTGGCACATATATACCAGGCCCCCTATTGGTGTTACCCCTCAGAATGCTTCATTTCTTGTGAAATGTGCAGTGATAAAATTTCCTTAAAATTAGGTATGGGTGTGGTCATGGATGTTGGTCAGTAGAATGCATACTCTGCAAAGAAAATAGAGGATGGTACCTACTTACATATTACGCTGGTTGTTCAGCTGTTCTTTGGTGCCTAATAGAAGGGAGATTTGACTAAATGGGGGGAGGTTGAAAATTGTCGAAACCTAGTAAACGCGGTAAGCGGCTGGGGTGACCTAGGGTTGGAAATATCCAAAAGTTGGCACGATTTTTATAATGATGGATTTACTTGTACACAAAAGTACCTTCTCCAAACATTTTATTGAGTGGGAGGTTACTTCAAAGTTAGAAGGCAGGGGAAAAAATGGAAATTTTCTGGGAGGAAAATTTTTGAAAATTCATTTGTGGGGGAAATCTATTAGGCACGCAAGATTAATCAGATTCATAGTCTGAATCACTTTCCCCATGCAAGGTGTAAAGTGGACCACATTCCTATTCACAGGTTGACAGGTCTGTAAAGCCTTAAGTGATCCTAGCAGTTAGGGCATTGAAACCCCCCAAAAAAGCAAACTGCAATAATCTGTTATGTTAGACTATAATCAAAACAACTGATTGTTGCAGTTAAGACAATAAATCTAAACTGATTACAAAGAAGATTGTGGGAGATTCCTTTGATATCAATTCCTATCTGCTAAATAATAGCCTTGTAAATGTCATCATTGTAGACCCTGCCTGGTACACAACATATTTTGTAAGAATAACTAGCTTTATGCCGAGCCTTTATGCATGCCTTTTTTTTATAAGAAAACCATCATTTTCCATGATCCTCAATATGTTTAACTTTTCCCGAAATTGAGCCTGGGATTATCTTAAAACTTTCTTAACTTTGAAATAAAATGGCTACACTTTCTTTGTTAATCTTGTACACCTGAATTTGAATTCCATCTTTAACATTTTGAATGTAATAATGACGTAATATCGATTTGCGGCCAACAAAAATACTTAATTTCCGAAATGGAGCCTTGTAATTTACTTACGATTTTCTTAAGATTTTGGCCATTTGAGCCTCCAGTTTGATAAAGCTGGAGCCTTGCATCATTCTTAGCTTATTTCAAAGTATCAGCGATTGCGACCCTTAAATCATTGAAACCCTTAGGTATTTTACTTATTGATACCCTTTAGAAGAAACTCTATTTGTGCATTTTACTTGGGGGGCATTGCCCAAAATGCCCTATTGACGAGCCGCCACTATTCTTCCATCTTAAATGCTTATCAGCAAAATTGCAGTATATTAAAGTTGAACATTAGACCAGAGACAAAAATAACTGCCATAAAGCAAAGCGAAAGTGATGCCAAAAAGCATGCCCATGCAAGTTCGTTAGCATGCTAGAGGCAGTAACCTGTTGCAAGTTCTTCATGTGCGTCCAAACCAGGGGGCTGGGGGCACTCCCCCCACTTTTTCAGAAAGTAGCATGTTTCACTATTTCTACCTGAGCCTATCTCCAACCTTAGTTAGCAAGTCCCCCCACTTTAAAAGCCCCTGTTCTTAGCATGCTAGGGTCTTAATACGATAAAGCACTTTTCCACAAATATATCGCAGAATTGGGTTTACTAGACTGGAACGTGAGCGTACTTGAATTCAGACAAAGGTCAATTTAACAATTTGGGGGTTTCCTGTGTTTCGATTTCAACGTGACAACTAAAGCTAAAGAACGAGCATGGCTAGAACAAGAATTTGCAAGTTAGGATTGAAACTAAATCCTCAAAAACAGATACAGTAATAAAAAACATTAGTAAACTAAGCACAAGGTAGTGTGTTTTTGGATTTGGCATTTAGTACTTGCTTTCGCTTTCAATTAGCTACTGCTAAAACCGTTCATATGATTAGGCCTGGTTCAAACGTCGAACTTTTCAAGCGCCGAACTAAATGCAACGAATATAGTTCATGAAAAGATCGTCGTCTAAATCAAATTGGTTCTGCACTTGATATTAAGGTTCTATTTTTTATTAAAATGCAGTTTATAATCAATTGTCATTTGGTTTACACATTTTCCTCTGTGAGAACGTTTTTCCCGCCCCAGTACAGAAACTTTCTTAGCTTTTTCATGATTCCAATATCAAAACTTTCTGACAGACTTCATGAGCAAAAATTCTTCAGGTCCACTGTTTTGTGTAGGCAAATTAATGGAAAGTGAAAAAGCTCAGCGCACTTTTGAAATAATGATAGATCCTGATAAGTACAAGAATTTAAACTGTAGGAGAGCAGCCCAGATAGCATGCATAACATTTTATGCACAAATAATTTGAATTTTAAGTACACATACAATTATTTATGAACTCTCTTACGTCTCAAAAAGAACTACAGAAGTTTCTTAACATTTTGAATAGTCGAGGACTAACTCTCCTATGAAGCACTTTCTTATCTTTTATACACATTTGAAATAACCAGATAAATATTTGAAAGCAACTCTGATGTAAACAATTCCAGCTTTACAATCATAAAGAAGGCTGTCATGACTTGCAATAGCTCCAGCTATCCATTTTCAACCATGTGCGGGCTAATTACGTATGGAAAATCCCGTTCAAGGAAATAAACTGCAGGCTTTTGTTTATAAATAGCTCTATACTTTGTAAATGAACTCAGAAAAATAAACTTGTCGTTGTTTAACTCACTTCCGCATTGTAGTTTTGGTAAACCTAAAGTTTCCTTGTTGATAGAGTGATAAAGAAACGTAGTGTTTTGCTACTTACTTTTCCCCTCTGTCTTCTTATAGAGAATGCAAGCAAAATGAACCTTGCACTTAATGTTCAATCCTTCGCCCTACCAGACGAAAGCGAAAACGAAAGGATTTGTTGTTTTTTGGAAGGAACAATGATGAATTGTCATGTGATTAACTTCTAGGGAATACCCTTTCAGTTGCCTTTCAGCAACTGCGCATTGACCTGGCGGCTGAAGGCCTGGGCCCTAAAAACAGCTTCATCTAATTCAGGCATCAGCAAGGAGAGTTTGTTGCGCATCATTCAACAAAGAAGAAGCGCCACAGTCAATAGATATACCTACCTCCAGACATGCCTCCATCTAACCTAAGTACAGTGCATAATAAACATGTTGGCCGCTTTTTCATCAGTAAAAGATCGGCGTTTGACACTTGATTTTTCATATTCCCCTATTATTCTGTTATTTTCATCCTTCGTTTTATAACGCAGAATAAAAATCCAGCCTTTAATAGTATATATAATCTATGTCTGCTCTTTACACAAACTGTCTCCTTAAAAACTAATAAATATAAGATACAGCATCATGTGTACCAACAATAAAAATCAACATAATGTGTACCAACGATTGGCACAATGATGTACTAATTCCATGTAGAATATCATGTCAGAGGTGTAGTTACTGACTTGGTTGTACGCTAAGGAAACACAAATAACAAGCTCCAAATGCTTTGGAAACAGAGGTATGCATGTCGTAATATTGGATGACATAGAAAAGGCCTGTAGCTCCTGTCAAAGAAAAGCGGGAGGAAGATGGGGATTTGGGGACTTGTTTGCAGGAAAATCTTTTGGACCATGCCCTTTAGAACATCGATAAATGCCCTTTTGGAACTAGGGAGAACGTTGCTTTCATCATTGATCTTTATGCTTTGAAGGATAGCTGATGCTCTAACCGGAAACGAAATGCGAGTATGCTACGCTGACCTATAATTTGTATCGTATGCCTGTAGTCTAAAGCTAGAGATAAAGTCTCATGCTAAGGTGCGCGACTACGGAAGAGGTCCCAGGGGTCTAGACCACTGTCTTTTTCAGTAAAAGAATGAAAGTATCCTTTTTGTACTACTCTCTTTACTCAAAAGGGCGTTTCCCTAGCATGGACGATACATGGATTCAAGAAATTTCCAGGGGCTTTGTCCCCAGCTCCCTTTCCCCTATCTCTAACCTTGTTTGAAATAGTAATAAGAATCTTTGGACTTAAGAATCAATAATTTCAGTAAGCTTCCCATAGTATTTGCTCCACTTATGAATCTGAAAAACAGTATTCGAAGGCCGTTCTTTTCTTTAAAAAGTTGCCCTTTTTCGTGGATTGGACCCCTGCCCTCAAAAATTCCTAGTTGCGCGTTAGTGCGCCGAGGGGAAGATAATTCAAGTCGGAATGTACACTGGAATTTGTACGCGACAAACTCTTTGATATGATCTTTGCCCTGCATGGGGATACAATTGCCTTGCGAATTCCTCTCTTTCATTTGTCGGGGTGTCACACTCTCACATCCCCCCGTATTTACGCCCCTCCATGTAGCATATATATTTTTGTGTCGACTTCTTTCTGGTAGCCCAAGTCTGTATGGTTTCAATTAATATTTTGTCAGTGTTTTAATCAGTGTTTTTCTTCAAGGTTCCTGACATTTCACAATCTAACTTCTAAGGGAGCGGTCATAAAGTATCTGTTATATGAGGGTGGAAAATTTGCCATAAATTTACCAAAATAGTCTATGGCCCATCCTAGATGCCCATTTACCTTTACATGGCCCAATAGCTAAATCAGGATACTTTTCATGACCCCATAAACATAGTAATCAGGATAATTTTCATGACATAATAATTTTCTGAATTGACATCATTGGACGCAGTAGTGGCATTATTTTCAAAAGTACCCATTGGCATGGATGCTATGTGGGCTCAAATAAACTTAGTCTGTGCAGTTTTCTTCATCAGTAATCCACGGTTCAAACCATGCTGAATAATATACTTATCCAAAACTCCGATAGTCCAGGTTTTTAGCTCTCTAGCTATAAATGTTGCCTACAAATCACATTCTACGCAATTCTTGTTGTCACTTTGCATTCGTGTCTTCTTATTTCCACCTTGCTTTCTCTTTTGCAACTCATTGAAAATGATTTTTACTGCATTTTCAAAGTCTTGATGTAAATCATCTTTAGAGCTAAATGTATCTGCTACATCTTCAATGAAGGAGGAGCTGTCTGCTGTTCGCAAAAGGTTACCACTCATGACGACAGTACTGTAGCCTGTCTGCTGCTACTGCCCGCATCTTCTGGATTGCCATTTGCTGGTACCTGTTGTGTACCCAAAAGTCTTGAGTTTTTGTGGACTGGTTTTCTTGTGCTGCTTTGAACAATGAAAAGAGTTGTTGTTTGTATGTTGAAGTGCGCATGTTTGATTTTGGACTGCAAATTATGATTGAGTAAGAGTGAATGTGATAAGACGTTTTTTTCCTTGGGTAAAATTCTAGCTTCTATTAGTACCCAGTGCAAATTATCTGTCCACGCTTTAGATTTGTAAAATGAAATTCTTTTTAATTTCTAGTAGCTCCACAAAGTGGGCCTGACATTTTCCATAGCCCCAATATGACATGGAAGAATTTTTCATGGCCCATCCAAATATCGCCCACCCCCATATAGCAGATACATTTGTGATCACTCCCTAAGCTCTGCAACAATACTTCCATTTTAAATTCAGCAATCCAGTAGCAATTTATAAAAAAATTTTATTTACATGGAATCATGTTGTATGACCGTGCTCATTTTATGCGTGACTAATTGAATCACGAGTTGGTCTTGATTGAAACATTTGCGGTAAGAAACACTATCGTTTCGCTTTCTGTTTCGAAAATGAAGTCAGAATAAAATAATTTGTTATTCTCTTTTGCATTACTTCATAAAGCTATATTAATGCACATAAATAGTGGCTGGTGTTGGGGCGGGAGGTCTAATGCCAGAATTTTACGTAATAATGAAGGGGTGTCAACTTGAATGTGACAAGCCGTTGCATTGAGGGTGGAGGTGGAGTCAAAATGAAATTTTTCCGTTATGTAATTTTCGAGTGATACTTTATGAATGGGGCTTTTCATTAAAATATCCTGGTGGTTTTGGGGTCATGAAAATTACTAGCACGTTTTGACCTTGCATTTTTAGTCTGGGTATGAGTTCAGTGCTCAGGGGTAGGCGGGTTCTCAGTTCTGTGTTTATTGTCTTTCAGCCTCGTTTTTAACACCACGTTGTAGCAATGGCGCGATTTCTGCTAAACATGGCGGACATTCATAGTTTGATTTTGAACTTAATAGTGCTCATTTGCAGTACATATTCTTTAGAATACAATGAGAATGCTTTAAATACACCACAGTTATTGCTTCCATATACGCCCTCTGATGTATTTCCTGCCAATTACACTCTTAGAGCGTTGAAGGGATGCCTTCGATGGTGAGTATAGTTACTTAGGCCTAAGTTTAGAAGTCGTGCCCAATTTAAACTTTATACTTGGGTAAGCAAATTGTGCATGATTAATGTCAACATAGAATATATGTACAAAGTTTACTTCGTTCGATTCCATCATTTAATGTTTAGTTGTCTTTCTGCTAGTAGGTAGTAGACATTATTTTTGACGAGATCTTAAGTGTGCACAAACAAGTCAGGTGTTCAAGTTTTTACTTGAAGTCTGCATTTGGCTTTTTGACTTACAAATTATAACCATTTACGTTTTCTTCTGTTATATGTCCATTTCTGTGTGTGCAGTATCATTTCAGAAAAAAAATCTCAACTGTAATCTAAGGCACATGTCTGCAATAACGCCATGTGCCACTTGTTTGAAAATGCCTTGATTTATAGTAAGCCCAAAACCATTCTTTTTGATAAGAATGCAAATAATTGCCTTAATTGCAGGACATCTTCGAAGCCTGAAGTTGCTACTGTTATTCCAGTGGTAGTTGAAGATCCAGGTAGTACAGGTAAAAACTGATTATTTCCTACTATTAAATCATAGCTAAAAAGGCAGTAATACTAAGTAAATAATACTAAAAGTCAGTAAAAAGTTAGTATTTTTATTAATTATGGCACATTTAGCTAAGATCTCAAGTGTGCATGATCAAAATTTAAGGTGTACAGGTGTACACTATGAAAATTGACAGTAGAATTCTATAATTTAGTAAAATCTCTGATTTGAGTGTTGAGGCAAATGAATTTTGGTTTAGATATAATATCTGAGTTTGCAGCTTAGAATTTTTCTGTGCAAGTGATTGAATATATAAATTCCAAGCTGAATTACCCACATGTTTATCCTGCCATGCCAGTACTATGGCTTTGTCAAAGGTGCAAGAGTGATTTTGCAAAAATATTCTTGGTGTATAGTGTAGCAAAACTGTAGTAATGAGTGTCTCCAGATGTTTAAGCAAAGATATACACATTTGAGTTAAATGTGCCAATGTTGACTATATTTATAGTGTGATATTTCTTGATTGTTTGCCATGGATTAGATTTTTGTAATCACAAATTAACTTCTTTTAAATACTATACTTTATTGCCACAAAACTTTTTTACGTACCAATTTATTTTCTGGGAAGGTTTTTTATTAAGTTTGTGTCAAACTGTCTCGATAAGAGTATAAATTTTTTTCATCTTACTGCTTAGTTTCAAGTCTATACCAGGATGATAGATTTGCTGCTGACAACATTTGCTCAAGATCTGCCATGGTAACAGCAACATCATCCTCCAGGGAGAAAAGTACTGCAATAATAACTGCAGAAGATGAATGTAAGGCTTATTTGTTATTCAATATTTTGTTTGTGTCATGAGGGGAAAATTTATTTGCTGCAAGTTAATATTCTTTGTTTTGTTTCTATTTTCCCCCAAGTTATGAGGCTTGGATGCTATGTCTTATGAGATATGGTTTTTGCGCAAGCATTTAACACCACATGAACTTCCTTATGCCACTATTAACCTACTGAAGGCATAAAATCTATTCCACATTGGTCTAGGCAGAATACTTTACCAAGCCATGAGTGCCTACACAACTTGCCAGTACGCCTTTTTTAAGCATAAAACTTGTAAACTCATTGAGACTGAAAATATGCAAAATTTGAGTGTACTTTAAGTATATAATGGCCCTTGAAAACTTAAGGCATGCTAGGCTGGTGTTTTCCAATGATCTTGTTAAAACTTGAAATAGGATTGTTTCAATTGAATTTAGGATTCCACCTAGTTGACCTGGCTTTCTAGAATTACGTAGTAAAAACTATCTTCTTCATACAAGAATAATTGAACCTTAGATTAACAGATATGCTACTTTAGTTATTAGCAAGAATGAGCATATTGTAATCATTTATTAAGGATATAATTTGCAAAAATTTAAGCATGCTTGAGGCTGAGCCAAGGTTAGCTGATGCTTTGAAAATGTGTGTTCACAAGTCAGTAGCAAATTCTTGGTTTTGTGTGTGTTCACTTTGAAGTAGAGAGAATCTGTAAACACAGAGATCTTGAAATCTCTGACCACACGAAACTGCAAATGCATTAGAGTATGTGACAAATGTGCCTGGGTATGATATGTGATTGACAACAGTGCCTAATATTCCCTTGATTTCACAAAAGCCAGCTTTGTTGCTTGTAGTTATGGTTGTCATATACCCTAATCAGTAATCAGATCATGTGTTGTTTGATATCTCTTCTTCTTTCCCCTGTATGTGAAAAGCATGTGTAATGTCCTTACTTTTTATTCAGTGCTACATTGCAAATTTATATGTGGACCATTTAAGTCACTCTTAATAGGTATACATGTCAACAGCTGAGTTCCTTTGCCTTTTAGCATGCGTGTTTTAGGGTGCCTGTATAATTATTCTTCTGCAGCTTGTTGTATTTTTTATATACATAGTGATAGTCAAGTGCAATGTCACAAAGCATTTATGGAAAGAATACATAGGGAATATATTTCATATGTCATGTAGGATAATGTGGTATTGTTATGATGGTTTTCCCATATTGCAAGTACATTTATGAGACAAAAAACAAAGAAACCCTGCCTCTTTTATTTTCCTATATTATGAGTATCAAAGGGGTCATTCATTTAGTATGTATGCATGAAGGGGGGAGGGGGTTGACACATCTAAGTACATACACAAAAAAGTTACTTTTTGCTCGTATTTTGTAATGTTTTCAAATGCAAGGTACTTTTATAATACTTTGTTGTCTTTGGTGTTGACTTTCAGTACACGTTTTTTTATAAGAAAAAAGTTTATAAGAAAATGAGGCTCAAATTGTCAAAATCTTAAGAAAATCGTAAGAAAATCATGAGGCTCAATTTCCAAAATTAAGTGTTTTTATAGGCCAAAAATTGGTATTTCGTTGTTATTGCATTCAAAATGTTAAAGATGGAATTCAAATTCAAGTATAAAATATCAACAACAAAAGTGTAAACCATTACAGCCAGTTTATTTCAGTAAAAGTTAAGAAAAATTTAAGAAAATCTCAGGCTCAATTTTGGGAAAAGTTTAGAAAGTTGAGGCTCAGCCAAAATATTGGTTTTCTTATAAAAAAACATGCACTGTTTTATAACATTCGCTATGACTATTTCCTATCTTTCAAATGTTTTACAGAATTTAGCTCTATGGGATTATTGATTAGATGTCTAAAAGCATTCTACCTGTTAGAAATGGGGAGAGGGTAAGATGGGTAAGAGTATGTATGCAAAGGGAGGGAGAGGTCATAGCAAACATACTTGTGTGTATGATGGGGGAGGGGGGCCAAATTTTAGCCATTTCTTTGCATACATACTAAATGAAGGACCCGAAGCCAGAGGTGTGGAAACTATAGTCTTTTTTTGGGAGTAAGGTTTCCTTCCTGGCAAGCAAGGACATAACTCCAAGCCCAAGTTTGGATATTGGATAATGTCTTCCTTCTATTGGTGACACATTACCCAGGCCTCATTAAAAGTACATTGTTCCTGCAAGTTCAGATAGGAGAAAAAATGTGCCTGCAGAAGAAAAGAATTAGCTCCTGCAGAAATGTGGAGTGGGAAATTTTGTGCCTGTGAGTAGCACTTGGCACTTGCTAAGATTAGTGAGCTCTTCCACTGCCCATGTATCATTTTCTGTATCAATATTTACTTTTCAGCTACTGGCGTTATACTACGATGTGACGTATTTGTGGACACAATTCATAGGATAGAAATTGCAACAACAACTAGGGAATTATTATTAGGAGAAACTCCTGAAGTTTTTGATGTTTATGGTTATGATGAAGAAGGTATTTCAATACTGAATGTAAAATGTGATGCATATTAGGGGTCTTCTTGATTTTAGCTGTCCATATATTTTGATGCCAACTCCTTATTTTGTTGTGATATTCGATTCTGACTGGATCTATGAAATATCTAGGAAATCAGGTAGATTCTTTGATGTATACATTGTTTAGGGACAATGAGTTATAGTAGTATAAATGAAATAAGTAGTAGCCCTAAAAATATCATACTCTCTGTTACTGAAATTATCAAGATAGTGTTCTGCCAGTAGAATGAAATAGCCCTGGCATTTGGTATTTAGCTTCACAATGCACGAGTCATTGGAATGAGAGCTAGTCAAAAAGATTGCTTCTTTGTACTAAGTGTAGAAAGATTCTAGAACATGTGACATGACCATTACATCATCTTTGTCATGATTGGGCAATTCCCTGTTTTTACCCACCAAAACCGCAACTTTGGTGGGCAGAGAAAATGTATTGACCAATTGTGATAAAGGTGGTGTAGCTCTATGTCACATGTTATAGAATCTTATTGATTACTTCACACCAAATCAAATGTGCTTACTGAAACACTTTTGGTCTCTAGTTGTCAGTTCTAATGAGGGTGTCAATGCCCCATACCTTGTAGCTATTGTATTCCCTTACAGGAAAACATACTATTAGTAGACGATAACCTAAACCATATTCTTTTACTTATGTTAAAAACCAAAAATTTTCCATTGTAAGATGCTCTCTCCTTTTACAAAAATTTTATTTTGCCGTATTTTTTTGTTAGGAAACTTATTTTCTTCTCTTGGGAGTACTGTTTTTGATTGGTATCTATCACCTACTAATCAAAGTGAGTCTGTAGATCCTGCAACTGTGTTGAGGTATGTGAGATATACAATCTTATTTCTGCAGGAAGAATTTTACAGTCATTTTGTAAATTCAGAATTATGAAAATTGAAAGTTGTATGGAGTTGTTTTTGTTTCATGATATATGTCATTTATTTATTTCATGATGTATTTCAAGCTTCAAAGGCAAGAAAATGGAGAGGTTGTGAAAGTATTTGAACTGAGCTAGATTATAGGGAACTCCAGATGGTTAAAAGGAAAGGGATCCTGAATTTTCACCCCTCCCCAAAAATTTTAATGCCTATCTGTCAAGCCTTTCATTTGTATAACATAATGATCTACTGTTTTGAAGTGAAGTTCTATTTGACTTACTTTAGGAATATTTTAGTGAAAAGTCACTATTGTGATCAAATATGAAGAGAACCAATAGACCCAGAGGGCGTGGCTAGGGTTATAAAAGTGGGGGGGCATAAATGAAAATTTTTTTCCGCTTCCTCTATTTCTCTGAAGATTTGCTACTACCCCCTATTATTTTCTCATTGATTTTAAAGAAATCCGAAGCACTATCTTGGCAAAAGTGGGGGCATTTGCCCCCATATCCTGTGGTCATGTCAGTGAATAGACCCACCCCAAAGCCGTGGCAGACTTGCTTCCTTGCCTTCGTGCCCCCTTTCATTCTCCCCCCCCCCACTCAGCCAGAGAATGTACAGGAAAGATAGCTTGTTAGCACCACATGTTCTGAAACAGAAAACAATGACACCACTGCACTGCATTGGTGCGACAAAAATGATGAAACGAGAAGACAATAAAACTTACGTCATTTTGTAGGTTTCTGAAATTTCAAGGTTCATCTTATGAAACTGATCCTGAAATAAGATCACTGGAGCAAAAGGTTTGTTACTGTTGTAGTATTGCGATGCCTGATTTGTTTATGTGAACTTATGGTGAACACAGGACCTTCTTGTTCCAAGGAGCGAAAGATTGTAACAAATTGCGAAATTGCTAACTATCTGAAATATCACTCTTGAAATTCAAACCACTCTTAAAAGACACAAACCAATATTTTTAGCCGTTTTTGGATTTTTAGCTTTTTTCAATTCCAATTGGCTTTTCAATATTTTTTCATTTTGTTATCGTAAATACTTAGCTTATTTCTTTGATAATAGTAAATACTGTGTTGTATCAGACAGGCTTTTGATCGAAAATATTAATTTTCCTTACTGAAAATACAAGCCTATATAAAAATGAAATATTTTCTCGAACAGAAGCCACCCTCCAATAGAAACCTCCCTCGAATAAAAGCCACAGTTTTTGCAGAAAAATATAGTAAAAGCCGCCCTCAAATAGAAGCCGCGTTTAGGAACAATAATGGATTAGCCGCCCTCAACATTTTCTAAAAACTTTCTTTTGCCAGTTTCTGCCATTGGGATAACACCAAAAAGTTCTAAAGACTAACAAATTTCAATTTCAAATACTTTACGCAGTTTTCAGCAAATTCGACTGCAATGTAGTGGGTTAACGAATGCACGGAAATGACTGAAAAAGTAAATAAAAGCCGCCCTCGAATACAACCCACATTCAAATTCGAAGCTGCAGTTTTACGGAAAAGACTAATAGAAGCCGCGGCTTCTATTCCAGAAAATACGGCATCAGAGTTTATTGGATGTATTGTAGCCTTTGTTTATATGTCCATTAGGAGCATATTTTTCATTGTCTTTGGCAGGGACTCCTCGGCAGTAGTGTTCTCATGGAGGGTATCAACACTGGTGAAGCTCTCGTCAGTGCTAGGCTAGTACACGCTGCTTACAAGGTTTGTATTCGCTGCTAGTTAAATTGAAATTCAAAGAGCAAATATTATGTGGGTGTATCCAAGTAATGGCTATTACCTATCTACAAAATTGTTCAACTTCCAACAAAAATAACTCAAGCAAAAGGACAAGAGTTTACTATAAATTAGCATTAGAATTTATTAAAATTCATGTAAGGCAATAAAGGTCAAAGTCATTGATTTATTAAAACTTTTACCACTGTAACGGACATTACCCTTGAAAGAACATGCTTATTGGTACAATTTTTCAATCTTTGCTATTATGTCTAGAATAGCTTACAATAGATTACAATTTAATTACAATTAATGAAAGACTGCAATTAGTGAATTGCTTGGAAAGCTGTTAAGCTGGTCTGATTTAATTGAAAATCCAAAAAGGTTTATAGCGGATGTTACATTTGATGTTTAACGAATGACATATTTGTCCCATCAATGTATTTTGTCAAAAGTTTGGGAATATGTTTTTCAGTTGTTCTCTTTTTGAACAATCACATATATCTGATATTATACAAACCAGAATTATATAAGTTCTTAATTTATCAAACTTAAAAATTGAAATAAAATTCAATGCCTATAAACAAAAACAATGTTTATCTTCACTCATCTCCTCCAACAATGTTTTATACAAAGTTGCTCATTGTAATCTGCCTAAAGGGCCTAAGTATGCAAGCACTGAAAAAACAAGATATATTCAATAATTGCAGCATTTATTTCATTTTAGTCACCAATTTACACATACTTTCTCCTTTACTTGATAAGCTCCTTCGTTGTTTTCACAAATCATCTTTCATTCTAAGAACTTCTCAACTATGGAACACATTGCCTTCCCCTCTTTCCGCGAAACCTGCAACTTATCATCCTTCAAATCTAGCATCAACAAACTTGATATTTTCTCTCTATCCACTTAACCTTTCTCCCTTTTCTAAGTTTTTCCTTTGTCGGGGGCATTGTTATAGGCTCTAAGGGCTTTCCCCGTCATTACATACTAAAAGAAGATCATTTCCTCATCTGAATAATCAATTTTATTTTTATACGTTGGTCATTGCCACCTACGAGCACATTTAGTCACAGCTGTCACTTGAACTCCATTTTCTTTTGCATGAATGTAAGTAACAAGACCAAGAGAAACTTCATCTTATATCCGCAAATGATGGGGGGTTATTCGAGGGGGGCTTATTGGAGGAGAGGGTGAATTCGAAGATTTACTGTATGTGGACTTCGCTGACTTTCTATATCCTGTTTAGTGGCCAGAATTTAGGTTTTTGTTTTCTCTTCTCCTTTTGTATTGCATGCTGTGCAATCGCTAATCACTTTCTTTTTCAGGAGGTTCCAGCTTCAACAGTGAAATTGACTGTTACTGATAATATAATCCTCCAACCCTCATCTGATGTTTACATTCTCATTGGAACTAGAATCCACTATAAAGTTAGGCAACTTCGCAGGGGACATGCCAAGGGTAAGCAATGCTTTTTTCATCTAACACAGCCCTTTCTATTTTCTTCTTCATCGATTTGTTCGCTGTTTATTGTACCTCAGGAATTAAAGCTTTTCATGAATTGGACGTGTTTAATTTCAGAAATAGAAATGCCATCAAACCAGTACCGTTTTGCATTGGATAATAAGGGGATTGCCACATTGAATCACCGAGATTCAAGCGTCACTGGACGAAAGCTTGGAACCGTCAAAATTACTTTGATCGATAACAGTATCCTTTCTCTACATGCCACCTTTCACGTCTGATTGTCGTCAATTGTTCATTCTACTTAGGAATGCAGAGTAGAGAATTTGCTGTGAAAAGTCTATTGTGCAAGGAGCTGTGAAATGCGGTAGCCTAGTTGTCAAACATAAGCACTTACGCTGCGTTTGCACTGCTAACGGATCACTTTTGATACGGATCAATAAGTGATCCGTAACAGTGTAAACGGGGCCTAAAAGTGTCAATTGTATGTAGTCCGGATCACTTTTGATCCATTTGCTAAAAGGATCAAAAGTAATGAGACGAACCGTATCAGTCATGCTACGGATTGCTAGGAGTAGTTTAGACGTAAGGCCAATCCGCACCACTTTTGATACGGATCGACAAGTAATCCGTAACAGTATAGAACGGGCCTAAGGGTGTCGTATGTAGTCCGCATCACTATTGGTGCATTTGCTAAAAGGATGAAAAATGATACAGTGAACCGTATTTGTTTTGCTACGGATTACCAGGAGTAGTGTAGATGGAAAACAAATCCGTATCCAGGGTTCCCACGCCTCCTAAAAATCCTAAAATATCCTAGAAAAAGAGAACTATCCTAAAAAGCCCTAAAAACCCAATCATTTCAGGAGTATTTTGCTGTTCTCCTAGGTTTCTCTAAAATTTTTCATAAGTTGAATTTCTTTTCAGCAGTTATGTTGCTTAATAAATTATTTGTGATAGTTGATCATAATTAAAATGGTCAAATTGTCAATTTTCTATCAAATTCTACCGTGAATTCATAATTTTTTTAAATAGTTATAGAGACTTTTTCTACTATACCGAACGTATGATGGCCATTTACCCTATTTATAACATGTCATCTGAGTGACCTTTTATCCATTATTTTCCTGAAAATTCATCAACCCTTAGCGAATTTCTCTGGAATCTGCAAAACCTCTAAAAATGGGCGAAGAAGTCTCCTAATTTTTGATAAATATCAAAAAAAATTGATGAGAAAAGAGTGGGAGCCCTAGTATCACTTACCATACTGATCAAGTAGTAATATGTAGCAGTGTAAAAGGGGCGTTAGATTTCCATGTATTTTAGGAAATCTATCAATATGTTTTGTTGAAGAAAGACCTTTCAATACAAAAAGGCAGTCAGACTGCACGTGATGCTCTGTGCCATTTATTTGTCATGAATTTTGCTGCAGTATGCAGCATAGTGGACAGATCTCAGCCATCTGATTGGTCAATAATGCAGAAGATTCCCCAAATGGGGGGTTCGCCAACAGCCAATCAAAACTTGTCCAATATGTAGTATGCTCACCTACTGTATAGAGGGTTAATGGTACGAGGTACACTCAGAGCCGTAGCTTAGGGCCCAGTCATTGTCCACCCATCCGTTTTATAAATACAATTGAATCAGTTGCACTTCTTACTTCATAAGGAGTCATTCACCCGTTACGTAGCGCCATTTTACATAGACTTCACTCAGGGATGAAACTTAAGGGATTTATGGGCGTGAGCCACCCCCAACCTTGAGAATTTGCCATTAGACAGAGCAAAAGCGGCAGTGCAATGTATACTTTCCCGGCAACTTGCTGGGCCCAGGACTATTTGACCAACTACTGTTACTAAAAAAGAGTCACAGACAAAATAGTCGCAGGGCAAGCCGCTGACACCCTCCAAAAATATGTTGAAGTTAGGTCCCTGCGCCCCCTCCCCTTGTTATACTCCGTACTATAGCTCTTCATATGAATTAAATAATATGGTATCAAATCAAGGTACCTCCCTCCCTCTTAGAGGCATTACGTAATGGTTGAATGACCCCAAACGAAATACCTTTTTTATGCATGCTTGTACCTATTAGAATCATTTAAAATCTACCAGTGATGTGCCCAGTGTAGCAATTTCGTTGATTCTGTTGGAATTAGCATTTATTGTTTTTCTGCAAAGCAATCCACTCTTCAGCGATCTGTGAAGAGCACTGAATAGAGATAATTCTTTGTGTCTATTTGCAATAGTGTGTTTGTAGCAAGAATAGAACCCCTTAATGATTGTTCAGATGTTGCTCATACGAAGTCTGTGCGACAACCGACGGGATTAATACATGTTGTGCAGCCAGGATCTATTGGTATGTACCAACTCGATCTGCTGTTCATTAGTCAATATTTAGTATTGAATGTAAGTCTTGGTGCACAAAGAATTGAAGGTAGTGCATGATGTATCAGGGGTGGAAATAAGGCAAGTATGTGGTGAACTTTGTTCAAGTCAGTTTCATTATTGTTCAAAGGGCACACGCAGTTGAATGGGATCATGCATTCAGCTGAAAATGAAGAGATTGTCGGTCTCACTGTACAGTTTTGACTCAGTTGAAAGGAAATGCCTGTGAAATAAAATCTTTCCCATTCACCAAGAGGGTAATCGTTGGAAATTTTCACAAATTTTCTCTCAGTGTTACCGTTGGTTTGAGTATTTGTGTCGGACTTTAACGATATCTGACGGCTATTTCCATTCGGCTGATGTATGGGTGCTCTCTGCTATTCATTTCTCAAATGTCTTAGGTCTTGCAGCTTTAGTATTATTTTATTTATTAATCATGGCACGCGTGAGTGCTTGGCTGACTGGTGTAAATGAATTTCTATTGCTAGTATGAAGAGTTGATGTTAGTATATCAGTCCATGCCCTGAGACACGTGCGATCGCACGTGTGCGTGTCCACACACGTACAAAATCCCCTGCACAAGCGAAAAATCGCCCAGTTGCACATGCCAAATAGGAACTAGTTGTCACAACTGCAACACTAATGACTGTCACTTTTTGCTTTCTTAACTCTGTTCTATCCTGTTTTTATCCTAAATGAAATATTTGACATGCTTCAGCAACAAGAAACTCTCTTTTGCGGATACACAAATCTTGGATCGCACGTGCAAATCCAAATAAGTAAGAGCAATCACTCGTGCAAACGAGGGTGCACCTGCGAATTGACGCTCGTGCACCAATTTCTTCCGGGGATGGACTGGTATATAGTGAATGTCATTGTACCATTCACATTGAATGTGGTGAGTTTGTGTTTCTTTGATGCTTTCTTATGCAAATGGATGAGTAATTTCTTGCTTTCTCCAGTATTTTTAGGACTAAAACTTTAATTGTAATGTGTGCTTGTTTGGAGTGATTATATGATCGATCAGTTATGTCGATCAGATGATTGATCGTTATTTGTTTGGAGTGATTGTATGATTGGTCAGCCGATCGATAGATGAGTTGAGCAGATGGTGCGTTTCTTCCATGCAATAGGCATGTGATGATTGAATAATTAGTCGATCAGGTGATTGATCATTGATTGTTTTTAGTGATTGTATGTTTGGTCAGTTGGTCGATAAATAAGTTCCACATATGGTTCTTTTCTTCCATGCAATAGGCATGTGATGATTGAACAATTAGTCGATCAGGTGATTGATCGTTGTTTGTTTGTAGTGATTGTATGATTAGTCAGTTGGTCGAGAAATAAGTTCCACGTATGGTTCTTTTCTTCCATGCAATAGGCATGTGATTGCTCATTGATAATCTTAATTCCCAATTTTAGGATTCAAGATCTCACCAGGAAACTCCTGGGTTCTGCAAAACGGGAAAGAATATTCTATAACTGTGAAAGTTTATGATACTAAAAAGCACGAAATTTTTGTTAGTGATGTAAGTATATGACACCAAATTAGCATTTGTTGAAAAATGGTTGAATAGAATTGAAGGTTTATTTGTTGTGGAGTAGTGGTACGAAATAACAGGAAATTTGTGGTAGTTGAACTTTTATGAGTTTGTAACGTGACGCAATGCTTAGGTTTGATTTAATCAAAACGTTTGGGATCTCAGCCCTGAATGTAGCTTCAAATGTTTCACCTGTTTACATGCGGGTAGAGTGAAGAATAGAATTTTATACTCTTGGCAAGGCTAAATACTTGGAAGATAAACAGAAACAGAATTTCTCAGAATTTCACCATGATTTCAATTAAAACAAAAGTTTTGATTGGAGAAACATTTCGACCTCTATTTGCATCTTTTTCCAAGTCTTGTTAAGCAGTTTTTCTTTCCAGGATACTGTGCTTAATTCAACACTTGAAGAAGAGTTTGTCGAAGTGAAGCATAAGTCTCATAATCAGTCATACAATCATATCAAAACTGTTAAGACTGGGCATACAAGCATTAAGGCAACACTAATTGGTGTTGAATTTCAGGTTTGCTCCCTTATAGTATCATTTTCTTTATTTGTATATTTCATGATTTTTCATTCATTCCTTTTTGCCAATCTTATTTAAGAATTGGCTCAAACCAGATAAGTATTATTATCCTCGGAAGTGCCAAGGTTTAGAGACAACCAATTGATGTTTTCCCACAAATATGACTTCTTCTCATTTAAGAATCAATTGTACTAATGCAGTACCTACTGTAAATATCCTGTCAAGGCCTCCGAGGAACCTCTCCTAGTTAAGGGCTTGTTTTTGAGCTTAAATGAGTAAAAGCGAGTTAAAAATTTTAGAATGAGAGTCATGAGGAATAGCATAGTAATACCAGAACCAGATTAGTAGCGTTATTTAGAGAAGAACTACAGGTTTAATTATACTTATTATTCGTCCTTCAGTAAGCATGGTCATGCCTTGATTGGCTAACAAAGGAATCACCATCGAAGGATTCCTGCCAATAATGTTGCGAGAATTCGTTCGATAAGCGTGTTTTGGTGGTTAATAGTGTACTTTCTTTGCGAAAGAACTAATAACACATGGTTTCGAATAATTGGGAAATATTTTGCATGCATGTTCAGAAGGCTTCGGATTCTCATTTCCAGAAGGAGCAATTTTTATATCTTGCGCCGATCAAAAGTTATCGACTTTACAAGCAAAGGCTTACAACATTATGGGCAGGAATCCTTCGATGGTGATTCCTTTGTTAGCCAATCAAGATTTGACACCTATGCCCCTTCAGTATATTATTGTTTGTTGCTCAAATTTGTAGTTAAGCTGCGCCTTTCGACTTAGTGAGAAAGTATTCCATATTTTAAGTCATGCTCTTTATGAGTCTTAAATGTTGTTGTTGTTGTTTACTTTATTTTGAGTAGACTGTTATACCTAGCTTATTCAGCAAATTTGGCCTACTATGCATGCCGCATCCAGGCATGGGACCCCTAGTTTAACGTCCCTTCCGAAGGATGGCGGAGTGAGCTGTTTTGGTCGTTCATCTGGAGTTCGCCCATCCAGTTTCTGACCGTACACAGCTATGCTTAACTTCAGTTAAGCTAATGGAACTGGCTGAGCCGCTTGGCCACTCACCCCGATGTACTCAATCTTTCTCATGTAAACGATTGATTCTAGAATAATGGGAAAACTGAAGTTCTCAAGTTGATGAGACCCGTTAGTGATGAGCAGCCAATTGTCATTTATGATGAGATAAGAGTTAATCCAGAACTTGTAGTGTTCCCTTTGGCTGGCATCAATGATAAACTTTACAACATTCACCTCACGGTATAATATTTAATTTATTTTTATCTCCTACTCCTCAAATCAGATTAATTTCTCATAGTATCCTTTTTTGTATATACATCTTTATTAGTTTGTCACAAACTATTTTTTTGTATTGGTCTTATTTCTATTTAGCTTTTTCTCCATACTTTATCATCGCTCCAATGGTCTCTTGCTTCTTGTAAATGTGATAAGTTTCATTCAAACTCTGTATTTTTGCTGGTATTATTTCAGGCCTCATCGCAATCATATGAGCTATCATTAGTTTACCAATGGGGCCATTCACATAGTACGTGAAAAGAAATTTCAAAAATTTTGACTCCCCTCCCCCTTGTATGCAAACGCACACCTTCTAGATTACCCCCCTGTCTGCCTACGTACTTTCAAGCTTAACCCCCCTAATTAGCTTTCAGTCTTCAACCAGTTTCAACCTGTTTCTAACAAAATTTTAGCAAACGAAAACAAGAATCACGATAATATTATATAACACATTCGTTTAGTCTGCGTGACTGCATTGAGTAGAAATCTGACCCAAATTTTCAAGTTCAGATACACTCTCGATGTCTGCATTGAAAATGTGGAAAAAGCACCAGGATTTTTGGTGTAGTTAGGTACATTGGTCTAGTCGTATCGCGTACGGCAAGAGCCCCCTTCTCCCTGTACACAAGCGTACGCTTTTCGCTGAGCCCCCGCTATGCGTACGTACTATGTAGACGACACTTAGTCACACTGGCTAATTATTTCCTCAATTATTTTTTTCCGATTATCTCGTGCATGATTCCATTGAGATACACTCGATTTGTTAGATATTTATACGACCCATCTGATTGTGAATGCATTTATTTTTTGTTAAGGCTACTGGTGGAAGTGGCAGCTATCTTTGGAGCTCAAAGAATTATTCCTTGGCTACTGTTTCAAATAAAGGTCTAGTTAAAACTGGCAACTATATCGGTACTACAAAAGTCAGGGCTACTGATAAAAGAAATGGCCTCCATTTTGCTGAGGCAACAGTTATTGTTCAACCACCCGATGAAATGCATTTTGTAGAATTGCAAGTTGAAGCGGAGATAGACCATATTTTAGAGCTTCCTCTGTCCGTATCGGCTTATGTAGATGTTAATGGTGAGTGTTTAATAGGGTATTATAAAGCAATGGTTTAAAACATTTGGAAGATATAGATTTTGGTTGTTGATCTTCGAATGCTTTTGCAGTTTTTTCCGTATAACTTTCAAAATTATGAGAACTATCTCACCTGTTTAGTTGTTTATTAACTGAGACAGTAATGAGGCTTAAATTGTCACCTTTATAGTACAAGACAATAACGGGATTGAGTGAACCTTGAAGAAGTCACTAGTTAGACTATACCTTGAGTTTGAATCACTCCAGGAAATTTGACAATTTGATTGCCATTTTTAGTTTCTAATATTCGAATATTCTTTTGTTTTGTATTCCAGGTAAAAGTATCTTGAAAGCTTTTGAAGACTGTAGACAGTTGATCTTAACCAAGTCTTTGACAGATGACAGAATTTTCTCTGTTTTAGAGGATCCAGTTGAAAGTAATTGTATTTCATATAATTTTTCCGTTCGTTGGTGAAATTCACCCTTTTTATTGAAAATCATTGTCTTTTGGGGGGTACTCTTGAGTACCAAATAATTGGGGTGGGGTAGTAGTAATGGGAGGATGGAAAATTTTTGGAAAATTAATGATAAGGGGTTATGATAAAAGGGAAGCTGGAGGAGTGGGTGAGATTGAAAATAAAAGACACAGATTGGTGAAGAAAATATCTCAAGCGAACACATCAACTCACATGCAATTTGCTTTCTTAAACTATTCCTTGCACTTCTGTACGCGATTTCTAAGTGCTGTACACTGCAGTGAATTGATTCTCTGAGAAAAGATCTCAGATTCTCAAAATAAATAGTAGGAGGGTTGGAATAATACCAGAAATTAATAATCGGGAGGGGACGGTTATGCAGTACTCTGGATTTGTTTTGTTTACCGGGTAAGACTCTATTTTTGAGTGGTGTAGTATGTTGGTTAGACTACTTATCTAAAGTGTGGAAAGTTGATGGTTCCAAACAATTAAACTTTTGTTGAATGCTCTCTTGTTGTCCACCCAACAAGGAATGGGTATCTGATGACAACACTAGGGGAGGTAAAGGTGGTCAGTAAAAGCACTGGCTATCGGCAAGCCGATGACAACAAATGAATGTCCTCTCAAACGGGCACTTTCCTAGTTGTGAATGTAATGGGAATTCTACGGTAGCATTTAAGATCACAGTTGTAGAAAAGTTTCCTATTATATTCTAGGAAGCAGTTTGATACCCGAGTCATGCACTCTTATCAGATTGAGAGCACTGAAAACTGGCTTCACTACCTTGACTGTTTCCCATCGTGTTGATGGAGTTTCTTTAACAGCAAAGATAACCATTGGAGCTTATCCTCCGTTGATTGTAAGTTTGTATTTGTTTCATCTGTATGCATAAAGAGCGAATCTCTTTGTTAATTGAACTTACTACCTAATGCATTTCGAAAAGAAGATGACGCTTGGCATGTTAATTTTTGTGTCACAAATTACACACCGAATGTGCTTACTTGCATTAGTAGGAAAAAACGCTTTCTTGGTTTTGAGATATTCGGACTTTATGATATTTCTATCAATATTGAAAGTGAATTAAGACAAAGAGATAAAGGCATTCTGCTACCTCCATCCAATGCAGGAAGAGGCACAGAATCACCTGTTTCCTACTTTGGATGCCACTTAAAGCTCTAGAACTTTGTACCCGAAAATAAATAAAAATCTGTGCTTGTTTGAGTACCAAATAATGCGAAAAAATTTTATTTTTTAAAAATTATTTTATGACATCATGAGATTCATAAGAGTGCAACTTTGCATCCTCAAACTATTTTAATTTGCTCGTGAGAACTAAGGTACCCTTTTTCTACTCTTTTTTTATCTTAGGAACTTATATTATAATCATTGGCAAATTTCTTTCATATCTTTTATTACAAATTTTTGTTTTCCCGATAGTTTTTAATTGCCGAAAGAGGCGCTATAGATTAAATTGCATTATAAATACCTCAAATTCTGCTGTTTGTTAACAAGCTTCTAAAATAGTACTTACTTACTTGCTTAATCCTCTTCACTCCCAGTGGAGCATAAGACGGGCAAAATTCTTCTCCAACTTTCTCGGTCTTGGGCGAGCAAGTTGACTTCGTTCCAAGTCTTGTCCGCCCTTTTCATCTCTTCCTCGATGGTCCTTCGCCATGTTCCAAGTGGTCTGCCTCTTTTCCTTTCTCCTGGTGGCGTCCATCGGAGAGCGACGTGTGTATACTTCGACTTGCTCATCCGAAGGATATGGCCCAACCACCTCCAACGCCTTTGCAACCCTTGCTACAGAAACGCTAAACAATTCTTCTAAAATAGTGCATATTGGTTTATAATTTTCTCAATGATAGCATTAATATGAATATTTTAAAATAATGTTTAGGACCAAAATAGCAAGAATTTCTCACGTTCACAATTATATTGAAAATCCTAATTCTTAGCATTTGGACTCTTCCCATTTGTATCGAGATTTTGCTCCATTTTGGACGTTATAGAATTTGCGCATCTCCCTTTTTGCAACTTTGTTGTATGTTTGTTTCTGTATTCTTTTGTATTTTTGTTTCTATCTATTTGAATTTCATTTTATTTACGTAGAATTCAATAATATTAAACATAATATTTACTCTCTCATCGTTAAAGGTAGTCCACCCAAAAGAAGTTGCTACTGTTACCCTTGCATCCAGCGAAATTGTGGCTCTAGCTGGTGGTCCTCTACCTTGGATTCTTGACTCTAGTGGATTTTATGAATCTCGTATGTATTAGACCATGGATTTTGTAGAGGCATATTTAGATTTTTGTAACATAATGTCTTTGATATAGCAGACCAATAAGAAGCTACTTATAATCTCTTTAAAAACTTCGCTGATTTACCCTTATATACTAAATTAGGTGATTTGTCTGTAAGTATTGTTGAATTGATTTTTGAAAAAAATTGAGATATACGGCCTAAGGCCGTTTCCCTAACCCTTTTCGTGCTGTTCCCCAACCCTTTTCTTGCTGTTCTCCAATCCTTTGCTACAGTGAAAGAGACCCCCCCCCCCAATATAAGAGACTGACACTATGCGTTTTATGGATCAACACAAACTTGCATCATTAGGCATTAGTTTGCAACCACAAATAGATCCATGTCAACAGATACAAATGTCTTTGATGTTTATTTCTCACACCCAACAAGTTTCATTGCAGCAAAAGTAGATTAGTATTACTATGAGAAGACTATTTTAGGTTAGTATTAATTTTGAACGGGCGAGGTGATATAGTGGTTAGAGCGCATGCCTCCCATGCGGAAGGTCTGCGGTTCGAGTCCGACTCGATGCCCGGACTGAATGCTCGCGTACTATTCACCCAGCAGCAAATCGGTACTTGGTGGCAACACTAGGGAGATAAAGGCAGCGAGGAAAGGAACTGGCCACCCTACCTCACATGCCGATGGCTTATGATAAGTGTCCTCCCCAAAAGACACTCCCCTACGTACAAAGTATATGGGACTACCCTTACCTTTTTTAATTTAAACCCGCAGTTTCGGCAGAAGAGGATGACTGGGTTACCATTCAGCCTTCAGAGGGTCCTGCTTCGTTCGGTAAGATTCGTTGTTAGTATTATTATCTGTATGAATTTATTTCTGATCTTCCTGTCGTGCATAAGCAATGGCTATATGGACATAAGTATTTTTATAGGGGATGTATGTGATTGCTTTTACATTTGCGTAATCATGCTCGTCTATATATCATAATATTTAGGTTTATATTATTATACAATTAAATGGTGAAAGGCATTTGCATTTCTATTTCTGTTACTTAGTTTTTTACTTCGCCAAAGAAGCAGTACCCTGCCTTTTGCTCTTAAATTATGCTTCTCAATTTCATTCTTTATTTTTTAAAATTTATTTTGTTCATCAGTATGTATGTATTGATTTCAAGTCTCTTTTTTTGCTGATATAGTTGGTATGTTTTATGTTTGGATAAAATGATGCACTTCGTTAGCTCTCTTATTTCAGTATTAAGTGAAAAAAGACGTGACGTTCATTTCTTCAAAGTTACATGCAAACAATTGACAGAATTGCAGGTATTTTTAGATGTTTGTCTCTTTTTGCTTTTCACCCTGTTTTAGAAAGTAGCTCCTTAAACTGGCGCTTCTTTCCAGGAGATTTCTCTATTTTTGTAGAAGTAAGCTTTTTAATAGTCTAATTTTTATTAATTTTATTGCTTTAGTAGTCTAAAATTTTTGTCAGTTAAGGAGAATAGTGTTGTATAATGTAGCCAGGCCCGTAGCCATGGGGTGGCAAATTCCACCCCTGGGCAGTATGATGCGAGCTTTTTGCCACCCCTAGGAAATTTTTTGCAATTTTTATTGTTGCTTTATATTTGTAGACAAGGAGATACCTTCTGAAATTTTGGTTGGGCTCAACCTTTGTCTTTCTGACATACTAGAAATATCAACCTTTTCCTCCACACGCATTATCCATTTGATTGTGATAACATAAAGTATTGAATAACCTCTCAGATTTTGTACCTCGTAGTTCCTCCATGGCAATTTTTCCACCCCTGAAAGACAGGCCTGGCTACGGGCTTGAATGTAGCGCCATCTTTTGGTCTTTAAAGCAACGAGATTTTTTAAGGAAGCTTTTAATAGTCTAAAGGCTAAAATACACGACGAGTTTTTTCATCAGTTTTTCTTCATGAGTCTTTCCTATTAATTTTTATTACTAGGGTTTACACTATCACTAAAATCTCCAGTTTTGCAAAGGATAGTTATGCATAAGGTGTTGTGCTGTGCTGTAGCAATAGTTATTGCCACAATTCTGTTGGTAATTGTTCTCCACATGTGCGCTATTATGATGTATTCGCATGTTAAGATGGGGTTATTCACACTGAACTCACTTGGTCACAAACAATAGAAAACACCCCATCCTTACAGCTTAGAATAGGCCCCAACTGCTCAGTCTGACTGGCAATACGTCACAATGTTTGACTCATGAGTTGAAACTGACGAAAATAACTGATCGTGCATTTTAGCCTTAAGTATGTGCCAGGTGTATGTTATCAGAAAGTTTTGAAAGCTGTTCTGTAAAATGAAGATATCAATGTTGCATGATGTCGCGCCACCTTTGCATGTTTGTGAAGCAGTGAAATTTATAGAGTCAAAGGCGTTGATCTTGGTCCTGTGTTGATGTGTGGAGTCGACACCGCATGTTTGAGAAAAGTGTTCACTTTGCTAATGAAGTGAATGTCGCAAAATCAAGCTAGTTATATCTATCTTGAGTGTTACTGAGCAAAAGATCTTGTAATGTCTAGTACTTTTGTCTTTTAGCTCTCAGGTCAAGTCGGAAACAAGCCTACTGCTAAGAATAAGCTCCCTGCAAATTCTTTCACAAAACTAAGGTATATCTTTGTGCATTTTCCACAGTGACTGAAGTCAGAATGTATTTGCTATCGTTCACTTTTTTTTGATTTACAAGCTGATGGATCCATACCAATGCACAATTTGCCAATGAAAAAGATTATTGAGCGTATTATCCTCAAAGAAAACCATTGAAAATATTTAATGATTTGATCACAAAAGTTCTCGAGATTTGAATCTTTAGTCCCAACGCTTGCTAATAGCAAGATCACAATGTATTGTTTTCAGTTAGAAATTAGCCTTGTGCCTTGAAGAATCTTGCTATTGTTAAAAAGTGATTTCACTTACAATGTTACAATCGCTTTGTTTGTTGAGTGACGTGGCCAAGTTTATGTACTGCAGAGTGGAAGATTTAGACTACAAGGAACGTAGCTATCTTCAAATCTCGTTTTGTGGGTCACATTTTTTGCATCATAGAATGAAAAAATGTCATCAATTCTCAGTTATAGTTTAAAAACTTCAGTTGTTTTCTTCCAGGTTTCTCTGCACGCCTCCTAGTTCACTTTCATTAACCCCTGACATCGTTCTACCAATAATTGACGGAGAGCAGATGACCCTTGAGAGTTGTCAAGATGCTAATAAACTGGTATTACATCTAAATCTATTTGCTTCTTACTAGAAAATACAAATCAGTTTTTCAATTTTTACGGCGCAAAAGTGTCACCAATTTCTCCTCATTTTGTATTTACGTCAAGATATTATCAGTATCCATGTGCCCAGTGTTCATGCAGTTCCGTGAGCTCCTTGAAAAGTACTCGAATTTGAAATGTCGTTTCGAGGGTATATGAAGCTCCTTTAAAATGAGAATTTTTCCTTGAAAATTGAGCACACTCCTTGAGCTTTGTTAAATTTTGCTCTTTAGTTGGTTCACAGCAATAAGCAATGCAAAGTATGAAAAGAAACAAGAAAATTTAAAGAATACTGTTAAGTTGAACTCATAGTATACCGAGAAATGTCTCGTTTTCGGTATTTTGGGTTTCCTGTGTATTCAAAGTCTATTAATTTAATGCTCATTGAAAATGTTTATTTTGTCCTTGAATGCTCATTGAAAACTCCTTGAATTTGCTTGTCAGAATCCTGTACGAACCTTGGTGCCAATGAATGCTGCTAGAGCATAGTCCCACTGCCTTGCGGCAGAATGACAATGACATGTATATCCAAGAATTTCAATTAGCCTCTTGAAAGCTGCTTTCTTTGCCACAGATACCAGTGAGAAATAAGAGAGAGTTAACGGTATTGCTAATCGTCCGTGATCAAAATGGCCAGATGTTTGCAAATGCATCTTCTTTGGATATCAAATGGAGTTCTAGCGACGAGAAGTTGGCAAAAATCTCTCAGCGAAGTTCACCAGCTGTCAATATCAAAATCAATCAGACTGCATCCGGTATTAACGATTTTCTAACTTTGATTTTCTTCTTCAGACTTTAACAATTTTATAAAACTTTATAATATGATATAGCTTTATACAGGGTAGCCAACAAACCCTGGGAGACCCTGAAAACCCCTGGATTTTGTTTGCCCCTGGAAAAATACTCTGGAAAACGCTGAAATTACATCCCACCCCTGAAAAATTGTGTTCTTAAGCAGATTTTCCGTGCATTAATTTTTGGCCTTGCAGTGCTGTTGCATTTTTTATTCCTGCAATGCAGGAGAGAAGGATCTATGAGGTTATTGGGGGGTAAAAACAGCGTATCGTTTATCATTTGTCATGTGGTAAGCAGCCTCTTTTTCCAACAACAGACACAAAATTTCAAGTAAAATGCAGAATGAAAGGTGGATGGGTACAGGCAGAAGATCTATATGGGGTAATTATATTTTTCGAAAACATAGTCAAACGTACCCTGGAAAACCCCTGAAATCTGGCAAAAAATTCCCTAGAAAACCCTGGAAAAGAATTTCATTTTTACATTTGGCCGCCCTGTTATAAAGTGTAGAAAGTCTCTGTATGATTAAATGTTCAATGTTATTTTTTCAAATTTGTATTTAGGAAGAGTTGTGCTGTTCAGCTAGCTCTTAGGACAATTATTAAGTTTTGAAATAAACTAGGCGTTTGCTATCCATGCCTTCCATTTACATGATGACTGGCTTGCATTGTTGGGGGAGGGAGCTTGTTGTAAGTCAAAATCAGTTACACGGGGGTATCTCAATGTTTACCACAGTTGACAATAGGGGAGAGTGTATTTATGAGTGTAATTTGTGATTTCGTTGTATGTTGTGAGTAATTTTAGTGGCATTTTGTATGGAGTGGAATTTTAACATAGAAATGAACTGAACTGGAGAGTGGTTAAATTTCTCCAATATTTAGCTGTCCATAGTTTTATGGCGCCTACAATGTGCCTTCCAGAAAGATTCTTTTGTTTTTTTTTAGCTAGTCTAAAACATTCATATATTTACTTTCAGTACTGCAAACGGTTGTACTATCAGAAAAGACTGGTGCAGTGAAAATTGAAGCAAAAGTGTCAGGTTATAAAGAGGTTGCTCTTTATGCCATTGGAATCTATGAAGACTCTAAGGTAACGTACATGTCTTCCCCAGCGAGGAGTTTTGCTTCTTAAAAATCTCATTATTTTTCACTCTATCAAAGCAAAGGTTAATACTTTGTGCATGTTTTAAGAAGGATATCAATGTATCATATTACTGTAGAGATGGAGAAGAGACCAAATGGAATTTTTTTGACTGATCAGGCTCAGAATATAATTTTAAAAAAGTTATTCCCAGTTGCAGTTAATATCTTGAGAGATACTCTTAGGTCCCCAATAAGCATCCTCCACTTATTTTTTCGAAAAATCTTCGAACCTCCCGCTCTCATTAGGACCCCCGCTTATCAACTTTTCAATTTTGTCTGGGAGAAACCTGCAGAAAGTTGGTACTTCTGCTGAGTTACCAAAATAATGAGTGAGATTTATTTGGCAAGATTCAGAGAAGTGTTTGCTTCCAGTGTTATTAATTGGGGTATTTTGAATTTGTGCTGGTTGCTGCACAGTTAGTCCCAACTTCCGACCCCCCCGCTTTTTTCGACCCCCCGCTTATTTTATCTTGAGGAATTTTCCAACCCCCCTGCTTATTAGGACCCTCCACTTATTCGGGACCTGAGAGTACAGCATTCCTTTTCGAAGGAGAGCTATCATTTCGATTGTGGCATCACTGATTTTGTAGGCAGGCATGTGCTAGTCCTCCAGCAGAAGTTCATTTCCTGGAATTTTGATTAGGAAGTAATTCTTAGGCCCAAGGAACATTATAATTGAATGCAAAGTGTATCAATGAAGACTGAAAGGCAAGTTTTATGGATCAAGGAAGGATGACCAATCTCGCCTTTGTTATACTATTTCAATAATCATTATTTATGTCTATCTGTTAGCAGTTCTTGAATGTGTAATCTTAGAGCACTGCCTTATTATTTTGCTGTTTTACGTGGTTGAAAAACTGTATGTTTCAAATTCATAGAAGAAAATCAATCCACCTTTAACTGGTACTCTTGGATTGCTACTTGTTAATGAGAGACAGATAGTTCCTGATAACATTGTTATATTGAATCATCCCCAAAATCAGGTATCTGCTTATTTTTCTCATATATGTACATCTTTGTTTAGCTAGTTAGTTCCCTATTTGTCTTGTTATTGACTTCCTTGTTGGGTTTATTACTTATTATATTGCCAATCATCTATTTGTCTAGCTTTTTATTTTTCAATCCTTCATTTATACTTATATACCTGGTAGGCCATATTTTTATTTTGGCTAGTCATTTATTTATATACCTAGCAGTTTATTTATTTCTGTTGCCATTTATTTATCTGTCTTGGCAGTTATTCCTTTTGCTAGCCTTGTATTTATGTACCTAGCTATTTCTTTATTTAGCTAGAGAAGTATTTGTTCAGTAAAAAAATTTATTATTTGAGCTTGAACTTTTTGACATTAGAGATTTATTTATTTTATTCATTCATTTATTTATTTTAGAAATTTATTTATTTTGCTGCCCATTACATTTTTTATCAAACCCTGCATTTTTGTATCTTGCTATTTATTTTATCAGCAAAGGCTATTGCTTATTCAGCCAGATTTCCATTTGTTGATTTATTAATTGTTCAGCATTTCTTTATTTGTTGAGCAAGCTATGTACTTTCGTAGCTAATCCTGTGTTTGCTCACCCTGTCTTTTTTCTAGTTGCCTTAAAAATTCATATATTTTGATGTCCGTTGATTCATAAAGTAATCATTTATTTCTTTTCTCAGTCATTTATTTATATGCCTAGCTATTTATTTTTCAGCTAAGCGTTTGTTTATTTTGCTAGAATTTGATGTTTTGAACAACCTATCTACTTTTTGAGCAGGTTATATGTTTATTTAGCTAACCATTTATTTTTTCCCGTTATCGATTTATTTATGCAGCAAGCTTGTCTCTTTATGGTGCTGACTATTTTCTTTCCAAGCCAGTTCTAGGAATTTTGCTGGCCATTTATTTATTTACCAACAATTTATTTATGTAAGTTCTAGTTTATTTAGTTGCCTTATGCCTTAATTTAATTAATTTAGTTATACTTTAGTAAAAAAAGATTTTATTTGTTTTCCTGTCGGTTTGAATTTGAAGTATAGTATTTGTGTACTTTGGTAGACATTTAGTTGTTTTTATCTACAATTTTATCATTATTTATCTTATTTGCTATTTATTTATTTCTTTATAAATTTATTTTCTTTAAAAACTTATTTTCATGGCCTATATTTANACCCCAAGAGGGGATCCTGATTTGATAAATTATATTGCAGGGGACCCCCATGGAAATGATTTGAAAAGTTTGGGAATCACTTGTTTTTTTTTACTGTTAATAGCAGACCCGCTATTTTTGCAGTAACTTTTTTGAAAACAAAATTATTGCGTATGATATTATCATTGTGCTGAAAGACTTTAGGATGCTGAAATGGAGGAAATGGTTAGTGTGAATTTGCTTCCAGATAGTTATTGCAGCAGATGCATCTTAAGATGGAATTATTTGTATGTTAGAGCTGGATTTGCCAAATTTTCTTGTTTTTTTAGGCTCATTTGATCCTTAAAGATGGCTCGCAATTTTATCGCATTAAAACGAATGAAGATAGGTTTGGCGATATTCAAAAAATGACGTCAGAGCTTGTGGTAGGTGATTGTAGTTCATTCTTTATTGACCTCTGCAGTGATGAATTATAGTTTTGCAACAAGAGAAAGTCATGTTTTTAGTATGATTCATATGATCCACCGCAGTTGATACAAAAGTTTGGAACGAAATTGCTGCTTTTCTTGCATGGTAACCGTTGGGTAGATTTAACCGTAGTTCATGTAGAACAGAGTTAAAGTCCAGTTATCGCCAATTATCAGTCATTTGCAGAATGCTACTGCAACAATGTAGAAGGTCAATGCTATTGGAAATGAGATGCTCAATAGTGCCTTTGACATGTTGCTATGAAATTTGATTTGTCTTACAAGAAGTGAAGTAGAGAGCGAAGTGAAACTATATAAGGCAGGGTGTCCACTCTGGCTGGAAGTGCTGGGAAAAGCTGGAAAATAAGCCTTTTTCAGAATTTGGCTGGAAAAGCAAGAAAACCATAGGTTTTTCTCCTGCTTTAGCTGGAAAAGCTGGAATTTTATTTTTGGGCCTAAAATACTTGATAGCATTATTAGATGAAAGGGATCTTATTGAGAAACAGGATTAAAGAGGAAAAGATTGCTCAATATCATGTGGGACAGGCCTTTTTCACCAAGTCGACCCAGGATTGGAAGTTTTCCCTTTGTTTTGCCAGGGGGTGGTTGGTAGACCCTTACCCTCTGGGGGGGCTTACAGGAAGACATTGAATTTATGTAGGAAATTCCTATTTATTGGAAATTTGAATGTCATTCAATACTTTGTGACAATAGTCGGACCGCATTTTCAATGGCTGCAATTTCATATCAAAATTCATGGTATGGCTGGAAAACAATGAGTTTTTCAGCCCAAAAGGCTGGAAAAAGATCATTTTTTTCTGAAACTTTGGCTGGGAGTTCAATTTTAACTCAGTGGGCAGCCTGTAGGAGCATAGTGTTGAATCTAGAGCAACATAGCTTGGCACGACGCCATCCCTGAAACGCAATACCCCTTTTCTCAGCGCCATGCCCTTTTCTCAATCGAAGATTTCCCCTTTAAGGACTTTCTTTTTTACAACTCCGAGAAGTTTTAGATTTTTGCATTTACAAGTCTCCACTGTATCGTATTAATTTCTGTAAGTCTGAGAAAAGGTTGTAATGTAAATGTTTATTTGCAAGACATTAAATGATTCTACCAATGTTATAGTGAATGTAATAATGGATTGATTCTGTTTTTAGGAAAACAGTCTCCTGTTTTTTGTTGTAATTTGAAGAGAGGTATTAAGAAAATGTTTTTGGGGGATAAGGCTGCAGTATGGTACAGGTGCCCTCAGAACCAGTTTATGCCCATTAAAAATGCCCTTTTACATTTTGGAATTGTGTGCCCTTCTCAGATCCTAAATTCAACACTAGGATAGTATCATGGCTTTACAAAATTAGGGAGAGATTAATATAGCCTTTTCTTTGATCAGTATGTAATGTGGTTATTCCTAACTAACTGTAGGTTGCACTTCTTTCCAGGTAACGCCCAAGTCTTCAGGACACTTTGTAATATCTGTTTATGACATTTGTCTGGATTCTGAAGGCCCTGCGAAAGCCCAGTTAAAATTTACAGACATCTACAGCATCCAACTGTCGGTTGCAGATAAGGTACAATAATTTTTTTATTAATGAGGCCATCAAGATCAAAATGATAGAAAACTATCACTAGATTGAAAATGAAACTTGACAAGAAAGAAAGCTGCAACGGTTGAAGTTCATTTCCGGGAATTTGCGTGCATTTCATTTCCAGGAATTTGCATGAAGCAATTTTGGAATTAGTCTGGTGTAGTCCATGAAGAATTGTTTCAATTGCAAGTTGTTAATTTTGCTGTGCTCAAATCAATGCTGTTTAATCAAGAAGCTGTTAATTTTACTATTTTGTGTTGGGATTCCTCTACTTAGAAACTGAAAGGCATTCAATAAGCTCTTTTATCAACAATTGGTCATACTATATTGGAAATTTTGCCGTACATCTGTAAAAGTGTTGTGACCGAGAGTGTAAGTGTGTTTTGTGCGTGTTTTTTGCGTGTGTTTTGTGCGTACCCGTTTACGCGTACATATACGTCAGTGTCCACTCCAGCTGGAAGAGATGGAAAAGCTGGACAATGAACCTCTGTCAGAATTTGGATGGAAGAACTGGAAAACATAGGTTTTTCTCCTGCTTTGGCTGGAAAAGCTGGAATTATATTTTTGGGTCTAATAATAATATTTACTTGTCTTTTTTCAAAATCCAACTAAACTAGTCAGTTCTATTTAGCCTCTAATCCATGTTTCAAACCAAAGAGATGACAAAGAGGCTTCCTCTTCTAGTGATATTAAGATTGAACGCATATCTGAACCAAACGCAAAGATAGTAGTATCATCTGCGTAATTGCAAATTTACGCAGAAAGTAGTATCCCCAAGGCTTTGTACTGGGATCTCTGCTCTTCAATTTATTTATTAAGGACTTTTTTTCTACTTGGTGCAAGATACTGAAATTGCAATTACGCAGTTGATACTACTATCTTTGCGTATGGTTCAGATATGCGTTCAATCTTAATATCACTTGAAGAGGAGGTTTCTTTGTTATCCCTTTGGTTTGAAAATGACTATATGTAGATGAATGAGGATAAAGGTCATTTGCTTGTCTTCGGGAGAAAAGAAAATGAGGTGACTGTAAGCATTTCTGGATCTTTGATAAAGGAATGTGATGAAGAGAAACTTTTAGGTGACACTCGACAAAACACTGAGTTGCAAAAATCATTTTAATGATCTTTGTAAGAAAGCAAGCCACAAGTTACATGCTCTGGCAAGAGTGTCAAAAAATATATGGAAAAGTCTAAGTTAAAAGTAACTATGACTTCTTTTGTAATGTAACATTTCAGTTATTGTCCACTTGCTTGGGTGTTTCATGATAGGAAATCGTATAGCAAGATAAGCAGGATCCATGAAACAACCCTAAGGGTCATACACAAAGACCGTACTTCAAACTTTGAGGAATTTCTAACTCAAAGTATTTCAGTGTCTGTTCACCAGAGGAATTTACAGCTGCTTCATATTGAGATCTATAAAACTATTCTATAAAGTGTCCTGTCCGGAATGCATTTATTTTAAATAACCACACATCACCCATTGATCAACTTATTTTTAATATATTACAATATCCTTTGTCTACCACTAACCAGCAACCAGCATATGTCAATCATTCAAAATAGTGCTACACTTTATCGTAGCAAACGAAAAAAAATCTTTGTATCCCATCCGGAGCGTATTGAATGGCCCATAAACAACTTGAATCCATCTGTCATGGCAGAAGTATTTGTTATCAATGTTGTGCCTTATAGTCGTGGCAGTACAAATTTTGTTTTACTAGGACAAACCTGTATGGCATTGATACTACAAGGTTTGTTGCTCAGAAATTATGGCAGAATCTGCCGAAAGAAATCAGTCCCAAACATTAGAGATTTTTAAAAGAAATAACAAGTCGATAACCGTTGACTGCAGCTGTAAATTATGTAAACCTTTTATTGCAAACTGAGGATTTTTATAGTTAGACTTTTTGTGTGTTTTCTATAGTTGGCTTTAATTAGTTTAATACTACTACTTTTGCCAACTTTAAATAAATTGTTGTTGTTGTTGTTGTTACCAAATTTTCTACTTTTTGCAATATGTTAGATTTTGTATGCTCTTTACAAGCAAGACAATTATACAAGAAGTTGCAAAAACGATTAGTATTGTTTTACCAAGGTGGTTGGAAGATTCTTACCCTCCGGGGGTGGTTTACCGGAAGACATTGAATTTATATAGGAAATTCCAATCGAAATTTAAGATCACTCAATACTTTGTGACAATAGTCAGACTGCATTTTCAATGGCTGGACTTTTATATCAAAATTCATGGTATGACTGGAAAACAGTGTGCTTGTCTGCCCAAAAGGTTGGAAAAAGTTACTTTTTCTGAAATTTTGGCTGGAATTTCAACTTTAACTCAGTGGACATCCTGAACGTGCATGTGTTTGTATTTTTGTCTATGTTTCAGTCCATGCCCGGAAGAAATTGGTGCACGAGCGTCAATTAGCACGTGTGCCCTCGTTTGCACGAGCGATTGCTGTTACTTCTTTGGAATTGCACGTCCGATCTAAGATTTGTCTATCCGCAATGCAGAGTTTCGTGTTGCTCAAGCATGCCTTAGGTTTCATTCAGGGCAAAACAGAATAAAGTAGAGTTCTGAAAACAAAAGGTGGCAGTCATTAGGTGTTGCAGTTGCGACAACAAAGTTCCTATTTGGCATGTGCGATTGCACGGTTGATAGTGCTGTTGGCAAGAGTGATTTTTCGCTCGTGATGGAGATTTTGCACGTGTGTGGACACGCGCATGTGCGATCGTACGTGTCTCCGGGGATGGACTGATGTTTGTGTGTTCGACATCTTTATTTCAATTTATTACTCTTTATTTTAAATCTCCAAGATCAAATTGATTGTATTCTCAAATTGATAAACCTGGAGCCCAAGGTCAAATCCTCTGACAAACTCTTTAAACTGATAGGCATTTGACTTTCTAGTTCTGTGAGTTATCGTTTGATTTAAGAATGGAAGAAATATGTGAGCAACTCTACTTGTTATTCATTTTGATGTGTTTTCATTATAACATTAATTATATGAACATTTGTTATTTTTATTCCTATTTTTCATGGAAGGTTGGTCTTCATGAGACGATTAAAGCTATTGTACAAATTAAAGATATTAATGGATATTACTTGAGTTTTCGTGATATGAAGTTGATGGATTTGACCCCAAAATTTTCAAGTGATATTATAAAGATAAGGTAAACAATGAAAATTCGTCATTATAAGTAATGTTAATTTTTGTCTCGCATTTGTTTGTAATTTTTATAGTGAATCATTTAACGACACTATGTGAGTGAGTATAAATATATGCATACATACATATATAAATATGAATATATATATACATATATATATGTATGTATGTATATATATATTATATTATGTATATATATATATATATATATAGATATATATATATATATATATTATGTATATGACTTTAATTGTATTTATTTGTGATTAAGTATGACATTTGATAACTGTGGAGAAGTTATTGGTTAAATTTTAACTGATCATTTGGTAATCTTTCTTGGATTCTTGGTTATCCCTCGATTCAATTTATTTGCTTTTCATTGTTTTAAGGCTCGATGCAGTGAACCCAAAGCAGAATGACGAATTTGTCAACAAAGCTGTTTTCATCCTGGAAGGATCTGCTATAGGAGTCACTAGTCTGACGTTTTATGCTTTTAGAGGCGATAAGACAAAAATCAGTAGTAGACCTAAAGATATTCAAGTAAGTTCAGCCTGCGATGTGTTTTCCTTTTAAACTTGAAGTCATATACAGTTTTGTGTTACTTTTCTAGTAGCAGCAGTTTTAGTAAACAATTTATAGTCAACCATTTCCGATATGAATAATATGGCAGCCATTGTTAGATTGCCCAGCCGAAATGAGTTTTTGGTTTGACGTAAGAGATCTATGGACGTGTGTATAGTGCCTAATCCTGTTGTTTTATGACTACTCCATCTTTTGTCGTATAGTTTCACCTATAGTGGCCTAAAGTATTCAGGGGTATGCACAATTTCATTTTAGTTGCAAGCCATTGCACATAATACGAAGTATGCTAGTTGTTCCTGAATGATTAGCATTTAGTATATGATGCTTGACCTCCTCCTGTTGATATGTGATTCCAAGAGTAGGAATAGAGTCCCAGGACAGTTGCTAAAGCACTGCTCCCCTCAGAAATATTGTTTAAGCTTGCCAGTAGGGCTACAAGTACTTGAAATCGTATGTGTGTCTGAACGTGAATTTTTAATTGCAGGTTCCGGATTGACAAACATTTAGTATATGATGCTTAACCCACTCCTTTTGCTGTGTTGTTCAAAGAGTATCACGGAACCCTCTAGACAGTTGGATGGAACCCTCTAGACAGGTGCTAAAGCACTGCTCCCCTCAGAGATGTTGTTTAAGCTTACCTGTGTGCTCTAAGTATTAATAATAGTTTTTGATCGTAGGTTTTTCCTCCATTGCAATTGAATCCAAGGCACATTTTGTTAGTGGCTGGTGCAACCTTTCAGGTTCGTGCTCAATATTTATAGACAAACAACCACCTCAAACACAAACTTACAAACACAGACACACAGGCAAACACGCACAAATACAAATCTTACCTAATTTTATTCAGTTCATAGCCCCTGCACCAGTTTTCTGTGCCTTGATTTGTATTAGTTTTTGCTGCATACCACGTGCTCTGTTTATAGGTACAAAGCTCTGGTGGGCCAAGGCCTGAATCTACAATTGTTTTTGGTATTGGAAATCAAACAGTTGCTAGCGTATCTAGAACTGGCATCATCCATGCTTTAGTTCCTGGAAACACAACGCTTTTAGGCCGAGCTCAGGGGATAGATCCACACCACGGAAGCCTAGTTGTTTACTCTAAGGTGTGTTTTTTACTTTTGTGTCTTTGATTTCACATTTTCTATTGGTGCGTTGCTGCATCAAGACCAGAGTCTTTTGTCTAAAGCGTTGCTAGTTTTCTCAAGTCATTGTTTTACTTTGTTTACGCAATTTGTTGATCACTGACCCAAATTATCATGGCTTAGCCTACTCTTTTGTGCATTATTGTAGGGGGGTCGAATTAGCAGGGGAGTGGATATTTTTCTATATTTTCAAAAAGTGCAGGGGTGGTAATAAATTGACGTACCAGGAAGTCGCAACAACCCTGAAGGAAGTTGAAGAGTTAATGATCCCACCAGGTGGTGTTTGCGAAAATTGGATTGGGTGGTAGACAGTGTTCCACCTGATAAGGGCTATGAAGTGCTTGATGAAGAGTTGACTTATGAATAATGGGATGAAAATGGCAGTGAAAATTTTACTGATAGTGATGATGGCCACTTTTTGCTAGAATGGGGGGAGGGGGTCATTATAAAATGCTATGAGGGGCGAAAAATTGCATAAAGTGCAATATGACCTCCCTATCTAACTGTAGGGTAGCACAAAAGAGTAGTCATCAATATTCGATTGTTGTTTCTGGGCTACAAATAGTTACAGTAGCCTTCAAAACGAACAATTGCAACTTATTACTATTGTTTTTAAATGTCATATGTACTTTGTTTCATCTATAAGTTGTTCGTCTACTATACTTTATTAATGTTCAGCTTTTTTGCATTGAGCACTGTCACATCTTTAATGCATTATATATGTATTTTTATTTTTGACTCCTCCCTTTTCTGTAGGACACAATCACAATTGAAGTGATTCGACTGAAAGGTTTCAAAATTCATGTTNTGCAACTAAAACCATCATAGCCGGCAGCCAGGTAGAATTTTCATCTCACATTTATTTTTTTGGTTATCTTTTCTGTTCAAATCATTCCTTACATCGTATGCCCTCTAAAGTATACAGATTTGAAAAGGAAACAAATGTCTATATTAGAAACGAGTGTTTTAAAGAGTTGCGGAGACTCCACACGGAGTAGGAGAAAATTGTTCCAACATGAGGATGAAATTTGAATGGATACATTGTATTACATTAATTTCCACTTTGTTTTTTTCATTCTAAATCTTGATTACCATGCATTTTAATATTGTCCTTTAACCCGTTTCGTAGTTTCAGAATCCTTTGTCCCATGGCACAAACATCAAAACATATTTCCCATAGGAATAGTTCCTCCCTAGCTGTTTGCATCAGCTATCAAGACATAAAGTTTATTTAGCTGCAGAGTCGCGTAGGATGGCAGAGGATCATTGGATTCTTGATAAGATCGGCTGCTTATGTNTCTATCGTAATATTGCTGTAGTCGATGTTACATATATTTGAAAATGCAATATTTTGTCTCCAGTACTATTATTTCATTATAAGCACATTCTATTGATTTCAGATCGGCATGTATGCAACTGGGCTTTCCGATGAAGGTCCTTTCACATTTGCACTTCCTCATCCGTTCCTGGAATTTCATTGGTCATGCTCTAGCAGTGAGGTGGCAGAACTGAAATCAGTCTTCGAAAAGGTGATTTAGAACTACGTTTACCACCAATCTTGTCATACATATAATGCACCTCTTTGTTTGAGGAATATTTTGAATTGATGTTGCCAATTTTCTGCTTTTTTCCTTCTTTGCTATTTGTCTTTATCTTTAATTCTTTATTGTCTTTATTATGTATATTTATACATCATTCATCTTGCACTAAACTAGGGGTGTCAAGCATACGGCCCGCCAAACCTTTACTGTGGCACCAAGAAGAAGTTTGAATAAGTTGAAACCTAGCGTTGTTTTTTCGCCTGTACTAGATGGCATTGAAAAAGCTGGTTCCCCAGTTTTTGCCATTGTCTTGCGTGCCAGATAGGAAACACCCGATGAGTTATATATATTTTAACGGCCCTATTACTTATCCATGATACCCTCGTAGGACCTATCAACCTGCTCGGCCAGTGTGACGTCATAGTATGTCTTTTGTGGCTTCCGGGCCTAATGAGTTTGACACCCCTGCGCTAAACAGAAGACTAAATTAGTCCACAGTGGTATTCGATGTAATGTTTCCAGTTTATTTTTAACCGAAATTATTGGAAATACTATGAAAACAATCCTCCATAGCACAGGAGTTTAAGTGCACATTTCTTTTTTTATTGCTGTTCTTTTTTTTCCGTTATCTTCTTCAAGACTGGCTTTACTGTGGAGAGAGAAAAGGACTTCAGAGTTGTGCTGAGTACCAGAAAAGCTGGTGAAACAACCGTCTCATTAAAAGTTCAGATATCACCTACTGCACGCAACGATATACTGCATCCAGGTGCAATAATGAAGGATGAGATTCAGCTACAGGCATGCTTTACTTATTAGTGTGTAACTCGTTGTCAAAATGCATCATTTCTTTCTAGGGATCATTCACAGTGGTGTAGCAGTAAATTGATAGCAAGGGGGCGCTTTTCGTTCACTCATTTTTCATGGAAAGCTAAGAACTTGGCCCACCTGGCTATTTAAGAAACTGAGAAAGCAGTCCAGCAATAAAGCGTTGTTTTTGCTTTAAATCTGGTGAAGTAACAAAAGTTTTAGTAAAGCATTCTGTCTTTAAAAGAAGCATTTCACCTATAGGGGCCTTTTATTTTCAAGGCATATCCCGACTGAGGAAGGAATGCGCCCCCTCCCCCTTATCTGCGCCTATGATCATTCACACAATACAACTTCTGGAAAGAGTTTGACAATAAGCATATTTTTAGTACAGTTGTCATCTACAAAAATATATTCTTACCTAAAAGGGGAGGCTCAAAATTTGCAAATACCTATCTTCACTTTCTCAATAGGTTTTTGATGGTTTGAAGATCTTGTTCCCTGAAAGTAACAGCGTATTGCTGCCCCCAAATGTCGGTGCCAAAATCAAAACAAACAGGTATGATTAGCGCTCATGTTTCTGTTGATTTCAACAAGTGATTGATTGACTTTCTTCGCTTGCCTATGTTTTACGAGTGACTATTTTGTTGCTCCTTTAAACTACCGTAAACCCTGGAATTAGCCCCCTGGGGGCTTGTTTATCTTTTGGACTTTTGCATGGGGGCTTTTTCGAAGGGGGGCTTAACTAATTTTCATAGTAGTTAGTCATATTCCAGTTGAAATGTTTCTACTAGTAAACTATCTCTTCGATGCTACACATACAAGCAATAGGAAATTTTCAAAGGACAGGCAAATTTTCGTTAATAAATGGCTGCTTTTTTCCTAGCTCTATAAAGCACTAACAGAATATCGAATAGATACAGTCAAGTGTTTGGGTGGGGGCTTATTAACAATTTATAGCTCTAGGGTGGAGGCTTATTCGAGGGGGTGCTAATTCGAGGGTTTACGGTATGCAAAATGTATCATATGGCAGTGTGGCTAGATTTTCGTGAAAACGTATGATTTTGATTTTCTGTCTATTATCACCAATGGCTACATCTATATGTTGCCCTTTTGAGTTAGTTAGAACTTTGGTTGAAGTTCGTGTTTCTTTCTCTCCATCTTTCAATTCCTAATTCAACAGATCATATTGAAATCAATATTGCAAGTTCTAGTAACATTTCTCCATGCTGTCTTCAAATTGATAGACCTCTATTTTGATTTTCTCTAATGTCATATATTTATGAATTCATCTCCTGCGGCCTTTTATTACCTCTGCTCTCGTAGTTTGTTTTCTCCTGTCTCATAGCAGAGCTCAGTACAATTGAGATATTGGCTCAAGTAAGATTGCCTATCTCATAAAGATTTAAAAGATTTCTTTTTGGTTTGATTTTTGACGTTTTATTATCCAGGGATGGGATGTCACGGCTCAGTTACGAGTTGGTAAAAGGCTGTGGGAGTATGACGTCACCTGCCATTGTGGACGTTTCGCAAGATGGACTTATAAAGACAACCTCGTCTTCGGGCACTGCTGTTGTTCAAATTACGTCACATGAAGATTTCGGATTGAATCAAACTGCAGTGATAAATATAGAGGTTGGCAGCTTATGAATTTTGAGTTTTATTTAGAGCACTGGTTTTCATATTGAAGGTAGAACTTTCGGGGGCTTTCGATATACAGTTCGCCCTGACCCCCATTCCTCTTTACTTCGACTCCATAACAGCTGGTGTCGCTCCCCTCCCTTCTTCGTTATCTGCCTCTATATCCCCTGTTTTTACTTGTGTCATATGAAGCACTACACGTTAGTTGTATGTTGTGAATGCTTTTGTTTTGTTCTCTTTGGTTTTCTAGGATGTTTCATTGCTTTTAGGAAGTAGCGCTCTTCAGTTGCATCTAGCATTATCCCATTATAGTACACATAGGGAAGCTTAGTCATAGAGCAGCCGTGGCTTAGCTGTAATGCACTCGACTCAGACCTACATGGTCCTGGGTTCGAGGCCCAACGCAGGCCATTGGTGATGCCAGGAATGGCATCCGGTCCTATATGCTCGTATCAGAACTAAAGTCCTCTCAGAGGCACCCTCCAAGCCCCAAGGAATTGGGGGGAACGGAGGTAAAATCGAGAATAAAAGCGAAGCTTAGTCGTATTATTTTTG
>OLMO02000009.1:5711918-5722784 GCA_900291935.2 Cassiopea xamachana | reverse complement strand
CATACCAAACATGGAAAATCTGAAAAATAGGTAATTTATATGAAAATTCAGGGAAAATCTGGAATAGTGAAGGAAATTTCTTTAACTTTATCCCAAGATAGGGAAAAGTCAGGGAAAACAAATTTAGTCCACATGCAATTCTCATTACGTCTTTACATCATTATTTGCAAAATGATTGTTCCATTTGTCATTAGTAAATGTGAACTTTATCACTTTACATAGCGCTATAACATATGTACATTACCTATCTATTAGATTCCATTTTCTTTACCTATTTTTGTAAATATGTAAATGGGGGTCAGGGAAAAGTGGGTATTTTTTACTATCGGTCAGGGAAAAATCAGGGAATAGTCAGGAGATTTTGATTCACGTTTTGGGTATGAACCCTGCTTGATCAAGCCCATCAATAAGAGATTATGAATTGTGTTTAGTAGTATTTCTTTATCAGTTTCTTTTCTTCTTCATGCAGATTTGATATAATCACTGTTGTTCCAGAATTAGAAAATATTTATAACATAAGAGCAGTAAAAATTGGCAATGCTATTCTCAAAGTGAGTTTCATTACTCTTCTTCTTCTGTGGTTGGTTTTTCTTATACTTATTGTAGCATGTTGTTTCTTCTGTCGTTGAGCCCTAGAATTAGCAGTTCCCAAACTTCACAAATTATTTTACATGACTGTCGTCAGCGACAAATGTTTCAAATCAGGGTCACTTGGAGAGATAGTCCTCTCATGTCCCCTCTCCCAGTAATCCTTCACGGTCCCCCAAGGATCAGAATGATCAAGGTTACTATGGAGAACGAATTCCAGCTCTTTCGCCAACGTTTATATTGGTAGACAACTTGCTGATTTATCTTGGTTGTTAGTACTCTCCTACTTTTCCAGTTTTATTTGCATTCTTTAGCTTTACGTAGTAAAAACAGATATTTCATGGATGCCACCAAGAGAATTTGTGTTAAAGTTTTTGATCAAGAATCCTAGTTTCCATGAGTGGAAGAAGCTTCTCTGCCTTTGGTTTACTGTATTACCCCCTGTATCGCTAGCTCTAGATAGAATTATAGAATTTACTGCTAGACTGGTTTGCCATTGTGTTTTCTAGATTTGGGATCAATATAACCCAGACGTTGCTGATTACATCAGAGTAACAGTTACTGAAGGAATCAAGCCATCCCATGATGACATTCACCAGGGGGATCTAGTATGCTTGAAATCAACAGTTAACCTTGCTATGGGTATGTCCGTGAAAAGACTTGTAGAATGTCAGAGTAGTATTCTTTGGTTTATCTTTTCTCATACAATTTTATTCTCTAATGAAGGATTTGCCACTATTAGTTGCTCATTTTTTCTAATGATATCTTTTTTGTCATTACCTTCTCTATGATATTGAAGAATTGTAGACATCTTGGCAATATTCATGTATTTTAAGCAGAAGAAATTCAAAGAATTTCCATCACGAAAGGAAGTGTGAGTTTACTCAAGAATAGTCTTCAGGGGATAAAAATATTTGCTGGAGACTTCGCAGCTAGACACATTCGCAACTGCTTCGTACTAATTTCTTGGGAGTCGCAGCTGAATTATGAATTTCAAGAGAAGAGCCACGACGAAAAACATCTTCTCTTCTTTATTTATTTCGAGATTCCATTAATTACCAAAATTAGGACTTAGCCAATAGACATACACGTTATAGACTTAGCCAATAGACATAAACGATATTAATACGTTTCGAGACATCATGTCCCATCCTCAGTTAGTAAAACAGTGCCATCGGGAGGTGTTTTAAATGGGGAAAAACAAGTGGGAACAACAAGTGGGAAATCGAGAACGTAAATTCACGGGAAGACCATAAAGGGAAATAAACTTCGTACTAAATTTCAATACAGTGTTTAAAGCAGAATATACCCATGTTTTTCTCTGTTACGCTAAGGTTAACGACTTTCAATGTTTTTTTTCACTTCTATGAAATTCAGCATTCTTATTGTTGTTAAAGAATAGTCATTTTATATAAATTCCATGGACTCTGCACTCCCAGGTCATAGCTCAATAGGTCTCACTAATAGCACAATAGACATGCCATAATTCACAATTCAGAGATTAAAGTTCAAAGTTCATAGTTACATGGTGAGTGTTTGCCATCATTTATTTTCTTGCATTGGTATTTCTTTTGAAGATTCCTTTGTCTTCTGGTCAACATCTAATGTCGATATCGTGGATGTGAATTCAAAGAGTGGAGTTGCAGTGGCAAAGTCTCCTGGAACTTGCACAATATTTGCTAACCATGGAGAATTTACTACTCAAATTGAAGTATGTTTTCTACTTTTATTGAGATATAGTTGTTGGGTGATTACATGAGAATATTACCTGTAGCAGTATATTGCTCGCCAAAAGCTATTACGCAAAGAAAGCTGTAAAAGTATCACGCTTGAATGAGTAACGGTACATTCTCTGTTGAATATTAAATCCTTTCCCGCGCCCAATAGTGCATAGGACGGCACCTATCGCCGTTTCAATAGCCCTAGGCCACGCGTCTGCGAATGCAGTGAAAGCTATAGCAGGGGGCTGGTCCACTGGTGGCTCCGCGAGTTTAACTTCCCACTCAATTCTCATATGTCGAGTGCCAGACGAAAAGGCAGTGAGTACCATTCTTAAAGTCTTTGGTATGACTCGGCAGGGGCTCGAACCCACGACCTACCGGTTGTGAGGCAGACGCTATACCACTGGGCCATCACTCCGGTCTCTGTTGAATATAAGCGCAGCAAAATATCTTGCAGTGCTCAAGCACACAACTCTGCACATGTGATGCTGCTTCAACCTAGTTTTTTGACTACAGAAAATGGATTACTTAGTATTTCCAGTACGAACTATTTCTGTTAATTAGCAAATAGTGGACGAAATATTATTCTTTGAAGCGTAGTGTTTTTCACGGTTGAAAGCATTCCAAACTAGGGTTGATAACTAGAAGTATACGTTCTCTTCAGCCTTGGAAATATTTAATCACAGTGTTTAAAAGTTAGCAGAAGCCCATCACTCATTATGTGCACTAATAATTATTAAAGATTGGAGTTATTTATTTCGTCCTTCTTTGATTTGTATGATAATTTATTTGTTTGCGTTTAGTTAAAAGTCCATGAAACTAGCCAATTGCAACTGCATCCAGTAAAGGACAATTTAATCACAAATATTAAAACAGATGATGATGCGGTAGGAACCTTTTCTATCGAACTGGATGGTCGTTCGAGGCACCATAGAGATAATTGTGCGAATCTCCTAGTGCCAAGTGACGCATTTGCTGCAGCCCTTCCGTTCACATGTGCATTGCTGCCTGGTGCATCCACAGACACGATGGGTATTGGCCAAGTATTTGATGTGGCTGCCAAATACGTAGACGGAAAACCTTTCTGCCAAATTTCAGTCAAACAACTCAGCAGAAATTCACTTGAAAGGCTAAGTACATCAGATATGCTTCTATCCTTACACGTCGCTCTCCGTGGGAAAGAAGAGGTTTCTGACAGTATACAACTGCGGGTTGTTCCAGCTTTTTATATCAAGAAAAATGACATTGATCTCTCATCCGATAAGCCGTTCGATACCTTTTCAATTTCTGGTGTACCGGAGCAGCTTAACTCATTGATCGTATGTTCTCCTCTTTGTTTTCATATCATGTTATCTATTGTTCTGTTGTAGATTATATTTGAATTTTGTTTTGATTAAATTTTGTTGTCGCTCCCATTAATTTTCTGGTATAAGTAAAATTTGTTGTTGGTCTTGCTTTAAAAGTATTTGGAGAGGACAACCTTCGACGATTCTTATCCAGCCCATGGGCTTTAGACTGCTTTCTTCCATTTCGAATAAATACGTGATATTTACTTCATTTGCTTTCAAATATTCATTGTTGACCTGCTCATGGTCTTATCCTTCAGCCATGTGTAGCAACAATGATTATCTTGTAAGTCACAAATTGCTTCCTAGTTGAGAGAGTTTTTGTTGTTTTAGATGGCTCTTGTTAGAAGTCAGGGAGACGTTTTTTAAAATCAAATTTCTTTAATTTGCTTACTTTCATTGCACACAATACGTGAACACTACAAGTTTGAGGAAGAAGTGATCTATTTGTGTTCCAGTTTTTCTTTATTATAGTAGAGGCCGACGTTTTTAACTCATAATTGTTAGAGGATCCTTAGCCTCCCGCTTGAACCAGGTTCTGATGGCGCGTGATCTTTTTTTTCAGGTACAATCAGACGACCCTTGGTTTGTTGAGATTCAGCGTATGTTTACACCTGCCGAGAAACGAACTGCTGATTATAAAGTACAGCTTCTTGAAAAAGGTGTGAAAAGACTTGAAAATACGACTATAGTTATTAGAAGTGGGTTAACGGGACAGATTAAGAAACTGCCTATTTCTGTTCTTATAACTCCAAGTAAAGAACAGCCTCGATTAAAGCCGACCGTTAAGCTTGAAGCTAATCAAAATAGAGATGCAATTGAGCCACCGACAATACTCACTGAGCGTTTCTATTGGCTTATACTGTACACCTTAATCATTGCATTGATTATCGTACTAATTTTCGGTTATCGTCTTATTTTGCCACATCGCATCCCAGTCAATACCACACATGACCTTACATACCAATATGCTGCAGTATCACCGTACCAATCTCCATACGCTGGAACACCGCCATACGCCAGAACTCCTAGCAGTCAATTCACTCCAGGTTCCGGACATGATAGATCCAGTTCTCCGACTTCGGAACGACGCTCGTTTTCTGGTTACCAAGACCCGGTGAGAACGACACCCGGAAACAGGACTCTTTTCAGTGTCGGACAATAGTTTTGTATGTTGGTTTTATGAGCTATAGTCATATGATTGTTGCCACCCAAGGCCTTTACGTAGCTCTGTTCAGAGTAACAGAGCAGTCTATGCCCGGAGACACGTTCGATCACACGTGCAAAATCCCCAGCACGAGCGAAAAATCACCCTTGTCAACTTCACTATCAACCGTGCAATGGCACACGCCAGATAGGACCTTCGGTGTTGTAACTGTAACACTAGTGACAGTCACAATTTGCTTTAATAGCTCTACTTTACTTGTTTTATCGTAAATTAGACATTAGAGATGCTTCAGCAACTAAAAAATCTGTATAGCGGATAGGCAAAGCTTGGATCACACGTGCAATTCAAAATACTCAAGAGCAATCGCTCGTGCAGACTAGGGCGCACGTGGAAATCAACGCTGTAGCACCTATTTCTTCCAGGCATGGACTGAACAGAGCCGCATTGGCAATATTGAGAGAGTCCCAGGCCTGGATATACGATTTATGCCACAAGACTATTTAGGGAACTTATACCTAAAAGGTTCAAATTGCCCCCTCTCTCATGGTCAAGCTTTTGAGAAATCATATTTTTATTGGTTGTTGTTTTTTTGTCATCATGATGTTGGAATTTTTATAAACTTTCCACATTCAGTATCTTCTTTATCCTAACTTTAACGCATGACACTAAAACCTAAAATGTAAGTATTTTGATCAGTGTTCTCAAATTACTGGAGCTAATTGGATGGTATTTTTTTTGATGGAGATAGAACCAGACATCATTTCGTTCTATGATTTTTGAAGCATTCAATTTATATTTGTATTTCGCTAGCTTTGAAATCCCTTTATTGAAACAGTAGCTGAAAGATTTGAAAGTATTTAAGCATTTCTCGATAGATGTGAAGTTGAACACGTCATATTCCCGTTTTTATGGTACCCTATAATAATCAACAGCCTGTTTTTGTTCCTTATTGGTAAGAAATTAGTGACAGACGAAATCAAGCCAGACTAGCCCCCAATGAATCTTTTTTCAAATATTTTAAGTAATTCTTTGCTTAGGCTCTTTCTAGTTGTGTATACTTTACTGCTCTGGCAATGGAATTTATCTGTTCAGTGAGAATCAGCTCAGCATGTCATAATACAATTTTAATTCCGAATACGTGCGGAGAATATTGCTTAAATAGTCTGTTGGTACTGCAGAATTTACTACAGCACGAAAAAGAGGCAACAATATTTCGGATATATATTTCGATTAACCTTTAAGTCGCTATCCAACGTTTTCATACTCTGATAAGTGTCGGACGAAAAAAGCTTTCAGTATGTGAAAAGAATATTGCCGCTTTTTCGTGCTGTGGTAAAGTGTATTGCTGTTAGTCAATGTTGAGTTGCTAATGAGCAAAGAGTAAATCACATTCTTTTCTTACATTCAATTTTTCCCAATTGAGTGAATGGTTTATTTGGAAGTTAGAATGATAACAGTGATTAATCTCCAACCTAATAACAATTCATTGCAGAATTTCAAACCACTGTAAAGCCTGTTTCATTTTCCATTTTTGTAATCGCTTTCCTGGCCCCTCCAACTCTTTTTATTCAAATTTCCATAATTGGAGAAGATTAAAAACATATTTCTTAAAAATCATTGTTTTTCTCACATATTTTGGGGTAAGGGCAGAAGAGTTAGTCCAGGTTATTGACTTATCACCTATTCGTATATATGAATGGCGTTTAAGCATTTATAGAGAAAGATTACTGATGTAGGGTGCATCAGCATTGTGCCCATATAGTGTAGTCGTTACTCGGCATATTTGAGGTATGGGCGTGAAGCTAGTTGTCGCATTCTGTAACTTTTAGCAGAGATTTGTCAAGCCAACGTGCTTTGGGGGGGGATGTTTTTCATTAATCTCTGCAATTATCGCTAAAACAAGGATCACAGAAAACCCTAACAGTCAATTGGATGCTAATTCTCCTCCAGCTTTACCAATGTTCTTACAGTTTCGTATATGTTGGGAGGCTTGACACCCTCCACGCCCCCTCCCCATAGTACATGACTGCCTTCTGGGCTTGGAAATGAAGGCTCCCTGCTCGCTAGGCCTTATTATTTGAAGGAAAATCTACTTGATAGAAATCTAGTGCACAGGATGCCCAGACTGGAAAGTGTGTTTCCTGCGTGGATAGTTTCAATTTTTAAGAATTTGTGGTACGCGTCCGAGGTAGATTTATGTGCGGATCTGATTTCGAAAAATTTTTGCGAATAATCTAGAGCAGGGATCCCCAACCTCAGGCCCCAGGGCCAGATCCGACCTCAGCTACATCCAATCCGACCCCAGCTACATCCAATCCGGACCCAGTTCTTGGAGAAAAATTGCACGTATTTATGAAGTAATATGTTGCTTTGACAAAGTGCTAATGCTTGCTTTACATTCTGCGGTCCTTTTCGTCTGCCCATTTCATTTTCCCATAGCAGACCCCAAACATGGATCAACAACCTTGCACCCAGACCGAACTGTACTCTGCAAAATAGGACTTTGTATTGCCAGTATCTAGCCATGGGGGGGGGGTACAGATAGAGTAGTGTGTGGGGTGTGACACCCCACCCTAAGCATGAAAAACCTGCATTTTGTCGGGCAAATGCCAAGCAAGATGTTGTCAAAAATGTCGGGCAAAATAAATTGCTAAGAAGTAATGTCTTAATTTCCGGCATTTTCAACGACTTTCCAAGACAAAAAGAGGAGTTTTTACCTGGTATTATCTTCGCCTCCTATTGCGACTAACATCCACTGCCCGGGCTATACACGAGCAATAGTTGGTGCTTCTCAAAAATAGAGTAGTTTTGTTCCCATTATTATGTGCAATAACAACATTCTCTGTTTCGAAAGCTTGCAACGTAGTGACAGAGGCCCCGTTTACACGGGAACGGTTCCCTAGTGGAACCGTACTAGTACCGTACGGATAGGCTTCGCGTTTACACGGGGAACTGGTGCAACCGTTCCAGATAGAAACGCTAGCGGTCCCAGAACTGGTCCACCTAGAGAGTAGGTCCGGCATGGAGCCGAACGAAAAAGTTCTCGTGTAAACACCCAGAACCGTTCTGGTCAGATACGCTTAGAAACGAAGCAAGGGGGATTCGACTGACGATAGCTGACGAGAACTCTGCTCGTAAAGAAAATTGTTGGGAGGGCTTCAAAGTATGGTGGGAATACTTTTCAAGAATTTTTCTTTGTCCTTATGAATGGAGGGAGAGGCTGTCGTTTGGAACTGTTCATGCATGAATACATTGAAATGAACGGTTCTGCACAGAACGGCTCCGAGACATCGTGTAAACGGCAAGCCTATCCGTACATAGACAGAGCGATTCCATACAGAACCGGTCTAAAGTCCCGTGTAAACGCAGCCAGAGTCTTAAGTGCATTCTATGTAATCACGTCGCATATATCCGGCGTGACATCGCTTTCTTCTTTGTCTTGACATAGAAGCGTTCGACAGCCAAAGGGAGAGGCCGGGGGTAGCTTTTTCTTTCTAGTTTTACGTCTGTGAACTGCTCCCAGATCGCGTTTATTTGTCGGCAGGATAGACAACAGAATTAGCTCAAATGTGTTCCTCTTTCTCGCGTATGTACTTAAAACACACTATTGTACTTTTACCACACTACTGAGGCCTTTCACAAGTACCTACAGTATAACAACTACTTCTAAACTACTAGGGGTGTATTATATATATAATAGGAATACCGATGTGGGATGTGTCAGCATTTTTGCCCGACTTAGAGTAATCGTTATTCAGCATAAAGCATAATAAAAGGGTAATACTAGTTCTTTCTAGAATGCCTAGTCTAGTCGTGTATGACGCAAGGGTGGATAATCCTTAATCCCTATAGCAATAGAATAGAATGCTGCACATGTATAGTCATTATTACGGGGTTCTTTGTATCCTATTAAAGCTTATGTAAAATACGGAATGGCAATATGTTGCCGGATACTCCTTGGCCTAACTATATTCTTAAATAGAGATAACCAAATGAGCTATAGAGCGTAGATAAATATTTATAGCATGGTGCATGGCGATTTACTATATGCGCGAAGCAATGCACTGCGCATATTCCTCCCTTTACTTTGAACATAAAATTAGCATTATTACAAGTCTAAGCAAAATTCAATGAAGCCAACTTGAGGGATCAGTTTTCATTCTTCATATAATTTTCAATGATCAAAACAAGCTATATTCAGTTTTGAAAATGGGCGTTTTTCGACGTTGTAGAGGGTGTGGTCTTCAAAACATTTCTAGAGCCCCTGATCCGCTATTTCCTCTGGTGTCATCTAGTCCCTACTAGTATTTCATGGTAAGTGTCATCATAAAGCAGTGCAAAAATGCTTCTCCCAAACCACAAAAGATGCTTTGGAAACAACCCTGTCAACAATGCCCTCAATGAAATATTCATTGGGCAGTGACCAAAATATCGGGCAAAATCTTATACACAGCCCAAAGAAAAACTCTAGTTACGTCCCTGCATCTGGCCCCAGCAAGAGTATTGTTTTGGTAATTTGGACCCGAGGCCTAAAAAGATTGGTGATCCCTGATGTAGAGTGTGTTTTACTTTTTGCCCCTTGAACTGCGTGACCAGGAAACCATTTCACGGATTGTGCGCTGCCACTATTGGGAAGTGCGCTGGAAAGGTATTGCGGGCGCGCATCAAAGTTTCAAATCTGACAGGAAGTTTTTACCTGGAAGGTAGTTAAAGCTCTTTGGATCCATATACCGTATATGATATACGTACCTCGGTTTCAGAGACGAAAAGGCTGGTAAGTGCTCTCTTGTAATAGCGAGTTAACAATCCATTTACTTTGTTTTATATCTTTTTCTCTTTCTTTAGTGAATTGTTTATGGCGGTGATAAACAGAATCCATAATCGAAAGTAGGCCCCTTGCACAGTAAACTGTCTGCAACGGGCAAACGTTAAGGTGTGCAGAATGCAAAATCGCACTTCTGTGTGCATTGAATAGTTGAATGGCAGGCCATCAAAGGGGTGTTAAGAACAACACTCTTGCAACGCATCTACTTAAACTTCCCCTATTTTCTCAGTTTTGCCTTTGCTAGGGCTTTGTTATAGGCCCTATGGCCTTTCCCCGACATTAGTTACTAAGAAAAGGGGCGTTTTCCTATGTTGTAGAGTGTGTGATCCTAAATCTTTTTCAAGCTTGAATACCATTAATTTTTAAAGAACACTTGTTTGATGCAGCTATATTTAATACCATTTCGGCGATAATGCAGTTTTGTACCGCCTTCATATCTGCCATTATGAAATTGACCAAACATGGTGTGATTATACCCACACACACACCCTGTTTAGTAATTGCCAACATGGCAGACATGAAGGCGGTACGAAACGGCATTAATGCCATATATTTCTCTCTATGACACTGACATCCACAACTTTCTCAGTGCTGTCTCTCTTCAATTTCCTTATCAACTGAGCTCAGTTAAAGCTTTTATATTTCTTGCTAAATTGTAGTTATATTGTAGTTTCATGCTGCAAGTATTTAATGTGTTAGGACCATATAGTTAAGAAAACTAGAGTGCGTACTAGACCCCTTTGTACTGGCTTTCAGTGTGGTAACAATGCGTTTCCATAATGGCGGATATAGAGTGGCAAAAAGAGATTTAGTTATTTTCTAGGTTTGAACTGGGAAGCGACAAAAAATGAAAATATCAGAGTTTACAAATTCTTAGTGGCTGTATGCTGAGTGAGGAACATTTATACAACTGAGAGTGAAAGAATTTCACAGGACTGGCAATTCTAACAAAGTTTTTGACAGTGATGATGACAAGATTAAGTCAACCAAGGGATCTTATGGGGAGATACCTGTCTTCTGGATAAGTCGAGTATTTGAAAATCTGGTTTAATTATCTGCCTGCCACTCTGGTAAGTGAAAATTGTTGTCAATTTTTCAATATATTTGTAAAATTATGTTCAGCATGATGGTTGCAGGCCCGTCGGAACCGGGGGGGCTGGGGGGGCTTCAGCCCCCCCAATAATTTGCTAGTGTTTGTTCCTTAAATTCTCGAAAAAA
>OLMO02000009.1:5689250-5702830 GCA_900291935.2 Cassiopea xamachana | reverse complement strand
GCACTGGCCACCATTTGTGACGGGTTCGTATCCCGTTTTATCCCGAGAAGGATGACGAAGTAGGAAAACACCGAGATGAATTAAAACAAACCATTCTTCAACAAAACTCAAAGCAGCACACACAACACAACTGTTCTCTCTACTATATATTTAAATCAACCTCAACACGAGGCTAGCAATAGCTGTTAATAGTACATAACGTCACAAATCCAGAATGCTCCAAAACATATACAGACGAAAATTTTCGGATCATTGGGCAAGCAAGTGTTTTGGAATCTGTTTACATCAAGACTCAAAACCCAGTCTTGTGTAGACAAAAGGAGCTTGTTTTCTCATTGGGACTCTTTAAGTAAACTATGTTAATAGGTCCTAATTGGTCACACTTGGGGCCAATTAGACGCATCCTAACACATTAACTGCATCTGGATATATATTTCGGTTAACCTTTAGGTCATTATCCAACGTTTTCATACTCTGGTGAGTGTAGGACGAAAAAAGCTTTCATTATGTTAAAATAATGTTGCCGCTTGTTCGTGCTGTGGTAAAGTTCTGTAGTATCAAAAGACTATTTACATACATTCAATTAAGAAAGAAAGCACCAAGTTTGCTACAGAGCTAAACATGGAGACAGCAGTAGGCACCGAATTACCTTGCACTTTAAAAGCTAGGAATCTAAAGAGAAGAGCCAAGCAAAAGGGATTAAAGAAAATAAAAGAGAGATGGGAAGGTAAACCTCTTTACGGCCAGTATCCAAAGCGCAGTAAGCAAGCAGGTGTCGATCAAGAGAGAGCACACCAGTGGCTACGTGGAATGGGTCTAAAGGCTGAAAGAGAAGGGTTTATAATGGCTACACAAGACCAAAGTCTGTTCACCAGAAATTATCAATCAAAAATAGTGAAAAATGGTACTGACCCGAAATGTTGCTTTTGTGATCAATATGATGAAACAATAGATCATCTAGTGTCAGGATGCTCTATACTTACACCAACTGAATATAAGAACAGGCATGATAGAGTTGGACAATACTTACATTGGAAAATTTGCAAGCATTACAAGACACCACACGCTGAGAAATGGTATGAACATAAAACGCCACCAGTTGTAGAATGAGAAAACACAACGATACTATTGGACTTCCCAATAAACACAGATAGAACAACTCAAGCAAACAGGCCAGATATAGCCATCAAGGATTACAAAAGCAGAACATGTCTCCTTATTGACTTGACGATTCCGACAGACAGAAATGTTTCTGTAAGAGAATTTGATGAGCTATCTAAATACAAAGATCTTCAAATTGAGATGGAAAGGATGTAGCAGCTTAAAAAACTGTTATACCTGTCGTAATTTGTGCGCATGGAATGGTAAAAAAGGGAGTCCTTAATCACCTAAAGCCAATCCCTGGAGAGCAAAACTTGCAAGAAATGCAAAACATAGTCCTTACAAGTACAGCACATATTCTGCGAAAAGCCCTATCGATATACAGACTCTAAACACTAACTTTCTGCACAATTCTGTCCTTCTCTACCTTAAAAAAACTCTTACGTCATTGTCTAAGTGCTCACTGTATTCCGACCTAATTATTACCAGGGATTCCCTTAGATCAGATCTTGTACTGGTTACTGATACTTGTCTGTATATTCCTGAGTTAACTGTTGGATTTGAATCCAATCTTCAAATTAATAGCGATCGAAAGACAGTGAAGTACCACTCTCTCATATCTGACCTCACTCCTACATTTTCTAACATTAAATTTATCAATCTCTCGATGAGTACCCTTGGACTTCTAAGTAAATCATCTGACTCCTTGTTATTATTTTTAGAAGATCTCAAATTTGACAAGCCTTTATCAAAATATATAATTAAAAAGATTATGGACATATCGATAAGATGTAGCTATTACATATTCTGTCTCAGAAACAAGCCCTGGACCAACCCTGCATTATTATAATTTTAGTCACTGCTTATTATCATTATTTTTTGTTGTTTTTCTTTTTCGTATATGCACAATTTGTAGAAGTATTAGTAGTAGCAGTTGTTGTTCCTACCCTTTTGTTGTATTTAGTTTTTTTTGACACGTAGAAATGGCAAATAGCCAATTATACACTACCAAGAATTAGAGGTGTATCACTGTATCGTAAAATATATTCAATTATATGAAGTTTGAAAAAAATTATTATTATTATTATCTGGTTGCGAAGTCTATCTTCAGCAAAGCCGTTACACCTGGTGCCATGATTCTATTCTTATGTTCATTGCAACAACATTTAGATCACTGCAGCATCCTAAGATTTTTTTCTGACATCTCAGGATTTCTTAGCACTTCTATTGTCACCGGGCACAATTTGCGACCGGATTTACTTCTTTCACTTTCTAATAAATCGCGTTACATTTTAGAATTGACTGTGGGATACAAATCTAACCTAAGAAGCAATGCCGAAAGAAAAAAACAAAATTATAGGGAACTGGTACAGCAACTAAAAAACGATTATGAGAAGGTTAATTTCGTAAATTTCTCGATAAGCGCTTTAGGCATATATGACAAGAGCACTGCTAAATTTATGACATGATGAAAATTTTGAAATTTGAAAAAAGAACGACAAGCTACACCATTAAGAAAATTACGAAAATTGCTATTCAAACGTCATATTTTACCTTCTGTAGACGGAACAGAGAATGGACAGATCCTGAACTTATGATACTGCAACACTCCTGTGCTCATTTTCTTTTTCTTTCTTTTCACCAAGTGGCCATTGTAAGCTACCTAACATCTAGCGAGGTTTACAACTATAGTAGTTAAATGTTGTATTAATTATATAAAGTTCCCACTGCTGACTTTCACGAAAAACCCGTTCTTCACTGTATGAGCATTTTATCACTTGTAGTCGTTGTGGTATTTCTTGCAGTAACAGCATTTCACGATATTAAGTAATTGTAGTTCTTTCTCACAGACTCCTATCCCACTTTTCGCATTTTTGTTTACAAAAATAAAGGTTTATACAATCATTGCAGACTGTTTGAAATGTCACGTGACCACCACAGCACGTGGATTTTGCATCGTAAAGGTGGATTCCAAAATTCACTCAATGATGGCGCAAGATTTCTAGTTTCGTCCTATAACTTCTGAAGCCGCGATTTCCAACCTTTTATAAAACAAGTATCCATAGAAGGACTTAACTAAACCAAAATTTTACGGTGATTCCAGATTTGAAGTCTAGATTGTCTTTTGAGGTAGTACAAATGAAATATAGCCCTAAATCTTTGCAAATCTCACAATTTTGATCCAATTTTTGCCTAATTGGCCAAAGATTTTTCTGTCATCGCTGGCTATCAATGTAGAGACTGTCATCAATATGCAGAGGAGACTTGCAGCTTTTATAAAAGTGGTCAATCATTGTTAGGAACTTTTAGGAAAAGTATACTGTAGCATTTGGAACTTCAACACCCAGCATCATTCAACTATTCAACAGCCAGCTTCATACCAGGCACGTATCTGCAAGTGGAATACGGAGGGGCAGTGCCTGCCCAGCAGATATGTTTTGCAAAGCCTCCCTCTAACAGGACTGTTGACATGGATTTAAATAATCAAAAATGAACTTTTGCCCTTCAAAGTGATGACAAGGACAGGCCTTGCCCATCAAAGATATTTCCTCCAGCTACGTACTTGCATAAAAGCTATTCAAACATTCTTGAAAAGTTATTTCCGCCTCAATAGAATTTGTGCTATAGAAAAAGTTTTATTAGTATTAGTTCAAGAGGAAAGCAACAAGATTTTCTTTCTCTTGTGAATTATTTTGAAATAAGTATTTTTGATTTGAAAACAGAAATTGTTTTTTAATATGTAGGTTTTGCTTGGAAATAGAAACCTTGTGGATGCAAAGCAAACTCCTTTAATAAATGTGATTTATTATTTTGGCAGGAAGAGTCAGGAATGCTAAGGAGCGAAACGGATTTTGAGCCATAGCAACTTGATTATCCCAAAGGTTTCATTCGAAATTTTGCTAATTCACAGAAGTAATCTATATTGGCTTTTAAATGCTAGATATCAGTTATTGTATGGAACCTGCAAACTACTTTTATCGGTCTCAAATTCAAAACAGGTTTGTGAAATATTTTTCATCCATAATGAAGATAGTGAAACAATGATACCAAAATCCAGTCTCACCATTTCAAAATGGAGCGCACTCTGGCAGTAAATCTGTGACAAGAAACCATTGCCTTTTCTAAAATATTGTCAGTTATTTTCCCACCTTCTCGTTTATTTCAACCCTCCAAATTAGGTTTTGGGTGCTTTTCCAGCCCCCTGACTATCCCAATCCCCCTTCTATTAGGCACCAAAGGGTAAGAGACGGTTCTTAGTAAAATTGTTTGCTATTAGCCTTGTTCATACCGCGCGGACTGAGAACTAGTTTGTATGGTTGTAGGCATAGAGATAATAGTGAGTTTCCGAAAGAGGACGGAACGACGACGGGAACCTCAGCGAGGCCTGGAACCAGAGGCGTAACGCACGGTGTGCACCTTTAAGCATGAAACTAAGGGCCCCCAACCAATTGGGCCTCGAGGGGGGCCCCTGCAAAATTTTGGTAAAAATTTTTTTGGGATATAATCGTTTCTTACAAGATTCGCAATCTCATTAAAGTGGGCGTAAGACTTGTTTTGATTTGTCATTAGCATCACATGATATTACTGTAACCATATAGCCACATAACTACATAATATTGATGGAAGACATAACACGTCAAGGTTTCCTTCTAATGGACGTCCATNTATCCGTTATAAAATTTAGCATCTAATTTCAGAGAATATCACAGATATGATTGATTTCCTAAATGATACAGTTTGAAAATGTTTGTCTATATACACATGTTTTCAAATCATCCATCAGTGTTCTTGCTTTCATTTCACACTGTCTTCTGATTGAAAGCGTGTATAGGAATCTGGTGCAAGAACAAGGGCAGAAAAGAAGCGTAAGAGAGAAGATGCTGCAGCAAATACAAAGCAAATTTCTCTGTGTTTTGAAAAAAGCAAAGACTAAGCTCAAGTCTCCCTCCGCAGGGGGAAAATGTGGAAGAAAATGTCACGAGTCCTGTTTCTGATGAATCTTATGAAACTCCTAACGAGAACGACGAAAGTTTGAGTCAAATTATTACTCAAATAATGCCGTGCCAGTTTGATCTTTCGAGTCTTATCCAACTGATCGTTGTCATTTTTGTAAAGATCTCCACGATGCAGAGCTGAAAAAAATGATTTTACAGTATGGGCCATGTCGACCAGGTGGTTCATTTGAATACATAAAAGAAGATGGGTCTGTCTCTTCAAATTTTAGTGCGAGGTATTATAATAAACACGTTAAAGGCATTTTAATCCCAAGGCTATGGCTCTGTTATTCAATGAACCTGAAAAAATTCTACTGTGAAGTTTGTTGGTTATTCGCAGATTGCTCTTTGCATATTTACGAAAGCCAGCGAGGCTGGATCAATGGTGATGGTACTGGTCACAACTTGCTGGGAAAGATAAAACGTCACGAGAATACACACATGCACGTTCAAGCCGCGTCTGTATACTCTGCCATGAAAGCCGGAAAAATTTTGATGAAAAGAATGAAGAACAGATACGAAAGAACTCTCGTTTTTGGGTTACAGTTCTCCATCGTATAGTGACAATAATCTTGACTTTGGCTTCACTATCATTAGCTTTCAGGGGTCACAAAGAGAATATAAAGGATGGGTATTGTGAAGGAGGAAATTTTCTTAGTATGGTTGCTTTGTTAACTGAATATGATGAAATTTTGGCTGAAGTTGTATCATTTCCTGCTCGAACAACAAAGTATTTGAGTGCAGCTATTCAGAACAAGTTGATTGAGTTGCTTGCAAGATCAGTGAGATCATCCCTAGTTAGAAAGAAAAATGCATACCCATTTTGGTCAATAATTCTTGATTCGACTAGTGACATAAGTAGAGTCGATCAGCTTAGTGTAGTAGTACGCTGGGTTCAGATTGTTGATGACAAATGCTCTGTTGTGGAAAGTTTTATGGGGTTTGTTAAGATTACCAATCCAGATGCAAAAGGTATTGCTTCGACAGCAAGAACCTTTATAGAATCTCTTGGAATCGACTTTCATAGAATCAGAGGGCAAGGATATGACGGTGCTACTGTAATGAGTGGAGTTCATTCCGGGGTGCAAACCTGGATTAAAGAATAGTCTCATTCCCTGTGCCGTTTGTGCACTGTGGCTGCCATAACATGAACCTTGTCATTAATGATGCTGTAGACTCTGTTGTGGGCAGTCGGAACTTCTTCGATGTGCTCGGAGAAATATTCAGTTTTTTCGGACAATCATTGAACAGGTGGGAGGAGCTGAGAGTTCAAGCTGCCGAGGTTCTCTTATACTTAAGAAACTATGCGAAACTAGATGGTCTTTGACATTTGATGCTGTTCCTCCTGTAAGAGATCGTTATCTCCACATAATGAAAGTTGTAACTCGCTTAACTCTCACGTCAGAAAAGAAAAAGGAAATGAATGATGCGAAAAACCTCAAAGAAAGATGGATAGTTTTGAATTTGTTCTGTTTACAGTCATGTGGGAAAGAATTCTGCGTGCCATGGATTCTACATCAAAAGAATTAAAGTCGCCTAAGTTGGGTCTTTCAGTTGCATCTAGACTTATGAATTGCTCAATTTCAGAACTAGAGCTACTTCGGAACTCCTGGGAGTCAGTGAAGATGAAAGCTTCTGCACTTCCAGGTCTTGGTGCTCATCACTTGAATTTACCCAAAAAAGAAAACGCAAAGTCAAGCATTTCTTTGATGAATTGTCTTGCAATGATTCCCTAAGTGACCCTGAAAGATGGTTCAAAATAAATGTTTTTTTACAAAGCAGTCGATACCGCTCTTATGCATCTTCAAATGCGATTTAACGGGCAAAATCTAGTAACAAACCTTTTCAAGTTTCTTTACCCCAAATCATTGGCAAAGTATGAGTTGTCTGAACTGGTGATTGCTGCAAAAGCTGTAATTGCAGCATATCCAGATGACTTNTTACGGAAAATTTGGAAAATAAATTGACATCAATTGCAAATGAGTTTAAGAAAGAAATTGAGATCAAAACATCAGTCTTGGAAATTATCAGGCTAATGCTGGAAAGCAGAGTGAGTTCATCTTTTCCCAGAAGCATACAATTCACTTGTTCTGTTAGTAACAATTCCAGTGACTGTTTTCACAGCTGAGAGATCATTTTCCAAACTCAAATTGATCAAAACTTACTTGAGGTCAAAGATATCTCAAGAAAGACTCGATACTTTGGCATACTGTCTATACAAAATGCAGAAACCAAATCAATTGATTTGCGGAAGCCAAATCAATAATAACTCATTCAACGATTCGCAAATGTCAATGCTCCGAGACATAAAAGAATTGGCTTGTAAGACTGAAATTACATCTTTTTACGTTAAAGCTTCAAATGACTTTGTACTCATGACGTTTTCTAAATATTTTTGGACAAACTATCCCAGAACTTTACAGAAATTCTATTGATTACGTTTACGGTTTGATTACCTTGATAAAGCTTGACTCAAACAAGTATAGTAATAATAAACTCTATAATAATCCCAGTACTTAAAATAAAACTTCCTAGAAATCTTCTATTTAACATGATTTTATATTTTAATAATTGCTTTGTTGATGTTAGTTGATGTTGTTCACAAGTTGTATATCGGTGTAAAAAATTTACGCAGTTAAGGGCAATCTCAGCCTGTAAACGTGAATTGCAAAAAAGTAGGGGCCCCGAACCACTACTTTGACTAAGGGCCCCACACTGCTCCGTTACGCCACTGCTGACAACGCTACCATTTCTACTTTACATTGCTGACCCCTATCACGTGACGTAGCGAGCTCTCTATTCCTATTATCTCTATGGATGNGTTACATTGTTATGAGAATTATTGATTTGGTTTATTGATGAGAATTATTGATTGTGCTTATTGATAAGAAAGAAACATAGGGTCTTTCATTGGTGGGAGTATTTTCGAGTAAACAGTGCTTGACATTGTTTACTATAACGTGGCGACCAGCGAAGACGCTTACTTTAGGCCCACACGTGCATGGCCCTACTGTTTTCATGACCATGGCTACCGAAGAGGAAAAAGGTTGGGTTAGGGCATCGCCATGGATCACATGGATATGGATTCCGATTAGTATACGGTACGGATTTGGAATGTACAAAAAGAACTCTTGGAAAGTAGGTAAAGAAATTGCAATTTCACGAAGAAATCTTAAAGGACGCCATTTTGGAGAAAGAATATCAAACATTGCAAAGGCTCACGGAGAGCACGATACCAAGTAAGTTAGATTTGATTGAGAATATTATGGAAAAAGTACAAGAGTTAATGCTTGATATTGACAACAGCATTCAAGAGGTTAACGATTGGAACTCAGAAACCAGAGAGAGCTTTAAGGGCACACTTGAAGTTTTTAAAAATGGTAAGTATATACTACAACAGCACAGTGATGAGACGGCTCGGAGCACCAAAGCTAAGTTGCAAGAGGAAGAAAAAGAATTAAAAGAAGCTGAGATAAGGGAGAGAAAATGTTTGAGGAGCAGATTGCAAAGGAAAAGTTTGCAGCAGAGGGAGCCTTGTGGATGGAACAAAGAAAAGTCATGCGAGAGACAAAGGGGAGGGAGCTGGAAATGGAAAGAATGGCTAGGGGTGCTACAGCAAATTTGCCAAACCTAAATATAAGCCCATTTAAAGGAACTCTAAAGGACTGGATCAGGTTTAGTAATCAGTTCATGGCCTAAATTGATAGCCAGTAAGTAAGACCATTAAATTAGGCTATCTTTTGCAATTTGTCAAGGGTGAATGTCATGATATGATAGATAGGTGAATGTCCTGATAAACACTGGCCTGACAAGTGTGACAGGGTGACTGATCCTAAAGAAAGAAAGGAATTTCTGAAGAGAAGGGGTCTTTGTTATAAATGTGGTCAAAATCATCACCATTCCAGTTTGCATATAGAGAAAGAGGAGAAAGAAAGTGAGCATGATCATGTGGATAAACCCCATCAGGTGAATGTGCATTGCCATTGATCCCAGTAGAAGTCAAAGGTGAAAAAATATGGGGATTTCTGGATACTTGTTCTACTAGGAATTATATTAGCAGACAGGCAATGGAACGATGCACCCTAAAACCTGTAAGATGGGAAGCAGGTAGCCTTAGAACAGTGGAAGGACAAGGGGAAACATCAAAGAGATCAGTTTATAGTATTGGTACATATGATCTGAGAGGTCATAGATTTGAATTTGAAGTCATTGGACTAGATCAGAGCAGTTTTGCTGAAGTAGAGAGAGAATCAAGAAAGAATTTACATGAGAAGTACAACCACCTTAGAGGACTACACATACCTAAAGTAAAGATGGGAAATAAATACTGCATATCTTATTTGGAGATCCCACGTTCATTGAAATGAGAACAGGGGAATGTAGGAAAGGCAAGGCAGGGCAGCCAATAGCAGACGAGACCATATTTGGGTCGACTGTTCATGAAGATAAGAGTGAGTCAGATCATACCTATTTTACTCAAACCACTAATGATTATTATGAAAAGTTGCATACACTAGATGTTCTGGGAGTAGAAGACAGAAAAGAATTTGATCAGGAAGAAGTGAGAAAAGATTTTCTTGAAAATGTTGTACAACTTGGTGGAAGATGGAAGATGGATGGAAGATGGAAGATACCAGATTAAGATCCCCTGGATTGATGATAGAATTCCCAGCGATACAGATGAAGTTCAAAGTAAACTGAGGTTATACAATTTGTTTAGAAGAATGAAGGATGAGACAAGGAAAGATTATGATGCTGTAATAAAAGAACAGTTGGAGCTTGGAATCATAGAAGAAGCACCAGTTGAACCAACAGGAAAGAGGGTATATTATATGCCACACAAGCCTGTAATAAGAGAATCTGTCACTAGTACAAAAATCAGAACGGTATTTGATGCTAGCTGTAAGCCAACAGTCACAGATCACTCAATAAATGAATGCATGAATCCAGGCCCACCTACTCAACTTTATTGTGGGAAATCCTTATAAGTTCAAGAATTGCTCCTGTATGCATTGTAGGTGATGTAACAAAAGCCTTTTTGCAGATAGAATTGCATGAAGAGGACAGAGATGCCTTTAGATTTATATACAAGCTAACAGATGAGCCAGAGAAGAAATTCAGATTTAAAAGACTACCCTTTGGTGGGGAGAGTTCACCTTTCGTTTTGGAAGGAGTTTTGCAACATCATTTAGAAAAGACTCAAGGAGATGAGAAAGTCAAACAAGATTTGGTGCACAATACCTATGTGGACAATGTAATGAGGTTAACTCCGAACAAAGCAGATGCTGAGAAGTTCAAGGTTGAATCAAGCAAAATTATGGAAGAAGGGAAGTTTCCTCTTGGCAAGTGGGAATATAATATCAAAACGTTGAATGACAATGACAAAGTGGAAAGAAAGCTTTTGGCAATTTTATGGAATAAATGTGATGATACAAATGCTATTGAAGTTGAATTGAAAGAAGCGGAAACTGACTAAAAGGTTAATGTTGAAAAAATATTTGCCTGTATTTATGATCCTCTTGGTATAATTTCACCCATGATAGTAGAAGGGAAGCATTTGTATAGACAAGCAGTAGATGAGAAGAAAGGATGGGATAAACAAGTTAGTGAAGGGCTTAAGACAAAATGGAATAAGTGGGACAGAAATCTGAAAACAGTTAAAGTACCAAGATCAATCGATCCTATTTTGAGGATATAATTCAAGTTTCTCTACATCACTTTATGGATGCTAATGATAAGGCAGTATCAGACTGGGATTGCTAACTTCAAAGTTAGGAATCACAAAGAGAGGGCTTACTATCCCCAGACAAGAGCTTGTTGGATGCCAGGTAGGAGCTAAATTAGCATTGAACACAAGGAAAGCATTAGAGAACTTGCCTATTATACACAATGTCTGTTGGATTGACAGCACAATAGCACTTTGTTGGGTGAAAAATCCATTTAAAAATTGGACGACATTTGTTGCCAACAGAACAAAGAAATAAGTGAAATTACTCAAGAACTGAATTTGGAGTGGAGGTATGAACCCACCGCATTGAATCATTCAGACTTTGGAAGTAGGGGGCACAGTATGATCATTTAAAAAAGAGAACTGGTGGGCAGGGCCACCTTGGATTCAAGATACAGAACAATGGCCAAAAATAGAAGTGAATCTGGAAGAAAATATTGAAAGATTCAAAGAGAATTAAAGAGAGAGAACAATTGCTTTGTGTAGAGGAAAATGCAAATCTGAAAGAAATGGATAGTTTATTAGAAGGAAAGACACTCAAAAGTACAAGAAAGAGGGAAGAACTTACTGACGCTTCAGAAANAGACAAACAAGTATAGCAAAGCAATGAGGAATGGCAAGGACTAAGAAGATACTTGAAAGTGACTAACTGTTGATTAGAAACTATTCAGACATTAATCGTAAAACTATTTTGTTCTGTTGTACTAAAAATTTTAGGGGAGTGTAGTGAACACTGGGACTACGGAAGAGGAAGGAGCACGAGGTTTTGATGCTACAGTCTTATGAGAATTATTGACTTGGTTTATTGATGAGAATTATTGATTTGGCTTATTGATGAGAATTATTGATTTGGCTTATTGACAAGAAAGAACCATAGGGCCTTTCATTGGTGGTAATATTCTCGAGTAAACACTGCTTAACATTGTTTACTATAAAACCAGAAAGAGAAAAGCCCCCCCCCCCACCGACCTCTCCCTTTGGCTGTCGAACGCTTGTAGGTCAACTTGTTGGGGAGATGAGATTGATTTGTTCAAAAACGGTTTGTGCTCAACGGTTTACATCGTAAACGCATGCGCACAAGCGGCTTTTTTGGTAGGTGACGTAATGCTACTTACGATGGATTTTAAAAAGGTCAAACGGAATGGCGGGAAACCAGCAGTGCAAAATCTAGTTTATGTTTGCAACATAAACTTTATGTTTCTGTTATGTTTATGTTTAGTTTATGAAGCAACATCGTGTGTGAAGAAACAAAAATCGTTCTGCGCGTGCGTTTACGATGTAAGAATTGTTCAATATGATTGGTCGAACAACAGATCACAAGCTTTGTTTAAAACAATCGACCATCGCTCTCGTCTCCCCAACAACAACACCAAGAAGAAAGCGATGTCACGCCGGATATATCCGACGTGGATTACATAGAATGCACTTAAGACTCTGGCTGCGTTTACATGGGACTTTAGAAAAGTTCTGTATGGAATCGTTCTGTCTATGTACGGATAGGCTTGCCGTTTACACGATGTCTTGGAACCGTTCTGTGCAGAACCGTCCATTTCAATGTATTCATGCATGATCAGTTCCAAACGACAACCTCTCTCTCCATTCATCAGGAAAAAGAAAAATTCTTGAAACAGTTTTCCCACCATACACACGTTCTTTGAAGCATTACCCAAAATTTTCTTCGCGAGCATATTTTTCAGTTATCGTCAGCTATCGTCAGTCGAATTCTCCCTTGCCTCGTTTCTAAGCATTCTATCTAGAGCTAGCGATACAGGGGGTAATACAGCATACCAAAGGCAGAGAAGCTTCTTCCACTCATGGAAACTAGGATTTTTGATCAGAAACTTCAACACAAATTCTCTTGGTGGCATCCGTGAAGTATTGTTGAGAATAAACTCATTATTACATTTTTCTTAGAGTTAGATAATTCCTTTAAATAGTTTCATTACGTAAGTACTATATGCAGTGTATAACGTAGGTTGCCAAATTAGTCAATTGGCGTAGGCTAGGAAGTAGGCAATAATCCCATTAATCATAGATAATAGCACCTAGCAACCATAGGACTAAAGGTCAATTCACACTGGACGCGTCACGATGCGTCGAGGTACATCGCGTTGCGGCGCGTCGCGTCATATACATTTTGTTTAATTCACACTGGCAAAGCGTCGTCTGCTGTTTTAGTGAAAATGGCGTCGCAACAACAAGACATGCTTCTCGCTCTTGCTTTGCAAAATCAGGTAATAGCTTTAGTTTTATTGCAAAATCGAAAGAAAAAGCGATCTGTTTGGGTTCATGAACTTTGGAAAGAACGAAAACTTCAAGGTCATCATGACAATTTAATCAAGGAAATGAGGTTGAAAGATCACACGATGCATTTCAATTATTTTCGAATGCTGCCTTCCATGTTTGATGAATTGCTAAGTTTGGTTGGGCCATCTATTGTTAGAAAGGGGAGCAATTTTCGGGAGCCTTTGTCGCCTTCGTTGAAATTAGCTGTAACGCTGAGATTTCTTGCAACGGGAGAATCACAAGCATCACTTCCGTTCAACTTTCGAATTGGCAGGTCAACAGTTTGCGAGATATTAAACGAAGTCCCAAAGCAAATTTGGAATGTAATTAGCCCCATATCTATGGCATTCCAAAGACCCATTCCGAGTGGAAAAGACTTGCTGATGACTTTTGGAACCTTTGGAACTTTCCTTTGTGTCTTGGTGCAATAGATGGAAAGCATTGTGCAATTATCTGCCCCCCAAAGTCCG
>OLMO02000009.1:5671174-5681387 GCA_900291935.2 Cassiopea xamachana | reverse complement strand
ATATATATATATATATATATATATATATATTTATATATATATATATGTATGTATAAATAAATATATGTAATTTATAAATACTGTTGGAAAGAAAATTATTGATGGTCTCAGAAAAGCATTTACTATTGGCTTTGGTGTATCAGAACATTCCATTATTGCTGTTACACAAAGGCTATTGTCCAGAAGTAAGTCTGCTTTTGAGTATGCTTTTACATACATATTTCTTGAAGGTCTCTGGAAATGGCTTACAGCAAGATTCAAAGAGATAGTAGTTAGAATACTACTCCCAATCCTTAGTAGCTTAAGTGGATTTTTAGAGCATTGTCCCAGAATAAGAGCATAGAGGTATTAAAATAATGCAAACTGCATTATAGAGAATATCCATTCTCCTCAGAGTACTTCATTTTGTGTTAATGATATCTTGAAAGCTATTTTAATTCAAATGCCATCTTGAAGAGTGATGATCTGTTGTGCACAAGTGGCTTCATCTCACATTCATAAAAAGAAACCTAAATGTTCATAATCTGTTGCATCACTCTATCAACCAGTTAATAAACATGACATCATTTATGCTTCTACATTACTATTCAAATTCTAGTGAAAGCTCTCTTTGAAACATAGAATCTTCATTCTTTTACTGGCACAACACTCCATTGAAAGCCATATTCTTGTTTCAAGTCTACGAGATGGCCATGTAACAATATTGATAGAGTGTGTTGCAGAATTGTATTAACAATCATTTCTCACAGGCTCGGCAGAATTTACACTGACCACGTTATAAGACAAAGTACACCTTCTGGGAGACAGATACTCACAAACCAAATTTTAGTTTATAATATGAAATATTGACAGGAGATGTCTTTACGTTTTTTATTATTTCTATCGCACATAGACCGATAAATAAAACAGGCACTTTAAGCTCTTGCAGGCCTTAAACTCATTCCTGAGACGGCATAGGTAGCTACTACTTTGAAGAATAATTTCATCTAATCACTTGGAAACCCCATATTGTTGTATTTCTAGCTTGCAATATTTAGTTATATGAATTCGTCAGTTCCAGCAATTTACATACTCAGGTTCAGAGACAATAATCACTCCATAGTTCACTTGTAACGCAAGAATCTAATCTATCTATATAAACATATGCAAATCATGTGCCAATCATGTAGGGGTCTGGTGCCAAGATATTTAATCATTACATCATTCCCCCTTTTTGAATTGTAAGTAAAAATAGCGAGCATACATAGCAAAGAGAAACAACAAAGTAATTATGGGATTAAACTGGAGTCTATTGGTTCTCCATACCGTTTTGTTTGAGTTCTTGATCTTGTTGATCTTCTAAGTAACTGTTCTTGAGGTAGTTCATTGCTTTCATTGTCATGAGACATATTTGTCTGGTAGTTCATATCATAATCATCATCTTGAGTTTGACCCTTGAACTTTTTGAAGAAGGATGCATTTCTAGTGACTTTGTGACCATTACGTTCAGCAGTTAGTCTTGATCCATTAACAGATACAATTGTATATGGTGTCGTATTGAAATTAGTACTAAGTTTGTCTCTCTTCCCTTGCTTGATTAACACCTTGTCTCCAATTTTTATGAAAGATCTTTTTGTTCGACGATGCTGATTGGCATAATTTCGTCCCTTTTCTTTCTTCAACTCATGGTTATCATGGGCTTCAGCATGTCTGTCTATTAGGTGATGCTTTCTAGGCAATGTTGGTAATGTGCCTCTTATTTGACAGTTAAAGAGAAGTTGAGAAGGTGGTACGTTTGTGGTGGAATGAGGTGTGGAACGATAAGTTAACAGGAACTTGTACACCTCTTGCTGCCACGGTCGATTTTCTACATGTGCAGCTTTAATGGCTTTTACGAGCGGTTTATTAAATGCTTCTACCTCCGAATTACCCTGGGGCCATAGTGGCGTTGAGTGATGGTGCTTTATTCCGAGGTGTTGCATATGTTGTTTGAACTCTTGACTTTGAAATGGTGGGCCATTGTCAGAGGTCAACTTGATTGGGATGCCATGACGGGCAAAAATAGAGTCTAACTTAGGTATGACTTTCATGCAAGAAGTAGATTGAAGTATTTCTACCTCTGGAAAGCGCGAGTAACAATCGATGATGACTAAGAGATAGTGACCCGATGGAAGCGGACCACAGAAGTCAACTTTGACGTGCTCCCATGGATGGTCTGACATAGGCGTGGATAGTAATGGTTCCGGTGGGTTAGGTTGTGCCAGTGACTGGCATGCTAAGCATCCATCAATTGCTAATTTGACGAGTTTACCTAGGTTCGGAAACCACACATATTCTCGCAATAATGCTGTAGTTTTTGAATGTCCTTGATGGCCTAGGTGTGCCAATTTAATAACGCGATCTTGAAGTGATGATGGTAGAATTATTCTTTTTCCACGAAGGAGAACATGATTAGCATGATCGATTGTGATTTCATCCTTGATTTGTTTGTATGGCTTGAGGGCATCAGTATTCCAGCACCCTGTCTTCAAAGCTGCGCGCAATGCTTTAAGAGTGCGGTCTTGCTGCGTAGCTTCTATGATTTCATCAAGTGTTAGGGTATCAGGTACAGCAGCATGTGTAAGAAAGTTGATATATTCTTCTGCTATATCACTCTGTTCTTTAGATGCAATTTTCACTGGATGGCGAGACAGGTAATCAGCAGGGTTTTCTATACCAGCTTTGTACACAACAGAAAAATTATACTGTTGTAAACGAAGCATCCAGCGCTCGATCCGTGCAGGTGGTTTAGAAAGTGGATTTCCATAAATCAATTCCAACGGCTTATGATCGGTGTACAGGATAAATGGAGCGCCATATAAGTATATATGAAAGTGTTCGACACCCCAAACAATCGCAAGGGCTTCCTTTTCTGTTTGCGAGTATCTGGTTTCAGTGTCTGTTAACGCTCGGCTGGCATAAGCAATAATTTTAGACTCACTGGTCCCGGGTTTTCGCTGAGCCAAAATCGCGGATAAACCAACCGGACTTGCATCAACAAGAACCTGTGTTTCTTTGGTTATATCGAAATAGCTCATCACTGGGCTGGCAGTCAATGCAGCTTTGAGTGTCTCATATGATTCTTGGTGCTCTTCTGTCCATTTAAATTGGGTGTCCTTGCACGTTAATCTGCGTAAAGGTTCAGTTATTGTTGCAAAATCTTTGATGAATTGAGCACTGTAATTTGCCATTCCTAAAAGACTTCTAACTTCACTTGCCGTTTTAGGTAGTGGACTATTCACGAAAGATGCTACTTTCTGCGGATCTGGTTGTGTTCCCTTTGCTGAGAATATCAATCCGAAAAATTCCAGATGTGTCTTTAAAAATTCACACTTTTTGATGTTAAGCTTAAGATGGTGTTCTTCCAATCGTCGCAGGCAAGCGTTCAATGCTGCATTATGAGCTTCTCTTGTTGGAGCAAAGATTATAATGTCATCAGCCATATTTCTAACTCCCTTTAGTCCTTTAAGAACTTGTGCTAGTGTATATTGGAATATTTCTGCGGCAGAGTTTGTTCCATAATTTAGACGTTTATACCTGTAAAGTCCTGCGTGCGTGGTGAATGTTGTTATACTTCGACTCTGTGGGGAGAGTTCCAGCTGATGATACGCCTGTGACATGTCTAGTTTAGAAAAGAATTTTGAGCCATTAAGTTCCAGTGATATATCTTTGACGGTCGGTATAGGATGTCTTATTCGCTTTATGGCAGTATTTGCGGCTCTCATATCAACACAGACGCGTATTTTGTTATCTTTCTTTGGCACTACCACTATTGGTGAGACCCAATCCGTGTGTTCGTTGTCTGGGACTTTCTCAATTATATCTTGGGTTTCAAGCTTCTGTAGTTCCATTTCAACTTTTTCTCTTATATGGAACGGAATTCTTCGTGTCTGTTGTGCCAGTGGCTTTACATCCTTATCAATGCATAGCGTAATTTGTTTGTCTTTCAAATTGCCCATACCACTAAAAACCGGTTTGTGTTGTCGTAAGATTTCCTTAATCTGAGGGTCCTGAATAAGTTCCAACTCAGTCCATTGCTTGGTCCGCATTTTAGACAGTTGTAGTGTATTTAAATTCAAACGTACGAGTCCCAATTCTTGCGCTGTTGTCGCACTTAGTAAGCAACCTCCGTCATCCGCGGTGACATATATGGTAGCAACATGAAATTGGTGTTTGGTTTCAAGAGTTGCTTGGAATTTACCTTTTAGTGGCACGGGGGTTGTCGACGTAAAGGGCAGGGCTTTCAAGCTGGTCTTGTGCAATGGAATATCTTTGAGCTTTTGTTCATATATTGTCTTACTAATGACGTTGATAGATGATCCGGTATCGATCAAAAAGTTGATGACATGTCCATTGACGCGAATGTTTATTTGGGGCTTCGACAACTTAGGTTTTGTCTCAAGGGCGTAGCATTCCATCTCACTATCAGAGGAATTATTCTCTGTAACATCTAATGGGCGTACGTCTTTGGTTTGGGGCGCTCGTGTAGGATGTTTTTCCTTTGAACGGCATTTTCGTGCAAAGTGATTGAGCTTATTGCATTTGCGGCATGTTTGGCCTTTTGCCGGGCACGTACCATTTTGATGAGGCCATTCCCCACCACAATTATTGCATGTTTTGCGTGAAAAGGCTTGAGAAGCATTCCGTGTGTTCATGCTCTTTTTCTTTTGGAAATAGTGAACATTCTCTGTCTCCTTTCCTTCTATATCAGCGGCTTGAAATCGACTCATTTCATCTTGACGGCCAAGGAGTAGCAACTGCTGGAGCGTGAGTTTGTTATCGCGCAAGGCCTGTTTGCGGAGATGGCTGGATTTGGCATGCAGAACGATTTGTAGCATAATTTCGAAGTCTAAATCATGAAACTCACAAGTTTCACCAAGACCACGGAGGCGAGTATGAAACTGATCAATAGTTTCCTGTGGTGCTTGGGTAGCCTGTCGAAATTTATAAACCTCATAAACCCTATTCTTCAAGGGCTCAAAATAAGTGTTAAGGCACGTTAAGGCTGTATCGAAATCGTCGTCTGCACCAGTATTGGGTGATTGTCGAAAAATATCGCGGACACGAGGGCCAGCCAGAAAAAGCAATAAGGCACGTTTACGTTTCGGATCTGTGATATCATTAGCAACTAGAAATGTTTTGAAATCGCTTACCCAGAGCTTCCATTTTGGAGCCACACTCGCACCGACGTCCGCATCAGGATCGAAAGGCGGCATGTGCAGAGGAAAGTTGTGGGCCATAGTTATCCTCGTCGCCAATGTTGTATTTCTAGCTTGCAATATTTAGTTATATGAATTCGTCAGTTCCAGCAATTTACATACTCAGGTTCAGAGACAATAATCACTCCATAGTTCACTTGTAACGCAAGAATCTAATCTATCTATATAAACATATGCAAATCATGTGCCAATCATGTAGGGGTCTGGTGCCAAGATATTTAATCATTACACATATCAATTCCATACCAAAGCATGCATCTCAGAAACTTGGCTTTCTTGCTAGAGCCCGAGGTTATTTCTCACCTTCTCAACTGCTAATTATATACAAATCCCAGATTCGTCCTTCTCTGGAGTACTGCTCTCATGTCTGGGGTGGTGCTCCTAAATCTTCTCTCCATCTTCTTGAAAGAGTCCAGTCTAAAGCTATCCGTCTCATCAACAATCCAAACCTCACTAGTTCTCTACAGTATCTCTCCCATCGTCGTCTTGTTGCAGATCTTTCCATTTTCTACCGCTATTTTCACGGACATTGCTCTCAGGAAATCAAGAATATTATTCCTGATCTAGTGAGGCGTTTTCGAACCACCAGAAGCTCTACCTATTCACACCCTTTCCAAGGTATACTACCTAATCCACGAACTCTATCTCACAAATCATCTTTCATTCCTGGAACGTCTCAACTGTGGAACTCATTGCTACCAACTACTTTCCCTGAATCCTACAATTTTTCATCTGTTAAATATAACATCAACAAACTTGATCTTGTCTCCCTTTCTACTTAAACTCCCCCCCCCCATTTTCTCAGTGTTTCCTTTGTCGGGGCATTGTTATAGGACCTATGGCCTTTCCCCAACATTACTTACTAAAAAAAAACTATTGGGAAGTGCGCTGGAAAGATTTTGCTGGCGCACATCAAAGTTTCAAATCTGGCAGGAAGCTTTTACCTTGAAGGTAGTGAAAGCTCTTTTGATCTGTGATCTGCTCCCAGATCGCGGTTATTTGTCGGCAGGATAGATACAAAGAAATAGCTGAAATGTGTTTCCTCTCTCTCGCATATGTACTTTTACCACACTACTGAGGTCTTTCACAAGCACCTACAGTACCACAACTACTTCTAATCTATTAGGGGTGTATTTTATATATATATATATATATATATATATATATATATATATATATATATATATATATATATATATATATATATATATATATATATATCTTGTTATTTTCGTGACTCACCGAGCTTTTAGGGCATTTCATTTGAAGCAAGGACAGTTTGAATTTTTCCTATTATTGTTTCAAAATTTGATGAAAATAAATTCAAGTATGTCTGCCCCTCTTGGGTAGACTATAGACTACGTCCTGTGTCATGCCTCAGTGAATGCATGACAAGCGCTGAAGCAAGAAATGGTTTGAGCAGAGGGTGGTTTTGACGAGGTGGTGAAAACATGGGCTATGGTTCAGAATTTTATCTATAATATTGTCAGAGAGACTTATTTGTTTATTGGGTTTTTCGCTAATTGATGAAGTTCATATATTGCGCAAAGTCAGGGAATGCCTAAGCAAATTTTTCCGATCGTTTGTTTTTGCAGCTGTTTTGCATGTGGGGTGGGTTGCCGTGGGTTTGTCTTTCGCGCTGGTAGCCGAATGATGCTTCATTCTACCATAGCATATAATTAATATTTGAAACGGTAGGGAGTATCCCTAAAACACTAGAATGGAATGTTGCATCATGCACAGTCATTATTACCGGGTTCTTCGTCTCCTGGCCTAACTATATTCTTAACTAGGGATAACCAAACGAACTATAGAGCATAGTTCAGCATTTATAGCTTGGCGTACGGTCACTTCCGTTTCTGAAGAGCTAGTCAGCAGTTTCTAGTCACGTGGGCCTATAACTCGAAGTTGCTGACTAGCTCTACAGAGAATACAAGTTCCAGACTAACTCTTCAGGAAGGTAGATTTGTAACTAGGTCTGCAGAGACGAAAAGGCTGGTAAGTGCTCTCTTGTAGTAGACGAATTAACAAACCAATTACTTTGTTTTATACCTTTTTCACGGAAGTAGGCCCTTTGCATAGTGAACTATCTGGAACGGGCAAACTTTACGGTGTGCAGAATGCAAAATCGAACGTCTATGTGCATTTGATCGTTAAAAGTCATCTATGAAGTAGTTGACAATCATAGATTAAATGACAGGCCATCAAAGAGGAGTTAAGAGCAACAATCTTACCAAGGGACTTTTTCCTAAGTTGTAGAGTGTGTGATCCTAAATTTTTGTTTAAAGCTTCTATACCCTCAATTTTTAAAGCACAGTTGTTTTATGCAGATATATATTTCTGTGTATGGCAGGGATATCCACAATTTTCTCAGTGCTGTCTCTCCTCAATGTGCTTATCAACTGAGCTCAGTTAAAGGTTTATATATGTTTTTAAATTGTAGTTATATTGTTGTTTCATGCTGTAAGTATTTAATGTGTTAGGACAAACTGTGTATTTGCTGGAATTTGAAGAATGAACAATGAACTGAAATGAGGGCCCATTGCAGAGAAGTAAGCAAAAGTCCACACCACATACACCACATGAGCATGAATATTGTGTGTGAGTTTCTATGTCAATAGCACTGCTCCCAATGGAAGTAGTTATACTAAACTATTGGGTTATTTTGACAGGAAATAAACATGAAGACTGAGAGAAAATTTCCCTCACAAGAACCAGAGAAGCCAATGGTCTGGTTATCAAAAGTATGCCCATATGCAGAAAAAGTTGCTATTGCATTGAATGAGCTTGGCATTGAGTTTGATAGAGTAGAAGTGGACCTAGGGAACAAACCAGCAAGTCTTTATGAAGTGAACCCAAAGGGACTTGTCCCTGCAATGAAAGACCAGGGCAGAAACCTAAGTGAGTCATATATCATTTTGCAATACTTGGATGAAATGTGGTCCAAGGAGGGCCACAGTGGTCTACTGCCAAAATCCCCTGCTGACAGGGCTGTTGCCCGAACATGGTGTGAATTTATTAATGCAGAAGTAGGAAAAGCATTCTATGGAACTTTTGCAGCCAAAAATGACAGTGAAGCAGAAGCAGCTAAGACAAAAGTCCTTAATGCCTTGAAAACAATTACTGATGCAATGAGGAGTGAATCAGATGGTCCATTTTTCTTTGGCACCTCATTTGGTATTGTTGACATTATGCTGGCCCCCCATGTTCAGCGGTTTGTTGCCCTAAAAGACATCAGAAACTTTGAAGTGCCAGATAGTGACGATTTTAAGAGGTTTCATTTGTGGTGGAAAGCTGTTCAGCAGCATCCAAGCTTTCAATCAGCTGCAGCTACTGCAGATTTCATTGTCAGTGTTTACAAGAAGCATATTGAAAAGAAAGCTGCATCAAAAGCTGCAGAGTCTGCTAAAGAATGAGAGCCAATTGTGTATGAAAATGACAAATAATGAGCATGAATTTCTTTTTTCTAAAAGAGAATTTGAAAGTTTGAAAAGCTGTGACTTTAAGTAGTCCTTGTTTTTTATTTTCCACTGTATTACAATTAGTGCTGGGCCTTTGTTATTTCTTTAAAGCTGATGGTATGTTTTATCAGGGGTGTAGGAAGTATTATAGAGATATTTTGCTCAGCATTTTTGTGATTGATGATGGTAGCTTCCCAATCCCCTTTAAGAAGTTGAATTTCTCCACCAGTGGGGATTTTCTCCAGGTTGGGAACAAATGCCATAATGGATAGTAGACCATGGGTCCCATTCTGGAAAGTATGGCACTGGCACATGCAAGATTGTTATTTTGAAGTGCATATTCATGCAGAGAAGGCAAGTATGTACACAAATGGGTGTGGTCATTGTCTCCCAGTTGCGTCATTGCTGTAGGAGGGATACAGATCCTTGTGCATGTGTGCATGTGCTAATACTTCAGCAGTGATTGCATGCTAGACCAAAACTTGCTTACACGCCATATTTCTATCATAGGCAGTAAAACAAGGAATTCAACAAAACGGTCATCCTCTTGCTACAGCTCACAGGTCCTACAGGTGTCATGAGTGCAATCCACCACTACACCCTTTCAGGGATATGCTCATGGAGGCATGGGGGCCTCGCTCCCCCCAATAATTCCAAATTTGCAAGAAACTTGACCAAAAGTTAGCCAGGCTGCCAAGAAGGTTGGCCACAGTATTTTCTTTGACCTTTTGTTTTTCATAACAATTTAATAACAATAGCTGGTTCCCCCCCAACATGAGCATTCAGTTCCAATTTATTACTCCTTTCGATACAGTATTTACTGCTTGCAATCACAAGCATTTTCTTCTGGTTTTCAAGAGTTGCTACTTTTCCATGCTGTTCTGTTACAATTCTGGTGTAAAGAGGGCTTAGCCAAAGTATAGGGCATGGCTTAAGAACCCGTCCTTCCTCATTACTCCAATACCCCCTTTCCTTTGAAGCAACTCCAGCTGCCACGCCCATCATGTCGGCAAGCTGTCAGTTCACACATTCCAGCGGAGGTCCTCTCGGTGTCCCTGGTTGAGTGCAATGAACATCCACTTTTATTTAATTTCTGTTCATTTTGGCATGAAGCTCATTTCATAGCGATTGCCATTTCTTTGATATCTTGTTCGTTGATTTCGCTTCAACTTACAAGGGTCGCTCTAACCACTTAATTATATGTGATAATGGTCGAATCTTTTATTGAAAAGCATTATGGTATACTATGAGAACAATGGGCCGCCAGCAACTTTTTCACAAATCCAACTTCAAATTCAAATATGAAAATGTAAGTTATGCTTTTGAAATGAAAATAAAAGTTTGATATGTAAAATAAAAAAATACTATATTTTTAAATAAATAATAAAATCAAAAGAAACTTAAACTTAATAAAAGTTAGTTTTTGAATGAAATCAATGGGCCAGCACATTCTAGTACTTTGTTCAAGAAAAATTAAGAAACTTTAAATATCAATTTGCATAAAACAGAGTACAT
>OLMO02000009.1:5599288-5615250 GCA_900291935.2 Cassiopea xamachana | reverse complement strand
GAATTAAGCCCTCGAGTTCCCCTAGCAAGTTTGCTGAGCGGCGTAAACGATTCTTCGCGATTGATACGATAGCCGACAACACCATTCGAAAGTCTTGTTCTTTTCCAGATACCAAATAAATGCTCATTTTGCGCTGTAGATCTTTTGCGTCATTATTCCGACCAGGTAATGGGATAACAACGTTGTCTCGATCGACAAGAGTCTCTCGCACTGGTGTATCAAGAACATCAAGAATCCAGCTATTCATTGAAATCCATTCAGAAATCTTCTCCAACCCCTCGAAATGCCGGCGTAAGAGTCGAAACTTACAGACATCACCCGAATTAATATACTCCCTATTAGAGAAAAGAGTGTCTGTAATTTCTATACATTTTTTAAAATGTTAAAACAAAGACTATCAACTTGATCTAAAACCTATATTATTGAGGATAAATTTATTGCTTACGCACCACTAACAATCATTATTTTAACCATCACTCAACAAAAAGGGGCTATTTCCATGCACTTCAGAGCAAACTTCAGTGCTAAGGAAGCGGTTGAAGGGAATTAGATTAAAAGGAAAGCTCTCTCCACCCTATACGTTTGACGTGTTTTCAAACTTAACATTTGACAAGAGGAGTCACTTTGTAAAGCACAAAATAAGTCGAATCATCAACCGCTTTACAAACTTCACTTCTGGTCTTATAGTCAACCTGGGGTGCTGAAATATTATGATGAGGAGGGATCTCTGAGCTGCATGCTGGATAAAGAATTTCAAACGTGATCTTCTAAATGAATCAATTAAGTCCTAATGCCAGCAATAGCCGTGACATTACCGGCTCCGTTCTCATGATATCATGTAGAAATTGCTACTTGTAATTTGCAAAAAATGTTAAACCCACACCAGTTCTCCACAATAGGTCTTCAACAAACCATTTTCTTTCAGAGCGGGGCGAAGAAGAATAAAGATGGCTTCCACGCATACCTACTTCTTAAGTGCAATGACCAACTCAGACCTTCCACTCTACACTTAACAATTTTTTTCAGGAATTTATGACACTTTTTGCTTATTTTTTTGGACATTTTAGGAAATTATTCAGTGATTTTAAAGACATTGTATGACATAATTTACATTGTTCATTTGTCAGCTGAAATATTTTTTAACTTTCTGTACGAGATTTCATTATTCTTTATTTTTTAAAAAGTTACAGTCGAGGTATCAATCGTTTGCAAAAGGGCTAATGAAATAATTACGTCACCACTTTGTATGATATTTTCTGAAAAAATTTAAAAATTCTATTTATATGATGTTCTATGATTTTATGACAGAGTGGGGGGGCCTGATATCTTAACACAAATGTGACACATCAGGGGTGGGGAACCTTTTTGGCTGGGAGAGCCACAAAAGCTTCATATTTAAAAATAGATTTCCATGGGAGCCATAAAATTGGGTATTGGTGTTGCATGGGACCACAATATCTTCTAATTCGACACTAACTTGGCGAATCTGACTATATGACAACTGAAGACAACACCAATGGTAACTTTGGAAAGCGTTTCTAGAGGTATTCACTGTCTTGTAATACTTTGATGAAAGTCTTCNCTAAGATGTGTCTACGAGCCTGATGCAGTCTTGAAAAGAGCCACATGTGGCACGCAATCCATATGTTCCCGACAGCTGTTATACATTATCCAATACCGAGAGCCTCTCAGAGGGACAGGGACAAATTGCCCCATGATCTCAAAGCCTAAGAGGCCTCATAAATCAAATAGCCTCTAGGTCTAGGGACGCTCATGAGCTTAGACACGCAGCAATTTTCTGGGATTGATACCCAGGCTATTTGTTTTTCTGCTCGCTTACCTCATAGAGGGTCCCATGTTTCCCTTTTGCCTAGAATCTCTGAAATCTCTTGGAGCCCCTGATACTAACATGCAATGGCATCACGCAACCTCTTTTACTGGGGGGTATAAAGCACTAATTTACCGAAAAAAACTGGCAAACCTGTGAACTTACAGACAAAGGTGTGAATTTCTCAACAGAAGCGTTTTCCTTACTTATTTGTTTGGGCTGCACTGATGCTAGAAAGGCGACTTTCAACATTTCTTTGGCTACGTCATGGCAAAACATGCAGTAATTTACTGACAAAAGTCATTGAATCTAAATTTATTAATGAAATCACCGAAGAATGGGGGGGGGGGTGACACCCACTACACCGCCGCTAGTTACGCTCCTGATAACATGACTTCTCTACTCTTTTACCCCAATCCTTTTTAAGCAATGAAAGAAAAACATTACCTGTATGCTTTATTTGCTTGAACTCTCTCCGTTGATCGATTTTGCACTTGATGACATACACCCTTTTCATTCTGCCATTTCCACACTTTTTGATGGCGTGTGACAAACTTGTGACTGCTATCCAGGAATATTTTCCATTTAATAAGGTGGTTTTCAGCTCTCCTTGATAAGTCCTTGTACGTGAGTAGGACGCAGTCGACAAGATCTGCTTCGGAAACTTCTTCTAGCTTCGATTTGGAGTCATCGTAGAGTCGTCTAGCAAATTTAATGTATTCTCGCAACTGCTTCCTTCCAAATCGATGTAGCTTTCCTTTGAATGTGAAAATAGAGTACAAAAGTCAAATAATACATAAATAAAGGTACTAAAGATGACACATGGTAGAGGTACAGAAGTGGTTAGAGCGCATGCCTCCCATGCGGAAGGTCTACGGTTCGAGCCCGACTTGATGACCTGACTGAACGCTCGCTAACTGTCCACCCAGCAGCAAATGGGTACCCAGTGGGAGCACTGGGGAGATAAAGGCGGCGAGGAAAGGAACTCGTCACCCTACCTCACATGCCGATGGCTCAACATAAGTGTCCTCTCTAACAGGCACTCCCCTACGTACGAAAGTATACGGGACTACCTTTTTTCTAAAGATGACACAAATATAACTGCCATACTGCTAATTTATAAATGTTAGAATGGATCTATTAATGGAAAATTAGGACAGATAAAGTAGCTTGCGAAAGTACTTTTATCTTATATTATGACATCTCACATTTCGTTATTTGGTATTTAGACTCACAGTGTTTGTAGAAGGCTGTAGATGTCTGCTTCGTATCGCGTTTGTACATTAGGTATTTGGACTCTCAAGACTTGCGAAAGGTTGAGAGGGACGTCTCATATTAGCAACTCGTGAGATACGTCGAGGGCTTGACTGGAAATGAGCCAACAGAATCATTATAGTTTCCAGGAAATGTTAGCACATGCGTATATCGTTAGTTTCTATTCATTAAATTGTAAGAAGCACGTATATGTCCAAAAGTATTTTATATCAGTCGTTAAGAAACAGTCGTTAGGATAGATATAAGTAATACAAACAGTAATTTCGTAAAGCTAAGCACACCATAGGAAACCCCGCAATAGTGACTGTGCATTACGCAGCATTCCATTCGATTGTTTTAGGATTAAGGATTATTTACCCTTACGTCATACACGACTAGAATAGGTATAATAGAATAAACTAGCATTACCCTCTTATTGTATTTTATGCTGAGTAACGATTACTCTATGTCGGCAAATATGCTGATACATCCTAAATCAGTATTTCTACACTATTTAAGTGTATCCCTCGTAGAGAACTAGAATTGAAGAGAGAACTAGAGAATTAGAGTTATAACTATGTGAATCATGAGCTAGAGTTCGTAGGTTCAATGGCAGGGACGCGAGTAACCTAGCTCAGCCATTTGTACAGTAAAGTTGGAATGAAGATAAAAGTTAATAGCTATTAAAATGTCTACTCTCTCCACTGCGATTCTAAAGACCGTTCGATCATCAACGACGATTATGATGATGATGTTCCAAGTGTCATCTCTCGCTCTCTCTGCTTTTGTTTTAAATTCACGCAATGTATGTCGAAACGCTTGCTAGATTGCCTTAACTTATTTTTGGAAATTAACGCTCTAGAAAATTAACGCTAATTTTACAAATTCGCGTAAACTTTATGGACATTTATTTTGTGTGACGCTAATTTTTTGTGTATAATAAGATGATAATTAAAAATATGTCATTTTTATGAAAAATTCACAAAATTTTTTAACTCACACTAAAATTATCTGAACACGATGCCATTACAAGTACTACAGCTTCCTATTTTAGATATTCCCGCTTCTATTCCATCAGAACACAATCTTAATCTGCACAGAACTTCGTGTGCAATGCCGCTATTATACTTGATACTGTGGATGCCATAAATTCAAAGTCTTTCCACAATTTACACTACGTGTATTTGAAGATTGAAATATTTTGGTCCATTCGCGTTAATTTTCTTCGTGTTACATTCAATAGCGAAAATTTTCGGGGCGTAAATGTCCTAGAATAACGGAAATTTCCTAGAATTTATCTTTTAAATATCTACACCAGTCGTTGTCGCATAATGGCTTTGTTGATGAATAAATTAATATGGTCTCTGTACTGGTCGTTGCGAGTAGAATGAGACTCATACTCAAACTTTCTTTCCTACATCGAAGTTTCACTGAAAGTTCTGAATACAAAGTTGATTTTGTATTTATGTATCTCTGCTTCGTTAAAATCACGCTCATTAAATCAATAGCGCAATCAAAACTCTCATTCAAACATTAACTAGGAAGCATGCTGAGAAAAGATATACACAATCTCAATAATGAATATTTTATGAGCGACCCCCTCCCCCCCCAGAACAACAAAAAGGACGCTCATTTAGAAAATCTCATTCTCTGTACAGACACTTCTTCAGATGGCTTTTAATAATAGATGTTAAAAAAGCAAAAGGTGAGTTTTTCAGTTCTGTTTTAATTCATTATAGTAAGGAAGCTTTGCAATGCTTCTTAAATGAGCATCCAAATTTCATTGAACAATCCCTCACGAAAGGCCTAGAGTTTATACATATGTATACATGAAAAATATGAGGTTAGAGAACATAGCTTTTGAAAATGAAAGAATATGACAGCAACGTAACCTAAAACTGATACTAGACAATGAAAGCATTCACAATTGGAACAATAACGTGCTATAATTTACACTCTGAAAGAAAAAATCCATATCAAAGCTTACAGTAGCAAAACATTTCTATCTCAGAAAAATCAAACATGCCGATAACTTCAGTTGAAAAATCTTGTCAATCTCCTGTCTCAAACAAGACTAAAAAACTGTGGCCGAATGTCGCATAAACTCTAATGAACAGAAAACTTACCATTTATATAATGTTCACCAATTAACTGTGGCTGGAAATAACTCAAATATGTTGGGGTGCTTCTGTTTTTTACCAGCACATCCTCCATCGCAGAATACTTCTCCCCAAGTCTGAGAGTCTTGAATAATCGCATCCTTCTATTTCGTGCTTCCTCTGGAAATAGTGACTCAACTTTTTTGACTACACGAAACAACTTTTTCAGAACCTGTTCTTGAAAGCATGATTCTGTTTGCCATTTTATGACAGCAGCTTCACGAGCCTCAGACCAGCCAATATTACGGCGATGACCATTCAATTCTGGCGTTGGAAGCTCATCATCAGTTAATCCTTTAAAAGTCAGTTCAGCATTTAAGAATGGGAAAAATATGTAGGAAAAAGGCCTTGAAATAAGAGGCGCTCGATTCGCGAGCACGTCGATGCTCGCTTTGCAAATCCTACTGGCTAGATTATTCAAGCTCTTAAAGTCGATCAATTGTTTATATCAAAGATATGTACTAAAACAAGCTCACCACTTAACATATTTACTTTCATTAAAAGGTATAAGCAATTTGTCAATAGAGTCCTTTTTGATCTCAAGGAAGATGTTAAAATATCATGGGGGTTCATGCCCCCATCCCCCGAGCCTGCACACCACTGCCGAAACAGTGTAGTTGCGTGATCAAGCGCTTTAATGAATTGAGGTGCTTCATTAATCAAGTACCTAACATTTGCTCATTTCAAAGCCTGGTAGGAAGTAGGAATAGGGGCACATTGGGCTGAAAGTGGACATACAGGTATTTTTTTAAACTTCCTAAAAAACAATTTGAAACACAGATATTCTTAAACTTCCTCAAAAATAACATGACACAAAATTTTGGCAAGGTTAGTTCTCTGAGGTGTCTGACAGTACTCTACTATGGCTCTTTGAAAACTTGGAAGATTAAAGGCATTTTGAAGTACACAGTCACACAAGATTGAAGTACCTGCATGTGTTTGGGACACTTGTTCTAGTTTTTAGCAATGTTGTGGAAATTTGAGTGAAACGGGCTGGGGGAAAAATGGTAAGCATAGGAGTGTAGTCCCTTAAAATTTTTACAATTATGCCTTTGGATTGCGAGAGAACCCCTTTTTGAGTATCAAAGTACATCTTGTCGTAGATAGGGTAGGCCATCTATTGTATGGCATTATAAACTAATAAAAAAGTAGGGGGCTGCAGCCCCCCAGCCCCTGGCTCTGGTGAGCCTGTCTCTAGCTCAAAAGTTGATGCAAATTTGACCCAGAAGTTTCAAATGATTGCAAAAAGCCCCACAATTTCATAAGTGAGAGCTGGCTACTTTTTCGAAATTGCTGGTTGAAGAAACTGTACTCCCAATAGTACAGAATGTTGAAAAATCTTATCCATTTCTGGGTATCAAGGAAAAATTATGTGACCATGTTTGTCTCCAATTTTATGAAGGCCTTTTGTGTGAAAATGTGTTTGAAAAAATTATGCAGAATCAGAAAATGATGAGTTATCACTGAAAATATAAAATATAGATATGAAATGTATTACAACTAGTGGTATAGGATGTCCACCTCATAACTCAAAGGTTATGGGTGAAGCTCTGCCACAAACTTTAAAAATAGTACCCATTTCCTTCTCATCTGGTGCTCAGCATGTGAGAATGGACTGGGAAAGTTAAGCATACATGGCTAAGGCCAAATAACCTCCTGCTGTAGATTTCACTGTGCTAGTAGTAATGTGACCTAAGGCTACATGACATGGATATAGGCACCAGCTATGTGCTACTAATATTGGCAGGGATTTCAATTTTTTAATACAACTGTTTCAAAATTCCAATGTACACAATCATAAAAAAATTGAGACTTTGGAACATAAATTTAAAAGCTTCAATATTCCATAGAAGGTATCATGTTCCACCCATTGAAAACACATTACACTCTCTTTCTATAAGAACAATTTGATAAGAACACAAGCCTGAAATTTGGTGGAAAATCAAGAACAAATAAAGAACAAGGCTGAGCCTGAAGCCTTGTCATAAAATACATTTTTGGAAAATGATGCAGAAGCTTTCCACTAACAAATGGACATTAAATCTCCATTCCTTGTTTACCTGAGGAAAATGGACAACCTTGATGTTGTTTTTCTTTGATTTTTGCAAATTAGTTGCCCGTACCAAAACTAGATGTAGTGTTAACATTGTCTTTTTATAATTGTTTGTAAAGTTTTTTCAAATATGCAAGAGAGACCATCTTGGTTGTAACATTTGGCACTCAATAAATCAAAACAGCCAAAGTTATCTTGTATACTAACTGTCTATATACTTCTAAATGGCCTACACCCTATTAATTTAAGAACAAATTAAGAAAAATTTAGTCTCAAAATTTGGGAAAAATTAAGAGCAGCCAGCCTGAACCTCAATTTTACTGGTTCATATAAAAAAAGAGTGTATGGTGAAACATATTAGATGAAACAGTAGACTTACCCCAAATTTTCTTTGTCCTACCAACTGGTAAAAAATAGAATCTTGCACCAGGGGGTGAGCTGCAAAGAGTACACCATGTAAACATCCAGTCTGGTAGCATTCCAGAAAATGTAACATGATTCCTTTCTTCAAAAACAAGCTGTGACTTGTATATCATAGCATAAATGTTATGATAATTTGCAAACTGGCCTTTCACAAGAATTGATATATGAAAATCATTCTAAAAAGCAAACAAAAAGATCATCACTGAAAGGAAAGTAGATATAATAAATTTGAGCTACAGCAAGGGAAAACACCATTTCTTTTCTATATCACTAGTACCAGCATAAGAATATTACTTGGCATGGGTTTTGCCCTGAAACAAAAATTACCTCAATGTATACATTAAGGCATAAATGCATACATTAAGTATTGCTTGTGGCTGATGAACGGTTCCTAAATTGTAATGTGTGCCTCTTGAGAGGCAGAATCTCAATCAGACAACAAGCAGGTCAAAATAGCATTGAATAGCATAAACATTCAAAGAAAAAGGAAACAAGTTTACAACAAGGCACTCCAAACAGTCTAATAAATGCAAAAAGAGAAAATCAGGGAAGGCACTACCAGGGGCTTGATGGCTGTAGCCCCCCACAGTTTTACCAAGTCCCTTGTAGGCACTTAAATTTCTATTCACTGTTGGCACTTTCATAGCCTCCAGGACTTTTTAGCTTTTTGGCCAATGCAATAGCATTTTTTCTGATGTCACCACTGGGGAACATTATGCCCAATAATTACATTATAGAGGATTTTGCAGACTAAAAGAACTCTAGTCATAAATGGACCTGATTGCATCCAACCAGTGTGCAGAAATGAAGGCAAATTGTCCCACAACCTCTGGGCTTCAAGGCTTAGGGGACCTCACAATGTAAGACTAACAACACATTTCCTAAATTCATATCCAGATCAATTTCATTCCTCTTGCTTTGCTAGCAGTGTTTCTCATTTGCCCTGGGGCCTTTGATACCTCTTGGCAGCCCTGGGTATAGAATTACAAAAATCTGGTCTATCAATACCAAATTTGTGCAGCTAATCACACTTCATCCTTTCAGGTCATTAACGTGTCGTTTAGCTAATTGATTTGCAATAATGCATGATACAACGGTCTGATAAGGAATACGGTTATTATCTGAAATATAGCAGTATGAGTAGCTGCACATACTTTGAGCCACTCGTTTGCGCCTCAAAGCTCGTAAATCTACTTAGAGGTTGACTCTCATTTTCTCAAATAAACCTTCATGGAAGACTACAACCTGCAGTACAGGGGGTCAAGGCAACGTTCTCATCAGTTCAAAATAAATTCCATAGAAACATCCCTGAAGAAGCAGTCTTTAACAATATATCAAACACTACACCTGCATTGCTAGGAGATCATTTTGGTACAGTCTACAGCTGAATTTCCCAGTTTATATAGAAGCATGATTTGAGCAAACCAAAGTGGCCTGCTGCCTGAGTGCTTGAGCCTTAAGCACCCATATCGATCATTTCGTAGCATTCATTGATAATATGGCACATTTTATTGAACTGACGTTTTACAAGTAGCCAAAGGCGCAAAACCTGATTATATTTATTGCTGACTACACGCCATATAAACAGAATTGAAAATACATTTGCGAAATGTGGTGTGCGGCAACAATGTTTGAGTGACTAATCAAACCTAACATTTTGTCCTTTGCAGCTTTCATGAAAAGCAAATAATACGATAAAACAAACTAGATTTTACCTTTAGTAGTCCTTTCCATATTCCACTATTACCAATGCACTCAGAGTGCAGCTTTCGCGATGTTTCGCTCAAATGTAATAATGTTTTTGCTGGAAGGAACTCTAATATTAGGCCTAGAACTTCTGGACTCAATGCCTCCAAAGCTGAGCGCTTTTCCACAGTCTTTCTCTCAAGCTGCTCAGATGTGCATGTCTCATCTTCATTTTCACAACTTGACATGTTCATTCATTACTTTCTCACTTATTTTGAACTATAATTTCATACACATTCATATTGCGTTACTTCTCTTGTCTGTTATATTGAACTTCTGAAGTGTCCGCTGACCATTTGGGACACCTTTGCTCGAGGAAGACAATATTTCAAGCAACATCAATTTTTAGCATGACAGATTTAAATCAGAGCAACCTAACTCATGACGAGCATGGAATTTTTAAGAACTATTTGCTGCGTGGGCAAACCTTAGAAAAGGGGATATGCTAGTTCAAAAATAACATTTTGAGTATTGAAAACTCTACAGAGACGCTTTAACAGGACTTAGTTGTGGAGCATATCGGAATACAGCATGTCGAGAAACGTCATTAGTGCAACCTTGAAAAAGAAAATTACAGAGGAAAAAGTGTGCACTTGTTATAATCACAGCCAAAGATGGTTTTTTATTGTCAGTACCGTGCAAGTTCTGGTATACCGAAAGTATACAAGGGGATCAGAATCAATATTTCGCTGGGTGCATCTTCAAGACCTATCCCACCCTCTGAAATTGGTTCGAGCGGTGAGGTTCCCCAGCCCTCTGAAGCAGTGAATTATATTGTTACATATACTACGCATTGTGCGATGGTATTTTATTCCTCAGGTCCATTTTCCATCCTGATAACTTAGGGGAGGTTAAATAGAAGAGGCCTTACTGTAACAAATGTTATTTCAGGGGGCTTATTAGAGAAAGATGAGCGAAGTGGCATAGTGGTTAGAGCGCATGCCTCCCATGCGGAAGGTCTACTGCTCGAGCCTGACTCGATGCCCTGACTGAATGCTCGCCCACTGTTTACCCAGCAGCGAATGGGCACCTGGCGGCAACACTGGCGAGATAAAGGCGGCGAGGAAAGAAACTGGCCACCCTACCTCACATGCCGATGGCTCAGCATAGTGTTCTCTCTAACAGGCACTCCCCTACGTACGAAAGTATACGGGAGTACCTTTACTTTATTAGAGAAAGGTCTAGAAAGACAGGGAGCTACTAATTCCGGGCGTTTGTCGTGTCAGGGAAATCCATTCCCTCATAAAAATGTCATGGAAAATTGGTCCTTTTTGCAAATTTTATTTAAGATTTATTGATTAATGGATGAAACTGACCCTTTGCACTGACATCCAAGATGGCACAACAGTTTAATTAACTTTTTCATCCTTTTGCAATAATCAATTCTGTGAGATATATATGGTTGAAAGATCAAAGGAGTACCAGGATTTAAACGTTTCAAACTTGCAATTGTAATGTTTCTTCTTTGCTTTGCTTGGTACTTTGAATTGGGGGTCCTGTTGGAGGTACTCCTATAAATTTTCTTCTATTGGATGAAAGGTGTGGGAATAATACCTCCATAATCCTAATGTCCTCCCATAATCATCTTTTAAGTCTACCCATTATTTTTACCATTTCAGTCCAGTTCATTTCATTTCGAACTCACTGCATACAATTTAATGAGAACTACAAAAACAATTTAAAATAATAAATATCTAAATATTTAAGATTCACTAACAGAAACTAATACAAAAAATTCGTATACTTAACAGGAACATCAAAATAAACTACCGTATATACTCGCATATAAGCCGATCTTGAATATAAGCCAACCCTCTAAAACTGCTTTAAAATGGCCAGTTTTTGCAAAAACCCGCATATAAGCCGGCACTCAACTTATCTAATTTTACTCCATATTTTTGGTTCATAGAAATTTGTTACTGAAAAGATGTAAAATGCTTACTTTTATGTTACATACTAAAAGCAATAGAAGAAATTATACATCTTGATATGAATAAAGAAAAAAATTTTTTTGTTTTGTTCTATTTATTCACAAAAAACTATAACATTTCTGTCTATAATCTGACATAGTGTTCTTACAAATAATTAGAAACCTTCAAAATCATTATCACTATAACCCTCATCGTCAGACTCACCAAACAGCTTTCTCCGTTCCTCTTCTGTGTACTGAACGTTGTCATCATCCCACAGTACCTCATCTGCGTCCTCTGGTTCCGCATAATCTTCTGTCTGAGGCTGTTTCCTGAGTCTCCTCCTGCCACAGGTAGTCGTCTTCAGTGCCATCTAACTTGTTGCTGATACTGCATTTCAGAAATGACTTCTGTACCATTTCTGTAGGAATCTCATCCCATGCCGTCTTCACCCACGACACAACTGTAGGCAAGGAAGGTCGCTTGAAATTGCCTTTAGCAGTCAACTCAGCTTTGCCTTCCGCCATCCACAGTGGTTTATATGAAGAGTAGGTTCATATAGGCCATCATTGACTTAATTGTTGAAAGCACGCAGCCACAAAATAACGCTACCTCAGTTTCAAAAAGTTCAAACAATAGGCTATTGTTCGCTTCAAAACTAGTGCTTCTTTTGACTATGAAAAGGATTTAGCTCATTTTCTAATTGTATATTCAGATGTACTATAAAAGTAAATGTGGTTAAATCAGAGTCAAAGCAAAGGCCATTAATGAGTTATAGTAGAAAGTAATGTAATGTTTGTAATTACAGTAGCACAATTAAGAGGGTGTCTGGGGGCAAAGTCCCTAGAAAATTTTTGGTGCAGTGCTTTTTGCTTTGGCTTAAAGTGCATCTCCAGAAGTTGCACCCCACATTCACTAGGGGGCAAAGGTGAGTTGTAGGGGGCATTTACCCCCCGGAGATTGTGTGCTAAAAAAGGACCTGAGTACAAGTCCATGAAAATCTCAAGCATAGATTGATTCAGAGTTTAATATTGAAAAAAGAATAGAAGAAAGAGATATCAGTACCATTTTGATAATTATGAATACTTCTATAGTGAACAAGAATGGTATGGAATAAACGAGAAACGCCAAGGTTGAACTGGGGCTTTAAGTAGAAATATGCAGCCACGACGTTTTATACATGCACATAAATAGCAATGACAGTCTCTAAGTCATACATAAATTGCTGCGAATCATAATGAATAAGATCACCAACTGGCATATGATAAATAACAATATTTTCTAAAAACACACGAATAACTATTATGATACTAAGCATTAACTTTAATACTGTGCCTAATTCTTGCCACATATAAGCGTGGATGGAGCCAGGTGCATTCTAGACAGCTCAGTGACGTAGCAGACATAACTTTGGGTTAGGGCAACTCCTACGGGCCTCCAAGCTTTTGAAACCCCAAGGGGCACCTCAAGGGTTTTGGCGAGATAACCTTTTGCAATATTTTGCGTGAAACCTAAGATCCGGTACCAAACTCATTAAATCCTTAAAGGCCCTAAGTGTCTTTGCTACGAGATTGACTATCGTGCACCCAGAGCACCTTAACCTGAGTGATCGACGACGAAAGGTCACAATTGTAGGGATAATGGGGTGCACTCACTACATGATGATGCCAAAGCAAATCAAACTGTAACAGCTATTGTGGCTCCTTATCATTGGCATAAACACTGAACCAAGTGAATTTCTACAGATAAGAATTCACAGGAAATTTGATCCCTGAGTAGTTCAGGGAGGTCAGATCCCTGGGGAGCTAAAACCACCCTCAGTAGTTTCAAATAATCGTAGTACCATTATCATCAGCTTTAAATTTGACAGTATTTTATTCTTGTAATAAATGTACATATGTGCATCAAATTTGCGAGAAAGTTCTAAGTCATCATGTCAGAACATTCCGCTTCAAAAGGGTTTCATGCAGTGTCTTGTACACCACCAGCTGGTCCTCTGGTTCCAGCATTAAAATCTGCTTTAATAGTTTGTGTGGATTGCTAGCTCTAGAAAAGATATTATCCATCAAAAACATCTCAAAGTTGTATAATGAATATGTGCCTTATTTGATGTACCATATTTCGCCGTGTATAAGACGCACTTTTCTCGTATTACTATTGGCTCTGTTTTGAGCGTGTGTCTTATACATGGTAAGATTGACTGTCCCATCATTTCCTTTCGAAAACAAAGTGATATTATGTAGACAAAATATTATGATACAATGTAGGGCACCCGTTCTCTTAATTGATTGTGGAAATGATGGAGAAAATGAGAAACCGGATGCCGATGACAGCGGAGAAGATCATTGTGACATTACTATGGAATGTGATTTTGTTCTGAAATATGCAGGGACTGATAAGGGACAGTTGATAATGTTATCCGAAATAGACTATAAGGGCCTGTGTGATGAAACGAATAACGAACAAGAATTTTATGGACTTTAAAATCTGTAAGCGTAATAGTTTATTTCATTATCAACATTGCAGATTGAACGAATTTAAGTAATGACGTAACCGACGAAGGCTGGGGTGAGAACAGCTTCTAAGGGCCCCAGTGCGGTTTTAGGGGGCCAGGGGGCCATGATCCCAGGCACCGCGCTTTTGATAACAAAGAAGGGGCCCCGCGTCTGAGAAAAAATTGATAAGAAATTACAGGACAACTTGTAAATACACTCGGTAATTTTCACACAAGGGCCCCGCAGATTATTTCGGCCCCAGGCCCCGCGATCCCCAAAACTGCCACTGAAAGGGCCCCCAAGCCTTTGAGACGTGGAAGGGGCCCCTCAGAGATTTTCATGAGATAAAGTTTATGCTATTGTTTGGGGTGGAAACATGATGGGGACCCAACCGCACTAAATTCCTAAGGGGCTCCGAGTGTCTCTGGAATTTCAGATAAAAAACAGCCTGTAGGCTGCTGTCAGGGATGTAAGTACCTCTATAAGAGATACATCTAGTTCATTAAAATGCACATCAGGACTTATCACGCGACGTGAATGGCCGTTAAACAAAATAAGGTTTTAGCATAATGCAGCGCTTGTCATGCAAGAAACATGATATTGATGCAGGGATTTATGGAATAGTGGGCGATAAGCAGCGTAGGCAATAACAAAATAGACGATAAGTAAACTAGGCGATAAGTAAACTAGGCTATAAGTAGAATAGACGATAAAATAAATAAGTGACAAGCAAATAGAAAATAACCAGAGTCTTGTAAATACAAGTGCCATCAGCAGATAACAACAGCTCCAAAAGTATCTTATAATCCATACCTGATAAAACTTGCTATGTAAACATTTACAAAAACAGCCATTAAGTACTGGCAATCAAATCTATCCATTATTCCTCCATGTCCTGGGATCAGATCTCCAAAGTCCTAGAGATAAAATGATTTTTCAGTTCATATATAATGATCTTGACAGGCAACTATTCAAATTCCAACCTATGTCGTTCAAAATAAAGTGTTAGATGACGACCATGACAATCATATTTGGCGTGCATGAAGTAACAAAAACAGCGAACTACACAAAAAATCCCTAAATCTATAGGAAATAAATGACGCAAATAAATGTATATGGCCTCTATTTTCCAATCCCCAATTTACTCAATGCAAATGACTTCTGCTTTTCGAGAAATTTTCCAGCCCCCACCCAATTATTCCCATCCCCGATTATTAGGTACTCCAAAGTAAATCCTATCTTCAAAGAGAAATCATTATCAACCTCAGCTGCAGTGAATCCATTCTATCTTTCAGCTAAGAGGACCCTCCAGGGGGGTCTGTGTTCCTATGTTCCCTAGAAATACGTCCAAAATCTCTCATATTCCCAAAAATGTTTTTTGGATGTTCCCTTAAAAGAACTGCCGAATTGCTCCCCAGAATCCACTTTGATCCCTAGTTCCTTTAAAAAATTTGCTCAAGTGCCCCATGTTCCCTTTAACAAAAACGGCAAGCTCCCTTTCCCCCCCCAAAGCCACTGGGAGGCTCTCAGTTAAGTGTGATAAAGAAGTTTTTAAGAGTCTACATCAGAATGTAAAATAAAGGCCCCGTTTACACTATACCGGATAGCTATCTTCGCACCGCGATTTTTCTATCGGATAGGGGGTACCATTTATACCATGCCAAAGCTATCCGGTAGGAGACACTCCGCAAATTAGGGAAAAGTCACTTCGGTCTGTAGGTGATATGAAAGTCATGCCGTATTGTTGTAACGCTATCCGGTATAGTATAAACGATCGCCCCATCCGATAGAGAGCATTCCATGAAGCAACACGACGATAGAAGCCGGTATAGTGTACATGGGATCAAAGATATCGTATGAAAACTAGGTGCTACCATGAGAATTGTTGCTCTTGAATTCCTCATTTCATTATGTTATTAAACAACTCTCAAAATGCAAGTTGGCTAAAAGTATATAGTAACTTCAGCCTCAATAAAAGTATACAGTTCAGGTAAAGAGAGAGAAACGTTATAGTTACTTTCACTTTGAAGGCTCTTTTGAAACCACTGGCAAAAAACCCGCCAAATGGTGCAATTAAGGAGGAGAAACAAGCGA
>OLMO02000009.1:5578010-5599188 GCA_900291935.2 Cassiopea xamachana | reverse complement strand
AGAGCAATTGCATGCCACGCCATGGGATACATCCAGATTCCGTTGCCTTCTAGCTGAAAACCCAACTAGAACAAATTAAAACCTTTATGTCATGAGGCTGTGAATGCTATAAAAGATCACATTGAAGCAGACTACAAAGCTGTACACAACTAGCAAGACAACATAAAGAAATAGTATTTTGGTACTACAGAACTTAACCAGAGCACGAAAAAGCGGCAACATTGTTAGACATACTTAAAAGCTTTTTTCGTCTGATACTCGTCAGAGTATGAAATGTCGGATATCGACCGAAAGGTTAACCGAAATATATAGCCAGATGCGATTACGTGTACTCGCATGTGGTTATATATTTCGGTTAACCTTTCGGCCGCTATCCGATGTTTCATACTCTGACGAGTGTCAGAAGAAAAAGCTTTCAAGTATGTCTAACACGTTGCCGCTTTTTCGTGCTCTGGACAAAATAAAGCGTACACATAAAAAAGAAGGGAGAAACAATTGAGGACTTTTTTGGACATATGCAAATATGGAAAGATCATGGAAATGAATTAATAAACGAAATATCTTCTACAAGGAAGAACTCTTCTTTTTGCTGACTACTAGAACTAATTGCTTACCATGGAGAGAAACATGGATATTCCTGATCGCAAAAATCCCGGGCATGTCAAATACACGTTCATTGCAGAATCTGGCAGCGTGAAATAGTGGGTCAACTCGAAGATTGGCGATCGTTCGCAATTTATTTTGAATGTACCTGAGGCACTGAGGTACTGTTAAAGAAGAAATGATTATTAGAAAAATACCAAATGAGAAAAACTAATGGAAGAAACTAAACTTGCCAAGAAACGCAAGCCACAACTCACAGAAAATTGTATAAATTGCCACAAAACATNTAGCAAAGAAACTCCTTCCTAACCAATGATAACTAACTAGAAGTGGAAAGATAATGTTCATTCTAACCAAGAGACTCTTAAACTCAACCCGGGAAGAACTTGAACCTCAAAAGCACCTTTCTAAATTCTACGCTTTTTAAGTGTTTATTCTAGCCTAAATTCAAAATTAATGTGTTCCCAGCCAGTGTAAATTTAGATGGAGACTGATGATGGACCTTCAGGGTAGAAATAACAAAAGGTAGACAGCCACCGATGTCTAATGTTTGCATCATACAAATTCCAAATGCTTAGGAACAGTCTTGATGTGTTTTGTTGCTTCATACATTGAGTTTGTGAGCATTGGAAATGAAGCACTTGAATGTTGTATTATGTACACATACATCGAAACAAAAGTTATCTTATGTCTGGTAATGCTGAACCAAGCAGCATAGGCGTCAAATCTTGATTGGCTAACAAAGGAATCATCGCAATATTATTGGCAGGAATCCTTCGATGGTGATTCCTTTGTTAGCCAATCTAGATTTGACACCTATGCTGAACCAAGCTGGTTGTATTGCATTTGGTGGTCGAAGGACACCACCTATTCCAGAAATTCTATGTCATAAATAATTCAGAGCACATCTTACTAAATGTTGCCAAATACACGTATCTTTTATAAGAAACATGTCTTTAAGAAATATGAGGCTGAAATTACACAAAAGCTAAGAAAAATTTAAGAAATACAGGCAGGTTGACGTTCACATAATAACTTTCACAAACTTTTTACAAGTAAATTTTTTATCAAACTAGAAAGAAAATAGAATTAACACCCTCAAAGCCTGAGCATCTTTTTTTCTCGTATTACAATTGCCTAATCTGGGTTGTTATTGTCATTGGAAGTCTCTAAATTCAACAAAAACATTTAAAGTTTGATTTGACGAAATATCAAGAAACATCCAGGCTGAAGTCAGAGATTTTGTTTCTTAAAAAAAAACGTTTACTACAAATGGAATAATGATTACCTGAACCGGACAATAGAAGAATTCAAATCTGCACATAAGATCGCAGGCCTAAAGAAAACAGATCAAAAGTTCGAACAACAGAATAGCTTCAACATTATCGAATAATAAATAATAGGTCAAAGTGTGAAAGATGCTTTTGCCTACGTGGTGCCTTCATGGCACTGATATCAAATAGGCAAGATGCTAATGATGCAGCGTAAATGAATAATGAAACAAAATACTTACAATGAGTCCAAAGAAAACTGTTGCCAAAAAACCACCAATAAATCCTTCCCATGTCTTTTTTGGTGACAGCTGCGACAGAAACAAAACCGTTCAAATATTATGAAAGCACTCAAGAAAATAGCTGAAAAATTAATGTCTATGATGCCTTGTGATCTAACAAAGACCTCGATCTAATAGGCAGCAAGTCAAACGATACTGACAGGAGTCAATTTCACACTGTTCTGAAATACATTTATGAAATGAGTCTCTTCCAATTAGATCAACGTTAACCATGACACCTAATGATGTCAAGGCAGATAGAAAAAATACAATGATGGAACAATCCTCTAACTTTCCAGAAACAAGAAAGGCAATCAAAATTGAAACTTACTTTAATAAGCTTTGTTCTCCCAAAGAAAAACCCTTGAAAAAAAATATGAATTTAAGTTCAGCTTGCAATAAAAAAAGTTGCAAGGTAGAGCCTTTCTCTTCACAAGAGACAGGAGAAAAGAAAAAAGGGCATTTTTCATTAGAGATGATTAGCAACTTTCATAAACACATGGACATAACGTGAACATATTATGCAAAGCAACTAAAATAGTCGCATTTATATATTAAGTAGGAAAACAGCAACAAAGAGATCTAAAGAAACTGGTTCTTAGAGCTACAAAATGATAGCAAAAAAACTTCCAGCGGTTAGTAATAGGAAACTTATTAGATCTCACAAACACTGATCTTAGGTATATACATAGTAAAAGTGCTTTATCGTGACAGTGTTTTTATAGGCAGTTTGTAATGAGCTTGGGACAATAAAGCTAGCGAAAATATCTGCCGATTAAAATACAGATCTTAACGGATAACTGCTCAAAAATATGGAGTCAATAGAGACCAAGCCTCCTGTTATAGGCAATCAACATTGAGGCAAAAGCTCTTCATTTCTGAGTGAAGAATATGAACAGGAAGGGAATGGGAAAAACGCCATAATTCCTTAACAAAAACCCTACCAAATAGGCGCTACATGAAGTAGATAAGTACTGCATATGGATAAGCATTTACCAAATATGTAGGCCCATATATCGTTACATATAACCATGGAAACAGGAAGGTAGAACCTAAAACAAAAACAAAAAACAACGTACTAAAAATGATGCTAATCTATGTCCCACTTGTAGGGAAAGGAAATGGAAATATATGAGATTTTCAAGAGCATAAAATCATATAAGATAACAGACGAAATATTATTTAATTCAACTAATGGAAAATAAAAGAAATTAAGCAAGATAGTATACCAAATTGATCCTTGGAAAAAGTTTTGAATGATAAGGTGAGACGGGACAAGAATTATGCCAAGAGTTATCTGATACCAGCCAAACTGTAGAAATCAAAGAGATCTCGGGTTCATATATTGGCAAAATGAAGACTATCGTCCTTTAACTTATCATTTATCTTAAATGTACTTTGCCAAAAGGACATTTTTTGAGAGACTATCACTCTTTATAGGACAATTTTATGGAGCAGAAACTTAAATCAATGCATCCCTATACCCTCAACCAATACTTCAACGTGGGCCCATGATAACAGTACATGCTTTTTACAAAAAAAATATTTACAAGAAACATTAGGCAGCAATAAGGCAAGAAACAGGAAACATTTTTCAATTTCCTAAAAAGAAACACAAGTAGGCTGAGTTTCCAATACTAACTTTGATCACATAGAAAACAATAGCAGCAACATTTATCACGTGTTTCACAAAATCTGAACATTCTATTTTGTGTCACAATTTCCTAATCTGAGTTTTTATTGTTATTGGAAGCTTCACGAAATTAAGAGACAGTGAAGAAACATTTGGGGGCAGATTTGACAAAATAGTAAGAAGGTAAAACATCCAGACTGAAGGCAGAGAGTCAGCTTCTCATAACAAAGCGTGTAATGGAATTTTTCTTAACAACAAACGTTTCTGCTTTACTGATCTTTTAGTGCCCATCTCTGGTATTGAACGTATAACCTGTTGCAAGCAAATTCTAAATAGTTACCATTGTGCTAAGAGCATATTTTCCCACAAGTATTATGGTGAACATATTTTAACGCTCTACAGCTAAAACAACCATCAGATTTATATTTTAAAATTTTGACAAAAAATAACAAGCAATGTTTTTCAGAGACTGAAATATGTCAAGTAAATTGCAATCGAAATGGATCCACTGGGAATTTTATATTCTTTGTTGTTGAGGTTATTAAGGGGGGGTACATATTAGCATTCTATACCCACTCATCAGTAAAATTACTAAAGATTTAAAGATATTGCACAACTAAAAACTGATGCATCATTTTGTCAATTCTTCTTCGAAAATACGAAAGAAACTGTTGCAGTGATGTAGCTTTCTGTGTTTGTCTGTTGAGAGACTTTCTGAATAAGGTGATTGTAACCAATTGAAACTTATTTACTGTATCTAAAATAATGCAGGATAAAGATGAAGAACTCACCAGAGCAAACTGTGTCTTGTAGTAATTTTTACGAAGGCTCAACACAAACATCATAATGCCTGTAAAATCAAACAAAACAATCTTTATTATCATGAATGCATAAATTTCCGAAGTATTATAGAAGAGCCTTGGCAATATAACTTAGGGCAGGTGTTGCTAGCTGCCGAGATTTTAGACCGACTATAGGGCATACAAATGAACAAATACCACCCAAAAACATTCGTTGCAAATCAGTCAGAACCACATAATATATCAAATACCACATCATACAATACGCCATGAGCTTCAAACAAAGCTTTCCATCCAGACAAAAACAGCATAGATGACAACAATGTGTACTGATGCTATACTAACCAACAGTATATAAACTGAATGAGATTAGCCGATGATGCTGAAACAGCCATGTAAAGATTTCCTAAAACAAAGCGAGAATTTATCACATGAACACGAAATAGTTCAGAACTTTTACAACAGAATTAAGCAGTGGCTGAAACTTTAGGAAGGCATAGGTTGCTTAACCCTTAACATTTTAGACATTAGGCTTTGTGGCACACATAGCAATAGCCAACAATGTACTAGAGAGGTTTGCTTCCTTCCCCTAACAAATCTAGAAGTTTCCACCTCTGCCTTGAAGTTGTGATGCTGGAATACTTTTTGCAGCTGATAATGAACAGTTTAAATATAGCATCTGTAAAAAAGTAACTGCATAGGTGGACAGCTCTTTGTAGATATGTAGTTTGAACATGAAAAAAGTATCAACTGCAAAATGCAATAAAAACATGTATACATACATACATACATAATATAAAAATATATAAATATATATATATGTGTGTGTATATATATATATGTGTATATATATATATATATATATATATATATATATATATATATATATATATATATATATAATATAATTATCTTGACCCATTACAGGGCTGTATCTAAGGCCAGTATCTGTTGAGATAATAAAAGCAGATAAAAACATAGGCTAGTACCTGTTGATAGGAAAATCCATGGAAGTACTCAGCAACCATTTCTCCATAGAAGAAATAATTAGAGCAGAGAAGAAAATACCTGGAACAGATTTACAGATTTATAGATTGGCGTTTATGTAACAAAAGACAAGAGCAGAGCAAAGTGGCCCGGGGCCGCAAGGTCTGGGGTATAATAAGGCAAGAACACCAGTAATTTCCTGCGGTTGAAATCCAGACCTTTTACTGCGCTGCTTACTTTGCTTGCAGAGGGCCCCGTATTTCTCTTCCATTCTTTTTTCCTCTTTGTATAAATATTTACAAAAAAACAGCCACAAAACGATACCACAAGGAGCATGAAATTTCATAGCAACCCTGTGGCCAATACACCAAAAACACACCCTACGGAAACATTTCAGAGGGAGGGAGGGCCTCAAAACAGCTAAAGTTGCGTCATGTAATGGGAGAATGGCCAGTTAAGTAGCATTAACAAATGTATAAATGGAAAAAGAAACAGATGCTACGAAAAAATTCACATATCATTATTCTTTTTATATGCTCATAATTTATTACAGAACAAGAAAAAATAACAAATTACAAATAACAATACCGTAGGGAGTATGCATAGATATTAACCCTACGGCCTTCACATACAAGGGATCATACACCTCAAAAATGGGAGGGAGGGTACTTGATTTTCTTATCATGAGATTTGCATATCATTAGATAAGGAAAGGGGAATTTAAGAATATTTGGTAGGATTTCTTTTTTTTCCCAGGGATTATGAATTTCCTCAACGGCCCTGGGCATAAAGCTAGCAGCTAAGGCGTACCGATGTATAGGGTGTGGGGTGTCACACCCCCTACTTTTCAATATTACCGACGGTAATTTTTAGGTTTGTCCGTAAAAACTGGCTTTGTGACCATCATTTGTCAGTAATTATGGGAGATTTAGTGTCCCATCGGTAAATTTCTGCTACATGCCGCTAACAGCTCAAGAAACTGCCTTTGTGGTAGTCCATGCTTGGAAGAAATTGGTGTAAGTGCGTCAATTCACGTGTGCACGCCTATCCGCAAGAGCGATTGCTCTCACTCTAGTGTCTCTAATAGAAGGGGGAGAGGCAATAGAAGGGGGTGTTCATATCGGCCAATTCTTAAAAGAAGGGGGTGCGAATAGAAGGGGGTGTTCATGTCGACTAGTTTTCAATAAAAACAGGGTGCTAATAGAAGGGGGTATACATGACGGCAGCTTCTCGATACAAAAGGAGTGGTAAGAGGTGATTCATGCTGGTAAATTTTTTTACTAAAATGTACTTTAACTTTCTGCGTGTTCTGATCACGATCGATTTGTAAAATATAATAGAAGGGTGTTAATAAGCAAGGGGGGGAGGAAAATTCTCCTGAAATTAATAGAAGGGGAGGCCCGTCTATTAGAGACACTAGAGTAAATATTTCGAATTGCATGCGCGATCCAAGGTTAGTGTGTCCGAAATACATAGTTTCTTGTCCCTGAAGCATGCCAAAACATGATAGAGTTATGAAAGCAAAAGCCAAAAGTCACTAGTGTTGCATTTACGACAACGAAGTCCCTATTTGGCATGAGCGATTGTACGATTGGCAGTGATGTTAGCACGTGATGTTAGTGAAGATCTTTCGCTCGTACTGGGGAACTTTCACCCGTTGCCTTGGAATACATGCTTTTTTATAAGAAACCTAGCTCAAGGACTATTTCCAAAAGTTCCCTAATTTTGGACCTCTTTTATCAAATCCTAGTAGTTCCTTCATGTAGACTTAAAGTTCGTTAATCGTTCCTTAATTTTCACTGCAGGTACAGTGCCATAAAAGTGGTACAGACACAAGGAAACATCAAAATTATGAACTTTACCTTTAATATTGGATAGAACTCAAGACTAATGGCACAAATAAGGTAGGAAAGAAGCTTTATGAATAGAGCCGGCCTCCTATTTCTTTATTATTTGCAGTTACAAAACCATTACAAATTGCAAAGTTCCTCAGGTTTTTTTCCGTTAGTAGTATAAGTTCCTTAAATATTTCGGCCGTTTACATGTAGGTTCCTTAAAAAGTGGTTCCTTAAAAAAAGCATGTAAGTAAATACAAGATCTCCCAATCAGTAAGAGGGGATTTACATTTTCTATCAAGCACCTAATGCTCTACTCTTGCATAGTCATGAGATTTTCAAAAAACTCAAACATAAAGAGCATCCATTGGCAGATACAGAAAAAACATAGCCCTAAACAAATTTAAAGAATTTTATTTTCTATCTCAAAAATCCCTTTCTTACTATCACCAATGGTAGGTATCTCACTAAGAGAAGAATTGAATGTTTCCTTGCCTTATAGATAGGGCCTCTTGTTAATCACTATCAAAAAACCTTGGAAAATGATATTATTTAACCCAATTTTACTTAGGGATTAAGTTGAATTTTATATTCATTGATTCTAAGTGCAATATTTAGTTAGCAGTCCACATCAGCTTTTTTGCTGCCAAAACTTGATCTGGATAAAATAAATTATGTATGTATGTATGGGCTCAGAAGTCACCAACGATGCCACTGAACTGTATTGTCGACAACGACAGTGATCCAGGAAGAAGAAGAATGTATGTGTATATGTATGTATGTATGTATGTATGTATGAATGTATGTATTTGATGATACACATTTCATGCCAAAGGATTCAAGAAATGATGACATGGCAAACTTTGCTGAAGCAGATCTTTCTAGGACTTTTAAAAAAGTTTTAATGGAGTACTCATTAAATTGAGGGAGACAAAATGACAACTACAGTAAAAGAACAGTAAAAATATTAGTTACTTACCAACTAAGTGTACGGAACCATGGCAAATTGAACTTTTTGTATTGAATGTGGCCAATGGATATGATCTCATGGTAACATTTTACTTGAATAGCAAAGATCTAGCAATAGACAGGAATTTATACAGAACATTATAGAAGAATTTGCCAAACACAGTGGATTATTTGATAAGCTTCAATTCTAGTCTAAAATGCAAAGGGCATTTTCTATACATCAGGGACCATTCATTTTTATGCCTCAGGTTGGGACTGAAGAGAAATGCTTATTTGGGTAATAATTTTTGTTACCTAACCTAGTGCACTATAAATATAATAGTTAACCAACCAATATAGAGCTATTAAAAGTATGCTACCTAACCTCTATAAGACAAAAAAATGATAAACCCAACCTTACAGCTGCCTGAAAAATCATTTACCCAACCTATTTCTCATCAGCCCCAACCTGAGGCATAAATAATGGGTGGTCCCTTGGGTGGAATATGTGGCAATTAATAAACTATATGGCAAGCAACAGAAAACCATGTGAACTAAATTCTTTTACTCTTGGATATATGCCAGACTAAATGAAAAGTTCACCGAAGTGGAAAGCTTTAGTAAATGACTGTTATATAATGCCCGCTGCGCGTGCATATCTGCAATTTAGCCTTGGAAAGACAAGAAGTACCCCCACTTGCATGCATGAATTGATGACAACACATGTTGCTGTGAAGGACCATGTCACCCCCTATCACATAGTTTTGCATAAATATAAGACTATATGATACAAGAATATAAGATATTAACACAAGAAATAATTGAAGAAAAGAAATTAATATAAGAAATTTATTCATATGATTTCCTTTTTGTCCGTCATGTTCTGTGACTGAAATTGTCCATAGATTCAAGACAACAATGCTGTACAAAGCTTTCCATAGATTTAAGATAACCAGAAATTAAGCACTTATCCATATCCTAGTTTAACGATGCTATAAACAAACATATAATATAGCAAGAAGGTAAAAGTAAAGCAGGAGTCTTGTATGCTTTCATACATAGGGAGGTACTTGTTGGGGACCAGGACACAATTTGCAAGTGAGGTAGGGTGGCCATTTCCATTCCTCACCACCTTTATCTACCTAATGTATCCACCAGGTACCCATTTGCTGTTTGGTAGAAAGACAGCAAGCACTCAGATGTAAGGCTGGTGTGTGGCTCAATCCATATGCCTTCTGAATAGTATACAAGCAATTGAACTGTTATGCTACTCCCCTCATAATTTTCAAACCCTAACATAATTATGAATTACTAACGATATTAGGGAGATATAGAAATGTTGCCCCACAATGATACTAACAATATAATTTATTGCAAAATGTTACAAACACCATCATCATTACCACTAGCACCAACATTATTGCTATCAATCATCATCATTATCCTTACTGATATCATCCCTATTTATGAAAGCTATCAATTCAATCTTAGGGATTTTGGTCACTGATTTTCCAGCCATTTTGATTCCTAGCATCCCTTCCTAACCCCACAATTCTCATCCTTTTCTACTTGCATAATCAGTTTCCTTTTCAGTCTTCTTAATGGTCTCTTTCCTTCAGAAGAAAGCTTAAAGCTATTTCCAAATGCCTTTGTTATATCTTCTCACTGCCTTATAAACAACACATCTTCACCAAATGTACCATTACTTAGTGCATTGGTCTTCAACCTTTTTGCTGGAGCTGAACCCCAAGGAAATTTTCCAGTGGTTTGAGGAACTGTTGTTCACATATCTGTACTGTTGATCATAGCATTTGTATAACTTATGGCGCAACCCTTTGACTGTGTTGGTGGAGCCCTAAGGTTCTGAAGAGCCCCTGTTGAAAACCACTGGCTTAGTGAATCAAACTATAATGCTGGTTCTACAATGCAACTGAATCAATCAAAAAGAGCCTTACCAGAAATAATATAGCCAAGGGTCCCATCTTGACAATAACTCCAAAACCTCCTATCATCAGTAAAGTGAAAGTTGATCGAATCCACCAATTTTTCCATCTAAATGCATCACCAAAAAACCATATCAAGGCAAAAGCTGTACAATAGCAGGTGATAATTTTAAAAAATTTTCACAAGGGGAACACATCATAAAGCCTTTTAATGGCAGTATAAAGCAAACAAGGGTAGTATCAGCATTATTTCTTGGGGATGTCAGGTCTTAGGTTGCTCATCAGGGAAGTCAGGTCCTGGGTTGCTGATTATAGAATTAAGGCTGACGTAAAATATTTACTATATCTACATAGAATCTGCCAAGTAGGCAGCTGAATATCTACATTCTGACAACTAGCTTGAAGATCTACAATCCATGGGGTGTCACAATCCTGACCCCCCTCCAAAGCACTGCCCCTGGATGCAACAAAGGATTGTAAATAAAACACTAACAAAGATGAGCCATAAATAGAACTCATGCACAATATGAGTGTGTAAACCAAATAAAATATACTGAGAAAACAAAAAAATTGAAATATTCCTAGTAGATATGCTCATGACAAAAACACACTTGACAGAATAACTACAGGAAACAGCCTTGATGAAAACATGTATTAACAAAAATTAAAATTAAGGAAGGAATAGGAAACTCTATTGAAAGAAAACTTGGTAAACTAAAACACACATACACCTCAAAATCCCGATGCCATTATATATCCTGGATGTGATACAATACAATATATTTTGAAAATTTGCTCAAAGTATACATTCTGACTTAATAAATTCTCAAAAGTCAAGACAACTGAAACATTGACTTACTTTGGGTTCATCTTTGCAAACAGATCTTCAAAGCTACCATTTTTGTCACCATTTGTGGCCTAAAATTAGAATACAAACATCACTCAAAAGAATAAACAATATCACCAACAACTCTATTAGAGTTTTGATTAAAGCTCACTTGTTTCACCTTAATATTCCTAATGACCATTGCTATTATCAGTTGCAGAGAGTTAGATGTGAATTTAAAGATGCCAGTTGTACTAATGTAGTAGAACAGCAATTAACCATGCCAAATGAAGTCCAAACATCAAGTCCAAAGGTTGGCATGATACCCATTGATTTACATTGATCATGGTACCACATGTTGATTGCTTTGCATCAAAATTGATGAAGAAGACTACTACAATACAATTTTATGGCAAAATAAGATAATTTTCATGCCCATGAATAATGCAAGCAATTTTTGAGAGATTAGCAAAACATATCTCCCTTAAGGATGCAAAAATATCACATCCATAATTGTATTTTGCCTCCTCATGCAGATTTACCTGATGGGGTGATTGCTATTGATAGAGTTCTTATGAAAAATGCAAGTACTGCTTTGTTTATACATGTAAACTGCATTTACAAATTTGTAGAAATTGTAGTCCAAATACAATGGAGTATACATCTAGTTCATTTCTATGAATAACAGGTTGCATATTATGAATGATTTTTAAATCGTATTTAACATCTGCCTATGATCATCTACAAATGAATTCAAAGGAATCTTCCTTACAAAATCCCTGAATTTCAATAACACATAATCTGATAAACTTGTAGAAAGGCGTGGTATAGCACACCCGTAAACTATTCTCGAGAATTTTGCTATGTGTGAAAAAACAAACAGTTAAATGGGGAAGAGTTCTTTTTCCATAACTAGATCCTCAATATGTACTTTTGACTATTAACACAGTATGAAATTCCGTTACAAGGAAACTCCAACAAGGACCACCTTTGCGCATCATATTGTATCTATGTTCAGGTTTTCCAGGATGTGCCGGCAAAATAAGCCAAGAAACAACAACTAATTCCTACCAATGTATATTTATATAAATATATATGTTATGATGTTAAGTATATTGACAATATAATTTATTTGCAATTTTTTGCATGGCGTTGACAACAAAAAGATTGCCTGACATGTTTAGATTGTAGGAAGCTGGGATTAAACAAAGAAACTAACAAATCATGCACCTTCATCAACTGTGAGTCAATTTCTGTACAAATGCCCACGTGATAATTCACTTCGAGAGTCACTCTAAAAGCAAGCACTATTTTGAAAAGTTTCTTTCAAGCCTTATATATCCCGCATGCTGAACCTACACCAACAAAGATATCTTTACCTTTTCACCACCTGCTTCCTCCTCCATCTTCGAGCCAGAAGGCGTCCTGGATCTCTGCCTTTTTGTCTTAGTTTCTGTCCCACTTTTTTCTTCCTCTGCCATTGCCAACACAAATTTACAAGCAAAAATCGACAGAAGAAGTGAAGAATGCCAAACGTTAATTCCACACGTTACTAAAGTATGCTTGATTCAAGTTGCTTTTGACTGAAGTACCAACATTCGCACAATGAGACGCGCTGCGGGGGAGCAAACGCTCCATCAAAGTTTCAGAACTTGAAAACCAAATAGGAAATGCACAATAATCGCTACTAAATCAATAGCCTGATAAGAGTTGTAAACAGTGTTCTCCTTTTTCTTCATATAAAATTCCTTAAGTTTCCTAATTAGTCAGTATTCTACTCATGAGAAACGGAGAATGTGGATCAGAAAAAAATGAGGCATGCCAACTCTAAATTTCAATAGAATGCTTACATGCAAAGTAAACTAACAGTTTCAAATAATTATTGCTTCTCCTACGTAGTAAAATCCCGTATATCTGAACTTACAATTTTGAAATGAGCTTATTCGTGCTCTTCTGTGACGATTTAGTAAGTATGGTGTCGGCTCTCGACACAGGCTCCACAACGAATGCGAGAAAAAGGATAATTGAGAATTTGGTATTGAATCACCATGGCAATATGTTCAGAACATAAAGTTTTGATTTAAAAAATACAATTTTTTAGTTTTTTTGGTAAAAAAAGATTGGTTTGATCTGCCTATCGCAGTTACCTATGTACTGTTCTTTGAGCATCCATGAAGTAAATTGATTGGCAAGAAGGTAGTTTATTTCTTAGTGGATAAAGAATGAGCCATTAACAAGAACCTAATTAAAATATCAGACTGAAAAGTTTATAATAATTTGAAATCACAACATACAATTTCCAGCTGTAAGTTCTTATCATATGAAGATTCTTATGTGCGGGTTTTGACATCATAGAGTCTTTCACTACTAATATACACAAAGGGTGAGGACTGGATCCCTTCAATTCGTAGATAGGTCTATAAAACCCCCCAAACTTGGCCGCCCTCTAGTTACTGAGTACTGTTATACCATATAGACTGTTCTCATACTACGTTTTAGAAAATTCAAAAATTGTATTTATGATACCAGGGACGGAATTCTTAACAAGTTAAGAGAGTGCGGTACCCCACATGTCTTTAAAAAGTTAGTTTATCATCCCCGTGCGCGTCATTTTTTCCTCCCGCATCAATTTTTTCTATCTTTTAAATTCGCTTTTTTCATATTTCTCTTGATAAATATTGCATGACTGGGAATTAGTAATATTTCATTCGCAATTAGACGTTGTTTTTTGAGTCACTTCGATGGTTGCATACCTTTTTCTCAGCTGTCAATTAACAAGAAACTCTGTGAACACTGCACACTTTTCCTATCGTCTATGCGCGGGCGCACAACATCCTCATAACAGCATTTATAGTTGAAATATAGCGTTTACTTACTACGATGAGGAAATATACAATCATCCAACGCATGCCAGACGTTAATCCCTTCTACAGTGAGTAAAAACAGCACCCGTCCGCGTCTAAACATTTTCGAAAAAGGATGATCAACTGATATTTTCTGTTAGGGGGTTTTACTAGGAATGTGGGAGTATCGGTTGCAGCCCTTACAAATATCTCACAATGAAGTCACTCTGGTAATCACGTTCTGCACCCCCACCCCGAATAAAAAGGTCAAATATTAAGATTTAGAGAATCAACGATTTACCGATTCACCATCACCATTAACAAATGGTTAGTAACAAGTGCTAATAGGTAATAATATTAATAAAATCAAGCAGTACGAACAACCCTCTTATCTAAAACAATTAATCTAACATCGATTGCAATCGTTAATTCTGATAAATTATTCAAGTGCGATGGCAATGTTATTGTATCAGCTCTAGAACTGCCCTGGAGTAAATGTCTTGTTTTCTCTTTCTGAGGCTACGTTGAAACTTCCGACTTTTAACTGTACTGGCGTGACATTCTGTGATCGTTCTATACCGTTCATTTTGCAATGGCTTACAAAGAAGTACAATAGTGGGTCGATCAGGGGGTTTAGGACCAGAAGACAAGTGACAACTGCAAATGCAACAAAATTGCCTGGAAATTTCAACATGGCAAAAATGGCGGATGGTACGAAGCATACAATGAACGTGATAGTGACAGCAATGGAGTGCTTCAAGACAACGAGGCTGATTCTTTGAGATCTCCTTTGACTTGATGAGGCGGCAACACCACGCTGCTGACGGCGTACGTGAAGCCAAATGAAGATGTACAGGAAGATGAGAATGGCACAGGTAACAATTCCAATATATCCTATCACCAAGAAATGGAAAACCTGGAACGTTACAAGCAACAGAAAGGCTGCAGAGAGCAGCCACACGAGTAGAATAACGGCAAAAAATTGATATCCCCTACAGTATGACTTGAACTTGAGAGGGTAGGTGGTGGCAAGGGCTCTCAACACTGCTATAAAAATAATGTGCAAAAAAGACACTAAATTAGAGAAATATACAACGAACAAGGCAACTACCGACATAGATTTGAAGTAAGAAATGTCACTTCTGAATAAGATCAAAACACCATACGTAGTTGATCCGATGGTAGACAAAATGTCAGCACAGCTTAGGCTGACTAATGTGTAGTGGAAGGACGACTTCTTCTGGACTTTTGTGTAAACCGTAATGATAAGAGACAGGTTTAACAGAAAGCCAACAACACCTAGAATTACGACAAAAATTGAGTAGCCAGTAGCAGGATCCATTGAGCTCAGTACTCTTTTCCCAGTAATATCTAAGTACAATAAGATCTCAAACGGTGGAAATTGCAATCTGTCTTGCAAAAAGATCAAATGGTGGTCACCACAATATGCACGATTTAATTGTCTGTGGTTTCTACACCAATAGACTTCACCAGCCAATGAACGTGTTTTGCAACATCAAGTGCTTTTCCAGGAATTCTTATCGCGCTCCTCCAATTCTTTTGCAATCTTTCAAAGCTAACACCAATTCTAATATGTGACAGAATTGAAAACATACATTGAATGCCCGGTAAGACTTTTCGTGCTATGCCAAATCACTTTTCGATCTACTGACGCTTGCTTCCTTTGCTTCTGAAAGTATCAACTTTACAACAAATAGGCAATGTGTGTCAAACATCGCAAATGTCTGCGTCTAGTTTTCTGTTTGTCAATTAACGACTAATGTTCACACCCATTAGAGATATTTGCAAAGTATTGTCTCTGAACCACAATTTAACCTGTAGCAACAAACATTGCACAAACGTGCTACCTCGGTTTGGCCTGGAACAGGTAACGCAGACAGGGTCTCAGCGGTGTAGTAAGAAAAACAGCTGTTGGTCTGGAGATGCAACGGTTACAAAATACGAAAACAAGAGCTGGTGTGATTTGGGTAAAATGGGAAAGAAGTGAGGTGTATCTTAAAGCTAAATGGCATGTATTTTGCCAGTAAAATCGCCAGGCCTGAATTAGGGCGAAAATCGAGACGAATTAATGTAAAGGTATTGTCAAACAATACAACATTTCACCAACATCATGATAGATTTCAAAATCTGGGCTATTTGAACTCCTGCTACAAACAGTTACGTGGGTATTTGGAATGGAAACTCAGAACTCAAGTCTAAGGCTGTAAGCATCGTCTGAAACGACGACAACTGACTTGAAAGTGATCCCATAATACATTGAGAAATATTTAGCGTAATTTAGACTGGAATTGCTCTGATCTATTGTATAAATTGGCAGCTGTTAATACAGATATCAAATATCATATACTTGGATGACATTCATAGTAATCAGCGCTGGATAGATGGTAAACAATGTAAGGAAAATTAAACACAAGAACCTGCAAACATCCGTAAACTGCTAAAGTAATCAAGAATTTGATAAAGCTCTGTTTGATGTATAACGTTGTGTATATCAATATTTCTTGAGATGCAAAAGCAAACAGCGACTTTCAATGAATTTAAGGCATATCCTTGATATTTTCGCCAGAAACTAGACATTCTAGCAGTTTTGAAATTATTAGCCAAAGTAGATGTCTTTGCATTTTGCATAGAACAACCAACTCTGGGTCTCACAAGGATAAGCAATGTACACGATTCATATGAGCAAATTTTCTTCGGTCCACTACTGAAGCTCTCTTCCAGTAGATTCTTTACGATTTATGCATCAAAACTTTCTTAAGACTTTCCTTGCAAAAGCTTTTAAGTTCTAATGTTTTGCGCATGAACATTAATGGAAAATAAAAAAGCTCTATGAACACATAAACTAATGATAAATCTCAGTAAATAGCAGAAGAACAATAGAAGTTGAACTGTTGGAGAATAATGAACTTAACATACAACACATTTCATACACACATAATTCAAATTTTTAATACGCTTACAAACTTTCCTAGGTCTCTAAAATCCAATATTGAACTTTCTTTATTTTGACCGTTTGACCAACTACTGTTATTAAAAAAAGGTCACAGAAGACACTGTGACCCACTCGCTGATCGCATTTTCGCAGGGCAATACCTTTCACACCCCTCTTTAAGTATCTTGAAGTTACTTCCCTGCTTGGGACAAGAAGCTGCGATAAGAACTGAAACAGGAAAACACACCTTTTATCTCTAAAAATGGCCACACAAACTGAATCTAGATGGTTTGCCTGAGTAAAAGCATGCTATTTCAAACAAATGAAAGATGATGAAGATTCTTTATAGAACTGACCAGTGAGTGTCAAAAGCTTGTACTTGGCGAGAACAATATCTACTCTCACCGTAAAGGGGAAGGCAGACACAAGCCATCAAAAACCCTCTGGATGGAAGTACCCTGGAAAATCAATAATTGTTGAAGGGCTACCCTTCTTAAAATATCTGAAATTGAATGAAATTTATCAACCCTGTTAGTTATTTTTTATGATGATGAACGACAGTAAACTATCCCATTTAAGATTTGCTGAGCATCCAAAGACGACATCCAAGGAACACATCACATCTAACCGATCACAACCGAGAAGGATATCAGAGAGCATGAAACATTTAAGTATCATGAAAGTGTAATCTAAAAAACAGGAAACTTCAGCAAGATAAGAAATTAACCAAAACAAATTAGCAAGAGTATAAAAATAACAACAAACAAAAATGAGAGAAATCATTTGCAGTACACAAATGATATCTTGAAACTACAGCCGGTAGAAATAAAAAAAACAACGGAAATACTTCTGGTTCCTCAACTACACTAAAATTGTATGATACAGTCAAACCAGCAATGTGGCCAAGTTAAATGTAAAAATACACCAACAAGATGTAACTTTCAATTGCCAAATGAAACGTCAGCAATAATGGAAAATCTAAGAGTTGAAATAGCCAGACATTTCTGTGTATGAGAATTACAGAGTTGAAAAGTTCTCTGCTGCAATACGAATACAGACCTAAATCCTTCTAATCTACGCGAGGGAAATGTTTAAAAGCAAACTCCAATTATCTACTTGATTCTGATTCACACACGCATTCCTCATTATTGACCAGCTGGGACTCTGTATGCAAAGATGATGAGAGCCATGGACTTGGATCCTGGTCCGGGCATCTGCTCAATACAAATTTGTAAACTTTATAGCCACCCAGGCCAACTGCTTGCCAATATCTTTCAACCTTGTAGAGCCCTAAAACAATATCAGAAGGGGTACTAACAATTCGACAGAACAGTGACAGATATAGAAGGGGGACCGGGGCCATGCCCAAAACAGGAAGATTTTAAGATTTAGAAATTAGCATTGCAAAGAGTTTGAACTGCCCAACGTGTCCGTTATAACTGTACACGTCCTTTCTAATTAATTTCTCAAACATTAACCACCCAGGGCACTCTCATTTCCACCTCCCCACCTATTAACTTTTGAAGTAAGATTTCCGTAGGTAATTTTCAGAGGAGATACTTTGGCCTGCAAGAAAAAAATCATTAAGAAAATTATGCCGTTCGCAGCTGATGTAATGTTTAGTGCTTTTTCATGCTGTGAACCTGGAAATGTTACTTTTCTATAACATTTTTGGTCATTTCCCAACCACCCCGTCTATTCAACCCCTCCCGCATATTACAGTTTTGGGCTTTTCCAAAACCCCTTCTATTCGGAGTGTGTGTGTGTGTGTGTGTGTGTGTGTGTGTGTGTGTGTGAGTGTGTATTATTATTTTAATTCGATTCTTTACAAATTAATTTTCTAGCTAACAATATACATAAACATACATACAAAGTTAAATACATAAAACTAACAAATTTTCTAAATTAAAGTTACACAAACGAACAGGAGCTACATTTTGAGTGTATTCTACATAGGCAGGCACTGGCAAGGACTGCATCTGCAAGAAAGTCCACCCCAATTTTTACTTAATCTCTTACAAGTTTTCAAATTTTCTGCTGATTTCGGCTCATTTGGTAGATTATCCCAAATCTGTGGTCCAATGGACATCAGACTGTTAGACCCGAAAGTGGTTTGATTTGGCCTTGTATGGGCTAAATCATTTGGATTTCGTAAAGAATAGCATGAGGTCTGTAATTTGAAAATTTTCTTCATAAAAGGTGGGTTTAACTTGTTAACGGTCTTGAAAACTTCAATGCAAAGGGCTCTTTGGCGAGAAATAAGCATCGTGCATCTATCTGACTTGGAAATCAAATCATTACACGAACTCGCATGATTGTTATAGACAAATCTCAGAGCACGTTCATGTAACTTTTCAATGTTCTGAAGAGATTTAGAAGATGAAAACTACCAGACCAGAGGACAGTACTCGAAATTTGAGAAGATAAAGTTTTGAACAAGAACTTTTTTCTCCTTAAAACCAAAGAACGATTTTAATCTTTGCACAACATTTAGCTGTGTTGCAACTTTTTTGCAAATATTAGAAATATGAGGATCAAAATCAGGTCTATAATCAAGGGTGACGCCTAAAAGCTTTACGGACTCCTCAGAGTTGATTATTTCGCCATCAATGTTAATTTCTCTCCACTAGTACTCGTTTGATTTTTTCTAAGCAGCATGGCATGGAATTTTTCAGGGTTGGCAATCATCTCGTTCTGCTTTAACCATGATAAGGCAACTCCTGTTTCCTTTTCTAGAGTGTCCACAAGATTGGGCGTAGTTTTGGAGAAGTAGGCTAGAGTATTGTCATCTGCGTAATTATAGAGAGTTGCCTGTTTTATGAAAAAAATAAATCATTTATATAAAAATTAAAAAGGATTGGCCCCAGTACAGAACCTTGAGGTACACCAGATATGACCTCTTGAAAAGAGCTATATTTATTGTTTATCCGAACACATTGTTTTCGTCTTTTGAGATAGGAGTAGGTAAGAACCAGCGCGCCTTCATCCAATCCATAAGCGTGCAATTTAGCAATAAGCAAATCATGTGGGATACAGTCGAAAGCTTGCGAAAGATCCATTAGAATTGCACCAACGAGAAAGTCATTGTCGAGGTGAGACCTCCAATCTTCTATTAAACGTATCAAAACATGCTGGCTTCCATATGCTTGTCCATAGGCCGCAATAAAAACAGAAAGTGTGTTTTCTAAATGTTGAATAAGTTGCTTTTTTAAGACAATTTCATTTATCTTGGAAAAACTATTGAGAACACTAACAGGGTGGAAATTCCTTTCTGCTGCGCTATTTTGCTCCCCTTTGTCTAATGGGCAGACTGCTGCTCTTTTAGCATCATTTGGAAAACACGAATTTCGAATGTTTGAGTTAATTGCCGATGTTAAAGTATTTGTAAGTTCATTGGCAGCTAGAGATACAAGTTTCGGTGGTATTTTGTCTTCAGCAGTGGATTTCCTGCCATCGAAAGATTTACGTAGTTGTGCAACATCGTTATTGAGTTCCCAAGCGGTTCAGCCCAGTTACATTAGCTTAACTAAAAATAAGCATGACTGTACACGGTCAGAAACTGGATGGGTGACCTTCCAGATGAACGACCAAAGCAGCTCACTACGCCGTCCTTCGCAAAGGACGTTAAACTAGGGGTCCCATGCCCGGGTGCGGTAAGCACAGTAGGCCTAAAATTGCTGAAAAAGCTAGGTGTAACAGCCTATTCAAAAAGTAAACAACAACAACAACCCAAGAGTAACTAGCACAAAAAAACATTCAAGCCTTATCAGCAATGTGGAATTTATTGCAGTTGTGGTTTTGACTTGAAATGGAAAAGGACAGTCAGCATTCTTAACCCATCCTTATACATTTATCACTGTATAATCGGCATTGGCATCGCTTATCTAATACTGCGACTGAAAGAATTTTGTACCATACAATAGCTAAAGGCATTCGACGGAACACAATGCAATAAGATAAGCAAACATGCGAAGCAAAACCACAATAGAACAAAAAACCACAAATTCAAAAAATTCTAAAGATCCTAACAAAATCTCCTCCAATAAAACCACTATCATATTGTACTTGGCTTCAGACAAAAACTATTTAAAGTACCCCAAAACAACAACTGCGAAGATGCAATAACTACAAAGCACGTCAAGCCTAGGCATTAACGGTTAGACTACTTTCAGGGTAAGAGCGCTTCAATAATTCTGCTAATGTATACATGTGAGGTAGTAAGACATCATTTCAGTCCTGCAAAAGCTATTTCTTG
>OLMO02000009.1:5511851-5530980 GCA_900291935.2 Cassiopea xamachana | reverse complement strand
CGAATTTTTTTCTACGCCATGATCTTCAGCGCTAAAAATAACGCAGGATATCAATTTTTCACATTACATGTCATGTGCTCTTTAACATAGAAACTACATTGATGAGAGATAGGTAAGATCAACGGCACGACAGAACGGACAATGTTGATCAAAAGCATGATGATGCAATTGAATGAACGAGCGAAAAGAAACTGAAAGAATTGGAAACGGGCAATAGCAATGCCATTTTGCTACTTCAATAGCAACCCACTATGGTGCAAGAAAAAGGATGCTCAAGTTTTGAGAGGCATGTAGTGGATGTTAATTCTATTTCCATTCTAGTGTGATAAAAAATTTACCAATAAAAACAGTTCTGTAAAGTTATTAATTGAAACTCAGTCTGCGTGTGTATCTTAAATGTTTCTTAATGCCTAATATCAGGATCATGTTTCTTATAGGCATAATTTTTATAAGAAAGACGTGTAGTAGAGACATTATCATTGGGATTTCAAATTCGTGGCCACCGACAGATGGAAAAGTATTCGCTAAATAATTAATTTTTAAAAAGAGTCATGGGACAATACAAATAGAAATTACTTTGAGTACGCTTGAAATTACTCTGAAATTACTTTGAAGATATAATAAAACGAACGTGTTAAAGTACGAGTTTTGTTTTTATTGTTAATTATGTAATGGTGTGCTATGTGTCGTTTTTGTTCCTGTCAGTTCCGTTTTGTAGTAATCATTCATATGCATACTGTTGTGTCACACTCCATCTCCATAGTTGCTGTCATCATGTCTTTGTTTAAAAGTGAATCTATTGTTAGCATAATATGGGTGTGTTGTCCATGTGCTGTGTTGTTCCTGTTATTAAAGTCAGTTGCGTTTCAGTGGTCTTGAAGTTTAGTCGCATACGTGTTTTCGTTATTAGAGTTTTGTTCGCTGTCGGAAGAGTCGTTTTGCCGTTTTTTGATGTTTGTTGTTTCCCGTTTGCCACCGCCGAGCATTGATGAGCATTGCTGATTGCTGATGTTGTAGCTGTCGTACTTGATTATTGCCGTATGCTGTTGAACTTAAATAAACTTGCTGAACTTGAACTGTTATTGGTGTTGTTTGCTATTTTCATAAATCTTTCTTTTATTGGTTTAATCAATTGGTTTTTGCATAACTGCTCTATTCACTTGGCTACATCTGTAATACCTGTAGTTGTACAAACGCGCGGCAGGAATAGAGTGGCTGCACGGTAAAAAAAGTGAGAGTCGCTGTAGCTGTAAAGAACTTTGGACACCAATGAACAGAGCATTCAATAATATTTAGATCAGACAGCTGACCATAAATAGTAAGGAGCTGTATCCCATGGATGGCCCCCAATTATGTGCAGGTCCATTATCTTTTTTACGTCATTCCAAGTCAAAGTAGATGGCAGTTTAGGCAGAAGTAGCCGACGATAGATCACCGGTAGCCACCGATAGATCACCGGTAGCCGCTGATAGATCCCCAGTAGCCACCGATAGATCCTCGGTAGCCGCCGATAGATCCCCGGTAGCCACCGATAGATCCCCGGTAGCCGACAATAGATCCCCAAGGGCCGCCGATAGATCCCCGGTAGCTGCCGATTGATCCCCGGTAGCCGCGGATAGATCACCAGACGGCCGCAGATAGATCCCCGGTAGCCGCCTATTGAAAGCTTTGATGAATCCAGGTCATCAAAAAGACAATTAGAAAGCATATAGAATTCAACATCGGATTAAAATTACTGTCTGAAGGGCAACGAGACAATGAAAGCTTCAGCTGCAAGTGTGCAGTGTTGTTTCAGAATCTTGCTCCAGTTGACTGTATCACAAGCATCAACAGGTGAGTGCTCGTTGTTGTAAATCGGAATTTAACTCTATTTGCGCTGATTCTAACATATTTTCATGAGCTCAGAATCTTCGAAGAAAACGCATTGATACATCGTACGCTTCATCATATCACAATTCCTAACATATTTTCTCCATCTCTACTTCAACTCATCTCAACTCAACTCACTCAACTAACTCAACTGATTCGGTTGCAAACTACGGGGTTATTTATTTCTAATTTCTTGGCAAATTCATTTAGCATAAACAAGTAAATTACGAATAACAGAAAAGTTACACTTGCTTCTAAATAATTCCGACGTATTCACAACAGAATCAGGGCGCAGCTTCAAGAGGTGCTCATACGTCGCGCGTAGCAAGTTGGCTTCAACTAGTGTAAAGAGCGAACGAACCAGCCTTGTCAATGATAAATGGATAACTTAAATATCAAAGAGACCATTTATGAAGTTATCTGCAAAATACGAACCAGCCGTAATCGTCCACACGCTGAGAATAGCTCCAAGTCTGTGGCCAAAAACCTTGGCCTAGATAAGGAGCAAGTCAAAAAACACCTTGAATCTCTAGTTGAGACGGGCGCAGTTTATATCACCCTAATGCCAAAAGGTGAAGACTCCTACTTTATTTTCGACTTTGATAAACTGGGAGTATCAGATAGCAAAGAATCTGTTGAGGACTGCATTGAACCTGATAGTGACAAAATGGAACCCGAAGAATCAAGGTTTGGAATGGACAATGTTTTGGAAGGGATCAACGAAACATCTCTCCCTAATAACTCTGCTTCAGGATCAAACAGGTCAGATTTCTTTGTCCTACTAGATCTAATCTCAAGTTTATCGAATGACGTTTGAGATTTAAATGCAAAACTAGAGGGTATGCCAAAAAGAACGAAAAACTGCTGGAAAATAATCATTTCCTCAAACTTGAAAACCTTAAGCTGAGAGAACAAAGAAATGCGAAAAGACCATACAAAGAAATGCGAAAAGACCATGGGAGAAAAGTCATGTATGTCCTGATAGTTCTGTGCCCAGTATCGGTTGTCCTACAGTTCAGCGTATTATGCAGTTACAGAAACACAACATGGATCCAAATAATGTATACGTTCATACAGAATCAAGCAATGACAAAGCTGTTGAAATGATATAGTCCCAATGGGAAACGTGTCTGAAGGAAAGGCCCACAAGAATGCATCTAAGAAATCCCCAAACAACTCAGAATATATACGAAATCCTACGAACAGTAGCGAATCAATTAATCTGTCAATTGTATCTGAAGACATTAATACACTATATACGCGATCTATATTGGACAAAAGAAAGAAGGATAATTACAGGCAAAATAATAAACGAAACAAACAAAATAAGATGCAAAGACCTTCAAGTTTTTTAAAAGATTGCCAAAATAATACACTGCTGGCTAAAGAACACATCAATGACAAAAACATTGAAAAAAGCAACAAAAGCGAAAACAGTAAAACCACTAGCAACAGCAACAACACCAGCAATAACAACAGCAACAAAAACAGTAATAATAACTTCCAGAATGGAGATCAACGAAGCACCACTTACATCCTGGGAGACTCCGTAATAAAGAATGTTGCAGCCTGGAGGCTACGTAAGAGAGTAAAAAAGAATGATCGGTTATTTATACATTTCTTCCTTGGTGCCACCATATCTGACATGACTAGCTACTGCCTACCTGTGATTGAAAAGAAACCTAGCGATATCATTTTGCATTGTGGAACAAATGATATGAGCTCTGATAAATCAGAAGTGGACATTGCAACGGAGCTGCTAACTTTGGCTCATTCGATAAAGGCGAAAGATATAGTTGTGATAATCTCAGGATTGGTACGAAGGGGTGACAACCTTGAAAGTAAATGAATCAAAACAAATACCATCACAAAAGAGATGTGTGATGAGGAAAACACAACAACATCAAAATAGAGCACCTTAACCGGAGCCACCTACACCTCAACAAGTATGGAGATGGTATTATTGCTAATAATTTCCTAACTATTTTGAAAGAATGACTTTTCATTAATCGCATACCTGATGAAACAGAAGACAGCAATGAAATAGCTCTAGAAGTTGCAAAAACTTTTCATAGCAACTTAGTTGAGGTTGATACCCCAGTGGAAACACCCTTTAATGGTGTAGACATTTATCAAAATAATATATATGTAGGTTCGAATAGATGCTCGAATCGCACTGTAACAGGTGGCCCAAAACCTAATGACATTCTCAATAAACTTAGAGATTTCCGTGCAAAAAACAAAAAGAATCTGATTGTTAGTGATCTGAATATTAATTCTATACGAAACAAATTTGAGAGCCTGAAAACTGTGTATGCAATAATCTAGATATAATAACTATAGCTGAGACAAAGCTTGACAGCACGTTTACTACCAGTCAATTCATGATAGATGGCTTTATCAAACCCTTTAGGTATGATCGAAACAAAAATGGTGGGGGCCTTCTAACTTTTGTCAGGGCTGGGGTTCCAATAAGGGAGATTAAAACCTACAAATTCCCTTCTGAAATTGAGATTATTGTATTAGAACTAATAATTAAAAAAGTCAGATGGCTGCTTCTTAATATCTATCGTCCACCAAATCAATGCTCAAAATTTTTCTTTAACGAAGTAAAAAAAAGGCCTTGAATTTTATCGTAGCAAATATGAAAAATTTGTTCTGATTGGTGACCTAAATTGCGAGCCTAGTGATAGTGTGATTCGAGACTTCATGGATAGCTATAACTTTACTAATATGGTGAAGGATCCAACCTGTTTTAAGTCGAGTAACCAACCTGTATTGATCTTATATTAACGAATGGGAAAGGAAGTCTAAAAAGCACAACAACAGCATATCTGATTTTCATGCCATGATCCTTATTGCCATTACGGGTGGGTTTGTAAAGAGAGGCCCAAGAATCTAAACATATCGGTACTGTAAATCCTACAAACTTGATATTTTCATTCACGATATATTAGCTAATGTTTTACCACGTCTACCACAGTGGTTAGATTATAGCAGTTTTGAAGAACTTATCAGTAGCATTCTGGAGAAACACATACCTATTAAGAAAAAGTACGTGAGAGCCAATGATGGAGCCTTCAAGATAAAAGAACTACGTAAAGCAATAATGCATCGCTCCAAGTTAAGAAACAGATACAACAAGAACAAAACGGTAGAAAAGGAAACCGAATTGTAAATATTCTTAGGAAGACTAAAAGTGACTATTACAGAAACCTTGACCTAAAGGATTTCACTGATAGCCGGGAAGTTTGGAAAACTGTCAAACTAGTTTTCACGGATACAGTAAAAGCTTGTCAATCAACTAATCTTATCGAAAATGATGAATTTATCAGCAAAGATCTTGCGATTGCGATAGTTTTTAATCACTATTTTACCAATATAACAAAGGAACTTGAAATAAGAGTAAATAAAGTCCATCTCTCTGCAGCTCATGGAATAGATGATCCTATTGATATAGCAATAATAAAGTACAGCAAACACCCTAGTATTAAGAAGATAAAGGAAGCATTGACTCCCTCCAAAACGTTTTCCTTTAGAAACATCACCACATTGGAAGCTTCGCAACAAGTCGAAAAGTTAAGTAATGAAAAGGCATCCCCCATTTACAGCATCCCAGCTAGAGTACTAAAAGAAAACCCTTTAATTTTTACTGATGTACTGAAAAAATGCTTCAATAATAGTCTGGATGAGTGCACATTTCCCACAAATTTGAAAGCAGGAGTTGTTTCAGCAATTCGCAAAAAAGAGGATGTTAACTGCAAGTAAAACTACAGACCAATCATAATCTTAACAAAAGTTTCAATAGTCTATGAAAGACTAGTTGAAAATCAGATAAAACCGTTTTCTCTCGGATTTCTTAACCCTATGCTCTGCGGTTTTAGAGAAAAGTACAGCACACAACATGCTTTACTGCGATTTATAGAAAAATGCAAAAAAAGTTTGGATGAAAGGAATTGTGTTGGTGCTGCTTTCATGGACCTTTCAAAGACTTTTGACTGCCTGAATCGTGAACTCTTGGTGACAAAGTTAGAGGCATATGGCTTTAGCAGAAATGCCTTAACGTTCATCCATAGCTACTTATACAAAAGAAAACAAAGAGTAAAAGTAAATGGGTCTTTTAGTGAATGGAAATATATCGATCAGGGTGTCCCTCAAGGATCAGTACTGGGGCCTCTCCTATGTAATATATATATTAATGATCTGCACATGTCCGTACCAGACATCGACATTTGCAATTATGCAGACGACACTACCCTTTATGTAAGTGACGCTGACACCATACATATACTGAACAAACTAGAGAGCTCTATCTCAACTGTTGCTAGTTGGTTTACAGATAACTGCATGAGGCTAAATAGAGACAACCGTCATTTTATGGTCTTTGGTGACCAAAGCAATGATTTAACCTTACACATTGAAACTATCCCAGTTGTTGAAAGTAGAGAGCAAAAGCTACTAGAGATCACGGTTGATGCAAAACTAACATTTAAAACACACGTTGAATCTTTATGTAAGAAGGCAAATCAAAAGCTCCATGCTCTTTCCCGTACTTCGTGCTACTTAAGTATAGAGCAACTGAAACTTACAATGAAAACGTTCATTCTATCGCAATTTAACTACTACCCTCTGGTGTGGATGTTCTGTGACCGAGCCCTGGAAAATAAATTAAATCGAATACATGAAAAGGCATTGCATCGCATCCCAGAATAACATAGCTGACTTTAATACCCTTCTGCTTGAATCAAACTCTGCATCAATACACAAAAGAAACCTACAGTTGCTAATGATTGAGGTCTACAAAACTGTACAGCATATCAACCCGAGTTTTATGAAAGAAATATTTGTACAAAAGGACATAACCCACAATCTTAGGAACAATCTGCCAATGCGTATCCCCAAAGCGCGAACTTCTAGTTACGGAATTGAAAGCTTGTCCTTTTTAGGATGTAAGCTGTGGAATAACTTACCCGATGATTTTAAAAGCATTAAACTTTTGCATCATTTACAAGGCAAAGTAAAGGAAGGAATGATAGCTGCAACTGTAGGTTATGCAGAAAGTTTGTTAGTCATGTCGGTTTCCTTAATTAACTCTATTAATCTTCATTTCATTTTACATTTGTATACTAGCTTTATTTCTCTTCTTCTATGTAAATATTTCACTGTTTTATTGTATTATATCATATATGGGTTGTTGTAAGTAGTAGGCTTTAATTAGCTGTCATACTAGCTACGTATTTATGTATCTACGCCTACTGTAAATAATTGAATTATATTATTATATTTTATCATGTTATATTATATTGTATTGTACTATATTATGTTATATTATACTATATTATATTATTTCATATTGCGGCGGCTCTACTATTAGTCAGTCCATTAAAGCACTGCTAAGTTAGTCAGCTCCTTTCAATTACAAATATATATATATATATATATATATATATATATATATATATATATATATATATATATATATATATGTATAGCGTACTTACATAAGATAAATAGCAAATACAATATATACGTGAATCATTTTAGGCATAAAACAGCATACCGAACGACTAAATATCTAAATGAATGAACGTATAAGAAAAACATGTAAAATCAACATGTGCGCTGCTTGACATGTGACATGTAAAATCAACATGTGACTTCTGTTAGTATTGACTGAAGACACATATCATGTGCCTAAAGGTGAACAAGGAATTCATCACACAGAAAGCATTCCAGCAACACATGCAACTAGATAAAGTTAATGAATTTTGTTTCGATTTTGTGGATTTTGGCTGCCAAGCAATTCAGATCTCCGTAAGGCAATAGCACAACAGAGACAGTAGAGCTCCTTAGGGATTCAGTGAGATTGGCGCCCATCTTAATTTTCACTCCAAACAATGCGAAAAAGTTGTCTCTTACAATCCTCTAAGGGGGCCCATCTTGACCTCACAAGCTTGGGGAGCCTTTAGAGCTGTCCAATCCCCAAACTATGTAGGCTATGCTACTACTGCAAGGGTCATTATAATGGGTCTTATTCGCAATCTTCCTTTGCAATGGGTATCCAACTATACAGCTAAGTTTGTCCGCTTCTAGCATTGAGATATCGGAATGAAACTGATCACCGCAAGCACTATGGCATTTCAAGTGTTTCTTATTCACTGGGGCATTAAAACTACGTACTTTGAGAGAAGCTGCAAACAATACTTAAAGGCATGGACGTAGGAACCGAGGGGCACAGTGGGCACGTACCTCTCACCTCCCACTTTTCACATTCTCGGGCAAAGTGCCCCTTTTCATGTAACTTAGTTGTCCCCCTTGAAAACTTTGAAGATGCAAAGATAACTAGAAAAATACACATTTCTGGCTATTTCAGAAGATCTAAGTTTCAAAACGTCCGGGGAAGCATGCCCCCGGACCCCCCAACAAATATACGCTTAGGGACTAGCGAGTTTTGTCGTATTATTAAGTGTTTTGCCCCCCCCCACAGAAAAAGTGCTAAATCTCGCTTCCGGAAACCCTGCCAAGGTGCCCCTCAATCTGTGTGCCCCCCACTTTTATAATGCTTCCTACGTCCCTGCTTGAAGGCTAATAAATAGAGCCAGCCGTCGTATCATGGTACCTAGAGAATTAGTATCAAGTTGAAGTATGTGCAGTAATAATATAAACATTCCCAATCGGATCCAGATTCCATTTCGGAAGAAGTGTACAACTGGAACTAGATTAAAGTCTGAACACAGATATATTTGCATAGCTATTTTGGTATTTCCCCCCCTGTTAATAAATTGCATACATCATGCTAGCAACTGCAAGGAAGTGTTTGCTTAAAACAAAGCAGCGGTGCGACATTTAGGAAAGAAAAACAACAAGGATGAAGACTGCTGCATCACATAGCATGGATGAAATGCGGTATCATACTGCTGGACAGGTGGAGCGTATCATTCGTAAAAAAGTTTAGGAGACTTCCATGATTTCAAACATCACAATAAGTGTCCCAACTGGACACGAAGAACAGAGACAATTTCGAGCTCTGGCTAGCTTTGGTTTAATGATTGAAAAAGGCTTCTGCACATAAGTTTGTTAACATAGGACATAATTTCCGTGAAACTCGAAATCTGTCTGTTTACTCTATCACTTCTGTAACTATTCTGATGAATTCAAAATGTAAACTGGTTGTATCAAGATGTACGTATAAAGAACAAATCTCCACATATGAAAGCATAGGAAATTTTTTAATGTTATATCCTATATTTTCCTACTCTTGCACTTGCTCATAAAACCAAATATCAGTCATTAATAGCTGCTACACAAAACACATTTCAGCAAGATATCAATATCGTGGTGATTTGAGGACAAGACATTTGCCCTGGCCCGTAGCCATGGGAGCATGGGGAGGGGGGCTTGTGGTAGCAAATGCCACCTTTGGGCAACAGGATACCAGCCTTTTGCAAATCCTGGGATTTTTTCCAATTTTCATTGCTGCTTTATCTGTGTAGCTAAGGAGAGATCTGTTGACATTTTGGTTGAGCTCAACCTGGTCTTTGTGGTATACTAGAAAGTTCAACCTTTTCCTACACAAGCATTATACATTTGATTGTGATAACATACAGTATGAAACAGTCTCTCTAACTTTGTACCACGTGATTCCCCTTAAATGCAGGCCTGGCTACGGGCTTGCATTTGCCACCACTTCATCCATACATTAATTCGTCTTCGATTTTCGTTTCCGTATGGGGCTACCTAGATGGGTGGTAGATGGTGCTATCTTTAATACATTCTAATCTTGTCAACCAAGTGTCCCAGTTGTAATGCCTTAACAGAAGAACTCCAACAGTTATCATAGAAGGCAATAGATCAATGCATTAAGAGAAAAAGGCATGGCAAGATGCTCAAAATTGTTAATCTTTCAATAGGCTGATACATACCTGATATATCACGAAGCACAGTCTCTCTTTTCACCAAATGGCTAGTCCGCTCCTGCATGTTTTATCTTCCTCAAAATCATCAGTTTCATCATTGCCCATCAATAGTCCATTATCCCGTGTCTAATGGAACAAGAAAGAATCCAACAAATTGTTCTGATGTCAAGACTAAACTCTATTGAAATTACCGAGGAAAATATATTAAATGCTGTGAACAGAAAAACACGGCGTGATTCTACTTTTTTTTAATGAAAAATTGATGGTAACATTGAGCGATTGTGTGTTATATTATATCCCTGATATCTATGTGAAGTAGAGAAAATGTGCAAAAACAACAGAGGAGAAAATTATACACATTAATATCGCAAATAGTTCTGTATCAGTATCTCTAATAGAAAATAATGATTGAATCATTGACTCACTTTCCCGTCGAGTCTCAACAATCGTCTTCTGTTATTCTCTACATATGATTTTAACACTTGCTCAACAACATTTGATTTCCCAAAATTACATTCTGCTGCCCCTAGCTTCATTCTAAGTGGTCTTTCTTGCTTATGATCGCTTATCTTCTAGTAGGAATGTTTTGAATGGTCTGCTTTGGTGTTATTCTGGAGCATATGCACGTGCTTACTTGGAGTAACCCATGACGACCGAACATGACTGAGAGGCTAATAGATTATAACAGTAGAAGGCGCTAAAGCAATCAGTATGAAATCTAATGAAATATAAGGCCCATCCTGAAAATTGTAATGGCAACAAATTGTCGATGTGCCGAGAAATGAATTTAGAGCAACTTAGGTCCTGGTCAAACGAATCCAACATTTCACCGAGCAGCGTAAAACATTCATGCTCTGTGAGATGTTGGCTTCTTTTGAACACTTGTTGTACTGTGCTCGGTACTGCTCGATGCTGCTCTACGTTGTTTTATGGCAATCAAAAATGTTGGGAGAGCAATCGAGCATTTCTTTTGTTTGAGGCTTTCATTTCACGAATTCTATGCTATGTATGCACTGATGCAATAGGACACAGCGCATACATAGCATACAACACTCTAGAAATGTTGGACGGAATGTTGGATGCGTTTGACCACCCTGAGCAGAGCAGCACCGAGCAAGGCAGAGCAAAGGCGAGGAAAGTTGTACGCTACTCCGTGAAATATTGGATTCGTTTGACCAGGGCCTTATAGGTAAGATCAAGGGTCCCTTATGGAAATTATTTCTCCTTACTGAGCATTTCAAATTAAAGCAAGACTTTCTTTGTGAAGCAAATGTAGGATTGATATGAAGGGATATCATTGTGCTTATCAAGATACTAGCAAATAACTAAGGCTGAGTTTACTAGAAAGAGTATTAATAAGCTAAAGAAAAGAATAAAGGAAAGATAAATATTTTTCATGAGAAATAATACATTACCACAAATGCCACAGGTTTATTACAAAGTCCAACCATAGTTAATTATGGTCCAACAAATACGCCTCCTATACATGGGTAATAATTCCCTAACAAGACTACTTTACTCTGACGTCATAAGCCTCTTCATAGTTTTAAAGCACTTAATAAACCATGATAAATATGTATTTAATCAGACCTCAACTATGCATATCAATAAACATGTAACTGATAATTTGCTTTGCCATCAAAACCTCGTCATCGCTTTACGTACTTGAGAAAACATGTTAAATATCACTGTGAAGAGACCCCAGTTGCGTACACTAACACTTTTTATAAGAAACAAAACTACAATCTCTATCAAAGGTCCCTGGAACACCTAATAAGTAATGCATGATGTTTGATAATACTAAGATTCCTGTCAGCATTGGAAGATTCAAATCCCCTCCCCCCTTAAAAATACTTTTAGTATTGAATTAAATATTCCTCTCTACTTGCGAGTGTATTCGGGATTCTACGATAACATTTAAGCTCACAGTTGTAGAAATGTTTCCTTTATTTTCTAGAAAGCAGTTCAATGCTAGAGTATTGTATTCATATTAAACTAAGAACACTGAAAACTGGTTTCAGTATCTTGACTGTTTCCAATACGTACGAAAGTATATACCTCTTATTCTATACCAAAAATTGCTTGGGAAAGGTAGCACGAAAAATTCACCAATTATAAAATGCAAAACTGTGTTTGGGGGTCGTTCATTTGGTACGTACGCATGAGGGGATCGAACAAAAACGCACGACATGCGTACAAGGGAAGGGGGTTGATACATCTCAGTATGTACACAAATAGAGTCCCTTTTTTGAATGTATTTTGTAGCATTTTCATAGGCAAGGTGCTATTTTGTCACAGTATCATACTTTGTTGTCTTTGACGACGACTTTCGTTACTGTTTTATAAAACATTTGCTATGATTATTTTCCTGCCTCTCAATTGTTTTACAGTCTTTTTCTTTATGGAGTGGTTGCTTGGATATGTAAAACCATTCCCGTTAGAAATGGGGGGGGGGGAGTCAGATGGGTAAGAGCAAGTACGCAATGGGTGGCGTCGTAGTACGCGTACATGTGCGTAAAATGGGGGAGGAGGGGTAAAATTTAGCCATTCTGGTGCGTACATACTTATAGAATGGCCCATTATCGGTCGATTGCATTGAATGACCAATGTGGAAGCATTGGTGTCACTTATTCAATGAGCATTCTTTGGTTTAAGAGATTACCCTAACTTTGCTCCATGATTTAAAGTTCTAGACAAAGCCTTATGAACTGAGCTTACTAAACAATAAAAACATTGCAGTTACCTTGGAATTTGCCAAAGAAATATGACAACTTAAAATCAAAAATCAAGAACTATAGCAAATTTCCATTGCAACTATTTCATACTTCATTTGTTTAGCACAAATTTTTTAATTGTACACCATTGAGAAGAGTATTAATGTACTCGATTTTACTTCCGTCTCCCCCAATTCCTTGGGGCTTGGAGGGTGACTCTAAGAGGACTTTAGTTCTGGCACGAGCATTTAGGACCGGATGCCCTTCCTGACGTCACCAATGTCCTGGCCCCTCCCCTTTCACCCCAGTGCTCCAGCGTCCCTGAGTACTTAGCAATCTTGAAAACACTTCAAACCAACAATCTCTGCCAGATGTCCTTGGAACACCAAATAATTAATGCATAATTTCTGATAAAAATGATTTTCTTATTCATGTAGAACGATGTAAATCTCCTTCCCCCCCCCCAAAAAAACAATGTTGGATTAAGTTTTTATTTGTCAGAGAAGGATCTGCAAGCATAGCGGCTTTTTCTGTGCTTCTCAACACTGTATATAACAACATTGTTTTGAGGGGGAGAGGGGGATACTACTAAATGAGCAGCAGAAATAATGCAAGCGTTCCAAAGACTTTTGGCAGAGATTGAAGCTTGCACAAAGTCAATTGGATCAATCAATATTATTGTTGCTTAATGTTTCTTTCTTGCTTTAGGATACGCTTGATTTCTTTTCGAACAATCAACAAATAGTCCTAGAATCAAGTTCAAGTCAGTAGTTCAAGTTAAGGAATGTTCACTACCAGGCCTCTAGGTAGGATCCTTATAAAAGTAACGTGTATGCCTCCGACTTCTACATCTGGGCCAGACATAGTAAGTAATGTCATATAAACACTTGCTTTCTCGACAGCATAGCGATTTCTCAACGTCGTTGCATCTCGTACTTATAAAAGTTGCGTAGCTTGGAGACCACTCAGCCAAAGGACAAAGCTAGTAACCACAGTAAAATCTAACCGCATTGAACTATACTACGCCATAGATAGAGAAAATGGATGTGAGCACAGTTATCGAGACGATTGGAAGCCGAGGGAAGTATCACTATGTTGTTGGAACACTGCTGGCTATCACCATGATGAACCTGGCTATAAACAATCTCTCACCAGTTGTTTTAGGATACTTGCCTCCTCACAGGTAAGGGGACATTCACCTTTTACGCAACATCAATTGTACTTTTCTAACACCGTCCCTCTCCCCGTAACGCCCCGTACCATAGCCACATGTATGAATCAAACAATACCGTAGCATACCGTAGTATTGAAAAGGCTTCAAAAGCTGTCAAAATATCTCAATTTATATGGCGGACATTGTAGAGCTTCAATACAAAGAAAGTTGACCAACTCGAAAATTCCACGACCACAAAGAAATGCCAAAACCACGCTGAAATAGGGCTTGATCTGTTTTCTACTTTAAAACTAGAGCAGCATGAGGCCTCATGTTTGAGATTCTGTTCTGTTACGTTTTCATATGAAGGTATTGCAAATCAGGCAACAGATGCGACATCAAAAACAAAACTGGCGTTGCAGCAGCTGCAAAAGAAATTGCCTCGTGTGGCCAATTATTGGGGGGCGTAGGATTGTAAAAGCTTTGGGGGCCACGCCCATTAGATGCCTGGATAAGGAAGCCACATCCATTTTTCACTTTCATTACTACCCCATTTAGAAATTTTAATTTTTGTTCTGCCTTGACTATTAAGAATCTTATTAAGAATCTTGTAGTAATCTTATTACTACACAAAAAAATTACTATTTTGCACTTTACCGAATGGTACAAAAATACTGCAGAATTTACCAAATAGTACGACAGAATTGGAAGATGTCACACCCCGTACACCCTCCGATAAATCTGTCTATGTGTGCTACGCTACCATAAGTTTACTGTGCTTAGTAGCGGATAGCACGGGAGGCAAGGTCACAAAATGTCCCCAGGTGCCATGAAGTCGGCAAATTCTCGGCAAAAGTAGAGAGCCGAAGGCTCAATACACGATTGTTCGATAAGAAAATAACTTTTTTGCTTGAAGTTCAATTTTTTGTACACTTTCTTTTATTAAGAAAACATGTATATGTATTTTTTCTAATATACTGGGCAAATTCAGTCCCTTTGCTTCCCTGGATTTTTCTTGAAAAACCACCACTGGTTGTACCCTTCTTTTTTGATTAGGTGTTCCAGCATTGGTAATAGTCAATCAATTAGCAGGAGTACAAACCAAACTGGAAACTCGACATGGACAGAGTATGGGCAGTGTTTTGAAATGAAACACAACAACAAATCAGTGACAAAAATTCCCTGTCAAAATGGCTGGAACTTTGAGCTGGAGGAGAAACAATCAACTATTATGAATGAGGTACATATTGAATGGCCTTAAACACCCCCAAAAATTTCACTGATAAAAAGGTCTTCATCGGATGGCTAATTTCTCTTTGCTTAGCTATCGAGTTTGACTAGGAACAGACATGAGTTTACATGGGAGTTCGTGCAGGATTCTGATATGCAAATTCAAGGAGTTTTCAAGTACTAATCAAGGACCAAAATAAAAATTTTGAAGGAACTCTAAATTAACATTCATAGCACACGCATGAATATAGAGGAAGCCCAAATTACCAAAAAGGAGAAATTTCTTGGCAAATAACGAGTTTTCTTGTATGATTCTCTTTAAACTTTCCATGGGATCTATCTTTTAAGCATTATTGTTGTTTATTGCAATAAACATTCACAAATTTCAACCTAAACATTCTCAAATTTTTTTTCCTTGAAAATTGATCAAATCCCTCGAAGAAGTTTGATGAATTTTCAAGGGGAAATTTTCATTTTCAAGGAGTTTCAAGTGCCCTTGAAGTGACCAGAGCGCAAATTCCTTGCAGACGACATAACAGCAGGCTGAAACACAATGTTATCGTAAACATCCATCGTAAATTCTTCGAAAGGTTTCTTGAAACCACCCTGATTTTAAACTTTTCTTTCTAAATGGCATCAAACGCATACTACTTCATGTAAACATACCAGAATTGCATCCCGTCTGACCGAGTTTCCCGGCTACATGTAGACACTGGGAAGTTAATTATCTCAACAAGCTGGGAAACTCATCTTGCTGAGAAACTCTACTCTATGTAAACAGGCCCTAACTTGCTTTAGGATCTGATATGTCGACAATTCAATTATGTGCTCCAAACTCTCCATATTGAGTGCCTTTGCACGCCTAATTCAAGAACAGCAAATAATTGGCTTAGTCTTTCCTTGATAAACATCATTTCTATTTGTTCCAGTTTTCTTTGGTTTGTGACAAGGAGTACCTTGGATTGCTTTCCGTGTCAATCTATTTTTGTGGCGTTATGATCGGCGTCATAATATGTGGACTATTATCTGACAGATTTGGAAGAAGGAAAGTAATAATAATGACAATGTTTGGGCAAATAATAGTTGGCATTGCTTTGTCATTTTCACCAAACTACACTTCTTTTGCCATCCTAAGATTCGCACTTGGTTTCTTTATGGAGGTAAGACTACCCAAAGCTAGTTTTCTTTAATATGCCATATGCTAAAGGTTTACTCAAGTTGCATGTCTTGCAAAACTAATGATCAACTTTTCGTAAAAAACTAAATTCCGTAAATCCTCAAATAAGTCGCCGGGGGCGTATTTGCAAAACTGAAGTTTCAGGTAGGGGCTTATTGAAGAGGAAGGCTTACTCGAGGGGGGCTTATTTCAAAGACTTGCATTTTTCTAGTAAGCTGACATAAAAAATGAAATAATCTTCTCAATCACTGAAATTAAAAAATTACAAAAAGGAAATTTTACAAACGAAGCTTATCGGTCAAACAAGACCTTTTCATTATCATCACGACAATCGCGTTTCTTTTTGTTTTTTTGTCTTCGGTCAAAGGAATTAATACGGCATGGCTATTGTTTTATGGGGCTTCTGGAAATAATAAGAGACTATTCTTCAATTATGCCCCCCTCGGACAAGGCTTGATAGGGGTTTATTCAAAGGGAGGGCTTATTCGGAGGTGAGGGGTTACTCGAGGATTCACGATATGAACAAAATGCAGGGACGTGCAGTAAGTGCCTTAAAAGGTTATCATGCAACCATTTCGTAGACAATAGTTAGTGTTATATTCATGGAATCTTGCAGTGATGAAATAGTAATAACAATGATTACTAACAAAAAGTTCGCGAATCTTCCTCAATTAATGACTTTAACTATACCTCATCTTACGAGTCCATATTACGACAACGACAACATTAACAAACATAACAGCAACTTAAACTCAAGCTCATGAAAACTTAAACTCACGGACGGCTTACACTACTAACTTCTTCTTGCGACTTCTACTGACGACTGAACTACGCAATGCGGCGTTGGGATTTTATGGCAGACACATGACAAAGCAAAAGGAAAGGGTTATTACGTAAGAGTAATTGAAACATAAGATGACAACTGATGGGTAATGGCATGGAAACAGATTACTCACAAACAATGACTGGACGGATAAAAATAAAAACAACCTCATAGAGACGGAACAGTAAACCTATTGTGGAACATTAGTCTAAAGATGGTACAGAGATGCTTAGGCCATTCTTAACCTCTGAACCCTATTTCTAAAGCACTTGTGATCTACATAACTTCCCATATACATTTCCTATTTCATAAGGCATTACTGACCCATCACTGAAACTTTCATATTTTTTACAGAACTCCTGTATTTACATTAAAGGAAAGTACAACAACCTGCACTTACACCCCCTTAAATGATGAGTGTTCACCAAAAACAACATAAGTTTAACTGCTAGGGCATACATAACATTTTATAGATAGAACAATTGAAATGTAAATGCTTGTAAGCCATTGCCTTTCTACTGTCTCAAGATGCAATAAGGAACATTCTTAACGTTTTGTGCTGTTAAGCGTTACTTTCTCATATACTGCTTTAACATAAGTAAACAATGTGTATTTCAATGTGATCCCTTGACTTAAGTCTATATTAGAACATAATATTAAGAAGCTTGGGCCCAGCTCACTAAAGAGCACTTCCCTTGCGCAGCCGAAACTTCTTAGCACACTGGTGCCCATTCCATTTTCATGCGTATTTAATGATATGAATTTTATTCATACTTAGAGTTTAGAGAGTTTTGAGTCAGTGTTTAGAGTTACTACTAAGACTAAAAATTAGGGTACTAAGACTCAGTGCTACGTCGAGAGTTGAGACGCAGAGTTACTTCAAGTGCAGAGTTACACAAAGAACTTATGAATGAACAACTATATAATATTATTATTATGCTTAGTATTTTCATACTAAAACTACGACTGGTTCATTCGTCTGTACCTGCAATACCTAATTTACAACACATAAAGAGGAAGGGAATCTCCGTCAACTGGAATGCATCGGGATTCTCTAGCCCATTCCAAAGTACACATAGTTGTCTCTATCTAATACCCAAAATTAATACATTTAACATTCGAGCATGCTTTTTACAGGGTCTTCCAAATACCTCGTTTGTCATGTTGATGGAGATGATGCCTTCAAAGATACGAACACACTTTGCTGGTTTATATGAAATAAGCTGGCCTATTGGTTCTGTCTTGATGGCCAGTATTTCATGGGCAGTGAAAGATTGGCGAAAAATTCAACTGGCATTTTCATTGATATCTATATATGCAGTCGTCTACTTTTGGTAATATCCTATGAATAATTCTCCAAAGGGGCCAATCAATTATAACTCTGGGTGCAGGGGGGGTTAGAATTTTCAAAATGCTCAAAAGTTTTGAAATCCTTCTAGTTTTGTTGAAACATGCTCATACCCTATTGAGGAAGAAGTATAGTATTTCATACAATAGTTGCCATCCAAAGAATTGAGTTTGATGTAAGCATTCGGTAAACGGTTCTATCTAGCTTTCATTATTGCTATTCAAATTTTATCTACTTGAAAGATTTTTTCACGAACTTTCCTTTTCATTCCCCTCAAAAAATTGCCAGACAGTTTCAAACCCCTAAATGTCCTTTGAAGAGCATTCATACCAAATCAGGTACACAGAGCTGTAATTGACTGACCCTAAGTTAAGGACCAAACTTGTTCCCATCAAGTTTTTTAGTTGATGATCTATAGATGGATATGGTAAAAGATGGGAGGAAACAATGAGTTTTATCTTGGTGAATTCTGAGGACCCTCCATCAGGAATAGCGTCAGGGGAGGGCCAAGAGGGCAGGCAGCATGGTTTAAAGGTAGCAGACAACATTGTTTACAAATAGCGGACAGCATTGCATGCAAGTAACTTGATCTTTTTCTAGGACTCTTCCAGAGTCAATCCGTTGGAGTGTCGCAAAAGGAAGAATTAAAGAGGCGATCCGATATGCAGCAAAGATTGCGAAGTTTAACAAAATTTCATTGCCAGAAGATTTTACCATTGCACCCATAACACCAGAAAAGGAAGAGGAGAGTAATAGCGAAGGCAATGTGATCCGGAGGGTTTTGAGAATTCTGATAACGACGAAAATAATTAGGAAGAGAGCTATCTGTATGTTCCATATATGGTGAGTAGAATCAACTATTGAGAAAAGAATAGAATGAACATCTTCACACACACACA
>OLMO02000009.1:5472570-5489818 GCA_900291935.2 Cassiopea xamachana | reverse complement strand
TTTGGATCTCTTCTGGAGCAAAGGAATTTGGTATCTATCCACGTAAAGAATCTTCAGTTGGTTAAGACTGAAATTTTTAAAACAATATCTGGCTTAAGTCCTCCTTTCATGAAGGATATTTTCGCAGAGCAGAATATTGGTTACAATTTAAGGCACGGTAACGACACGCTGCTTCCAAAAGTGCATACAACAACATACGGAATTGAGACTATATCCTTCCTTGGAAGTAGACTTTGGTCGACTTTACCATATATAATCAAACAAGCAAGCACACTTTCTATTTTCAAAAGCCACATTAAATGTTGGAAGGGCGAGAACTGCAACTGTAGACTTTGCAAAGTATATATACCACAAGTTGGGTACCTAATATGATATGTACCAATTTTTATTTCACAATTGTAATGTGTTTTAATTTTTTAAGCCAGTAGGCCTTAATTAGCAGTAACTTTGCTATCTTAATTTCTTTTGCCTACCATAAATAAATTGTTGATGATGATATGATATGCTTCACGTATACACATATCAGGTTTCAAGTATCATGGTCACATTTCCCCTAGCTCGCAAGAAACTCCCTGATTTGCTCTCTTTCTTCTTGGTGAATAATCAAGTTCGCTGCCATAACATTTTCTTTCACAAAATTGGCCTTGGACTATTCTGGATATAACTGTAACTGCCAATTCACGTTTGTCCTTGCTCTTTTGTAGTTTCTGCATGCAGTTCGATTCATAATTAAATCATCTACATTCTCCGACGATAGGCTATGCTGTTTAAAATTATAAAAGCAGGGATTTGTAGTCGGGCGAGTACCAAATAGAAAATTTCTCCTATAATTCGAAGAAACGTGCTTCTTTCAGCGATTTTTTTGACATATACTCATGCAAAGGTACACACACGGCGCCACAATACAGAATGGAATTGGCCACAAAGTGTTCACACTAGATTAGCAGCGTTCCATTCATTTCCACGGAACGAAACGGCTTACTTTTTTGAGCGCTCCGCTTTTCCGACTGGTACGCAACGCTGCTAATCTTTTAAGTGTGAACACTTGCTAAAATTCTTCTGTTTATTGGACTAATTTGGTCGGCTCCTTTTTGTTCCGTGCTGTTTCCGTCTAGTGTGAACGAGGCCTAAGTGGTTTTATCTGTTGGGGAAGGGAGGACTTCACACAATTTTCACCCCTGAAGACGTTTAAAAAGCAGCTTCTTTGGAAAGAAGATGGTTTAATGTTATGACAAAGTTGAACATAAAGGAAGCCGTTGGAAAAACTTTCTTTAAAAAAGTATCATGATGATGTTGATTATTCTAGGAACATCAATGAGAATCTCATAGCTTTGTCCTTTGTTGCTCTGAATCAGTGCTTGTCTGGAATAACTAGGGGGACTCTAGCCGACCAAAATAAGAAAGCAAATAACTAGGGGGCTGAGCCCCCCTGAACCCCCAGTTCTACACCCCTACATTAGTGATGTTTACGTTCAAGAGTTGTGTTTCCAAGTTGATTATTAACCATATCTACGTAAATTCAGTATCCTGTTATACTTAATTTTGAATGGTAGAAATTTATAGATTCTGTGTAAGTTACCAATAAAAAAGAGAGAGTGAAGATGGAGGGTAGAGATTCGAATAGATAGAGAAAAACAAATCAGATTGGATAGGAATCAAGAGAAAGACAGAATTAGGGAGAGAGATGGTAATAGTATAAACTTCAACTGACAGCTTTAGCGAAATTTTCTCATGAAGAGTGACTGGACACGAAAATGGTGTCTATCTGAGAGTTCTCTTGGCACTTTAACAACTAAATCCCTGAACCAGTAGATAGTCAGCGTGGGGACGTTGAAAGTTCCTACACATAATGTGAACTAATCACACACATCCACTTCACTGATGCATTTGCGTTCGTTCGTTTTTTACAAAACACGTGGAATCGATTCGTGAATGTGCCTTCTTCTTGAAAAGTGAATCATCCACAAGAGATAGTAGCCCTGTATGACAGATGTATGAATTGTATAATCTTGAGCCCGGCGCACACGGTAAGGATTTTGCTGAGCAAAGTTTCACAAATAAAACTTTTCTCAGCAAAATGCTCACCGTTTGCTGTCAATTTTTGCTGAGGAATTATTCATTCGCGGCTGTGAGGATTATATCTAGCATGTTGGACAATTTCTGCCACGAGTGAACAATTTATGCCTGCACTTTTGTATAGGTTGCTGAGCTCATAGCTCAGAACGCGCACGCACTGTGAGGATATGTTCACTCGTGAAGGAAATTATGCAACATTTTGAATATCCTGCGCTAACAGCTCGAGTGAAGAAAATCGCACAACAGGCCACCGGACACTTGAGGCAACAGCTTATGCAAACAGTCACAAATGCCGCTCAGCTGAGCTGACAACTCAAGTATGCGCCGTGCATCAATGCATTCCTGTGTATTCACTCCTGCTGCGTTGCTTGAAGACCTCTCTGCCGTCTCAACTAAAGCCAAAGCTCGCAAATACTACGAAAACTACAAGATACTACGCTAGGCCGCTGACAGAGAAGATGGATGTCAACACAGTTATTGACGCCATTGGAAGTCGAGGGAAGTACCACTTTATCCTCGGCACTCTGCTCGCTGTAACTGTCATGAACCTGGCTATGAACAATCTTTCAACGGTTGTTTTCGGATATTTGCCTCCTCACAGGTAATCCATACATTCATTGGCATGGCAAACATAGGCCCTGAACGCACTACAACTTGTATATTTGTATATGGGCTGTGAACTGATCGTCTCACCAACAGTAGGGCATCTGACGCGATTATCTAAATTCTTTTACATCAGCACCTCACCATTTTATGTTCACATAAGAGCGATTGTAAATAAAAAGTGCAGCACTTCGGTCCGTTTTATATTTGTGAGGGTTCTTTGCATTCTACGCACCCTAGTTTTTTTGAACGCACTTAGTTGTAACGAGTGCTGACAAGACGTGCTAACTCGAGGACCAAGTACACAGTAGGTGCTGAGGTGTTACTCCAATGTTATTTCTAGTGCTTTCAAGGCCATAAACAAACGCTACCACTAATCAACATTTTTAAGCCCTGACCAAACGTGATGAACAAGTCAACGAACACTGTTCAACTTTCATGTTCTGCAAATGTTCGTCGGGTTTGGCCACCCTTTTCGATGATAAATTTCATGTTGGGCTCATTGAACAATGGTTGGGCTATGTTCGGCGTTGTTCGAAAATTGTTCGATGAAAATCAAACCATTTCTCGAACTCTTTCATGTTTTGCTAATTTTCGCTGCGTTTGACCACTCTGGCGAACATTTCAACGAACAAATGAGATTTTCCAATGCATACAAACGTATATAAGAAACTTTCCAACCAAAATTTGCTTAGTGCTTGGTAGTTTTTTGAATTTGAATGAATCTAAGATTGATTAAATTAAAAGAATCATGAACATATGCATACGGCAGCAAGTTTAGGGCATTAGCGGGATGATTTTAGGAACTGAGCCNCCAAGTGTTTACATTCATGTTTTCATTCATTCTTTTCAAGTGTTTAACAACGCTGCAGGGGTAGGGCTGTCCATACTTTTTCATTTCACTATTCGGTTATTCGGCCTGATATTTATCAAATAATCGATTATTCGGTAATATGGGTGTGGTCATAATTTTGGTTGATTGCACCATAGGCGTGGTCAGACATACGGCGTTTCTCGGGCAAAGTTTCTTATTAGCGAAATCCTTGCAAAATCAATGCAAGAAGCTGCCTGTTCGGCCGCTGTGGAGTAGCATCATAAAGAGCCATTCAATTGATTATTGACATAGTAACAGCCAGATTGTTTGCACCACTAATCGGATAATGGAAGAATTTGACTACGCCTGAATAATCGAAGAATTTGACTCCTCCCGATTAGTCGACTAATTTGACTCCTCCCGAATAATCGGCCAGAGAATCCGCTGACCGAATACTAAAACTGATAACCGAATATCGAATAATCGGTCTTTGTTGTACAGCCCTATGCAGAGGGCGGGCTCAGGAAAACATCTGAGTGTAGATTTCTTCTACAGGAGGGCGTGGAGTGAATATTTTGGGCGTTGGCATTACGTTTCTGTAAGATTCAGGTTCCAGCAAATGCAATGTGAAGAGATGAGGTGAAATGTTCACAAGACATTTGATGTTCCATCAAAACACAATGAAATCCATTAAAAGAGCTTCATATAATGTTGTTTTTCAGATCCACTAACGGAGGAAATACTGTGAGAGGTTTACTGATATCGTTGCTTTGAAGACCAATTATTCTTATAGCTAATTCTTATCATGGTATGGGGAGGAAAAATAAGGCCGTGGGCAAAGCCCCGGAAAATTTTCGGAATTACGCTACTTTCATCCCAGGAAAGCTCCCTTTGTGATGTAAGGNGAGGGCATTACAAAAGGGCACTTTTGTTCATTCACTGAAAAGGACAGGGGTCTAGACCCTAAGGACCCCCTTGTTGCGCTCCTGCTCCTTATGCTTATTGTATTAATCTTCTGGCTATCAGATTGTTTAATGAAATTAGCTTCCCTCAAACATTTGCTTCCCTAAACTATGCATCAAGGATGAAACTTAAGGAGGATATTGGGGTGAGTCACCCCCCTTCCCAACCTTGAAAATTTGTCATTCCGCGGGGCAAAAACGGCAGTAAAGTGTATTTTTGCAGGGCAACTTACTGGGACCAGGTCTACCTACTGAGAATATTTTCAACTACTGTTACTGAAAAAGGTCGCAGAAAACACTGGCCAACTCGCTGATCATAGATCTAAATATGAAAAAATTCTTGGTGGGGGGTGTCAGGTGTCCAGCTGCCGAGTAAGGAATGTTAACTCAACTTTTATAAACCAAAGCTGTTTTTAAATCATTTTTTAAATTATATAAGACGCAAAACTAGCAATTTTGGAGGGCAGGGCTCGAAGTTACACTAAAACTTTTTGAAGAAGAAATGGCCTTCGAATGCTTTTCAGATTCGTGAGTGGAGGAAATCCTGTAGGAAGTTTATTGATATCATTGCTTCTGAAGGGACATGATTCTTATTGCCATTTCTTATCACAGCAGGAAAGGGAAAACGGGGAACCGGGGGCGAAGCCCACAGAAGATTTTTTCGACCAAGCCTTTTCCAACTTAGGAAAATGACCTTGTTGAAAAGAGAGGGCACTACAGAAAATGGCACTTTCATTCTTATGTCGAAAAGGGTCTGGACCTCCAGGACTCCCTAATTGGCCTGTACAAACCAACTGCTTCTTCAAATGCAGGTCATCGATAGAGAAGTTCTTTTTACGTACCAAGGTATCAACTTCTTTGAGAGACACTTGGGGGTCTGGGGGCTAGCCCCCAGAAAAAATTGTCTAGGATAACTCTGACCAGAAAGTCAGAAAATGCCCTTCTGCGTAATAGGAAAATATGTTTTCATCATTGATCTTCATTTTGGGATGGAAAGTATAACCCAGAGCTCCCATCAATATTGCACGAATATAGAAGACAAAACTTTGATCTTGAATGTAGAAATCTTATAGTTAGCGAGTTCAGTCAGGCAAATGTGAAAACGATGAGAAAATCTATTGGTATCCACTTCGTCCAGAGAGACTTAGGAGTCTGGTAGTTTGTCCCCAGAAACATTTTTTAAATCACTCTCTCTGGAACATGAGAAAATACCCCTTTACGTGGTAGGAAAATTGTTTACATGATCGACCTTCATTCTGGGATGGAAAATATCATCCTACCTTTCAATTTGTGTTGCACGAATTTAAGAGTCTCAAAAGTTTGATCTTTAGAAAATAAATCTTATCTTAAGAGAGTCTACTCAGGCAAATGCAATGCAAATGTGATGGACTGAGCCAAATTCTGACACTCCAAGAAGGCTCTGTGTCCAGCCTCCTGGCTACTAGCTTTTAGCTGCAGAATGATATTCCGTCGTCAATTTGTGAAGAAAACTGCCAACGTGTGACTATGTGTTGAAAAGGAAAAGTAGAGCACCAGAGTACTTCCTAAATGCGCCTGCACGTCCATTTACAGAGATTGATACACCTCATAAATAATGTAAATTGGCCTCTCCCTTGCAACCTAAGCAAATACAGTGTCTTTCTCTAGCAACTGTGGCCTTGATGTTAGCCACATAAAACACACGTTGGGACAGGTATTTTGTCTGCCGCGTGGACTGCTGAAAATCTCAAATCTGCCAAGTAAATTCATGATTTTCAGTCCGTGGGGGGTGTTGCACCCCCCACACCCCCGTAGCACCGACCCTGCTTGAGAGGGGAGATGTTGATTCGCAAGGTTTATGAGTCCTCCCGGGCCATGTGATCCTTTGTGTCGTGAAAATTGGTTGTTGTGTCGTGAGTTTTGTGTGTTTTGCCGTGAGAGTTGTCAGCCACCGTACTTGAAAGTGTCAGTATACACGTTTTTTATAAGAAACCTAGCTCACGGCGTTTTACTAAAAGTTTCTTAATTTTTGGCCACAATTTTGGTCTAAACGTTTCTTACAAATGTCCGAATTTAGCGAACTTAATTGCTGTGAAAGCGTACACAGAATGTGAATGTAGCAAACTATTTTTCCTACAACAAATACGTCAGTTCGAGTTAAATTCTAAAGCAATGTCATAATCACATGGTTTTGATACAGGTTTCCATTGAACGGGGTAACGATTTAAAAGTGCTATTTATCTAAAGTTTCTTAGAGCCTCAACAGACGAGGAAATTGTTTTTTTTCTTTATTCGCAGATAATTACAAACAACAGTATAAAGGGCTGCACCACAGGGAGCATGGAAATACATAGCAACCCTGTGGTGCTTACGAATTTATGAATAACTAGCAAAAAAAACTACGTACATAGAAGTAAGCCTATCTGCATAGCATGGCAGAACGCATTTGGAAATGGTTAGTGAAAAGTCAAACGTAAAAGTGGAATTACGTGCAGACATGTCAAGTGAAAGTTGATAGATTACCATTGCAGGTTCTACCATACTTTGCAGACAAGCACATAAAAAAAACTACAAAGAAATTAAAGTTACCATGCAAAACAAATACAAAATGTATTGATAGCTAATTGAATTAAGAAGAGAGGGGGAAGCATTAGAATATTTACTAACTCGTTATTTGAGAGACTTCCCGTACTTTGTTGTAACAATGTTGCATTTACATAATTGAGAAGATCACGTCTCATATCATCATAATATAGCAGAGCAAGAAATTGTGCTCCCTATCCCCTACACCATCGTTAATTGGGCATAGAGAGGGTTCGTAGTGTCACTAAAATTGTGCTTGAACATACGAACGTTTAGCCTGCTAAGGCCAATACGTAATTGGGTTAGGATAGACAAGCCTCTAGGGTTTTGGATGCCAAAAACTGACTTAGCAGGTGGACGGATAATCGAAAATAGTCCTCTCTTAAATATACCTAAATAGTTGGATTGTCTTATATCTTGATGGAGCCTATCCCATTCAAGCAGGCAGTTTGGCTAGAATTTCTTGTCGACAACCAACTGGGAAATGTCTTGTCGACAACCAACTGCAGTCGACAACTAAATGTTGTCGATAAGTAAAAAACATAGTCTTTGGGATAAGTTGTCGACTACTACTCTTTGAATTTTAGGCTGTCTAGCACTAAGTTACTTATAAAGCGGTTTCTTATAAAAAGAACGTGCAATGAATGAATTTTAATACTTTTTAATGACTCTAGCTAAACTCGTCTTTTCACAAAAACTTCATAATAAGTCTGCTTTCTCCCTTTATTTTCGCTAAGGTGTTCCAGCATTGGAAATAGTCAACCAATCAGATGGAGTACAAATCACACTGGAAACTCGACATGGACAGAGTATGGGCAGTGTTTTGAAATGAAACACAACAACAAATCAGTAACAAAAATTCCTTGTCAAAATGGCTGGAGCTTTGAGCTGGAGGAGAAACAATCAACTATTATGAATGAGGTAAATATTGAATGACCTTAGAAAGCACCAAAAATAGCGCACTTTGTTCATCGTCACGTTTGTGAACTCAAGGTGTGGCGACAGGGGTATCAGGGAATTGGAAATGTAAATGCACTCTTTCCCATATAGGAAAAACATTTTATCACATCGCTGAGACTTATTAATGATGCGAGAAGTACAGAAGGCTCAGCTTCATGAAGCTTGACAATTTTTTTGCATTCAGTATAGAAAATACTCCTTTAGATTGATTTCTATACTATCGATACAATATTTAGTTGAATATATTCATTTGATTTGCAGATCAAGTTACGCCTTTGGAAGTTAAGAATAATGTAAGAATAATTTTAGGCTCAATATAACACAAATTTAAGAAAATAAAGGTTCAAAGAAAAATTAGGTTTTCTGATAAAAGAAAAGGAGTGTAAATGTAAGATGGAGAAGATGACGAGTAAACTGTACAATACCTTAATTGTGCTGAAAATTTTGAATTCGAAGATAAATTGATAAACGAGAATATTATAAGGACGGAGGACAGGAACGTAAACTCTGAGGGGAATGGGGTGACACCCCCAACAAATGAGACTGGTGAGACTAAAGCCTGGTTTCTATATACCTTGCTAGTGCCAGCGACCCACCGGCGACCCACCGGCGACCCACCGGCGACCCACCGGTGACCCACCAACGACATTGAATTATTTACTGGAAACACTTCATTTCAACTGCCGGCGACCCACCGCAGACATCGAAGAAAAGTTTAAACTTGTTTAACTTTTTTCACATTGCGGTGCCGGCGACCTCGAGAAGTGTATATGGAAACATGACTGCAATAGGTCGCCGGTGGGTTGCCGGCAGTTTCAGAAGCTTGATTGACTTCAGTACTACTAAAAATGACTTTCATTTCAGTTTTGTTCAAAATTCTCTACGGAGGAGAGCTCATCGCTGGTGGATCACCGGTGAGTGAAAAGTATATGGAAACATGCTTCAGTAGCAATGTCGTCGGTGGTTCGCCGAAATTAAATAGTTATATGGAAACCAGGCCTAACGGATGAAATTCTCGGTACCCGTAGCCTGGAATACATTATCACTTTTTAATGAACGGCAATAAGTTGGTATTATCCAGAAAACCACTAAGTAATTCACTCCAAGTATTGAACATAGATTTTAGATTATTTGCCGCTTATAAGCATAAGAATATCTTTCTAGCTAACATCTTTTCTATTTGTTCCAGTTTTCTTTAGTTTGTGACAAGGAGTACCTTGGAATGCTTTCCGTGTCAATCTACTTTTTCGGCGTAATGATTGGCGTCATAATATGTGGACTATTATCTGACAGATTTGGAAGAAGGAAAGTTATAATAATGACAATGTTTGGGCAAATAATAGTTGGAATTGTTTTGTCATTTTCACCAAACTACACTTCTTTTGCCATCCTAAGATTCATACATGGTTTCTTTATGGAGGTAAGATTGCCTAAAGCTAATTTTCTGAAGTATAAAAATGTGTTGATATCTAAAAGCTGAGTTCAGTGCCTAGCTAAAGCTCAAGTCTTGCACTATAATGATCAAATCTTCGAAGAGAATTAGATATAAACAGAAAGTTGCAGTGGACATATTTGGGTGTCGGGTATGACACCTCAAAAGGTTATCAGTTGGCTCTTTGCTATACAAGCATAGCCTTCGAGAGGGGGGGCAGGGAAGCAAATTGCTCCAGGGCCACAAGCTCCAATGGGCCTTATAACACACAATTCTACAAGGTCTGGGGGCCTCACAAAGTAAACCAGCAGTAATTTTCAAAGCTAATATCTAGATCCTGAAGATTTTCTGCTCATTTCGCTCGCAGGGGGGCCTGCTCTTTCTCATTTGCCCCAGACCCTCTAAATTCTCTCGGCGGCCCTGTAGACAAGAAGTCAGTTCAAGTTATGATAAATAATAAACATAGTATATAATACACAAGCGTAACAGGATCGACTTGGGGCACTAGGGTTGCTTGGTTCAGTTCGCTCTAAACCCCCTAAGCAATACCTCAATGCCCCCTTTTGGCAGATGCATTGGAAAATAGAAGTTGCCACGTGGAAAAATACTGGTCGATTAAAAATTCTACAAAATGGGAAATGTAACTGTTCCTTGAGGCTGCTATTTGCATAATAAAGCCAAATTTTTCCTTATAAGGAATATATTTTAAAGTTTCAGAACATTTTTGTAGGGCCTTCCAAATACCTCGTTCGTCATGCTGATGGAGATGATGCCGTCAAATGCACGCACACACTTTGCTGGCTTATATGAAATAAGTTGGACTATTGGCTCTGTCTTCATGGCCGGTATTGCATGGGCAGTGAAAGACTGGCGAAAAATTCAGCTGATATTCTCATTGATACCACTATATGCTGTCATATATTTCTGGTAATTCCTTCTGAATCATTACCCGTATGCTAATGGCCTAACGTATCATAACAATAAAATTTGATGCTCTTTTTATTAAGTAACAAAATTATCGTCTAGGTTCCAAAATGAGCATTCTTTCAGTTAATAATGTACAGGACACAGTTGTAGTCGGATGTAGTAATAGCTTTGACTAAGCAAACAGCTCTACAGGATGAAAAGCTGCACTATTTAGTATAATGTACAATTAGCTACATCTTTCTTGGTGTATTCTCAGTGCTCTTTGAGTGTTCCTCTTCAGGTTTTCAGTTCATTTCCAAGTCATAATTCCTATTCTTATTGAGAAAAAGGTGTCAACGATGATACACAATTTCTATACTAATTTAGTTATAGACAGCATTATTTAGAAGAAACTGTTCTTAAATTCAACACCACTCTGGAGAGAGTCTTGACTTTTTTTCAAGGATTCTTCCAGAGTCAATCCGTTGGAGTGTCGCAAAAGGGAGACTTAAAGAAGCAATCCGATATGCAGCAAAGATTGCGAAGTTTAACAAAGTTTCATTGCCAGAAGATTTTACCATAGCACCCATAACACCAGAAAAGGAAGAGGAGAGTAATAGCGAAGGCAATGTGATTCGGAGGGTATTGAGAATCCTGACTAAGACCAAAGTAATTAGGAAGAGAGCTATCTGTATGTTCCATATATGGTGAGTAGAATCAACTAATGATAATCACATAGGATTAAAATTTGTGTTTATGTACGTGCGTATAGAAACTATATAAAGTAGGAAATAAGAAAAAGGGGAATCCCCCAGCAACGCAGGCCAATGGGAACCCTGTCTTCACTTTTTGGTAGTAATAATGTACTAAAAGGATAGTGAAATAAATACCAAAGAAGTAAAAAAGGAGATGGTACGATTCATCAGCTATCAACCTGCGATCAGCGTTTCGAGGGTTTCATGATAGTACGTTGAATGATCGCAACCCCCCAGTATTCCAAATAATATACTATCGAATACGGAGAGGAGTAGAGAAATGACAAGAACCCCAAGCACGGTAACTTAGGGTACAGTGGGAATACATGTTACATGGTAGTCAGGAAAGCGATGACCGGGGGGAGATGCGGGGGTGTAACACCCCCAACTTTTGAAACTTGAGGTAAAATTTGGTCATTACATCGTCAAAATCAGGTAATTTTTGGAGAGTTGAAAGTTACATAATACTTGTTCAGCAGTTGAAAGAACGTATAGAGGAAGTATTTACTGTATATGCAAATCCAATATCAAAATACCATTTTCCAGCTTTTTTTAGTAAGTAATGTGACAATATCAAAATACCATTTTCCAGCTTTTCTTCAACGTCTCCAAGACAGAGCAGCTTTATGATTCATACCTCCATAAATGACAACTGGACACCAAAATTTCTATCAGTTGAACAGCTTATTATATTTTATCGTGCCGTTATGGTTATAAGATCTTTAATAAGCTGTGCCCAGAAAATCTATGGAACAAGTTCAATCTAAGGTCCCACCACTCCAGATACAATACACGATTCTGCAGAAATATCCAGATTCCTAAGCATAATCTAGAGTATGCAAAAAAGGAGTTTCATACTCAGCTCTTACAACCTGGAATGAAATCCCCTTAAGCATTAGGGAATTTCTCACGCTTTTTCACTTAAAACAACTGAAAATGTATTTGATGAGCTGACAATAAATCAAACACGACCCCCTGGAAGAACAGCCTAAGGTATATTTTAATTTTTATTATTGCAACTAAGCCATTATGACTATTATGTATTGCTAAGTTTATTCTAGTTTTGCTGAAGGGTAATTCGTGTAAAAAATAAGTTAATATGAATATGAATATGAATATGTCGGGGGAAGGCCGTAGGGCCTATAACAAAGCCCCAACAAAGAAAAAACTGAGAAAATGGGGGGGGTTTAAGTAGAAAGGGAGACAAGATCAAGTTTGTTGGAGTTAGATTTAAAAGATGACAAATTGTAGGATTCAAGGAAAGTAGTGGGCGGCAATGAGTTCCACAGTTGAGAAGTTGTTGGAATGAAAGATGATTTGTGAGCTGGAATTCGTGGATTAGGTTGTGTGAATTGGAAAGGGTGTGAATGGGTAGAGCTTCTGGTGGTTCGAATACGCCTCACTGGATCAGGAATAATATTCTTGATTTCCTGAGAGCAATGTCGGTGAAAATAGCGGTAGAAAATGGAAAGATCTGCAACAAGATGACGATGGGAGAGAGACTGTAGAGAATTGGTGAGGTTTGGATTGTTGATGAGACGGATAGCTTTAGACTGGACTCTGTTAAGAAGACGGAGGGAAGATTTAGCAGCACCACCCCAGACATGGGAGCAGTACTCCGGAGAAGGACGAATCTGGGATTTGTATATAGTTAATAGTTGACAACCTCCACTCTGAGAATTTTTTCTCCGGTTCCAATTATGGTGTGCTCTATAGAAGAATGTCTATCACACTTCCTGTGAATTCTGCATAAAGGATTAGTAAAATGGCTCTCTTATGAAATACTGTATTTGCAAAAACCAATCGCAAACAGCGTTTTCGAGCCTTTTGAGAACCTTAATTTTAAGAATTTTTCTCCGGACGCAACTATGGTTGGCCCTATAGTAGACACTGGATCAGAGGCGAAACTCCTGGGGGTATGGGGGTGATGCACCCCCAATGATGAAAAATTAGTAATTTGTCGGGCAATTTTTTTGGCACTGGTATATTTGTCGGGCAATTCTGAGCGCTTGGCATGTAGATGCTCTTCCCTCAACGCCTACTTTTTCTTCGGTGGTCATATACAAGGCCTTGAGTTAGTATTTACTTGTAATACTTTGTGCAGTTGTAAATTAAAACTGTGCAATTGTATTTGATGGAAAAGCCTTTCTTTTGGTATATAATAACGGGGAAAGGCCATAGGGCCTATAACAATGCCCCGACAAAGGAAAAACTTAGAAAAGGGAGACAGGTTAGGTGGATAGAGAGATAGGATCAAGTTTGTTGATGTTAGATTTGAAGGAGGTTAAGCTGTAGGTTTCAGGGAAAGCAGGGGAACTTGCACATAAGTTGTAAATAGGGTATATGTCTACTGAGCCTCCAAAAACTAGGGCATATCAACTTACCAAATAGCTCAAAAATAGGGAATATTAACTTGTTCTAGTATTGGGAGATGCATTCCAAGCCAAAGTAAAGTTCGTGGTCTGAAAACCTTTTCTGGGCGCACGACCCCAGATCTTTGTCTTTTCATGGGCTCATCTTTTAAAACACAATGCTCCTGTCATAACTTGTTGCTTTAGGCTCTGGTCGTTATCATTTCTACGCATGACACGCCCTTTCAAACTTGATAGGCAACGCCCTTTTGTCGGGCAACTATGTCTGACACCCTCCCAATGGAAGTAAAACAGCTTCGCCACCTGCACTGGATACGAGAGAATGTCTAGCATTTGAAATTAATGTTAGAAAGCAAGAATGGTTGGTGGTGGCTAAAATATGTCAATAATCCACCGTACCCACATATTTATGCATACATTATTTTTATGCATACATTATTTTATTTTTTTTGGGTCTTATTCCCTGTAGATTAATGAATTTATTTGTTTTGAATGGTTAGTTTTAATTAGTATTTCTACATACTATGTATCTTTTTTACCAAAGTTAAGTTGCATAAATATTCCTCTCAGTAGAGAGTGGTGTTCCCAAAGGATCACCTCTAAATTTCGAGGCCCTTTTGTAGGACTTCTAGTAATGGCTAATTAACTAATTGATTGATTGATAAGCACACTGAAAACTGTCGATTGCCAACCTTCCACTACTGCCCCTACCGCATGTACCTACCCACAGAACCTTCCTTTAAGACAGGGGAGGGCAACGTACGGCCTGTGAGGAGAATGTTTGTGGCCAGAGAGGCTATTAAATATCATTATTTTGTTTGCAAATGTAATTACCTAGCGGCAGCAAACATATTTCTTTGTCAAAATTGAGAATCTGGAAAAGAGTTTTCTAATTACCTTTGGCCCGCTTGAAGAAAATGTTTGAAGGATCTGGCCCACTCTCCAGAAAGGTTGCCCATCCTTCCTTTAAAACAGTGGAATGAGTAGTGATCGGTGTCAATAGAACAGCTTACTAACTACAATAGTCGACAAAAGTCCCTGGGATTTTCTCAAATAATTATGGGAAAATGTTGTCTTCTCAGGATTTACACAATTGCGCCTTATTCGAACCCCTTCTCCCCCTAAAACAATGTTTTGTTGCTCATGAGACACTGAGCGTCATTGGGCACGAAAAAATTTCCGATTGCCGCATGTATGTCTTTCAAAAACCATCATTGTTTAGGGGGAAGAGGGAGTGAATGTTACGTGCAGAACAAAAATGTGCAAAGTGTCCCATGACTTTTGGCGGCTATTGTAGGTACATTCAGATAAATTCAGACTTACACCCCCCACCAATGGGTTCTCACTACGTCTCTGATGGTACTGGTATAGAAGGAATACAAAGGTATAGCGGTAGTATATAATCCGTATAATCTAAGTGAATAATGACATTTTAAGTGAAAATAGTCATCATAACATGACATGTTCCTTAATGCAACTATTAGAATACTCTAATGATTACATTATAGTATAATAATAGTTGCCTTAAGGGACATGTCATGTTGAATTATCTGCAAAAATAGGAGTTGACCAGAATGACTCTCGATGTTTTACTGTCTAAATACTATTATGTAAGAGAATAATCGTAATATAACCTCATTTTCAAAGTGAACGTTTCGAGTCAAGTCTTCGTTGGTATTGATGAAGCGTTTTTTCGCAAGCTTTCTTTGAAAACAACCGTATACTTGGATCTCGGATTATTCTATTTTATGTAAGGGCTTTTTAACGCGCAGTTCCACACAAAATGTGCAGTTCTAGAAAAAATGTCCAGTTCTAACGAAGAAACTATGCCCTTCAAAAGCTTATTATTTAGTGGCCCAAGAATGTAAGAAAGTAAATTGCGGTAAAAATGGTAGATTTAGGTATGAAATGATAGGCGAAACACAACCAGAAATGGAAATGTAAGAGGTAGTAGCGTTTATCCATCTCTTTTCACTAAAATCAGACGGTTCAATCCTATCTGCAACCAGAAATTAATTTTTCAACACAGTATTGCTGGATTTTATGTGCNCAGTTCTAAATTTTTCTTAAAAAAATCCTGCTTTATGTATTTTCCATATACAATATTGTGCATGTGTGTGTATAACTGAGTGTGTGGGAGAGGGATGATTATGAGGGTGTGGATTTGTGAGAGGATTTGTTTGTATGTGGGTGGGTGTGTCGGGATGAGTGCTTGGTGGCTGAATGGGTGCAGGTGTGTGTTTGGGACACGAATAAATGAAAAACATTGTTAAATGAATGAAGCAATAGTTGAATGATATGACAGGTGGGTATAATAAATAGCAAATAAATACTTTATTTAAAGTTGGCTTACATCTAACATGTACATAGTTAAAATGAAAACTAATTAATGCCAACTATTTACATAATTAAAGAAAACCTAAATTATCAATAAAATTTACAAGAGAATGGACGAGTCAATTTAGTGATGGATGATTACTTTCATTTGATGAAATGATTGTTTCTTTGATTCATTGATTCATTACTCTAATGAATACCTTGATTCGCTGATTTCTAGGATGACATCAGCATTCCTCTATTATGGCATATCGTTGAATATAGCTGCCCTATCAGGCAATATCTACAAGAACTTATTCATAAGTAACATCATTGAGATTCCCGCTGTTGTAGTATCTATTATAGTATTCACAAGGTTTGTTGCTTTTTTATTGCTTACTAGGCTTTTTCAGCTTTTTCAGCTAATTTATTCAGTTTCTACTAACCAACAACCAGCATATATCAATCATTCAAAATAGTGCTTCACTTTCACGTAGCAAGCCAAAGAAGTTGTTGTTGTTGTTGTTGTTGTTGCTTACTTTATTGTGAGCGGGTTGTTATACCTAGCTTTTTCAGCTAATTTAGGCCTACTATGCATGCCGCATCCAGGCATGGGGCCCCTACTTTAACGTCCCTTCAGAAGGACGGTGAAGTGAGCTACTTTGGTCGTTCATCTGGAAGATCGCCCGTCCATTTTCTGACCGTACATAGCATAGTGGTAACGTATGCTGTACGTGATTGATTGTGCATGTTAGCGTTCTCCATAATTTTCAGCCCGAGAAGGACCTAATACACACTCGAAATCCACATAAAAACGAATCAAAATAGGACCGTTGTCTTTAACTAACTTTTTTCTGTACACAGAAGTCTCTGCGGGCCGGATGGAAAGATGTCATGGGCCACATCTGGCCTACAGGCTGTAGCTTGGAGGCCCCTGGTTCATGTCATTGTAAAATCCAACAGTCCTANACTTCAAACCTCTTGAACATTGTTGATTAGTACTAACTGTAACAATTTTTGTACTACAGTTTTGATGCTGCTTTATGATCAACTTTTTTTATTATCGATACAATATTCAATGTCCTTTTCCTTTCTTGCTTTATTTCATAATGAAGTAAAACATCATCAAAGATTTGAATGTATTCCTTTCATTTTCAGACGAAGCTACAACTTTGGTACTTAAGAATAATTCAAGATTAATCTTAGGCTCAAAGACAGAGAAATTGTAGAGCATTGAGGCTCAGCGAAGAATTAAATATTCTTAGAAGAAAAAGTGTTTAGGCTAAACTACAGTTATCTAAAATCTGAAAGTTTGAGCGTTGGTTGTCTTTAAGCAAGAGAGAAATGTGTGAAAATATTGTTGTTGTCTAAAAAAGATGTATGAAAAGTGTGGTGAAGGGTTTTACAACCCTAAAACATTGAAAACATAAAGCTGAGAATACTTGGTGGAATCTACGTATTTGGGTTATTGTACAACATAGCCCGCGAGA
>OLMO02000009.1:5445770-5458086 GCA_900291935.2 Cassiopea xamachana | reverse complement strand
CTCAAAACGCCCCCCCCAACGGAAGGTTCCTCGGCACATCACTGCCCTCCGCACCCCCTGTGGCGACGACACTGAAGACTGTATATAGTATGTTACTATATAGACTTTGATTATGATAAAATGTCTAAGAATTTCTGTTCAACGACGCGAACAAATGCAGGATGTCTGCCAAATCAAGGATGTCACTTCGCTGGATAATTCCTTGTTTTTCCTTTGATTTCTAACCTGTTTTCTCTGTTCAATATAAGTTATGAGCGAATACTATAGAATAAGCTTATCAAAACGCAAGGTTTGTTATAACTATTTGAGCAAACCTTCGCCTGTTTAAGCAAGTGTGCTTCATTTTCATCACGACAAATGAAAACCAACAAATTCATTCTGTCAAGAGTACGCATCTTGCTAGTTTTTCAGCATGTTACGAAATCGATTTGTTGAGGAAAAATGCATTTCCCTGACTTTTCCCTGATTTCCATGAATTCCTTACTTTGGCAGACACTTTGAAAGAAAGGGATCACTTAAAAATTACGTCACGGAAATTCTGAAGGATTTTAACCCCTCCCTCCCCACTTTCACACAATGTCACAAAGAACAAAAAAATCTGATCCCCCTCCCCTACGTTACCTCGCTAAAATGTGATAAGTTCAAGGAGACTGGGTAATTCAAGCTACAGCTCTTTTGATGCAAGATTCAGCACTTACATCAATATTATTAAAATTGTGCAGATCTTTTGCAATATGCACACCTAAAAACCTCTTTGAGCTTTCTTCCTAAGACACAAATAAGAAGAAAATCAGAATAACGCTTTTGAAGGAGAAAAATGGAATTTTTGGAGCAAAACGTAACGGTTCCCGAGCAGCCCCCCCCCTGAAAAGCTGCCACAAACTATTACACTCGGTGCACCCCCTTCCATCTAACTGAATGCGTGAAGTATTCTTAAAATGATCCCTAAAAACTCTTAGACTAAATCTCAGCATACAAGATCACTATCTATCATACTCTATCTGTCTGAATCAAATCCTCGTTACACGCCTTTTTATCACCGGGTTCTTTCAGCTCATTTTCAACCGGCTTTAGACCTTCTACTTCTTCTACTGTGTCAGGAAGTCTTATTCCACGTGTTTCAGGCAAAAGCAGGGAGACACCAGCAGCAACCAATGACAAACCGCCAAAGACCAGAAAGGGTAATTCTTTGAATGTGTATTGACTCTAAGGAAAAATTAAAAATAGACATTGAAAACTGATGTAGCTAAAGATTAGAAAAGAGGACACTGAGGGGATATTCGTATTTGGGAACACAATCTCATGGGTATTAAGCGGATATTCTTATATTTGACATACGTGCCAATATGTTGGCCAGAATTCTGAGCTCAGGGACAAATTTATCCCAATGAATAAGCTATCCTCACATCAACCAAAAGTAAACAACAGTTTAGAGTGTAGGATCAACTTTCATGCATTGAACATTAGCTCTTGACAGATGAAAAGGCGATCATCCCTATTTCATGCTGATTTATCCATAATATCAGGCAAACGGAGAGCTGGGAGGCACTACGACCGTATAGGATTGTACCCTTTGTGGATTAGCGAAATCGGGGCGGACTGGTGAAATCTGGGCGGTTCTGTTGACTGGTTATCAATCAGCCCTTGTCCTCTAAATCTGACACGGCACCTATATGTTTCTCATATGCGAACGGGGCCTTATATTTGAAGGAGTTATATCTGCCTATTCGCTGCTAGATAGCTTTGTTCACACTAGAGGCGATTATAGAAACTTGCTCTGTAAATTTTAAAGCAATTTTGAAGCAGTTTTGGAACAAATTCAACACGGCTTGATATAATTGCTTTGAATGATTTTGAAAAATGGCTTTAGAATTTTCAAAGCAAATTTGATTACCATATCCTCTAGAGTAGAGAAGTCTAACTTAGCACTATGTCTGAAGTCCAGAAAGAAGTCACGTAGATAAATATATACAAAACTTGATGCCATATATAACTATTTACAAATATAACGATTGATAACGTAAACGTAGGTTAAGCGTAAATTCGTAAAACGTGAACCGAAGAGAAAGAACACTGGTTTTGATATATACAGTCCTATATAAAAGTCAGATTAATAAGATAGTCTCCAGGCTACAAGAGCCATTAGTTCCCAGACCTCAGTATTTGACACTATGCCACTAAAGAAAACTAAAATCATTAAAGAATCTGTCTTCTCGGAATGATAATGCAATTATAGGCCACAAGTTCATCGTTATTTGAAAGGATAAATAAAGGATAAGTAATTAAACATCACGGCTTAGGTAAATAGTGAAGATTGCAATTATGCAGATGATGAGCCAGATGATATGAAAGTATGCAGATGAGGAGCCAGAAGATATGAAAGTATACAGTAAAAACCCGCACAAAAGAACCTATAGTTTTGAAATGAGCCTGCCTGTTTTCTTATTTGATGAGGTAGTTCCAGTAATCAGGGTTCTGGTTCTTAACTCAGGGTCCAATGCACATGCTACGAAAAAGTATAGTTGACTGTTTGGCATTCAAGTCTTATGGCAATATACATAACCTCATGAAGCTGTATAGATCAAAGCACAAGTATGAAGCTGCCCATCTCAATTATGCATACACCATTATTGGAAGATCCATGAAAGGAGTTGATAGGTAAAAAGACTGAGCTTATTTCCCAGAGGAAAAAATGAGCCATTTATCAGAACCTAGTTGGAATGTCAGGCTGAAAAGGTTCTAATTATTTGAAGTCATAATAAACAACTTCAGGCTGTGTATTTGCTGATAAGATGAAGGCTGTTATGTGAGGGATTTTACTGCATAGATGACAAAATTAGAGAAGACAAACGCGCTTAATAAACAGAGAAATCGCAATGAAAATCATCCTGGTGCATTTTATGAAAATAGGCAAAATTCACACACCTGCCATTAAGCTATGTCCATTATCAACGGAGAAATAGGAAATCACTATGTAAAGTACATAGGATTAGGGCTCGACCAAAATATTCCGAAATTGATCATCAACAAGGCACATAATCTAAGTTCTATGATATTGTCACATTTTGCGACCAACAAAACAGAATTTTGAGTATCCTTGGCTGATCAAAAAGGTAAATCAAACGAAATGTGGTACTCACAATCAGAAGAATCTGCGGTGCCACCATTCCACCAACTCTGGTCCAAAAGGTACAGCCACCCATGGCAACATTTCTTGAAGAGAAAACAACGATAAAGAACTTGTAACATCCACGTGTTACTAAAAAATTGATCCGAAATCACCATTAATAAATGATAATTACTCTAGAATTCTTTAATTACAATCATAGCCAATGCATGAAATGTACTCTCGTCCGAAAATGAGAACCAGCATTTTAACCACTATGACAACAAACAGGAAGATCAATAACAAACAGCTGCTGAGCACCCCTATAGAATGAGCACAGAGGTACCAAATAATCTTCAAGTAGGAAAGAAAAATTATAAAAAAAGACTGGAGGTAATAAAGAACCTTTAAAAGAAAAGAAATAATTTAAAGACAAAAAGAGAAAGACTCTATTTATCTAGCACTTCTGGAGATATAAACTGTGTACTCTGGCTTGATATGGAAGTATGGAGTAGCAAAGACTTTGCGCACGATTTGGTTGATACATATTGAGCAATTACAAAAGCAAGATGCGTACCTTATAATCGTGGGAAACAGTTCTGATGTAAAAAGGAAGATCGAAGCAAATCCAGCCGCAATGAAAAACTTGCCAAATAATGCAAAAACAGTGGAGACCATTTTGATATCTTTGCCACCTTCTGCATCAAGAAAAAAAGCAAATCATAGTTATAAAATATTGCTTTTCATCTCAATTGCCATATCTTTGAGTTTCTTGTACCGATTTATTTTGCATAATTCACATAAGTGAGCCTACTTTCCTACTAAAATAGCCTTATTTTGCAAAGCATACGTTTCATAAATAATCAACACTAGCTTACGACAACTGAAAAAACATTAGGAAAAAGTACAGCATCGGCCTAAGGTCCGTCTACACGATAAAAAATCATCATACAAAATATCATCAAACATGTGTTTAACGATGTTAAAGGTGCACAATACACTATCAAACGCTGTCAAACACTCTCAAACATTTCTATTGTAAGCATCTGCCAGCATTGCAGCGCAAGCGCTAATTCAGCAAACTTAATTGGTCAATGAATAGCGCATCGTCAAACATCATCAGATTTTTGCTGCATGCTGCAAAATTCTCGAGCATCACCAACATGTTTGACAATGTTCAAGACTGCATGATAAAGTAGTCTACACGATCATAAATTTCTACTGTGAGAACCTACCAATAGACTACAATTTCCTCAACATGGTAATTAAAATTCTGAAGCAACGAATACTAAAAAACAAGTTTCATGGCCGTACTCGATCTCATTAATGGTGATAGAGAAATCTTTCTTAAAGCAGAAAATATGGGTATCAAAAGATTAAGACCATATTATCTACTTCATCAAACAAATACAAAGGATAAACAGATTTAAGCTAAAAGGAATTGGAAAAGCTTCTTACTTGTCTTATTAGGAATAGACGCCGCAACGATGCAAGCTGCTCCACCAATTGCAAAGTAAAAACAAAGAGGATAACGTCGGCCAAACCTGCAGATTTAAGTAATGTTTGTTTACTAATGGAATACGATCACCAATGTAATGTAGCATAAGAAGTCCAATGAATCTTATCTCAGTCTTTCTTCGTTTATATGCACTGAGCAGGGGCGTGCCGAAGTAGGGGTGTGGAGTGCCACACCCCCACTTTTGCCGAAATAGTCGGAAATTCTATAGCTTGTCGGTAAAAGCTTGCTTTGCGATCACCCCTTGTCGGTAATCGATCATCGTTTGTCCGTAATCTATCATCGTTTGTCGGTAATCGAGCATCGTTTGTCGGAAAATCGATCATCGTTTGTCGGTCATTCAGTGATATTTAGTAGACTGTCGGTAAATGTCTGATGCTACACCCTTCCGTCCTCACTCAAAAGTTGTTCGGTACGCAACTGGCACTAAGAACGTCCTAAAATTTGATCTACGCTGAAACTTGAACTTGACGCTTCATATTCTGTAGCCTGACAGGCTGCAACATGCGTTATTTACCAGTTTGCCAAGCATAAGAAACATGACAATGACAACTCCACAATCAGTCCTAAAACACGTATGTTTTACAATGGTGAGGACTGCGACATTGCATCAAAATGTGCTGATCTCTTTAATCTGAACTTTGAAGAAACTTAATAAATTCTATTACCGTAGAAGAATTTTAACATAAGATTTCAATAGTGATAACGTCAGAAGACTAGCCACACAAACCACTACATTTTTCTCCTGGTTCTAAACGTTTAGAACCAGACTCAAAATACAGCGACTTTATAGGAGCCATGTCAGCATTCAATTACCTACATCTCAATCATTACATTTCAGATCGAGCTAAGATTTGTCAATAGTTGCTACATGAAACTGCACTTTCAGAATTTAGTCAAAATTAAAATATTCCTAAAATGATATTTTCGTGACGTCACACTAATTGCTGTTCTCAAAATTAGTGAGTGACCTGCAAAGCATTTCGAAGCTACCAATGACTCAATATTTCTAAAATATCTTCTTGTAAAATGCATTGGAGAAACTTTTGACAAAAAACACACCTTTTGAGGATATAAATGATCATCAAAAATGCAGGCAGTTCCACTAAGCTGCTGATGAAAATATTGAGGTATCTATTTCCAGTCAATCCAGATGCTGAGAGTGATAATCCGTAGTATCCAACCGAAGCTGTCATCCTACAAGGAAGACGTTCAATGTCAACCAAATTGAACGGGTTGAACTTTCATAAAAGCTCTGGTACTTTATCAAAGTTCGTAGAAGTCAAAAGAGTTGCAAATACTGGCACTCTATACGCTACTCGAAATTATCCTTTTTATACTTTGAGTCAATTCTTTGTTGCCCTTTAATTGCTACATTTCTAAAGGAATTTTTTGGAGATTAAAACAAACGCTGTATACAGGTTGTCTGCCAAATCAGGGAAGTCATTTTCCCTGATATTCCCCTGATTTTCCCTAATTTCTACCCTGTTCTCCCTGATTCCATATCGGTCCTGAGCAAGTGCTACACAATACGCCTATCACAGTAGGGCTATCTACGCAGACTTTCGCCTATATGAGCGCAGTGTGCTCTTTTTCCATCATCGAAAATGAAAACCAACAATTTCGTTATGGGCATAATGTGTTTCCTTGTGAGTTGTTTCTAACATGTTAAGAAATTGATTGATGGAGGAAACCAAGATAAACGTTTTCCCTGATAGTTCCCCAATTATCTATAGCATTTACCGAATTGCTTGAGCTTTCCCTTCTATTTTTAAGCACATCAATTTACTTGATTTTCCCTTGATTTCACTGAATATCCCTTGATTTCACTGAAATTTCTGATTCGGCAGACACACTGGGATAATTGAAATACTAGCAAAGCGAACACGAAATTCAATTCTTCCTAAAACTGAATGCATTAACTAATTCAAGAGAAAGCTGTCCACTCACCATATATAAAACATTATCATAGAGCGCTTTCTAATAATTTTGGTTCTAAAAAGATCAAGAATATTGTATTCAGACGGATCTTTTCCACAAATAGTCGTTGTAACTTCAATTTCCAAATCGTGTGGTAAACTTTTTCCGCTATATTTTGCAACCTTGGCTGCAGTTTCCAACGCTTCTTTATGCCTGTTATGAGTCACGTGCCAACGAATGGATTCAGGAATAACCCTGCAAAAGACACTCAGAGCTCAATTCAACATTCACAGTTGGTAACAACATACAGTGGAACCTCGGTCCCAAATATCATCAGTTCTAGGTGGTTCCAGAAGAGAACTGTTCGAGGGTGAAGTAACTTTTCCATAGAAGATAATAACAGTTATTTTATCTGTTCCAAGTTTGTAGATGCCTACGCATTATTCATGCTATTCCCTACGCAAAATGGCACGGTTAAACATTAAAGGAAACATAGAATGTACAAACTTTCGCATATTATGCACAAGACAACATAACTTAACCAGATTAAAAAGTTTATACATATATATATATATATATATATATATATATATATATATATATATATATATATATATATAAGTTTATATATATATAAATATATATATATATAAATATATAAATATACATATATATATATATATATATATATTTATATATATATATAAGCAGTTACAGCATTACAACGTTTCGCTGAGTATTTAGCTCTAGTTCTTTTTTCGTTGCTTTCATTCTTCTTTTCCATTAATATAATCGATGATAGTGTTGTGTTGTTATATATTCTAACGGTAAATCTTACTCTATTCAACTGATGATGGTTTGATGAACAGACCGAAACATGTCTTGCAAATTGAAAAATGTTGTCGTGTTTCTTCGTGTACTATCTGACTTTATTGCATTGAGAAATTTTGGAAAAAAATATAAATATATATATATATATATATATATATATATATATATATAATATATATTATATATATATATATTTAAACATATAATATATACATCATACATACACATACATAAATACATACATACATACAGTTGATCATATAGTACAATACTACTACCTACCACAAGTAAATTATGGTTAAGAGGCTAGGCAGACTTAGAGCCAATTGAATGTATCTCCATGATTTGATCATCCATGAGAGTGAGGCCATCCAGATAGTGCCTACGGCCCAAAACACTTCAAACATTCCAGCAGCGGTAGTTCGCATCTTAATTGGCGTCATCTCAATCATCAGCACAAATGAGGAGCTTTGAAGGCCCTGAAAAAATATATTTTCAACAAGATAATAGATTATGAATGAGCGAGGTAGCATAGTGGTTAGAGCGCATACCTCCCATGCGGAAGGTCTACGGTTCGAGCCCGACTCGATGCCCTGACTGAATGCTCGCTCACTGTTCACCCAGCAGCAAATGGGTACCCAGTGGGAACACTGGGGAGATAAAGGCGGCGAGGAAAGGAACTGGCCACCCTACCTCCCATGCCGATGGCTCAGGACAAGTGTCCTCTCTAACAAGCACTCCCCTGCGTACGATAGTATACGGGACTACCTTTACTTTAATAGATTACGAAATGTAGATTATTTGCAAGTTTTAAATGTAGCCGTCTGAATTGGTTTCAATATCACGTGCCCTTTCGATGGGCCTAATAGGCCAAGCCCTCAACCCATTAAACCAAGAGTACTAATGAAATAGGAACGGCTTAAAATGAAATTAACAGATCAGACTATTGAAAATGATCTCAAAGACGTACAAGATGGCTTGCTGTTGTACTGGATATGCACTACAGCCTTCAACGCAAATACACACAGTTCAAAATAGCCAGTTACAAAGCAGCGCTTGTACGGCCATATAATTGTTATTTCTTTTTCCACCGCTAATAAAACACCGTTAATGAACCTTAATTCTCCTCCTGCTTTCTTCAGGGTAATATGGGACTTCGAGGATACCCCTGATGGACTCTTAGGCACAAGAGCACGACAAAATAAGATGCAAGTCCTGACATCACTAATGGCCAAAAGTAATAGGACTTAACCTATTAAATCCATTTAAGCCATCACCACTCCTGTGCTCCTTTCCTATATGGGCCTAAACCAGTGTTTCTTAACTTGGGTTCGATCAAGCCCCAGGGGTTTGGTCAGCTTCAGGGATTCAGCGGTTTGGTTCAGCCCACTCGTATGACTCGTGTGAAATTCATGTTCTTTTGGTCTTGTTCCTTGAACACAGTGGTATTGCCTGCAAATGATGAATGGTAAAGTTTGTGGACTACGACAGTTATATACATATGCTTTCAATTTTTTAAAAAAGCACGTTTTTATTTTTCCAACTATAAAGGGCTCGATGAATGTATCTCTGGAACTAATGAGGTTCAGTACCCCAAACAAGGTTAAGAACCACTGATCTAAACTCACCACTCTCACTTTCAGAAAAGCAGAAAACTTCCAAAAGAAACCCAACTTACTTGCATCAAAAATCCAATGATGAATCGCAAGATAACGAAACCAGCATAGTTAGGAATAAACGAAACTGCGACCCCCACCAAAATATGCGCATACATTGTAAACAATAGGACTTTCTTGCGTCCATATTTGTCTGATATCATACCAAATATGATTCCTCCGATCATTACGCCACTGAAATAAATTGTCACGGCCAAATTGCCGAGATATTTGTCGTCACAAACGAGCAGCCACTGAAAGAGATTGGATAAATAAAGTTAAGTCTCGCAATAATGCTGAATTGCTTCTTTCTGTTCAATACAAATTCAACAGTAATTCGTAAAATTCTGGAAGCATTCAATTACTACGGTAAGTACTTCACATGACTTTTCAGGACTTCAAGTGTATATTTGGAACGCAACATCTCTAAACAATGCCCTAATTGAATTATACTATCCCAGGCATTGACTAGATAAAATTCCTTATTGCTGGTTGGCAGGTTTGCCTATCTAGCTGTCTAAATTTACCCATATTTTACAACAAAACTTGTCACTGGAGCAAGGCACTACCTTTTGGCCAGCTTGTGGAGGATCTGAGCTTCAATCTCAGAAGATAACTCTATATACCTCCGCAGAAGTAAAAGCAGTCTCTAGACTGTCAGATTATATTTCTTCAAATAAAGAAAGGATACTGCCTAGAGATGGCCGAGGTGGCATAGTGGTTAGAGAGCATGCCTCCCGTGCGGAAGGCCTACGATTCTAGTCCGACTCGATACCCTGACTGAATGCTCGCTCACTTCTCACCCAGCAGCAAATCGGTACTTGGTGGCAACACTGGGGAGATAAAGGCGGCGAGGAAAGGAACTGGCCACTCTACCTCACATACAGATGGCTCAGGATAAGTGTCCGCTCTAAACGGCACCTTCCTACGTACGAAAGTGTACGGGACTACCTTTATTCTTTTTTACTGTCTTGAGAAGATACAATGGCAAATAGCGACTGTTACCCCCTGATCTGCCTACTATGTAGCAAAGCTTCCAACGGTATCAACAAAAGTATCACCAGTGCTAACTGAAAAGCTTAAATATACACTGAAACTCACCTCTGTGATGATCGAAGATTCTTTAGGCTGCGTTTTGAAAGTCCATCCATTAAGGCAACCAATAGTTTCAAGAGAAGAGTTGTAATCCTTGTACACTCTGCAACTATCATACTCGCTCAGTGTTTTCCCATTTTTGACGGCAAATGGAGTTGTTGATGCATTCTTCTGAATGCCACTGGGCAGCTTGCAACTAAAAACAACAGTGATTTGCTGTTTCATTTTCCTAGAACTTCATCCTATTCTATATACACAAAGAACACGTTCCTTGAATCACTGAAGAGATCAGCTCCAAAATAAACGTCTCCCTGTCCACAATATTCTTTAAGAAAAGAGCAGTCGAGATACAAAAGACGGAAGCGCGAGGAAATGAAAAGCAATTCAAGTTTGGGAGTGTTCGAGTTATCGAATTTCAACTGTATATATAAAATAAAGGAAAAGCGATAGTGTGTACTCAAAAAACCGTCTTTTTTGAATCACTAAACCGTTATTTTATAGAAATAGCTGAAATTCGAACATTTTAAAACTTGAATGGAGGCTATTGGTCCTAATATCCACCGCTTCTGCCTTGACGCGCAGCTACTCAGTAATTGAGAGTGATATGCTTAATCCAGTGGCAGTTTTTCAACAAAAATCAGGGGGAGGGTGCTAAATTTGCCGAGAATTTTAAAGTATTCGAGTAATTAACCGAGTTTATGTCGAGTATCGTTTTTCGTAAGAAAAAAGCTTACATGAAAATTGAGGCTCAGGCAAAAAAGTGGCTTTCTTGTAACTAGTCTTTATTCACTACTTTAGCTTAGAATCTGCCGACTCGATGGCAGTTGGGGGGCACTTTGCCCCATTGCCCCCTTAAAATCCGCTACTGATTTCATCGGAGTTCCTATCTCATTCAGAATATCAAAGTGAACAAATAAACCCCATTTGCAAAACATTGAAAATTGAAACTTGAAGTGAAGTACTTTAAAACAAATTACCTGTGCGGAGGAGTGGCACCAAAGACACTCATTATTAAATGATTCATAGCAACCGTTGAATTGCATAGCCAAAGCAAGAAATATAGAAAAGACTGGTATTTACTGGGCTCTCCCAGTAACGTCATCAGTTCGGAGATTTCCATCTTGATAGTTTTTGCGTTTCAAAATCCGGCAGGAATTCTCTAGTAAAGTGCTGTTGAGGAAATAAAAGCAACTTTTAAGCAAAGCAATTATGGAACAGATATCAATTTGCTGGATTTTATGCATTTTGTGTTTCAGTTCATTAACTTCAAAAAAACATATTCAGCGAACAAGAATGATGCACAACACAAATTTAATAAAGTTCACCTATTGAACTTATAAAGCTTCATTATGGCTGCTCGAGCAACTCGGAAAAAATTAGACTCCCTCCGCTATGGTCCACTGTGATCAGGTTGTAACTCCGCCCCCCTTTACCTGACATCAAAATTCTACTAGATACGCAAAAAACTTTTAATCAATTGGATGATTGAAAATAACTAGTGATTCTTATGATAGCATAATAAAACTTCAATGGATCTAAGAAGCATTTGTAAACCAAACTATTCACACTAACATTAGCAACCACTAAAGCTTCTTTCCCACTATGAGTTGACTTGAGATAACTTTGAGATAACTCAAGCCTGATTTCCACAATGGAAACACGTTGCAAAATTAATCTCGTTCAAAATTAATCTGAAAAGCTGGAACTTCGTGTTTTGAGAAATGAAATGGCGTCACTTTGTCTACAAGTATAGCAATTGGCAGCAGCAGTTAGATTCTTCCCCCGTTTTAGATGGAAATACCTTAAAATATTGCATGTCTCACCTGCGAAGTTCTCAAAATAAACGATTATATTCACCAAAGGTTTCCCTTGCATGAAATATTTGTCGCCTTCTTCTAGACCTTTATATATACCTTCTCACGAGAAGAGAAAACAGAAGATGTTTTTAAGTGCTTCCGCCATTTCAAACGTACCTATCTCGTGGATCTAAACCGGGGGTGACCAACCAGGCAGAAGGTAAGAGCCACATGTTTTACTGTGATACCGCCAAGAGCCACATCAAACACATGGGGACACACGAGCATCACCCCCATCCATTCCTTCTACACGAAAGTATGTTATTGAACTCAAATATATATATATATATATATATATATATATATATATATATATATATATATATATATATATATA
>OLMO02000009.1:5417734-5436237 GCA_900291935.2 Cassiopea xamachana | reverse complement strand
GAAAACAGTGAAAAAGATATCTACGGGAAAACATCAATTTGTGAAATAAGGTGTAGCTAGAAATTTAACTGCTCACACGATGAAAAGCCATGACGTCGTGTTATACATGTTTAATCATTGACATTTCGATTTTCCTTTGTCTTTGACCTAATTCGCTTTGACAATGTGGATTTCAGTCCACCTAATATGGCATCAGTATAGCAGCTGATGAATTATTTAAGTAGAAGGAGATATTTGTTGGATGATGATTAAACGAACTTGTCATCAATTATAGCGCATAATAAAGAGACAAAACATAAGCATTTGGTCTTACACATCACAAAAAGCCACGATCTTGCAATGAGCACTATAGACGTATAAATGTCAAAGCTCATCCAATATTAATATCCTAATAAATGAAGAACCAACGTCTCAAGTACAGCTCTCTGAATAGCAGCTAAGCACGGAAAGCTAAGATTGATAAGGGTCGTGTTGGACGTACTATAATGATGTGGCAGTTGTAGCCGCTGGAATTAAAAATGTAGTTTTATTGTGGTTCAGTTAATGGCAAGTGTAATGTAATGTAATGGGTCATCCATAAAGGATGTCCGCACAGTTTTGCCAGTTTTCAACCTCCTTCCTTCCCACTGTCCAAACCTGTCCGCTGGTTGCATAACAAGCCCTCCCCTGTCCGTGTGGACACTGAGTTGGAAGATAATTAAAGAGTTGCGATAACTATGGAAAAATAAAAACTCTATAAAAAAACATGTATACTGTNTATTTATTTCTTGCTTGCCTTTTTATTGTTCAAGCTCTAACACAGGAAGATGATGATAAAATGACTTTTGCAAGCCCTCTTCTCTCTTCCAGATAACACAATGAAAAAGATATCCACTTACAGCTAAGCCCCCTCCCTCCCCCTTTCCACTTTTTCCGCAGTGCTTTTAGCCCCCTTTCTCCTCTAAGGTGCCGATGCCCCCTAACAATACTATACATGTATGTACGTGTGTACTTGAGTCTGTGAGTTTTCTGTGTTTGTCTCTGTATGTGTGTTTGTTTGTTTGTATGTGTGTGTGTGTGTGTGTGTGTGTGTGTGTGTGTGTGTGTGTGTGTGTGTGTGTGTGTGTATTTATATTCAAGCTCTCTCTCTATCTCTCTTTCTGTGCCTACGAACTGACTCAAATGTCTACAATATCATGTACGTTACTTATGAAAACGATAATGTATGATAACTGATAATGAAAATAAAAACTAAGATAAGCTCGCGTGTAAAACTGAGTTCTTTGCTGGTGGTAATTGCCACAAAATGGAGGATGATTCAGATCACAGTATGTACGACAAAAAGTCATTACTAGAAAACTCTATAGGCTGCTTCTCCAATAAGCACCTTCTAATGAAAACAGAAGCAATTTCAAGTTTCTTGCACAGACTGGTTATCACACAAAATCTAGGTAGTGGCCTGGAACGAGTGAGTGACTAACAGTTGCATTGATTGATGTAGTTAAGATTTTGAGATGGTTTTTAGAGAGTTACTACAGAGTTAATAAAGAGTTGTTACAGAGCTGTTACAGAATTATTAAAGAGTCGCTAGGGGCATGTTGGAGTTGCTAGAGAGTTGCTAATAGTTGTTAGAGGGTTGCTAGAGAATTGTTAAAGAGTTGCTGCAGAGTTGCTAGAGATTGATAACGAGTTGATAGAAAGTTATTAGAAGGTTGCTAGAGCAATGATTGAGGGCTGCTTGAGAGTTGTAAAAGAAATGCTAGAGAAATTGCATAGGATAGAAATGGAAATTCAAGTTTGGATGTTACATTGAAACTTATGTAGAAAAGAAGAGACTTTTGGACTACGTCAGTTTAGTCTGCTTTTGACACTACCGCAATACCTAAGAGCATGGAGATCCTAAAGCATTTGTGGTAAGAGTCCTTCAAAAGCTGTGCTACTCTCCTGCAAAAAAGTAGCTTCAGGAATGTTTTTGCATCCTGCAAAAGTAGGAACTTCCCCATTAAAGAAGTTGCCAGCTTTTGTTTGTACAACCTTGGCATGGATGTAAATGTCACTAAATGAACTTTATTTTGAGTACACCTTAGTATTAATAGAGTAAGAATAACAAACTTGGCATGTTGTACCATGTTGTACCTGATAATTACTACAAATGAAATGGTTTCTTTTCAATTTTTTGGCATAATGAAGATTTCATTCATGGAGGATAATGTCCAATTTTGCAGGTTAAAAACCTATGACACTCCCCCAAAAAATACTTAAAAAGTAGGCCCCCTGGATAAGCAGATGGATGGTAGTAGATGGCAAAGGATGAGTGAACTGATGAATGAATTGGTGGAAGGATTAATAGATGGTTGGATCGTTGGATGAAGTAATGATTGGATAGTGGGATGAGATGGACAGATGGACTGGATTTGGAGGAAGGAACAGATGGATGAAAAGGGTCAGATAGATGAATCAAGGAGAGGATTGATGGTTGGATTGATAGGTGAAGAGATAAAATGATGAATGAATCGATGAGTGAATGAATGAATCGATAAGTGAATGAATGAATGAATGAGCGAATGAATGAGTGAATGAATCAAGGAGTGAATGAATGAATGAGTGACTGATTGAGTGAGCAAATCAATAAATGATGGATATGAGATTTAAGCAATCACCAAAGATCTGCAATATGTAAGGGGCTTTCGAACTCTGAATTGTATTTATATATCGTTCAGTTGTCCAAGGGCCTGCATTTTCAAGAAAAATCAGACATAGATCAGGGATTTTTTCATAGGTAGAAACCAGTGATCATCCTATGTGCGGCCCTTTAAAACTTAGGATCGGTGAATGTGGCCCTTGCTCTGAAAAGGTTGCCCACCCCTGGGATAGATGGATGAAAAGGGTCAGATAGATGAATCAAGGAGAGGATTGATGGTTGGATTGATAGGTGAGGAGATAGAATGATGAATGAATGAATGAATGAATGATTGAATGAAGCGATGAGTGAATGAATGAATAAGTGAATGAATGAAAGAATGAGTCGATGAGTGAATGAATGAATGAGTGAATGAATGAATAGGTGAATGATTGAATGAATGAATGAGTGAATGAATAAGTGAATGAGTGAATGAATGAATAAGTGAGTGAATGAGTGAATGAATGAATAAGTGAATGAATGAGTGAATGAATGAATAAGTGAATGAATGAGTGAATGAATGAGTGAATGAGTGAATGAATGAATGAATGAATGAATGAATGAGCGTATGAATGACTGATTGAGTGAGCAAACCAATAAATGATGGACTGATAAGCAATGATTAATAAATTCATTAGTAAATAAATAATTATCATTGTACTACCATTGCAAGACACTATAAATATAGGACTTTTAACTTTTACATGTGAAAAAACCCAAAACTGAATTAATATTAAATAATCAATATTCATCAATATTTTTGCATGAAAACAAAGGTAGCACACCACAGGAAAAATATCTAAAGGAAAAGGACTAACTTGCAATTTATTCTATACCTAGTATAACCACAACTGCAGTCCATGCTCTGAGACACGTTCGATCGCACATGCGCGTGTCCACACACGTGCAATATCTCCAGCACGAGCGAAAATCGCTCTTGCCAACAGCACTATCAACCGTGCAATTGCACATGCCGAATAGGAATTTTGCTGTCGCAACTGCAACACCTAATAACTGCCACCTTTTGTTTTCAGAACTCTACTTTATTCTGTTTTGCCCTGAATGAAACCTAAGGCATGCTTGAGCAACCAGAAACTCTGCATTGCGGATAGACAAATCTTAGATCGGACGTGCAATTCCAAAGAAGAAAGAGCAATCGCTCGTGCAAACGAGGGCACACGTGCTAATTGACGCTCGTGCACCAATTTCTTCCGGGCATTGACGGCAACTGGACCCTCAATAGAACGTACTATAATGGTCTATATGTATCAAGGAAATCAGGATAACATGAAACCAATCAGCATAAACAACAATAGACTTTTGCATCATTCAGTAAATTCTGTGTTATATTAAACCATTTGGTAAATATCATAATATCAAGCCTTTTTCAATACTAGTATTACTTTCCAATAGTCAAGATTCATGGTTTCTACAAAAACAGAAACTTTCCGATGGAACAATAAAGAGGTGAAATATGGTTGTGACTTTGTTATCCAGCCATCTGGAGGTTGTGGGGGCCAAAACCCATTACCGTCTTACACCTACAACTATCTCTTAAGATAGTTCATCACTTGCACAAGAAGACTTTATAAGTGGACTTCTACACAAGTTTGACTGTTTCTGGCCAGCTATTATGGAACAAACATCCAATGAAAAGTTGATCTGCCAGGAATTGAATTATATGCTCACCCATCAAATGAAAATATATGCTAAATATGTGCAGCACTAAACTTACCCTCACTGAGCCAAAGTCAATCTAATCATCAGCTAATCAACTTTATCAAGTGTGTACACAGAGATCCCAATGCTGAAAGAAAAACATCATCTATTACTAAACTATTTGGTTAAAATACTGTTAAACCACTTATTATACCATAATGTTATAAAGTTAAGGTATAATAAGTGGTCTTCCATGATATAGAAGGTGTTAGTAAACCACTTATTCTACCACAATTTCATGGTCATGAAATTGTGGCATAACAAATGGTCTACCATGATAACAGACACAGGCACATTGGGGTCATACATGACATCAGCAAAAAGGGAGAAAGGGGAGGGGGTTCAAAGAACTAAAGACATAGTAGAGGGGGTAAGTTGTTTGAGAAGTTAGATATATCTTTCTAGCTTTTATTTTCTTGTACATACAAGTCACTAAAATTGAATGCAAATGGAAGTATAGCACTTTGATAGCCCTTCAATAACAATTGCACTCAAAAAATATTCTATAAACAATACATTTTAAGAAAATTAGGACAAGAGATATTTGGATTGCAATTATGAAGACATATCCTGCAACTGTTATGTAATTAGATAGATTTACCAGGATCTGTAGGAGATATGATACCCCTCCTAATATAATCATACTACTGAGTAAATTCTGCAATATTTTCATCCCATTTGGCAAAGCTCAAGATACCAACTGTTTTTGTAGGAATAGGATTATTTGCTAGTCAATGCTTGAGGCGTCTACTGTAAAAAACAAATTTTTGAGATAGGACACTAACAAATGTGAAAAATAGATCTGATTTCATTATGCAGGCACCAGAAGGGTGTGGTCCTCAACACTCCCCCCCTCAATAACCATCTAAATATCCTTCCCTGGTGATTTATATGTATCTAGTAAAGTATATTCATTATGATAGGTCAAATGTCTCAATTGGTCATTTTAATTATGTGCCATGGGGTAACACAAGATAGAGGTCATAGGGGTGGGAGTCTAAAGAATCAAGTCTATGTCCAACAAGGGGGAAGGAAGGTCAACAATTGCAATTTTTTTAGATGCCATATATGCATGACCTCCTATGCTGCAGGGGCCATGGGTAGCTACCCCTCCTCACCTCTTCCATAAGGGGGTGGGGGGCAAGCTGTGCTCTTGGAGTCAGGAGTTTGAAGGCTAAGCCCATAGAGGCTCTTGTCTTTCAAAAGCAATATCTTTGTAAGTGTATGACTAAATCACTTTGGGGGCCATTAAATAATTGCATAACACCAGACTTCACCCATTTTGACCCCCACCCACCCCTTGTAATGCATCGTAACAACTCTAGTACTACCCACCCCCCTTGCTATATAACATTTTGAGTCTTAAGAGCCCCTATTACTGTTCTTATCAGCCCATGTTTCATGTAACCATTCATGCCCATGTTTCATGCACCCATTCCATTCATGAAACAAATAACCACTTAATAGAGTGTTCTTATGTGAGAGAATGACGTCACAGCATAGAAGTTAAACATCCTAAAGTGAAGCGATTAGATGCAACTGGCATTTTACAACTGCCTTCGAAGGTCAGCAATGATTCAGAAAAGTGGAGGGAACATACAGATACAGACAGTGTTGGATTTTGAGCTCAACCTTGATGTAATTGCAAGAAAAAATACATTTTGAAAAACTCTGTTACTATCTGTCTATCTATCTATACATTACTGTACATGACCAAATATTTGGTAGCACAACCCCCCTTCCTCCACTTCAGTTTGTAACAAAAATGACCATACACCCCTCAGGCATTATATAATTTTTGAATGACCCCTTATGGGAAAATTCAACAATGTGTCCTCAGTGGAAACCAGACCTTTTCATGAAAAAGCTGCCACAAACTCAGGCTAGGAGTGTTTGAGCAATAAAAATATTTCCTTCATAGGCATTCTCCTGAACAGGGGCGGTGCCAGTCATCGCAGACTGGGGGGAGGGGTGGAATTTTTGGTGCGATGCTCTAAAATTATGACATAATTTGTTTGCCACACCCATTTCAAAATCTTGTTTGAGGATCCTCAATCCCTCCCTAACATTTTCTCATCAAATTTGGATGAATTAAAACAGTGATTTTGGTAAGAAGTGGGGGGCATGTCCCCCAGTCCCCCTGTGGCACCACCCCTTCTACAGAAGCATCAAGGGCATACAAGCTATGAGCGATGTACATATCACAGGATAACTATTCCTCTTGTGCAATGATCATTCTGCGATGTACTGTATATCGTCATTAATCATTTCAAAACTTCAAAGTTGTATGCCAGGCCACTTTCTGCATGATAACACAGAAACACCCAGAAAAACACTAATAACTGTATGCAATCTTGACTTTGAAAGTAAAATGAATAAGCATGATAATCAAATCGATTTCGTTGAATACTGTCTCGTCTCTTTGACAAAATAATTGAGCAATGTAAATAGAACAATTGGCTAATCTGGCTAGCTGGTGGAAATGGATTTCATCACCATTGTGAGTAGAATTTGAAAGGTCAACTGCATCATTGACAAAACGTTGATTGGAAGGTTGCACGTGGCATACAGCAGTATGTTCAAACTAACAAAACATTACCTATAAATTTAATGTTGAAAGCAAGTTGTGCTTGTTCATTAGTCTAAATAAACAAAGTGCCAAACTCAAAAGCAGAGAAGTTTAAAAAGCTCAATTTCAGATGTCACGAGTACATTGAAAGTATAGCCCAACAAAAAGTATGGAATAAAAATAATATTATTCTGCTCATGTCACATAGAAAATCGAAATACGACTTTTGGTATTGTCGATTACGCTTGACTTCCTTTTCATAGGAGATGACTGATGCTAGAGGAGATGACAGAAATGACGGTGTTTAACTGAGCTTGTGCAACGGGTGTACTACAGACCGAGAATATACATTACTATCTAGCAAATTAAGAAAACTAACTAATTTGCAGATTGTGGTGAGATAATGCCGTAATTCGTTCTTCCATGGAGTGGGGAACACAATGGAAAACTAGAGTTGTTAGGCCATCTCACAGCATGAATGAGCTGCAAGTTGTACTTCCTCTAGTGCACATATAAAAGACAAAAAGTGTAACCAGTAATTGAATCAATATACCAGGATTGTTATATTCTTGAAGATAGTATCCTTGTTCCAATAAAGGAGACGGTACGATAGACCGCCTTCCACGCCACTGTAAGCTGCACGTGCCTTCCAGTAACTCACTACACTACTTCATTGTTCCACTCTTGATGATGAAGTTGGGCTAATTACATTAGATACGATAATATACTGTTGACTACCACTTACCAATTACGTGGTGGAAGCGGATATAGATATAAATAAACACACAAATATAAATGAAAGAAAATAGAACAATACTATCATGCGTACAAGGGGGGCTAGAGGGGTGCTAGGGGCTATAGTCGGAGCTGCTAGCCCCCCCCCCATGAGAGGGTGAAAATGGTGAAAACCTTTTATCTCGGAAAATTTTAGTAGTTGTTATACTAGCCCTGTCCAAAAGCACAGTGCTGCCAAATAGAAAGTTGGTGGTTGGGAAGTCAACAAACTTGGTATCGTTAAAACATTTGTCGAAATTGCTAGATCTTCTGCCAAGTTTAGACATTTTCAGCACCTTTAAGCTTCTTGACCAACTGTTAGTGAATAAGGCAACTCTTAAGTTATTTGACAAGTTTCTTAACAATATGCTTCATCATATTTGAATCTTGCTCTCTCCTCTCATGGCCTCCGTCACACGCTAGCAGATTAGGCTGCAAGTAAAAAAATAAAAGTAATTTACAGGTGCTCCATGCATCCTCCATAAATATGTGCATGCAAACATTTTGTAACATTATTTGTAATTAGGATTCTTAGACTGTAAATAGTACTATTCTCTGAGGTGCCAAATAAACATCCCCCTGCTTATTAACTCTTCAATTTTTTCCAACCCCCCTGGACCTTATTAGAACCCCCATTTATTAAATTTAAGGATATTGGCTATAGAGTGCTTCTGTGTATATTCTAGCCCTATGCTTTATGACATCCTGGTTTTTGTTCTTTCCATCATTTCTATAATCATTTAAAGCCAGTTCTCACATACCAACCTCCCCATTTGTTAGATTTTAGAATTTTTTCAGACCCCCCTCTTTAGTAAGACTTTCCCGTTTATTTGGCACTTGAGAGTAATCATTTTAGACTAGTTTATTTGGTTAGTTAACTTAATTATGGCTTTTTTATATGGGATGGTACCTTGAAAACCAGTACTTGTACTGAAGGACTCTCTCTTCTTTGTTAAATATATGAAATGAAGTGAAATAAATGAAATGAATAATCAATCATTTGGTGAATATGGGTGTGGTCAATATTTGGGTTGGCTGTACTTTAGGTGTTTTCAAATGTGCAGTTTTTCTATTGCTAACATTTCTTACAAGCAGTCTCCTTGCAGAAGCAATGCAAGAAAAGTACCACTTTGACCTGGTACACTGCACAGCCAAATCTACATCAAATGTGAATTGTTGCATGGGAAAGCAGATTGTGCAGTCCTATAAATCTTATGGGAGCTATACATGGCAGTGGATGAAAGCACGATCTTTGTGGTATCCCAATCTACTATGATAAATGCAATAGGTTACTGTCTGAATGACCAACGCAAAACCCTCAGATTCATAATTCTATACTGATGCATCTGGCAAAATAGATTGGTTGTTCCATATCATAACCCTCTTCCTTTTCTCTCTCTCTCTCTCTCTCTCTCTCTCTCTCTCTCTCTCTCTCTCTCTCTCCCTCTCTTATGGCATGCCCATAGAAATAGTAGGATGGGTATGCCCCATATCAATAAGGCAGGAACATTAAAAGAAAATCTATGATTACTGCTATGAAGTTATTCCTCCTACCCTTCCCTACTTACCAGAGTACATTAAATACTGTTATAGGGTTGGTTCTAAGGGACAGAACAGAGGCTATGCTCATCTGTTGGAGCATGCTAGCCCCCATTGGAAGGTGGAGAACTCTATTATTGGAGCAATCTTAGCAGTTTTGCTAATTGTATCTCTGTATCTCCATCTCTCATCAGAAGACTGATTCATACCACATCGAAAAATGAAAATGATATTTTCAAGGATGTTAGATAAAAAATAACTGACTCAGATAATATTTTCATATTTATGACAGATTGGTACATTTCCTACAAAATGCTCTAGGTGAATCAAGCAACACCATCCAGGCAGGTCTCCTCAATAACATGAGTTGATGACTGTCTTTCATAAACTTGTCCATAAATGTTACATAATATGAAGGTATGATTGTGCACATTTTGGTGATAGCATTTGAATGCACAATAATGCTTAACCATAAAGTGCTCTTCAGGAAAGGCTCACAGCTGGACTGTTGGAAGCCAACCTTCATTAACAATCACCTTCACTTACATAACCTGATACAATTAACAACTGGTGTGCTGACTTCAATCCTATAAACACAATCTAGAATTTTTCAGTTTTTTTGCTGTAAGTGGATCTTTTATCCAATCTCGCCAAATTCTATCTCTGTAAACTGCAAATAATCAAAAAAAAAACCCATGAAATACAACTTGACATTTCCATGAGAAAAGAGAGCTAGTGCTAATAGTACCCCCCCCAATCTAATTCCTGAGAATTTCATTTCAAAAATGTTATGTTAAATATTTTGCTTTTTTGTGCACATATTTAATCTGAAACTACACTTCTTTTTATAAAAAGAACCAGTAAAATTGAGGTTCAGGCTGGCTGTTCTTAATTTTTCCCCAATTTGGAGGCTGAATTGTTCGTAATTTATTCTTAAATTAGTAGGATGTAAGCAATTTGAAAATACCAAGGAAGACAATATATGTTCAAGACAACACTGGATGTTTTGATTGATTGAGAGCCCACTAGGCAAATGCTACGTCCAAGATGGTCTCTACTGCATATCAATGTTTTTATTGAAAAAGGTCTACAAACAATCAGAAATAGACATTGTTAGCACACTATCTGGTGTTGGAAAGGACATTTCATATCCATATAATAGTGGAAAACTCACGCATCATTGTCCAAAAATATGTTTTCAACAGTTCTTCAGCCTCACCATTGTTCCTAATTTGTTTTTAAATTTTCCACCAAATTCCAGGCTCATGTTCTTACAAAATTATTCTTATAAAAAGAGAGTGCAATTGGAATATCTAATTACTTTTAAACTGGCTTACTTGCCTGTTTAAGACAACCCTAAATCATTCAAGAAATGTCCTAAAACAATCAACTAAATAATCCCAAAGGCTTTGGTAACTTAAGCATGGGTTAACATTGTTAAAATTAAGAATAAATTCTATGACTCAAATTTAACAAAAATTGTTCCTTAATTTCCAGGATCAACATTCCTTAGAACTTTCTTGCTTGAAAGACCACAGCCTCATCTTTGCAATCTATGTCCCCTTCTTCACAACCATTATCCACAACATAGACATCTGAAGTTTTCCCAACATGTGACTTAGAGTCAGCTGACTTAGTTGCTTTCATGCAGTTTCCAATCAACTGTTTTATGTCATTTTCCATCAGCAAAGGCAAATATAACTCATTGTATCTCTTGATTGGTTTTCCAGTGTGATCAAACAAAAACTTCTCAAAATTCCACCTGACATCACCAGTTTTGATAGGACTCCATGACACTGTGCTGGTAGTAGCAATTGTGGCATCTGGTCTTGGACAAACAGACTTGCAAGAGAAGACAAATGGGTCATGTCTACATTTTAACATGTTGAATGTAGTAATGACGTAATATCAATATTTGGCCAACAGAAACACTTAATTTAAGAATGATAACCACGAAGAGTAACATTATGAAGTTTACATATCTGCACGGGTACCCCTGGTTGAAAGCCACTTTCTTAGAGCAAGATGTTAACAATGGATAAACCAATTCTGCAACCCGAATGGGAAATTGGTCAGTCCCATCTAAAATACATTCTGCTGCTCTTGTAGCAATACAACATAAGGACATGCAGAGTGCCTCCATATTTGATCTTTCTGCATAGACAGTAAAAAATACTACACGTAATGCAATTTTCGTCACTACACTACTGTTACTAAGAACAGTGAACAAAGAATAAGAGCATTAAATACCTTAACCCAAGAGTAAAAGGCGTCTTCATCAGCACCATTGACATTCAGCTTTGAAAATAATGTGAAATTTGGGACAAAGTTTTTACCAGGCCTGACATACTTTAGGCCATTCATGATTTCATCGTCTCTTCCTGGCTCTTGGTTATTGAACTGTGCGCAAGGAAACCCAAGAACTTGCAGACTGCAAACTTTCCTTGCCTTAGGACCATACTTCAACATGAGTGCATTCAGCTGAGTGTAGGTCGCGGCCGTTAAACCTCAGAAAGTTGCCACATTGACGGCAATGACGACATGGCCTTTATACGCGTCAAAAGAGACGGTCTTGCCACCGAAATCAGGTAGAGTCTTTCTGGAGTACTCATAAAGATTTCCCGATGTACTTCCACATTGAGATGATTGCCCTCCAAATACTGGAGAGCATATTAATGCCAACGCAATGATTTTGGAAATCATGCCGAAGACAAGCTGTACCTGCGTGCCTTCCTTTTGGCAGAGCACTTCCTTCCTTGTGTTTATGTACGTGCTTGTTTTTCTTAGCAGATATATTTGATTGGATAGAACTCGATCACACTAGCCAATCAAATAGCAGAACTTTTCATTTGCATAAAGTGATTGTCTGCATTGAGAAGTTGCATAAGTGTCGAAGCCATAGAAATTCACGCTTTATTTATAAATCGTAAGTTTCTGACATCTGAAGAGAATTCAGTCAAAATCATATTGGAAGACGACGTTGGCGTAGCTTCGATGAGACAGCGAATGCCATAATTGACGAGGAATTAAGATGTAGTGGAAGCAGTTTTAGCCACCGAACTATGAGACAGAAATTAGCAGTAGAGCAAAAATTGTCCGTCAGAAAAGAATTGTTTAGAAAGCTCTGCGAATAATAGATCCGGATGGGGGTAGACAGCAGGCTACGACACAGACATGAAAAGAAACGGTATCATTCTGATAGCCCAAATCATTTCTAGCAACTTGATGGGTTTGATATATTACGAACTTCCATGCTGAACTAATTCAAATCACATGATGCTACTTACATACTACGCCCCTTAGCATAGCGCTCAAATCTTGATTGGTTAATAAATTTGCTCACAACCAAATTCTCCTTACCGTCTCAGCCAATAGAAGGCGGTGAATTCATCAACAAACGGCTTTCGAAGCTAAAGTTAGGCTAATTTCACATGTTTTGCAGCGTTTTTACCACCCATACTAAAATAGCTGTGCACGCTCGAGTTTATCTACTTTGGTCGAAATTATACTTGAATCATTAAGCTCATACATTCGGCTCTACGTGTTCATAGAACTAGAGTTGGATCTCGTAGTTTTGATACTTAATGATACAAAACAAAATTAAATCCATCAAAGTAAGCCTACCTAATGAAAGCACGAGCTTTTGTTCCAAATAAATACTATATATTGATCTATAAACACAATCTAATTAGATATGCTGATACCTCTAACTTCTTGAAGGAACACTAATGCTTCCTACTTTTTATCTTCATGTTTCTTCCTGACAGCACTATATAGACCATTATTTAGCTGTACATTCGTCTTCATGCAAAGCTTAATTTGATCATTATGTTCAAGTGGTTTGTCCAACTCTTTTAATCAGAAGAAAACAATGTTTCGTCCTCTCTGAACACATTTCTTCTTGCTTCACTTATCGCTATTGCAACCACACAACATTGTGGCAGTCACGTAGACGCAAGATAGTAAAAAGACTGGACCCTGGTTACGACTAGAATTTTGGCGGGAATATGTATAGTGATAGTAGTACTTGTGCCATAAGAAACCTGGCATATTCTATATTTGTTGTGTTTCCAGTTGAATTTTAGTATTTCGTCTGGTTTAATTTTTCAATATTTAAGTAGCAAAGCTCTCCATCCCAATGGTTTATACTTACTATACTCACATCCATTTTGATATACTAAGAATAACTGTCTCTTAACAAACTCATCCCAACACTAACATTTTCTCATCAAATCAGGTAGGCTTACTTTGATGGATTTTATTTTGTTTTGTATCATTAAGTATCAAAACCACGAGATCCAACTCTAGTTCTATGAACACGTAAGAGCCGAATGTATGAGCTTAATGATTCAAGTATAATTTCGACCAAAGTAGATAAACTCGAGCGTGCACAGCTATTTTAGTATGGGTGGTAAAAACGCTCCAAAACATGTGAAATTAGCCTAACTTTAGCTTCGAAAGCCGTTTGTTGATGAATTCACCGCCTCCTATTGGCTGAGATGGTAAGGAGAATTTGGTTGTGAGCAACTTTATTAACCAATGAAGATTTGATCGCTATGCTACGCCCCTTATTCATTATAATTATGCAAAAACATTCCAACATGATATATTGAACCCCTTTGGCTTATGCATCCATGGATACATAGACGAGTCTATTGTCCCCAACTTTTCCCAATTTAGTTGTTTTTTTCCCAATATTGTCTATAAAACTTCTTATTGCCACTCTGCATTAGCTGAGGATGAGACGTGATGTCTCGAAACGTCCCATATTTCCTAGGTGAAGTCTTTCTGGTTATGTCTTAAATTAACATCGGTTACGTCTTACGGTATGTCTAACTAGCCTAGTGAACTCTGGAATCTCGCATTAAATGAAAAAGAAAGGAAATCTCTGACATGTTTCTCGTCCTGGCTCTTCTGTTGAAATTCATAAACGAGTATTTAAGGAAAAATATGAGGCCTGAGGTTGACTGCAGATATAGCCTATATCATATAGGTGCAGTACATATTAGAATCGCAGCTATCCAACGGTTCTTTCGAAATAAACCAAGTGACCATTGGTCTGGTGAAAAGAGCTTTCTTTACGGAATGTCTATGAGTAAGCAGAGAATAGAGGCATGGCGGGGAAAAGAGGTATGCCGTAAACGTACGGTTAAATAACTATTTCATTGTATGAATAAATTATGCATACAATGAAATAAATTATGCATTCAAGCAAGTCCCATGTAAAAATATCCTTCGATCAAGCTGACCCTATCGCCATATTAAATCAGTGAAGCCGTCGGTGAAGAGTTGCAGTGCAGAAGATACTCCTCAACCTTCTCCTACGAAACAGTGCGTGTATGGGAAAGGACATTTGCTAACTTGCGGCTCCGTAGGTAATATTGCGCAGCCTCGGATTTATTATTCTCAACAAAGTGGCAGAATGATGTCTTGACGGTACCTGTTAGCTATGGAGAGCTTCCAGACAATACTTTCTTTCTTCTTCTAAAAATACAAACATGGCTTTGATACAGGATGAATGTTGAAAAGCTATGAAAACTATGAAAGGCTGAAAGAAAATGCTCCTATAACCAAGCGAGCTGTTATGAATTGCACATCTGCAATGAACACTTATTGCCCCATCTCATACGGGAGGAGAAAATTTCTCAAAACTTCAAGACTGAAAATACTGGTAATTGTCTTTGCGCTAAGATAAAAGTTTTCATATCAAAATGTTTACCACAGCAGGGGAAAACGGCAACATTCTTTTCACATACTGAAAGCTTTTTTCGTCCGACACTCATCAGAGTATGAAAACGTCGTATAGTGACCTAAAGGTTAACCAAAATATAGATCCAGATGCGGTTACATGTGATAGGATGCGTCTAATTGGCCCCAAGAGTGACCAATTAGGGCCTATTGACCATTGTTTACTTGAAGAGTCCCAAAAAGAAAACGAACTCTTTTTGTCTACGCAAGGCTGGACGTGTTGTTTTATTGTCTGCTAGTCTCTGCGTAGTGCGTCCTACGTACCGAGCTTCATATCGGCACGAAAATTCATAAACTACGTAACTTTTTTGAGTGGTAGGAACGCAACCTTTTTAGCAGATGGTAACATAACTCTAGTGTTGTAAACCATACGGGGCTTCACAGCATAGAAACAAGATGTAATGGCTTCTTCAATTTGATTTTCAAACTTTGGCGTCTCATCAAAGTTATGAATTTGTATATGTTCATTTCCTAAGACATTCTTGACTTTCTTTGCAGAATTAAAACGATTTGTGAACGAATTTTAATCCTTCGCTTATTATTTAACTATTAAGAAAAGATTTCTTATACATTTATATATTAGATGTTTAGTTATTAATCGTTGTTATTGGAAATTTTGATGAGTTTCTCTATGCCATAAATTAGTTGATGCTGCGTGCCTTGTTAATAAGGGCATGGCCACAATCTTAATTTCAAACGGAATGAATTATTAGAAGTTGTTCTGAAGATGCATATTTAAACTAGACGACTAAGGGTTGTTTTATTTATCTTATTTTCCTATTGTAATCTATGGTGTTCAGTGGTGGTCTTTCAGGAAAAGTCAGGGGGGCGACGGTGCTAACGTTGTCGAGCATTTGCTTCAGTATGTTTACTTTACTAAAAAAGATGACAAGATAATTGAGGCTCAGGTGATAAGGTGGATTCTTATAAAAAACATGAATTTAGCCTTTGATGAACTAGCATTGCCAAAAATTTGCCCACTCGATGGCACCTTGGGGAGCACCTTAACCCCCCCTTCAGAATAACCGCTACTGATTGTTCATCAAAAGAAAAAATGCTTCATTAAAAATTTGTGAGCCGGGACGTAGCAACAGGGGGATCTGGGGGTGTAAAACCCCGCCAACTTTCTGAAATTGTGAAAATTCAGGTAAAAATTGGGCCATTGCATCTTTCAAAATCAGGTAATTTTTGAAGAATTGAAGGCTACACAGTACTTGTATAACAATTGAAAGAACATGCAGTTACAGGAAGTATTTACTGTATTTGCAAAAACCGTTATCAAAATAGCCTTTTTCAAAAAATTGAAAACCTTTGCTTTGACATTTTTCTCCTGGCTCAACCATGGTGTGTCCCATAATAGGCTCTAGAAACGAGAGAATGCATAACACGCTTTCTTTAAATTCTACTTAAAAGATGAGTAAAATTGATTCCTTATGAAATACTGTATTGGCAAAGATCAATTCTCAAAATAGGGTTTTCGTGCCTTCTGAGCTCTACTTAAAATTTTATTCTTCAGGTCCAACCATGGTGGGCCCTATACTAAACTCTGGATACGAAGGAATGTCAAACAAACTTTACCTATGATGATGATTATTATTTATATATATATATATATATATATATATATATATATATATATATATATATATATATATATATATATATATATATATATATATATATATATATATATATGTATATATATGTATATATATATATATATATATTTACATATATATATATATATATATATGTATAATATATATATACATATATGTATATATATATGTATATATATATGTGCGTGTATATAAATATATACATATATATTTATATCTTGTATTATCCAAGTAGCCACCTGTAGACTACCTTTGTAAAGTGAGGTTTACAGTTGTATGTTTAGATGGAATATAACATTAAAGTTTTCATAAGTTCTTAGCACTTCTATTATCACTGGGCACGATTTGCGNTATACTAAGAATAACTGTCTCTTAACAAACTCATCCCAACACTAACATTTTCTCATCAAATCAGGTAGGCTTACTTTGATGGATTTAATTTTGTTTTGTATCATTAAGTATCAAAACTACGAGATCCAACTCTAGTTCTATGAACACGTAAGAGCCGAATGTATGAGCTTAATGATTCAAGTATAATTTCGACCAAAGTAGATAAACTCGAGCGTGCACAGCTATTTTAGTATGGGTGGTAAAAACGCTGCAAAACATGTGAAATTGGCCTAACTTTAGCTTCGAAAGCCGTTTGTTGATGAATTCACCGCCTTCTATTGGCTGAGACGGTAAGGAGAATTCGGTTGTGAGCAAGTTTATTAACCAATCAAGATTTGAGCGCTATGCTACACCCCTTATTCATTATAATTATGCAAAAGCATTCCAACATGATGTATTGAAGCCCTTTGGCTTATGCATCCATGGATACATAGACGAGTCTATTGTCCCCAACTTTTCCCAATTTAGTTGTTTTTTTCCCAATATTGTCTATAAAACTCCTTATTGCCACTTTATGTTAGCTGAGGATGAGACGTGATGTCTCGAAACGTCCCATATTTCCTAGGTGAAGTCTTTCTGGTTATGTCTTAAATTAACATCGGTTACGTCTTACGGTATGTCGAACTAGCCTAGTGAACTCTGGAATCTCGCATTAAATGAAAAAGAAAGGAAATCTCTGACATGTTTCTCGTCCTGGCTCTTCTGTTGAAATTCATAAACGAGTATTTAAGGAAAAATATGAGGCCTGAGGTTGACTGCAAATATAGCCTATATCATATAGGTGCAGAAAATATTAGAATCGCAGCTATCCAACGGTTCTTTCGAAATAAACCAAGTGACCATTGGTCAGTGAAAAGAGCTTTCTTTACGGAATTTCTATGAGTAAGCAGAGAATAGAGGCATGGCGGGGAAAAGAGGTATGCCGTAAACGTACGGTTAAATAACTATTTCATTGTATGAATAAATTATGCATACAATGAAATAAATTATGCATTCAAGCAAGTCCCATGTAAAAATATCCTTCGATCAAACTGACCCTATCGCCATATTAAATCAGTGAAGCCGTCGGTGCAGAGTTGCAGTGCAGCAGATACTCCTCAACCTTCTCCTCCTACGAAACAGTGCGTGTATGGGAAAGGACATTTGCTAACTTGCGGCTCCGTAGGTAATATTGCGCAGCCTCGGATTTATTATTCTCAACAAAGTGGCAGAATGATGTCTTGACGGTACCTGTTAGCTATGGAGAGCTTCCAAACAATACTTTCTTTCTTATTCTAAAAATACAAACATGGCTTTGATACAGGATGAATGTTGAAAAGCTATGAAAACTATGAAAAGCTGAAAGAAAATGCTCCTATAACCAAGCGAGCTGTTATGAATTGCACATCTGCAATGAACATTTATTGCCCCATCTCATACGGGAGGAGAAAATTTCTCAAAACTTCAAGACTGAAAATACTGGTAATTGTCTTTGCGCTAAGATAAA
>OLMO02000009.1:5344268-5368929 GCA_900291935.2 Cassiopea xamachana | reverse complement strand
CGCTGCATATCAGCAAGAATATCTATAATTTCTGGGTCTTCAATTCTGTTGTTTGATAAATCTAGAACACTGCAAAACAATAGGAAAAGTCAGAATAAATGAGGAGAAAGCTCTAAACTTTTTGCCCAGTGCCAAACTAATCTGCAAAGTACTTTGTGAAGACCAGCCTGGAGTCAAAAAGCAGTTTGCAAATCAAACTAAACTTTGTGACTAAACAAAGTAAACAAATTATGTACAACAAATTAAACTATTTACCTTATACTAAAGATGACTCTCAAGTCTGAGTCAAAAAATTTGTTGAACAGTGTCACAAAAAGTTTGTTTCTTAGCATTCTATAGTCAACATTGGAATGCCTAATTTATACAAAATTTGTGCAGACTCTTTTGTTGTTATGTTTGTTCTTAAGTTTATCCAAAAGCTGTGTTTTCATCTTCAACATTAAAATTAAGATATCCCATTTCATGAGCTACAATCACTACAATTCATTGGCATCAAATATGAGTATAAAGAGCCAGCTCATGCAAGATAATACCTACAGTAATACTCATAACAACAGTTCAAGAGGATTCAGATCTCAATGAAAAATGCACACAGCTTTATCATCCTAATCACAAGTGTAAAAGGGTTATAACTGTGGGAAGACAAACCTGATAGAAGGGCAGTCCTGAAGGTGTCGCAGATCATCTGCTGTTTTGAGCTTGTTCTGGGCAATCTGTAAAGTATTCAGGACAGGCAGGCATGCTGCAACAAAGCAGAAAATCAATGGCAACAAAATCCATTGCTAGCAGATCACCAGATGCAGACAAGCAAAATGAAAAACATAGCAAAAATGCCCTCATTCACCATATAAAAACTTTGATCTTGACTTTATAATAAAAGCAGTAAGATTCCTTTTTTGAAATTTAGGAAATAAAAACCAGCATAAAACAACATGTCAGTTTACTAAATTATGAAAAATTCAAATCATGCAATTAGCAGTTGGGTGTTAAATATGGGTATCAAGGCACTTATGCCTCAGCCAAATACCTCCCATTCATATACTCTTGAGTCTGGAATAGAAGGGGAGGTGGGAATAAGCAGGGAACTTGGAATTTGTGGCTAATGTAAATCAGAGGAGAGGTTGATATAATTGGGGGGGAGGCTTTGAAGATAGACTAAATTGTACACTGTAGAAACCAAGTGAACAATGACCAAAAAAGCCTCCTACTGTTTTATTTACAAAAGTTGCATGGCAGCAGGCTTTTTGCTAGGACATTTTCAGCTGGCTATGCTTGGATGGCATGATTGAAAATATAACTCTATTCAATTCAGCCAGGCAGAAAATCAATAAATGGGGAGTTCAGAGTAATATTGGGTGAGCTGGAAACTGTTCCTAAATTTGATGAAAGGTAGTTGTTGAAGCAAAAAACAAAGAAAAGCAGGAAAGGTTTTTGTTGTTTCACTGCTTAAAACTTATTTCCATATATCATTATCTAACCAAGACCTAATGCTCTAATTATATGTTCCATGTAGATTATACATAAAACATGAATTTTCAGCAATACAACATATCCTGCCTGACTTTTGCAACAATTCCATGATAGAAGATTACTTCCATTAAAAATAAACTAATTTTTTGAAAAGTTTTTAAAAAGACACTCTTTGAGAACCATTGTGTAAAACTGTACACTAAAGCTACTGCACACAAGCAATGTTATCTATGTAGGACCTCTGCATGACTTGTCAACAGCTACAAGGCAATTGATTTCTAGCTCTTGGTTTCGAATAAGCCTACTTCAATCCCATCTACAATCCATTCATACAAAAATTGACACCCTATGCTTTCCATTTCAACTATATTTTCTTATACTATTTACCCCTCTAAATATTCTTATCCCATGTCCATTAATAACTAATGGCACAAATTCATACATACAAGTGACATTTTTGAATACTAGCTGATAAACAACTCCCATACAAATTAATCATACCTCTTTCCTGCATAAAACAAAATTGACTCAACAGACTTTCCTTACCACAAAAAAATATTGAAAGGTTTGATAATCATTTGACATAAGACTCTACTCTCATAAGAGCAGTAGCTATGGCACTTACATAAGTTTTCTATTTTCTCTATCACATTGCTGCTTACATTCAAAGTATCAAGTTTCTGTAATGGCTCTAGATTCTCCAATTTGCTGAGAAGATTTTGGTGTAAATACCTGCAAACAGATCAATAGAATATTAATGTAGAATACTATACTATTTAACTACATCACGGAAAATTGCCACTATTGATTAAACATAACTTTTGAGCTAATCAAATGCTATGGAGGTATGCTTACAAACATCTAAGCTCTGTTTGATTTTCCAAACCTTCAATCTTCTTTATCCCATTGCATTCAAGCCACAAACATTTCAGGCCAACATACTCTTCAAGGTTTTCTATTTTGGCAAATCCTTTAAAAGCAAGAAGAACTAGGTAGAAAAAACTTTGCTTGAAACTAGCTGACAAGTAGAAAAGAAATTAAGGAGTAGAGACAAGTTTATCCACTCTTTTTTTTACACAAAATAGAAAGCAAGAAAGTCTAAATTTGCAAGCTCCAGCTCATAAACCTTAAACTATTGAAAATGCATGAGGCACCACTACCTATGCAGAGCCAATGCTATAACATTTACATAGCTATACAACAAGGCATATTTTGAGAAGATTTTCCAAGGCACCAGTATACTATGATAACACTTGACCACACTCTACTTGGGCATTTTTGGGGGCTACATCCTTCAAACAGCCCAAAATTTTATTTGGAACTTTGTTGTTTGATGCCACATTGAAACACATATTGCACTGTTCTCAAAATTCACATAGAACAAATACCGACCAAGGTGCAGAGAAACTTCAGTGAAATAAGAGGCATATAAAAGTGAGAGAATATTGAACACAGTTTCAAATTTCCAAGATCACACTCAAGGTTTCCAAGAACACAAAGTGTGGCCAAGAACACTCTAAAATATACCCTGCTATACAATGTTGTACTACTTATAAGTAGCAAAAGAGCAAGATTGGCATGATAATTGAAAAAATTGCATATATGAATATTGCTCAAACAATAATAACTATCTCTATATTTGACTAAAATCTTTGTATCTGCATCTATACACTGTGACCAACAGGATGCTAAATCCCTTCCACCTTAGCCAACTGAAAGGCCTCAACACCCCCTACACCCCCCCCATCCAATTGGTACATTCCTGACTGTGCCCTACCCTTTCAGAAAACTGTGCCCTCCCTCTTACAAAACTGTGCTTGCTACAGGCCGATAATGCACCACTCTAGTCATAACATTGTGATTAACAATTGAGCTTATTCATGCAAATTAATTCATAATCAACAACTAGAAACTATAACCAGTGTACCTTTGTAATGCAAGTAGAGCACATCATTAAGATAGGGAGTTGTGTACAGCTTCTGTTCCTTACACAACTGCTTGATGAATTTTGTTGTGATTCTTTGGAAAAAATAACAAATTAATATTAGTGAGTCTGCATATAATTCCACCATCCTGAAATATGATAGTTCCATAAGCCTACCTATAGTAATCAGCAACTGTTAGTCTTGCATTTCAAAATAGCTAAATAGAAATTTTGTATAGGTTCAGGGTCCAAGAACATGAGCAGTAGAAGTTTGTAGCAATAAGTGCAAATTCTGTCAATGAAAAAAAATAATGATATAGGTCTATAGAAGCTGACAAATGATAAGAGAAAGAGTGATTTTCTACTACAGTAGAAACCTGGATAAAAGAACCTTCTTTTATAAGAACTTTGAGGCTGAAATTTCATATTCTGACCCCCCTAAATAAGAATCCCAAAGAGGCTGAAACTGGGATTGGTTCTTCAACAATGGGTTTCATATTGTGCAATTAAAAATTCAAGAATAGAAATTTTCATAGACTCTTTGTGTACTGATCAATTTTCCACGAAAAACAAAGCCACACACAGTTGCTATTCAAATATTACAAGAATCCTCAACACTTTTAAGAATTTTTCAGTCACAAAACGTATTACAAAATTACTAAACAAGAATTCTGGCCAAAAGGCATTATCAAGAAGCGTCAAGAATTCTTGTGCTAGAAACAGCATTAAAGTGTGCAAGGAATGTACTTATAGAGCACTGGCTCTCAATTATTTTCTGCAATACCCACTGTTTACGAAAGACTGATAGATAAGAGCCTTGATAAGAACTTTGCAGGCTGGACTTAAATATTTCAACCCATTGCTTAAGAACCCATCCAGGCTGGCCAAGAAAAACTTAGGTTCTATTATGTGGGATTCTACTGTATCATACTTCTGGGATACCAGGTTGCATTCCATGTAAACTGCACGCGTGTGTAGTTTACATGGAATTCACCCTGGAATATGCGGTTTGCCGAAAACTGTGATTGTGCAGCACCAACCCAAACTAATAACAGAAGCCCCCGCTGAAATCTATCTCCATCAGTGTCCACGCCGGACACAGAAAATAGAGCATAGTTCGCGTCGAATATCGTCGGGCCTAAGTACATGGAATGCACTGTGGATAGGCTAACTCGAAATTGCAAGCCACCTACCCCTTCTAGTGAACGAGACACATTGTTAGCTCAAAAAAACTACACTACCTGGGATATTTGTCTTCCTCCTCTTTGGTCGTTCCCAACGTCCCAGGCATTTTACTACATGAACCTAACAGACTCTTGATTTGTTCTAGTACCTCAAGTTGAAATAAAACCAACGGCGGTAGAAGTTGCCNAGGGGCAACCGCCTCTTTTAAACACTTTCACATGGTATCGAGGATACTTCTCTTCATCCAACATAAAACTTGCCAGTAACAAAGGGTTCGCGAACCGCATGTCTCTACTCAGTAGCTTGTACTCTATTATCTTCTTTATGAAAATGTAGCCCATCAGAAGAGAAACAAAGAAATGCCACCAATGATGACACAAATGGCAGATATACACAAAAACATATACAAGTGCAGCCATTACTGTTGACCAAAGTTGAGCAATTGTGAATGGCTGTATCCCATGAATTAACAATGAAATTATGAGCATGGACAATTTCCTGAAAGCATATAATTCACATGCTTAGTTTAAGTGATAGGCAAGCTAGCCAGCATACAATTTGCTAAAGAAAACAAGCTGCAATACACATGACAGACTCTTGCAAAATAGCAAGAAGCTAGATTCTACACCAAAGTAGCATGACCCACCGGAATACCAGGCAAATTTCCCATTGGTGCCTAAAAGGTCAAGATTCTACATTATAGTCAAGAGCAGAAATTATTTCACTGCCCATAACATGCATGCTGATCAGTGTGTGCACTTAAATACATCATCTTAGCAAATATACTTAGCGATACTGATATTTAGCATTTAGAACATAACATCAATGGCTTTTGGTAATTCTATTCCAGGAAGATATCAATGAATCTTCATGGTGATGACTTTAGTTGATATTGACAAAGGCTTTAAAGAACTAAAAGTTGCATGTGAGTTCATCATTCTGCACTGTTTTGTTGGGTAGAGTCATCTTCATCAATCTTTGGGGCAAGGTAGAATCTAAAACATAAGATTCAAACTATCTATCATTATACACAAAATAATGCAAGTAATAACATCACTGGAAGAATCAGTAGTAGATACTAAGGGCAAATTCTGGGCAAAAGTTGTATACCAAAAGCTAAAAACACACATCTTCATATAATTTACTTCTGCCTGAGCCTCAATTTTGTTGCGAGCTTTTGTCCTAAAGAATCCATGAAGCTAAATTTATATAAAGCAACATATAACATTCTGATGAGTGAGCTATGTACTTCACACAAAAAAGGCTTATCAAGACAAAAAAGTATCCTCGTGTTGCTGACAATTGAAACATCAAAAGTAAAAAGGATGACAAAACAACAATGATGCAATTTTACAGAAACACTGAAAAATATCATATCAGGAAAGAAAAAAACCATAAAAACAAATACTTTATGTGTCCAAGATTTTCCATTTTGTATTCCAGCACTAACGGTACTTCTTTACAAATGGAAAGAGTCACTGTGCTTGCAAGTGGTGTAGCCTGTAAATAGACAAGACAATTACCAGCTGTTAAAATGATGGCTAGAAAAAGTAGCTTGGAAGGAATAAATACTTTCTGCAAAAGTTCATAAATCTACTCAAAGTCCCATCCATAAAATTATATTGAAGGCTTTCATTTGGTAAAAGTGCATACATGTCGTTAAGCCCCCAAAACTTAAATCAATAATAAAAAAACTAATTGTCAAGATAATAATCATAAGCCAAATAATGCTTTTCTGAGTTCTAAATCTATGGCAAATGAAACTAGAGTTCACAAGGTATATCAGGTAAACATACAAGTATATGCACAAAAAACTACATAAACCCAAGGTCCCTGAATAATGAACTTCAAAAGAGTTGTTTAAAATCAAAAAGCAGTTCAGTACTCACTCTGGTGAAGAAATTGAGAAATCTCAATGCATATGTTTGAGTCACTGGCTCATTCAATTCAATAGATACCTGGAACAGCAATATTTGGAAAAAATGCAATGCAAGAATACATAAATTTAACATGTGTTTTTGTGATCATCAATCAGTAATATGATCAAACAACAAAAAATCGATACTTGGTCATAAAAGATCAATGAATCACTTAAAAGTGATTATCAAACATGATATTCAGCAAACCATGAAATATCATCCTGAACATAATGTGTGAGCAATGCTTTACTTCATCAACTGGTGACATATCACTTTGCAATAATAACTTCAACAGCCTGCTTAAGCAACAAACCTGATCTTCTTCCTTGTCAACTGCTGTATTTTGCCTCAAGGTAATATTGCCCACTCCATGCTGGCCACTGCAAGAGAACCTTATCCCATCCTTTGTACATGCAATGTTGACTAGAAAAAACAGGAAATACAAATAAATAAAACAAACATAATATATATGTATGCATATGTATATATTTATGTAGGGGCTACCAAAGTAGGGGGTGTTGGAGGATTCATATTCTCACTGTTTGCTGCAGTCACAAGCAATTCTTAAACTTGTCAGGAAAAACTTGTGTTGCAATTACTTAGCATCTGTTGGTAATTTTTGGAATTTTAGTAGTCTGTTAGCAAATTTCCTTGCTACACCCACCACTAAAAGATCCCATTAGCATGCCACTGCTTGCACATTGATCTGTATTTTATGTAAAATCATTATATGTTGCAAAAATTCTCACCAGAATCTCCAATTTGAGTCAAATCTCTGCAAATCCTTTGCAATTCAGCAGATGGCATTTGTATAATGGCATCATATTCCTGATCCTTCAAAGACAAAATTTCCAAATGTTAGCATAGGATGATGCCATTTCTAAAGTTACTTGAAAAATTTATGGGCTGCTCTACTCAGCAGAATAAGGCTGCAATTACATGGGAACTTTGGAACAATAGATAGGCTTCTCATTCACACAATGTCTTGGAAATGTTCTGTGCAGAACTGTTCCTTTCAATGTATTCATGCATGAACAGTTCCAAACAACAGCCTCTCTCCATTCATCAGTAACAAGACAAGTTCTTGAAAAAGTTTTCCCACCATACACTTGTTCTTTGAAGCCTTACCCAAAACTTTCTTTGCAAGCAAATTTTCAGTTATCATCAGGTGAATCTCCCCTTACCTCGTTTGAAAGTGCACCTGACAAGAATGGTTCTCAGTGTTTACATGAGAACTTTTTGGTTTAGTTCATGCAGGATCTACTTTCTAGGTGGACCCATTCTTGTATGGCTAGCTGTTCTGTCTAGAACGGTTCCATCAGTTCCCATGTAAATGCTAGGCATACTTGTACCATACTGGTAAGGTTCCACTTGGAACCATTCCCGTGTATACGAGACCTAATTTCTCAGTAACTCCCAGCAAACAGCACCTCAGCAATATAAAGGAGATGGTACTTGGTTCAATCTCCAACGCCACAACATATTTCTTACCCATTATCATACTTTTAATCACCTAAAATCAAATATACTGTTCAATTTTTCACTTATTCTCAACTAGGTTTTGATTCCAGTTAGATCCTGAATACTTTATGATACAAGTTGCAAAGTTATATATACATTTAAACCAGTGCTGCTCAACCTTTTTGATCCACTTCACCCCTTTAAGAAACAATTCTCAGATATTCACCCCCACCACGACAAATCGTCATATTATAGAAAATTAAAACTAGGAGATAATGACACAGGGTGTATACTATAACAAGCACAAATACTATATTTTAACTACAAAAGTTCTTTTTTCACAACATAAATGGGTGTTATTTTTGTCTGTAATAAGTTATTACTAAAAGCAAATAACAGAGTTATGAATGCGAGCCTTGGGCTTGATGTCGACCAAAAGGAGTTTTTATACTTGGTACTAGCTTTCGTAATTTTAGCCGTAGGTCGCGATTTATAATGATCTGAAATGACAGGAAACCCGTATTATATAGCTGACACCAAACTATCTGCCCAATTACAACTTCACCCCTTTGTATATAATTCACCCCCAATTCCCCCTTTTTCAAAATTTCACCCCTTAGTATCTCGAATTCACACCAAGGGGTGCATGTGCACCCCGGTTGAGAAGCACTGATTTAAACAGTGAATCAAGGCATTTCTAGCTAGTAAACCAATGCTGCAAGAGGTGATATATAGCAGAAAGAGCAATAAATAGTTAAAGAAAAGCAGCATAGTAATCAAAATGTATGAGTTATGTTGCATAAATATTGCAACCTAAATGGGAAAGTGGAGATAGTGTTGATATCGCCTTAAGTCTGATAGGATCCCTGGAAAATGATAACATGCTATGCTTCTTTAAGTAGAGTGAAACAAAGTGCATACAGTGAAGAATCAAAATCCAAACAAGAAATTACTTACAAACTACCATCATCCAACTACTTTAGCAATGCTAATGATAACTACTACTACAAACAAAGAAGACTACAGTGTCATGCTCCATAATGAAGGAAACAAGGATAACAATGGCAGAATAAAACAAACAGTAGTGGGCATCCAGGTCTCAAATGCATCTCCATACTTACCGGAATCCCTAAATGTTCTGAATCAATATCCATCAACTTGACTTCATAGTCAGAAACTTTTTCTTGATCTATAAATCACAATTTAAAACTGCATGGATCAAAAAGTAAACATATAATAGATAAGAAATTGCATACAAAAAGGAAGTCCATTCATTAAGTTTGTTGTGCTCAACATCTTCCACACCAAAAGCAATATAAAATAGCTTACTAAATCACTCAACACACTAATGCAATCCTCACTTACTGGGACTTTCAAATATAAACTGTACTGTATCAGCATTGTCTTCTGCTTTCATGGTAACTATATCATCATTTCCACCACACTTCAAAATTCTTGAGAGACTAAAAACAGATTATGAAACAAGATTAAAGAGAACCCACATTTGCACAAGAACTATACTCAGGGGTGATTTTGATGGGGGCTCAGGAGGCAGAGCCCCCTTGTTAAAATTACTATTCACTTTGGGGGCCTCAGCCCCCCAGCAAGTCTTACATCTGCTTTGCTTTTCAAAGTGAATTGACCTTGCTTCTAAAGTGTTTTATACTACTATAATTGATTATGTACTGCTACATGATTATCAAAGATGGTTACTGAGACTTTCCATTTGTTGATTATACTATACAAGTATTAAACTACATTACCGTATCTGTATATCTGAAAATATGGGCATGGTTGAAGTTAGGCCACACCCAAAACATGGTTGTTAAAATTTTTAGAAATCACCACTGACTATGCTTCTTTCATGTTCCACCAAATGGTGCTATATCTACTATGGCAATTTAAAAAGTACCAATGAAGCTATGCTTATGTATAAAGGAATTAACAAGCTCGAAATTGTTCAATGCACTATTTCAACTTACGTTGACAACTGGAGCCCAAGGGTCATTGTTCTGTCACATCTATAAGGGTCAAAACCATCAGCTCTCAACAAAAGAAATACGAGACTAACATGACTCCCATCCATTGCTTGTGCGCTGATTCCCTCGGCAGTGCAGTCGAAATTGCATTCTGTTACAAAGTCTTTCATTGCTTCGACGCATTTTTTCAAATAGCTTCCTTGAGTTAGTCTCGCTTCCAACATATCTATTCTTTCTTTAGTCCAAATAAATGATTATGGCAAAGAAACTAACTGTTGGAAAGAAAGACGTCGTTATTCCTAAATGATTCAATGCATATGTATTTTTAAAATTGAAGAGAGATCTGAGTCAATGTTCCCATTTCCAAAAAAATTCGCCAACAAATCATGTCATGACTTGGGCAGTTTTCTGCAAAAAGTTTTTGGCGCGAAAAATTACCGTAGGTGGCAACTGTTTTACATGTCTGATTCACCAAAAATGTAAAAATAACAGAAAAAAAACAGCAACATAGGACACTAAGATTCAAAATAATCACAAGAATAAACTTTTGTTTGCAAAAATCTAAAACAACCATCATATTCGGTACAACTTTGCCATTCAAACAAAACCTTACATGTAATCTACAAAGTGGCCCGCATTAACATTGATTGAGAATGCAAGAAGAAGAAATATCTGAAACTGAAATCATAAAAATAAATGATGGCGTATGCTGACAGCTGATACCTCGCAATAACTACAAAACTAGGCAGATATCGCCAGATATGAAACGGATCTACCTTACCTTCTCTTGCAACCAACCACCCTCAAGTAGGCCTTCGAGCGCAACTGAGCTCACGTGATCAATAACAACAAAAGGGATTCCCGCCAATCAACAAATTCGCGGGAAATATTGAAATGAGGTTACACTACCAACATGAGGTTGACTGTAAATAAGCATTCTTCTTATTTCTCAAAGCTGTTATTCTTTCAGACACTTTCTTCGCATTCTCTTAATGATCTTGCAAAGGAGATTTTTCGTATTCAACTGTGCTTTCATATTGTGTGTGCTCTAACTTTGTAAACTGACTCACTCATTAAAACTGGAAAAAATACTGCCCTTTCTTCCCGATCTCAGCTACAAAAGAAACCAATACATCCAAAAGAATGCCAATCTACGTCGACAACATGCTCTCAAAAGCCTTATCAGAACGAAGCAGTTGCACTAAATTGCAAATTATTTTGATCTAGAATGCAAAGGAACAATTCTTGCTTTATAAATTACCATATTGATCCTTCAAGATGAAATTATTTCAGAAGAGGAAAGAATTGTGATAGGAAATGATTGCCAAAAAAAGTATGTAGAAGACAACTTGCGACTTTGTCTCAACTCTTTTAAGTTCGAAATTCATTCATAGCAAAAGATGGAGACTGTATCAGCTTTATAGTCTATTTGGAAACACTACTGCTTAAGCAACATTGACTGGCCTCAATGGCATGAAGAACATAAGTTACAATTAGGTTAGTCAAATTGATGTTGAAAATGGACACTCTTACCGTAAAGAACTATCTAGATGCTTAAAGAACAATCTAGAATTCTGTAGAAAAACCTAGAACTATCATACTACATATATTGCGTAATATGACGAAGCAAAATAGTGGACTAAAATTAGAACTATGAACTTTTATCATCTGGAACATTCGAGTATATCAGTTGCTTTTGTATAAATAGGACAGGCATTTGTAGAGAGAGAACACTTGTAATTTATATGTTGGAGCAGACAGAGCTACTCTGCAAAGATAACTCAAAATATTTTAACAATTGACAGTTATAATGAATCCATCCATTACATGATGAACTCTCTATAAGCCATTCTCACCCCTCAGTAAATTGCTTCGCAGTTGATACAGCAGGACATTAAATACTTGAAATTGTCAAAGAAACTAGGATACCGCTAGGTATGTAATTAACTTATGTAATCTACTTGGAAAGTCCATCAAAGCGCTTCAACGAACCAGCATATTAAAATGTGCTGACGAGTCTCTGTTTCATAATCAATCAAAGTTCCAAGTATGTAGATGACTAGCTCTTGGTCTTGTGCATTATCTTAAACCAGCACTGCCTTGAGTAGTATTGGCAGATTATCATAGCTAAATGTCACAGCCTTAATATCACAGCTAGATGCTAAAAAATAATATTTGTTCATAGTATAAGCTATGAAACTTGCAAACTGTTATATAGTATAAGGCCCATTTGAAAAGAACTGTGTAAACCGGTTATCAAAGACTGACCCCCTAAACATAATATATCTCTATTTGTATTAGCATTTCTATTCTTGGAGTCATCCAACACCCCACTAAATGCTCTCTCGATATGCTAAAAACCCTAATTTTGGCACATATCTAGACGGACAATGACCATTGCCAAAAGTACATCATGCTAAGTATTGCGTCGCCGATATAAAGATTACGACTCTCAAGAACTTCGTATAATTTACAAATCCAAGTAGGCATCTGTAAAATACCCTATCAACCTACAGTTGTGTAATTAAACAGAATATATAATTAACGTTTCCATTATTAGGGATGATCAAAAAATTAATGCATACCATATTTACCAAATGGAAAAGACGTCTAATGCGGGCTCAATCTTATCCTCACATACCTCCCTAAACAAGATTTCTAATCAAAAACAGTAAAAAAAAAGCCCAGTATAAAGAATGGCCAAAAGAATAAAAAAGTTTCAATTAGTTAAAAATTTATTGATTCATATTTTCTAAAACAAGAGCAATTCCTTGTCCACCCCCAATACAAGCTGACCCAACAGCGTATCTTTCACCGCGCCTTCGTAGTTCATGAACCAAATGCGCAGTGATACGGCCTCCTGATGCTCCTAAAGGGTGCCCAAGTGCAATTGCTCCTCCGTTTACATTTGTTACTCCTTTATCCAAACCCAGCTCCTTTTCTACGCTCAGATACTGCGGTGCAAAGGCTTCATTGACCTAAATGAAAAAATTAGAATTCTCATTAGAAAATTAGATGCCAGAAAAAGTCCTCCCAATTCCAGAGATCCTCCATCAAGCAAATAATATCAAAGTTTGCCTGCGGAGTATCAATATTTGAGGTGCTGACAACCTTCTTGTCTATAAAAGCCCCATTACTGTTGGGTTCTGATTCAGTAAAATATTGTCGGTTTCTACTCAGTGCTCACAGAGGCAAATTTGCAATCGACCAATCAGCAGATTAGCTTACAAAAATTTGCTAACCAATCAGATGCCTCTGTTTTGGCTTTCTTTCTCCACTCCGTCATTTTGAAATGGAGTTACTGTGGAAAATTGAAAAACTCAGTACTGGGGTTGTGTGCTAGTCATGCGAGGAATTCATAACGTATATAACATAACTAAAATTACATTACATTGAATAGTATCTATATTGATGACTAAACAGTAAACTCTTACCTCTACCAATGACATATCCTTAAGCTCTTTATTTGCAAATTTCAATGCCTTTTTTATAGCTGGTGCTGGACCTATGCCCATAATTGATGGGTCTACGCCTGCGATACCATAAGATACAAGTCGAGCAAGTGGAGTTAAATTGTGCTGCTTGCATGCATCTTCACTCGCTAACACCAAGGCACAGGCTCCGTCACAAATCCCCTGAAAGAATGGTACTTCATAGTCAACTATGCCAGCAGAAAATAGAGAATGGTGTGTGTTATCCAACTTTAAACATAACAAAGTTTGTACAAACTCCTTCAAACATATTTCCAAAATTCTTCCAAACTTTTTCAGAGCCAAATTACCAAATTTCCAAAACCATGAAATACATCTAGTTCACATTTTGAATCCCCACAAAAATGGAAAAATATTTTCAATGCAATATTTTAAAAATGTTTTTTGGTGGATTATAGTACAAATAGTAAAATGAGTACACATTACATACATGGTGTTTCATACCCCACAATGTCATATCTATTTTAGAATATTTTAGAATTCTCCCAAACAAACATCCAAAACTTTTCAATAGCCATTTCATAAAACCTTTCCAAAACTTTCCAGGGCCTAGAAAGTGGCATTATCAATTTCCATACCTTTCCAAAAGTGTCCAAAACCTGTACAAACCCTGGCATAATTAACAGTGCCACATAAAGAGCTAAGCCAAAACTCAACCAAGTCGTGTCAAATTAACTCTCACAAACTATACTACACACTAGTGAAATAGGGGTAGCCCAAATCCTCATGATGTATGGTGTCTGGGTTTGGACAACGTCCCCAATAAATGTCAATGGTAATGAGAAAAGGTCCTCCACAACAACAGAACTGTCTGAAATTTTGTACACTCAAAAAATTAATGAAACTAATTTTTTATCCCTGAATCATCATGTACTATTCCCTGAGATCTCTCTGGAAACCAAAGGAAAAGTAGGACCAAACCAATGAGAACAAGGACCATTAGTTTAAAAAATATTAATTTGATTATCCCAAGGTATTGAGATTGACCACCATGACCAGAGTATTTTTTAAGGTACTGACTGGTGGGACATTTGTACCAGTAGGGGCTTGTGCTTGTCCCAGGAGTGAAGCAAAATTAATGCTCGTTACCCAGTGGACTAAGTCAAAATGGGGCCCTTTTTATCTTCTCTGGCAAACACACCAATGTTATTGATGATATTAACAACAATGGTTTTCCTGATATTCACTCTTGATGTTTGTGAGTATCACCTGGCAAAAAGATCAAGCTCTGTTATGAGTGAAATGGAGGCCCTGTTACAGGTTTGACCTAGTAGTCAGATTCCCTTAGAAAATACCTTGACCAGGATAATATCATTTTACCTGACACTGCCTACTACAAAACAATGATGGAATTGCCAAGCAAAGATAGAGTCAAGTATGGCAATGTAATTAGGGACATAGGAAGCATTCAAAAAATGATGGGGGCATGTGCATTCAGGGGCACCCTTGTTAGCAATAAAGGGCACTATGTTAACTGAAAAGGGGCACTTTACATACATATTTAAGAAAAAGTGAGGGGTTATGTGCCCCCTGTTTCTATGTCCATGAATGTAATAGAAACAGCAAATAATATGGAATTGTCATTCTAAAGGAGAAAGTATGAAATGTTAACTGTTTTTGTCATTGTACAGATCTTCAAATTTCTACATAAGCTAGGCTTCCCTTCATCCATGTCAATAAAACTATCTATCTTGACAATACTATTTTCAACATTCCAGGCCAATTCTGGGATCCATCAACTTTACTGATGATGGTACTATCTTATAAAAATAAAACCATTACTGTCTCTTTAAATACTCACTGAAGCATTTCCTGCAGAAACTGTTCCATTTTTCTTGAAAACTGGGGGCAACTTTGATAGCCCATCCATGGTGGTTCCAGGTTTGGGGTGCTCATCAACATCAAATATTTCCTCCCCTTTTCGTGATTTCAGTGTGACTGGAACAATCTCTTCCTTAAAATGTCCATTTTTTTGGGCTAGGAAAAAGGACAAGATACTAATAATGTTGCTGTGGAAGAGAATGAATCTAAAACTGATACCGGCTATTACTCTTCTCAACAAACTTCAAATTACTCCATGAATGGAATGCTGGAAGAGAGAGTCAGCACCACAGGGGGGAGCCTTCTTGCCAAGATCAATTTTCTAATTTGTCAAAATTCAATGAGAAAATGCTATGGTTGTGGCGAGGAGCCTCTGGCAAGATTTTGGACTGGGTGGGGGCAACTAAATCATGTTGTAATTTTAGGGCATGGCCCCAAAATCCATCTGGTCTGCAATGGCTGGCACTACTCCTACTGGAAGAGGAGGACAAGGAGGCAGCTGTCCCCTTGCTTTTATATAAGGAAATCAGAGAGGGGCAAGAAATGCCCTGCTTCAGTGGAAGGATAATAATTGATTCATGTATGTTCATTTCCATAAAAAAACTACTTTTACAATTATGCTCTAAAATGCCATTCAGAAAGTATGCCCCACTGTACCCCACAACATTTCCAGCATTGCTATCCATGAATGTACTTCATAGTACTCAATACCATTACACAATTAGTGCCTATTATCTTACTCTCATTTGAGTGGCTATGCAATTCAAAGAAACAAATCATAAGCCACAATTGACAAGCTTTCTACAGTTCTAAATGGTTCAGATTAGCAATGTGTCTGCTGGGGGGGTGTGGGGGGGTAATGCCCCCCAATAATTTTGAAATTGGAAGTAAGTTCTTAAAAAGTTGGTCATGCTGCAAGAGATATAGCATCTCATTAGTCATAGTCTTTTCCATGTACCTGTTTTTAGTAACAGTAGTTGATCAAAATGCCACCCCCCCCCCAGAATGTTTCTCAGCACTTCTCTAGTTCCGATATAGCATTGCTATAGTAGCAGGTCTACAAGATTAATAAGAATATGTGACTCTTCAAATAGCAATAAGAAAAAATAGTTCTCTGTGAATTTTCTTCTACATAGCAGCTTTCAATGGTTCTTGATGGAAGATACAAACCAGGTATCATTAAATTTACACCCTAAGTAGAACAACAGGTGAAATGGGAGATTGTCATTTACCATTCAGCCACCTCTGTTGTGACTGTAATGCATACTCATCACACTCTAATCGTGTAATTCCATATTTCTCTGCTAAATTCTCTGCAGTGATAGCCATTGGGATGCCTGGGTATGAATCTGTAAGTCCAGACCAAAGACTATCCTCTAGCTATGGAAATGAACAAAATTCACAAATGAAGAAACTGTTCATTGACCAAACCTATTCATAAATGTCTAATGACTGTACTCCACTGATTAGCAATTAAAAATTTTTCTAACCCCCCTTGCTCTTAGTAGACCCCCTGCTTATAACATTGTGTGCAAAAAGTTCTTGAAACATGTTTGAAACTGATATTTTGAACAAATTTTCCTGTCTGTCAGCAACTCCTTACTTCTAACATTTTCACAAGCATTGACACCTGATCTATGAAGATGTATTATGCCAATACAGAAAATATTACTTGATTCCACAAGTTACTTAATGAATTACTGAAAATCCATGCTTCAAGAACTAAGTAAGATGAAGCTATGAACCCCAGTACTTTTAAAAAGGATTTTATCCAGGCAATGTCAAGTTTTTGGTTATGTGGCCACATAATCAGCTGGTAACGAACTGAGAGAGTGTATAAGATCAAGTGGCAAAAAGATAAGAAGAGGAAGGATGAAACTCAAGTAGATAGACACAATTTCAGAGATGACTGGAGAAAAGGGAGTCAGTGGTAGCACCATGGGAGGGCTAGGTGAGCTATAGCCCCATATTAGAACATGCTAGCCCCCATTGGAAGGTGAAAAACTACTTTTTCAAAGATTTTTGGTAGTTTTAGTACCCTGAAAACCATATTCTAGCCCCCTCATTGGAAGTGTCAGCCCCTAGAAGGGAGTAGAAAAATGAAATCAGCAGAAAACAGATTGGAAACATGACACTAACAGAAAACAGACTGGAATGGAGAAGAAGAGTAAAAAAAATGGAATACAACAAGAATGCACCATAATTACCCCCATAAAAGCTTCCAACCACTGGATCGGTTCAAAGTAAAAGAAGAAGAAGAGCATGCAACTTCCACTTTTCAATTAATGCAAATGCAAACTTAAATTCAACTAAGATGAAAGCTTATAACTACCTTCGGTTCAGTTCCAAATTTAACTCCAAATCTAATATTCCTTGCAACAAATGGGGCTTGACTCATACTCTCAGTTCCACCAACTAAAGCAACATTTGCATCACCCAGAAGAATTTCCTGTGCAATATGAAATAAACAGTGTTATCAAGAAAATCTGCAAAAATTCTCAAAGAAGTTAAGATCAAAAGATACATTATTTGTAAGGTGCAGCTTGGTTGTAAACTTCAGAAAGAGAGCAAAAACAAAAACTATTGCCAGCATAGTTGTTAGAATTTTCAATATATGAATAAAGCCACTATGTAGAAAACTCAGAGTGAACTCTTTGGTTATAAAAACTCTCATGATTCTTGTTTGTTAGCTGAAGATCGGAAAAGTTCATCTCAATTCTCTTACTAATGGAAATTTCTTAATTCTGGCTTGTTATATGGCTATGTCTTAATTCTGGTTTGTCTACATACTGGTGTTTATAATGTAATGAAACTTTCAACAACTATCCTGGCAATACTTTTCTTTGTGTGCAATCAAGAGAAATGTAAAAAAATTGGTAGGAGCTCATGATGACAGCTGCATAAACCCAGCACTTGATGTATTTGGGGGGGGGCTGATGATCAACAATATTTTTGAAATTGAAAGAGAGTTGGCCAAAATGTTGGCCAAGCTCCAAGATAGTTGGTCACAGTGTTTTCTATGACCACTTTTTGCAACAGTAATTGGTCAAATGGTCAAAATTCCCCCCCCCCAGTGGGAAGCATCTGGACACATATCTGACAAAAGTGATATACAAACATAGAAAGCATCTCTTCTCTTTTTCTAAACTATAATTCTATCAATTTCTTGTGAACACTAAGGAAAATGAAAAGTGATTTAATGAGGCACTATACCTGAGCTCCATTGACAACTGACTGAAACGATGATCCACAAAGTCTGTTAACAGTAAGTGCTGGAACTTCTATTGGTACCTTTGAATATAGCCCAATATGTCTTGCAAGGTATATAGCATCGCTTGAAGACTGAAATTTAGGACAAGAGATAGCATAGAAAACTAAGCAAAGACAACACTTTCTTGAACTACTGGTAAAGAGACTGGATGCTTAGTAATCTTGATGCTGCATGTGCAATGGCATTACATGGTCTCTTGGCTGGAGGGGGGCTGTGGAGCAATAATATACCAACAAAAACTGATAAGGCTGTGAATTTACTGACAGAGGTTTAAATTTAGAGACAGAAGTGTCTTCTCGGTAGAAAGGGTGTGTTGATGCTAGAAAGGGTACTTTGAACTCTACGTTGATACATCTTGGCAAAACATGCATTCATGTACCAACAAAAGTTATTGAATCTGAATTTATCAACAAGATCATTACAGGTTAGGGGTGTGAAATCCCCACACCCCCTGCTAGCTACAACCCTGTGGGTGTGCTATCATTTCATGATGAGAATCTCAAAAACACATAATGTAGCAAACGAATAGACCTAAAAAAACATAAAATCCATTGTAGCTTTACCAACTATTGGTGCAATTATGCAACTCAAGGTAAATACATATTTCTTGCAAATTTTAAAAATAACCCCTTGACAATGGCTTGAATTTGATTCTTTTCCCGAGTGGTACAACAGCCTAGACCTTACTTCCTCCTGTATACTTCCTATTTACCTGGATAACACTCCCAAACACAACAGTATCAACAATTTTTGGATCAACTTTTCCAGATTCCAGGGCAGCTGCGGAGGCCAAATAGCCCATGGTTGTCGCCGTTGTATCCTTCAGTTTCCCGCCAAATGCTCCAAACGGTGTCCTCTTCGCTGCAACTATAAAAACAGCTCTTGAGCAGGCCATTTTGATATGAAATGCGACTAGTAAATACAAATATTGTGTTTCACTCTAAACATTTCACTTCCAGCAGTAGAGCGAATGGACTTTGAACACGAGAAACTTGACTTCCTCTGCTCAGCCCCACGCCATCGCAGCGACAAGAGGTGGCGCTAATGGAGGACTAGGAGGCTTCAGCTTCTCATCTGAACATGATAACTCCCATTCAAAAGCTTCATAATAATGCAATACAAAGCTCCCATAATTTTTGAAAAAAACAGCTGTTACAAATTCATATACCGAATCTTAAAAACGCTTCAAAAAGATCAACGAAAAACCTCAAGACATAGTAGATTAAAAAGGTTTTCACTTCGTATCATCGTAAGAATAAATCAAAGAAATTTGATGAAGATTTCGGCTTTGGACCACAGGCTCTGTTGTATAGCAGTTCATATAGCTAGAGTTAAGCTGGGTTGCCCCATGCCACCATGGAATTCCTGGCAGTAAAGAGGAATGCATGCAACTACCATTTCTTTATGTTCATTGAAGGATAGAATCAATATATTTCGTTAGATACGCGTGCTTTTCCCAGAAATCACCATAAAGCACGTTAATACGAGCTTCAATTGATTCTCTTGAAATATTATTTGCTTCAATACTTCATCTCAACCAATGATTCAAGAAATATAACGCAAAACCCGGTTGCAAAGGAAACACAGCACTTCACGGCTTTGCTTCACATGGTGGCATTGCTTTGTAGAGCAAGCAATGTAGTAAGCGTAAGGTTGCAGTTTGCTTAGGCAGGAAGCATAACAGTGAGGGCAGGGATGTGCCGACTAGGGGCCGTCGTGCCTCCCAAAATCTTCAAATTTGCAAGAAAGTTGGTCAGAAGGCAGCCATGTTGGAAGAGATTTGGCAACAGTATTTTCTGAGACCTTTTTCTAGTAACAGTAGTTGGTCAGTTGGTCAAAACGCCCCCCCCCCCAACAGAAGGTGTCTCGGCACATCACTGAGTTAGGGCCGCACATGTTAGGAAGCACAACGGCATTATGCTGCGCTACCCTTGGACTGAACCCCTGACAAATAGTAATGATGTATTTCTTAGATGAAGCTACCTTTCATAAGCTCCAGTCGCATTCAATGACCAAGTTTCTGAGCATTTCCTTCCCACCAGGGATGAATTCAGGAGATAAATATTGGGGGATGTAGCATTATGAAGGGCGTTAGCACCTCTGATATCTAGATAATGAAGTCACGTCCATTTTTCGCATTCATTGTCATCCTATCTTTAAAATTTACTTTTTGTTGTAGTAGCATTCAGTCTTGACTGCAAAATCGGTCCTATTACTACAAAAAAACAATGAATACTTTTAAGCTTCCCGAATGGCACAAAAAATTTGCAGAATTTACCAAATAATACATCAATTTTTGGGGTGTAGTACCCTCTTCACCCTCGAGAAATCATTCTATGGTCCTACCCAGATGTATCACTGATCCCAGTGCTCCTCTTCGACAGTCTAATACTGGTTTACACGCGTTTAAGTCACCCTCGCAAAAAACCGGTTGCAATCAAACGTCATATTATTGCTAAGTATTCTAATGGTGACTACAAATTCAAAAATGTTTTTAAGTCTCATTAAGCCCTTCGAGCAAAAGAAGTTCTTCGAAGATATGCAGACATTGCCGTTGGGTTACACATTTTCATTTCCTTCAACTGCAAGGCAAAAGGCAGATGATTTTGAGAGTGTTAGGCTGCTGCTACGTTTGAGCAATGACAGACTCCCCGCAAAATGTGAGCAGGGTCAATACAACGAATTAAAAACAGATAGGAAACTACAGAAGTGGAAGGTACCCTTTTCAGACAAAGTTTCATCTCAATACACATGTGCGACAGGGAATAAAGTTCAAATTAAATATTTATTCATAGTTTTTATCAAACTTCATTTCATCAATATATTATAAAAATCTACCAATACATATCTCACTGACTGGTAATTTGTACTTGGCTGGCTTCAAAGAACATGCATAACTAATACTGAAATCAATACATTAAAATAGAATGATGATGTGAATAGTTTAAGAGCTCAAGTTGACTCCATGGCTTATTCCTCATACAAAATATATAATAAGTTGTTCGGATGATTATAGTAGATAACTTTGTAACTATGAAGTTGAGATGAAGTTTATCGATGCCTAAGTCATTAAACATTTGAAGAAATGAGTCTGATGAATTACCGAATATACCGAGGGAGCTAATACAGAGATTGACGAATTCTATCCTATCATAAGCTTTGTCAAGATCTACCAGAAGATGACGATATTTAAGCTTCGTACGACTAGCATTGATGTTTAAATTTGTTTCGAAGCCGACAGTTAATTCTATGACGTAGAGGATATTGTCTGTTGTAGAAAAGAGGATATCAGGGCGAAGCTTATCACCAGTAATGATGCAAGGAGAGAGATAACCAGGAAGATCAACATAAAGCTTGGCTGATCTTATGGATTGCAGTTTTATGTTCAAACTATACATACCTTTACCATTATATATACCATTCTGTAGCCATGAATACCGAATTTGTTATAAATGTTTCACAAATATATCTAATGCTGACTTCAAAATATTACTTTTGTTTAGGTCTGTGATGAGGAGACGTCTCATTTATTTCACCTTATACAGCAAGACATCAACTCCATCAAACGACAACTATTTGGACGCTTGAAGAATATTCCTGGAAATTTTGTGACAGACAACACCTTTCAATCGCAGAGAAACTGTAATAGTAATTGGGTGTGTTGTAAAGTGACTCCAAAGAAAAAGAATGAAAAAAGGCCACAAAAACATGAGAAGAAAGGAAATCAATACAGTTATAATTCTAGATGCTATAAATCACCTGGCGAGCACATCGAACGGTAATATGGAAAGCATTTATCCAACTTCATCGCAGATTCCATATCCTCCATGCAAATTCTCTACGTAATACCAACATTGCCGGCAATTCCGGGGGGGCTGGGGGGCCATGGCCCCCCCCCACTTTTTTTGGAGCAAAATTTTTTTCATGAAGATAATCATGGCAAACGCATTTGACAGTCTTGTAAAGGCAAAAAAAGAGAAAATATTTGTCTGGGGGAGGCAAGGACAACTTTGAATATTTTTTCTAAATCCCTCCCTTATTTGACTTCCATGCGACAAGAAAAACCTAAGTTGTCGATTGTTGATTTCGAAATTTCGAAAAGTAATTGCTAAATTTGGAGTGCTTTTTATTCATCTGGGCAGTCTTTTTCAAAGAAATTCTCGCCACTACGCCCCAACCAAAAGGGGCGGATTTAGAGTTTTTCACGGTCTTCATTTCTACAAGGTTTGCATAGGATATGCAAGATCCTAAGCCATTTTAAGGCCTCGTAGATGGTATAATCCCAAGAGCTTCCGGGGGCCCCAGCTGTTATAAGCAAGGACTCCATCATTGCCTACGGCACGCTGCTAGACCCTTGAGGGGCAAAACATTTTCACAACTTTGGCCCCCCACTTTCAAAAACGTTTTGCCGGCCCTGACCAAGGCATATGCAAAGGATAACGTCAGAACGACAACCAGATATGTGGATAGACACTTTCCATTGGGGGGAGGGGGCTTTACAAACATTTGACCAGCTATGACTAAAAAAGAGGTCACAGAAAACACTACAAATGTTTTGCAATAGGACCAACTTTCTTGAAATTTCGTGCATGTTGATGAAGCTTCACGCTTCCATCATGACCCCCAATAAGCATATCTCTGGGGAAAAAGATAATAGAATTATATTGTACTATCTTAGCTGGCGGCAAGGGTAACTTTTCTACTTGCTGCTATTACTCCTTTACCAGCAACTTTTGTGCTATGTATTTACAGTTGCGTGCTGCTTGTCAGTAGCGGATAACAAGGGAGGAAGGGGGTCAAAGTGCCCCAAATGCTATCAAGTCGGCAAATTCTCAACAAAAGTAGTGGAACAAGGGCTAAATACTAGCCTTTTTGATAACAAAATCACTTTTTTGAATGACAATCAATTCCATGTAAACCTTGTTCTAGTGAAACACTCGTGTACACGATAAAGACTCGAGTATTTTACGAGTATACGTGTTTTGTCTAAAGTACTAGGCAAATTCAGCACCTTTCCCCCCCCTCATTTTTCTTGAAAAATCGCCACTCCTGCTTGTTTTTCTTTTCGTATTGTAATTTGAATTGCAATTAGTATTTTGTATTGCAATTGATCAATATTTTTCAAAATGTTTATTTCACATTATAAGAAGCATTTGCATTCCCTTTCAGATACAGACAAGAGGTTACCTTCAAAAATATGGAAAGAAGGACACCATTTGTTAAAAGTGACAGACAGATAAGATTTCCTTCGAAAGACCCATATTCCATACAGTGTTATTCCTGTTGTTCCATTGTGAGCACAAGATTGCATGAAACAGACAAAGGGCATACAAAAGTAACAAGCCCAAGCTCTGCATGTGATAAAACAGACTTGCAAAACTGCAAGTCGACTCTGGTGGAAAACAGCTTCCTCAAACCTTCCAAAAAGCAAAAGAAGCATGAAAATGAGGTGAAGAGTAGAGTAAACATGAAAGAATCAAATGCTAAAGCATATAGTATTCGGAGCATAACAGTTCCATCGATACGATTTCGAACCGCTAAGAGAAATCCCTTGGAATGCATGAGAGTAGGTGCTAAAATAATTATCAAGCCTTCTACCTATAGATGTTAAAATCTATGAGAATCAGGGTAGATTTATTCTTTACATACATGCATGCATAAAAAGAGCCACCTAGCTCCGACATGTAGCGGCAGGTGGCAGGGAAGGACAATCAGCCCACTACACGTTCATATTTTTTAAAAGAAAACGTTTATAAGAAAATGAAGCTCAAATGGTCAAAATCTTAAGAAAATTTGAGAAAATCACGGGACTCAATTCTCAAAATTTAGTCTTTTTATTGACCAAAAATTGATATTTCGTCATTACTGCATTCAAAATGTTAAAGATGGAATTCAAATTCAGGTAGACAAAATTAATGACGAAGTCGTAACCCATTTTGGCCAGTTAATTTTAGCAAAGGTTAAGAAAAATTTAAGAAAATCTCAGGCTCAATTTCGGGGAAAGTTAAGAAACTTGAGGCTCAGGCAAAATGACGGTTTTCTTATAAAGAAACTTTTATTTTTGAAATCGCAAGAAGATTGGTCACAAAGTCGGTCATGCTGCAAAAGAGTTGGCCACTGTAGCCCTCTTTACACTACGC
>OLMO02000009.1:5303264-5320865 GCA_900291935.2 Cassiopea xamachana | reverse complement strand
AGGGGAGTTCATGCCAGATTGCTATGTAACAAAGAGGGGTATTGACTTGAGTGTGACAAGCTGCAACATTGGGGTGTTGATCTCTCCTGCTAAATACTTTTGGTATGATCTATAATTACAAATACAGATAACAAAGAAATTTTACATACTTGGGACTATGCTCACATCACTTTAAAATTAATATTCTATGCTGTAGAGAAAAGCACTCTCTTCTATGAATGTTCTAATATAGAAGCCTATAGCAACAAAACTCACGCTTTTTTCTTCTTTATTTGATTGCTTTCTGGACTTGTCATTGTAAACCTATCTAAAAAGACATACCATACATAGCATTAAAAACATACATTAATTAAACTGCATATATCAATGAACAAATCAACAATACAAAAATGCTTTAGCTCGTGACATAAAAGCATCCCAAAGAGAATAATACTACCTAGGCCCAATGAGTAGTAGTGTTATTCTGAGTTACAGGAAATACACCGAGTCTTCCGCAACATCATCGTTATGTATCTCAACGCTAGCAGCACTACCACAAAATGATAAAACAAACCTGGAATTTCAAAGCCAACGTGCAAAATGACTATATAATCTTTTTACTTCATGTTATAACTTAACTTTTCTAAACAAAAATCTGTACTATGTTTGGCTGATTCACCAAGACATTATGCCTGCTGCGGAGTCAGTGGCAGAGTGATGTAATGTTGCTGTTGTCGATGACATCCAGTGATGACATCGAACTCGAGGCTGACAACATCATCGCCGATACACTACACAATGGCGTCGAGAAATGGTAAGAATTTTTTTATGGACGGTATCACGTTCAGTAGAATACATTATTCTACTTACTATGAAATTATCTTCCAATGTTTTGAGACTAGACAGTTGAGCTAAAATTTTACAACGCTTACTCTGGAGTTGCACTTTAAGTAGATGATGATGGTATTTTCATGTTTTGATGAATTTTAGTTTGAAAGTTGAAAGCCATCGCAAAGTGCCAAAAATATAGTTGCATTTTTCCTACCTTTTAGGACACTCAAGCCGGAATAGTCTCACGGAGAGTATGATGGAACAAGAGAACAATAGATTGGCATCAGGATTATCTACTAAAGTTTCAACACTCAAAAATGTATGTATATATTGTCAAGACTATCAGCTAATGAGTTTTACAGTAGCACCCAAACTTGGGCCCCAAGTAGATCAAAAGCTATCAAATGGTTATGAAGTTATGGGGGCAACCTCTCTGTTTCATGGAGAGGTACATATTTGCAATAACACCAGATTGGCATCTGGAATTTTGTAGATTTATAGTTGTATTATTTTTCCTTAATGGGTCCCCTACCACTCTTCAGATACCCTCCCTTTAGCCCTAACTCTCTGGGCCCAGTTTTGTGGTGTTGCTCCTATGTACACACCTTTTTATCAAGATCAATATTTAAAGTTATCTAAAATTAAATATTAACCAGAGTGATGGCCCAGTGGTAGAGCGTCTGCCTCACAACTGGTAGGTCGCAGGTTCAACCCCCGGTCAAGTCTTACCAAAGACTTTAAAAATGGTACTCACTGCCTTCTTGTCTGGTGCTCAACATATGAGAATGGAGTGGGAAAGTTAAACACATGGAGCTACCAGTGGACCAGCCCCCTGCTGTAGCTTTCACTTCCTTTCATAGATGTGTGGCCTAAGGCTATAGAAACAGATAGGTGCTGCCCTATGTGCCATTGGGTGTGGGAAAGGACTTTGATTTTTTTGCCTTGAAAATTAAATACATATTTATAACCTACACATTTATTACATTTTGTACTGCCTTTGAAATGGTTGTGGGCTTGGTGTTTACAATATGTGCCTTATAAATTTTAGATTGCTCTTGATATCCAAAATGAAGCAAAATATCAGAATACTTACCTTGATGGCATGGTATGATGTTTCATAACAATTTTCTTTGACATTATTTGATTTGTAGTTGTCAAATAAAGTTTATTATACTATTTGCGAAATGTAAACCAAAAATGTTACACTGACTCAAAATGTTTATATTTTGTATTTATTATATTTATATTTTGCATTTATACTATGTAATACTAACTGCACCTTGTAAATTGAATGGAATATCTTCTTCTATACACTGATGATGGAGTATGGCAATTGCTCCCTACTGTTTGTATCATAACTGAAGTCAGCATTATTGGCTTCATCAAGCTTTTCCTGTGTAATTTGGCAAGAATTCTCAATTTGTACTTATCTTAACTAAATTAGTATGCTTAAGGTATTTATATGTTTTCTAATATCCTCCTGATCCTGATTCCAATGCTTTGAACTGCAGAATACTGTTTTATGGAATATAAAAGTCCAAGAAGCTAGAATGATAAATATTTTGGCTGCCATGTTCGAAATTGGAGCATCACACATTTAGTTACCTAGAGGCTGTTATATATTCTTGATCTAGTAATTACATAATGGTTGGAACAATTAATTTTATGCTACTTGCCAGTTTTATATCTCATTCCCAACACTGGTGATCAGTAGGTTTTCATTTTAGGGAGAAGATATGGAAAGTGCAACGGGATTGCTCAGTGGAAGTGTAAAAAGACTCTCACATATGGTCTCATCTGGCTCATCAAATCGCAAGCTGATGTGCTATCTTGTACTCTTCATTGTTGGGGCATTTTTTGCTGGTTATTATGTTTTAACTAGAGTCAAAACTTAGTGGTTTTACCAAGATTGTGATTTGGAATTATTACTATTACTGCATTGTCTAGAGTGTATTATTATATCAGAGTTCTTATTTACCTGAGCTATATGTAGCTTTCAAATACCTGAATAGGTAGTTTAACACAAGCTCTTTTTTTCATCATCATTTGAAGCTAGTGGGCCTAAGTCAAGATTGCAGACTAATAAATTTAATGACAAGTAGTATTATCTGCTATTGGGAAAGTATTACCTTGTAGCCACAACATTAATATATTTCTGTGCATGATATTCTTGCTATGTATCATTTAAGTTGTAGAACTACTGTAGCATTGAACTTACAGCAACTTGTATAAAGATTTAAGTTATTGTTGAGATTGAAATGCTTCTTGAAAAACACAGCTGAATTATAAATGTCAATAGAAGAGCCACGACCAAAAACATAACTGAGAGTTATTTTATTTCTATTTAATGTGACATTTCCAGAGTTCAAGATGACATACCAATTTAAAAGACAGTTTGAAGATTTTGATCCATTTTCACAATATTGAAGTTTCGATAATCATGATCCCAAGCTTATTGACTATATTTTTATACATGTGCCTTTGATTGCAAAGGTTTTGCACCATAGCAAAATTGACAATGTCTTGAAGGCATGTAATTTGTAGAGTAGGTACTTTTTGTTGATACAGTAAACTCAACCTAATTTAGTCTGTAGCAAAGCTCCCAACTACAGCATTATCAACATAGCATGAACTGTGCATAAAATGTCTTTCTTTTCTTCAAACAGTCTGTCTTCTGTTAATGACCAAGATCTATCATTATGCCTGCTGTGAAAAGAATGCATGTTTTAAAAAAGCTAATAAGGTAGTACAGCTCTATAAATAACTGTATTATACAAAGAAGTTTATGTGAAAAGTAATAAATGAATAAACAATCATTCAGTCACTAATTTATCCCATACTATTGTCATTTATTGCTGCAAAATAGCTGCTCTTGGGAATGTAGGAACTCGGGGGATAGAGTGGTCATGACCCCCACGTTTTAGGAAACTTTGCACAGGTGCCCCTACCAAACCCAAAAGTGCCCCATCCAATTCCAAAAGTGCCCTTTTTGCTTAAATTTTTTGCTCAAGTTCTACATTTACGATAAGATCCAAAACAATATTTGTGATCAGGGCTTTCTATAAAGATGATTGTAGGCATTTTTTAACAATTATGCATTATTTTTCTAGTCATGCATAAATTACACGTAGTGAGATTTGCGGGTGTGGCTATTTTATGGGCGTGGTCACGCGCCCTTTTTATGACCTGGCCCCTTCTACTTCTTAAGTGTGGAATGTGTCAAAGCAGGGAGTGGAGGTAGCAGCAGTGCTAGCCATCGCAGAATGGAGGGGACCTTTGGGGCCACGCCCAATACTTACCACACCCTTTGATTGCCACACCCATTTAGTACATTTGGTGCCTACCGGTGCCTACCACGCAGCTGGTTTGTTGAGAGTTTAAGCGTTTGTGTACTTTCTGATTGTATGTCAGGGCCTTGTGTCAATACTTACAATTGTTATACCACATGAGAGAAGAGGGCAGTACACAAGGACTAACCAACTTCGTGTAGAAATCTCCAGCTCCTCAAAAAAGCATTATTAACGTAAGTAGACTTACTGCTACACAAGAAAGGATTACCAGCTTAGTCAGGAAAGAAGTTGTTGTATAGCGTTGTTTGCCATTTGTTCTCTCCATCACTGAGTGATGGCCTAAGCTATCTGCTGTATTTTACATTTATGATTTATACATTATTTCAAAACAGTTTAAAATTGGCTTTTGAGATTGGATAAGTAAAGAAAAAGTAGCTTTATTTTGGAAATGACCATTTGGTGAGATTTCAAAATATTTTGATTGTAGTTGCTACTTCTCCCAATGCGCTTAAATCTGTACCTACGTTGTTTGCTTTTGTTTTCTGGTTACTTCTACCTTTCAAGTTTAACGACCCAAAATCAGAGTGCTTTCATGCAAGAGCGATTTTGTGGGGAGAGGATCTGACGGGTTGATACATCAAACGCATGGGCATTGGCTCATCATGTTCACTACTCAAAGTTAGCGACCCGCCCACTATATGTAGAGTTCACTTTAGAGTTCATTCTTTCTGAAATTCTAAACTAATAAAAATTCCAGCATGACCTGCAGTTACAAAATAGCATTACATAGGAACAGGGACAAAAGAAAAGAGTGTATAAAAAGAGACCATTATATATAAAGCACAGTATTTTTTAAACTGCGCATCACATGCAGTGATGCTGTGTTCTTTCGGTTGCAGATGGAATTGAACGACCTGCTTTTGCACGAAGGGGTACATACAATACATGCTACAGGGCATTTTTTAAACATATAAAGTGGTAGGGACATTCCCCACCAGCCCCTTTCATTGCCCCAGCAGTGGAGCATGTTTGCCCTACCACTTAAGTGCCCATTTTATTCAGCAACTGTTTTAGCTTTTGCCTTATTTGAAATAGTTATGGATCAAATTTGTTTGGTTTTTATTGAACAGGTTCTAAAAATCTCAATTCATTTCTCCTACTTCTATAGTTGATTCTCCCCCTCTTTCACAAAGTTCAAGATGGACACTTTTAGCTATGAAGTAATAATCAGTTTTTTCATTCCACAGTCTATAACAGTTGCTCCCCAAACTAAGATCTGCGGTTCCAACGGAGCCGTGAAGGGCTTGCAAGTTGTACAGTACAACCACATTCATAAACTTTTAGGTCAATTTTAGCATAAAGTTATAAGCCTCGACAAACTCAGCAATCTTATACTTTCAAACTCTGTGGGATTTGGCTGTGAAAGTATATTTATTGCTACTGGGTAATTGGGCATCTTCCATCTAATGGATGATGGTCTTAAATTGCTGATAGGGTACCTATCTGTTGATAAAAGAGACTCTCTTTTATCTACAGAAGGTCAATTTGGAGACAGTGTGCATCCAATTAAATGATGCCTGGCCAAGATACTATTGTCCGCGCACTATGTCTTGTAAAAAGTTGCCGCAAACTATCAAAGTTCCTTGTCACCCATACCATTCTTGATATTAGGAGATTTATTCTAAGCAAAAGTGAAGGGTATGGTTTCAAAAATTCCTCTGGGGGCTCAGCCCCAGACCCCTCTTTTCCTCCTTTCAAAGAGACTCTTGGGAAATAGGAAGCATAAGCATTTGAACAAGAAAAAGTTGCTCTTACTTTTTAAATTTCCAAAACCACACTCAAGAATTCCAAGACCATTCTAAAATGGGGCTTGCTGCAAGTAGAAAAAGCATATAGAAGGGGGCCACCAGGTGAAGTATTTTGGGAACCACTAGTCTATAGCAATATTTTAAGAGAACTTTTGAAAGCCTGCTAATTTGCAGATTCTGCATTTATCTAAAGTGCCCTTTGTTAACTGCCCCACCAGTGAAAAATCCTTTAAAAAATGCCCTGACATGCTACTACCTCTAACATTTCTAGTTGTGTTTCTCCTATCAGGTCATACCTACATCTACCATTTTATTCCTTAGTTACTTTCCTACACCCTTGGGTCACTACTCTCAGTGGCCAAATAAATGTCCCCCCTCTTATTAATTTTTTGATTTTTTTTCCAACCCCAATGGACCTTATTAGGACCCCCCTGTTTATTAATTTCAAGGAAATATACTCTCTTTCCCAATTCCTCCTTTCATTTCCATTCTTTGTTAGTGCTATTTATGCCCAATTTTTTCATAGCAAAATAGGGTACTGCTGTATATATTATAGTTTTATGCTTTATGATAACCTGTTTTTGTTCTTTCCATCCTTGTATGATTATTTAAAGCTTTTTCTCAATTTCCAACCCCCCCCCCATTTAATCTTTTCTGGAGACGAGGCCCTCAGTGTGGGGATGATCTTTTCACTTACAGTAAGTGACAAGATCATCCCCATAATGAGGGCCTGGTCTCCAGGATTAGACAGTAGCATAGTCTAGCATTGATTAAAGAATTTGAGGATATTACTGAAATAATGTTCTAAGTCAAGCAATTTTGCTAATATAAGTGGCCTCATATTTATAACAATTGAATATTTCACAGAATGTCAACAGTCAGTGCTGAAGCACAAGCAGTTCTTGATTTTTGGTACCCACCTGACAAACCACAGAAGGAACAAGCAAAAGTGTGGTTTGGTGGTAAAGAGCTTGATGGTGTCATACTGGAGAAGTTTAATGAGCTGGTATGTCACTGTATAGCTTTCCATTTGAATATTAAGGACTCTGGAGCATTCACTGTATTCACATATCTATCAGGATTTATATGGCCAGGAAAGGCAGGGAGAAAATATCAAAATTTAGCAAGATCAGGGATAGTCATGGAAGGTCAGGGAAGCTTAAGGAAAGTCAAAAAGAAATGTGGAACATACTCTGCACTGAGTTGTCATAAATTCTTTTTCTCCAAGTGTATTAATGTAGTACTACTGGAATTGATGTCCTACATACATTTGTGTCATTTCTAACACCAAGGCAATTCTTGTTTTTACTTATATGTTTCTAAGAAGTTAAAATTATTGTTTTTCTTTAGTGCCTACTCTTTATGGTCAGATAAAATATGGTCTTTTTGCACCCAGGGTCAGGAATAGAAGTATCATTTTTTCTGTAAAGTCAAGGAGTTATGTTCTTAAAAACATGTATGAACCCTGTATATCATTGAGTGTCTTACATTTTCTTTCACCCGTAGTAATACTTTATTTCTTTGCAGATTGAAAAGGCAAGGACTGGACAATTGAAAGCATGGGAAGATAACCCAAAAAGTGCATTAGCTCATATCTTGCTCATTGATCAATTCTGTAGAAATGCTTTTCGGGTATGCAGTATATACCTGTTATTTTCTACCTTGTATATTCATGGTACTTATTAGAACATAAGACCTAAGTGTACCTGAGTGTTTAATGAATATTCATAACACCTTGTATTCCAAGAATTTATTCTCTCTATGGTTTCATGAAAAATATAGTACTCTTATTGTAACATGCTATATTTTATAAGAAACATGTCCAAAAGCAACATGAGGATAAAATTAGGGAAAAATTTAGAAAAATTTAAGAAACACAAGCAGGCTGAGTTTCAAATAATAACTTTCAAAAACTATTTTTACTAGTAAATTTTTTATCAAACTTGCAACAAAATAGAATTAACATCCATTACATGTCTCACATAACTTAAGCTTCCTCTTTGTATTACAATTGCCTACTATGGGTTGTTTTTGTCATTGGAAGTTTTTAAATTTAAGAAATATCTAAGAAAAATCTAAGAAACATCCAGGTTGAAGCCAGAGAAAACATGTACACCTTTTATTTAATAAGAAACTTATTTATAAGAAACAAGTACTAGGCTGGTTAAAAAATTAAGAAACTTAAAAAACTGTACAGTCTCAATTTGCATAAAGAAGTACATTAATTTGCCTCCACTCAATAATTTGTGTGATTTTTGTTTGGTAAAGATTATTCCTTGTGATTTTGACCTGTTTGGACATCTTTTTTCTGACAGTGAGTGTTTGTATCCATCTAAAAGTGTTCAATGTTCAAACAATAACATGAGTTTTCCTTGCAAAAATAAGAAGCTATAAACCTTAAGTACCAAAATTCAACAATTTTTATGTCAAATCCAAGTTTCTTATAACAAAAAGCATAAGTTTCAGATGGGTGAGGTGGCTTAACAGTTAGAGCGCATGCCTCCCCTGCGGAAGGTCTACAGTTTGAGTATGACTTGATGCCCTGAATGAATGCTCTCTCACTGTTTACCCATAAGCAAATGGGTACCTGGTGGCAACACTGGGAAGATAAAGGTGGCGAGGAAAGGAACTGGCCACCCTACCTCACATGCCGATGGCTCAGCATAAGTGTCCTCTCTAACAGGCACTCCCCTACGTAGGATAGGATATGGGACTACCTTTACATACATTTATATAAATTTTCAAACTAAAAGATCATACAGCATATTAATTGGTGAAGTATTTTGACTATTGTTTCTCAATTCCCAGAAAGAAAATAGCTATCATAGTGAAGTAAAAATAGCTATTTGATATGATAACTGGTATTTCTTTCTGATTGGTATTTGTTTTTATCAGGGTACAGCGAAGTCTTTTGATTGTGATCCAGTATCATTAGGTGTTGCCAAAAGGGTATGCTTTAAGTATTATTTCAGTTATGCCCTTTTTCAGCTAGCAGCTAGTGTTACATATGCATTGTGTTGGCACATTGTGCTATCAATAATTTTCCTTTGACCCCAAAATGTGTAATGCAATTGACTACTTAATACATAGAGCAAGTGAAGATTTAGGATAGCAGTACAAGAAGGATATTAGAGGCTATTTTTTATTACTAATGTTCAACTATCCCAGTGCAACAAAGACAAAGATATAGACTTAGAAATTTACAAATACTGATGTAAAACATTGAAATACAATCAATAGAGAGTTAAATTGGTAGATATAAATATTTTGCTCATACTCAAACAATGAACAGTAAAGAAGTTAATCTGAGGGACCATCTGAATACTGTTTCTGAGATGTCTAAGACAATTTTTGGATCTTGATCTTTCACAAATGTCTTTTATTTGTAGCTCATTGCCAGTGGTAGATACAAAGAACTAGCTGCCAAGGAGAGAATGTTTTTGCTTTTGCCATACATGCATAGTGAGAGTATTGATGATCAGGTATATGTAGCATCATTGTTATTCATCAACTTTTGCCACACCCAGTGTACCTGGTAGGATTTGTTTATTTTGGAATTTAGTGAATTGTTTTAGCTTATTGAAATACTTTTCTGGAATGTTAATTTTCACACTATATCTTGTGATTGTATCATGTGATCATAGTGCTATCAATGATGCTGATGATTATGTTGTAATCATGATCATAATAATTATGATTGTGGTACTTAGTGACAATGGAGATGATATCAAATATACTGTAGTCATGAATGTGATGAAAACTACTCTGTTCAGACCCCCAAGCATTTTAGCTTTTCATCTAGTCTAAAATTAGCTAGTACATAAGCATATGGTATAAAACAACTCAACATCTCTCTATTGTGAATTTACTTTGCATTTCAAAGTTTCTGATCCCCTGCTAGATACATCCCTGCACTACTTATCTATCTATTCCCAATGCCCTGAGCTTTTAGAGCCTCTTCCCTTTCTTTTAGGCATCTAAGAGTATATTGTTAATTATAATGATGGTGATTGTGATAGTAAGGCTTTGGAAAACCATTTTCATTATCATTTTTATTATTGTGTTTGTCAAGTAGTTTAAGTGGCATCACTGTTACTAAGTGTTTTACCATTTTTTGTCATCATCCTTCAATATTGTCACTTTTGATCATCTTCATCATAATCAGCTGAGATCATCATCATCAGTATTATTCGTCATCATTATAATTATAACCAGTAGCAGTCATCATCACCAATACCACCATCATCACCATCATTGTTACTATGAACATCATCATCATTATAACCACCACCAGAATCAACCAATTTTTCTTTAATCCAGTCACATCTCAGAGTATTTTACAATAATCTGATATATCAGTCACATCTCAGAGCTTTTAATACATGGAAGCTACCAGCAATTTTTTTGCCAGCTACTTCTACATAAACTGTCATCTAATTTGACTGAAAATGACATAAAATGCATACATAATTGAATTACCCATGAAGGGACATAGCCCCCCTACTACTGATGATCAGCTGCTTACTCTAAATATTATTGAAAGCTCTGGCTACATCTATCAGTCTATGTGCTTGTTCACTGATTTTTGTGAAATGATCCCACTATTGCTCAAACTTTGTGCCTATAATGATTGCCATTTGCATTCATACAGTTATCATAATTTTTCATGCCATTGCCGTCCTATCATCAGCATGATTGTGATGATCACATGATTACAGTAATTTCTATAATCACCCCCAAGCTGTGAGGCTTATTATTGAATTTTGCTAGAATACTTCAGTTAAACTGCATGAAGAATTTGTTGAAGATTATAAAGGAGCTGAGGGTGAAGATATAGCTAAGAATGGACTTTCATATGCTAAATTGCACAAGGTAAGCTCTATACATCATGTGATTACACATCAGTAAATGCCACTTGTGATAAGAAAAATTACATTTTCAATACAATGTCACACAAGCCTTTAAAGGATAAAGACAGAAACACCAAATTGCTTCATTCACTCATCAATAAGCTAACTTTCTCATTTTTGCCCATGCATTATAGCATCAGACAATGACAGCAAAAATCACATCAATTATTTTTATTTCCAGGAAGTAATTGACAAATTTGGTAGGTTTCCAAAAAGAAATGCAGCTCTTGGACGAGAAAATACACCTGAGGAAGAGGAGTTGTTCAAAAACTATCCATATCCATTTTGAATACACCTGGTGAAGAGTCATATTTCCATTGGGAACACTGGCCAACAAGTTCTTGCCAATATCCAGTGTGAAAATGAACAAGATGTTTTCTGACTTATACTGTTTGCTTATGGCTTTATTAATAATCTATCTATATTAAAGCACTTGCACCAAGCACATACTCTATAGGTCATTGAAATAGCTGCAAAACACTACAAGCACCAAAACTCTTTGCAAAGTGATTTATATCATTTATAATGTTATCTTATCATAGAGTCACTCTATCACAAATTCTTAGTGGCCTTTCCTTGAAGTTTTCATGCTTAGAAATACTTCACTGTATTTGTTACTTAATGCAAAAATGTACTAGTCTCAACATCAAAATGTGTTTCATTTGTTGAATTTTCTCAAAGTTGATGCTACATGCTCTCTCCCCAGTGGTGTCTCATGACCTCTTTCCGGGAGGGGAGGTGTAAAGCAATAATCAGAAACTGCTAAAGCTTTGAATTTACCTACAGAGGTGTAAATTACCAAAAGCAGTAATTTTTAGCAAGAGTTGCTCATTTGTATGGGAGTGTGTTGATTCAAGAAAGGGCATTTTCAGCATTCTTTTCACTATGTAATGAGAAAACATGCATTCATTTCACAACAAATATCATTGAGTCTAAAGTTAACAATGATATCATCAAAAGTTGGGGGTGTTAAGCACCCCCCTTCCATTAGCTACGCCTATGTCCATCCCAAATTTGATAGAAAAATTTAGGGAATCAATTCAATGGAGGATGAAATACAGAATATTACTCTTGTATTCCCAGCTTAGATATGTAGGTGAGATTCAAAGAAGAAGCATAAGTTTTTGCTTATCCTTGATTTGTAATTGATGTCATCATATCTAGAGAGTCTGATACATCAAATACACTTATTTGCTAAATACGAAGTATTTCTATCATCCAACATTGACTTTAAAAAGTGCACAAATCACAATGATTGAGACAATTCCTCTCTGTGACTGTTTTGTGCTCCTTTCAATGAATCAAAACTGTTACATAAAGATTAGCTATTCAGGACAAAATCACAGTCATTGTAGAAATGGGCAACTTCATAAATCTTTCCTTCAATAACACATTTACCTAATGGTACCTTAGTAAACTTGAAATAGCACCTATAAATATTGAAAAAATGACTGAATGCTTGATTTGATATGCCCTAAATCCAACAGTTCTCTTCAAAATCATGTCCATATAAGTATAAGAGATTTACCTAGATTTTCCAACTAATGCTTAACTTTCAAGGGCTAGTGGCTGGTGAATCACCATTTCCTCTGTCAAACTTTGTATAGTAATTAATATACTCTGGGTAGTCAATAAATCCATCATCATTGAGGTCTTGGTCCTTCATTACCATATCTACAAATTCAACAAGGGTATCTGTCTGATCCTCAGTGCTGTGTTCATCATCTGTAACAAAGAAAGTTTGATATTCAGTGGCTTTAAGTGCTAAGGGTTCCTTAGATAAAAATAATCGACTTTCATTCTGTCCTCTAACATAAATACAACTAAGAAAGAATAATAAAGGGAAGACATGTGTCAACACATGCAACTGCATATATCTCTGAGCATGGATTGATTGTTCTTTCATGTTTGTTTAATGATTGTTTATCTCTGAAGATACTTTCTATGGAACTTCAATATAGGCTACCCATTTTAGGTCCATCTTAGTAGGTTTATGATGCAAAGTTTATCATCAATCACCAGATAGATCTATTATACAAAGTAAATTGCCTTACCATCATGGCTACCTTCCTCATGATGATGTGTCATTGATTTTAATAATTCTAGCCCATCCAACTTTGTGTTGTTATCATAATCATGCATTACAAAGAACTGTGTTTGTGCATCGTACTTCTACAGTAAGAGATAAATAGAAAATTGTAATGTACTCTAATCATGACAATTTCAACTGAATGCTGAAAAAAACAAGTGTAAAAGAACAATATAATTGCACAATGTATGCTCCAACATTCTTTATGATTAATGCTAAAAACTTCTTTGGGTTTCTTTGTACTTCATAAGTACTTGGTCTCTTATAGAATAATGAAAGATGCTAAAGAAAAAAGAAACCTTGAGATAATCATCTGCTTGCTGTTCACTGAATCCATATTCTGATCTTAAATGCTCTTTAATATGTCTACAGATAAAGTATAAAAATGTTATGTCAATAACAAGCTTCAAATATCTCTAGCTTTTCTGTTATTTACAACCTTTGAGTTAGAGAATATTTGAAATTACATCTAGTTGCATCTAGTAAACACAAATGGTTACTAGATGGAACTAGATGTAAGTTCAAATATTCTCAAACTCAAAGGTTGTAAATAACTACTACAAAAGCATATAGGGTCTAAACTCGATTGAATGACAAAATTAAATAGAAAAAATGAAAGATAAAAGTAAATACTTAAGTTTAAGAACTATACGAGGTAAAGTAGAAACATTTATAATTGCCTACAATACATAATAAAATTTTAAATTTAGTCCATTGAAAACAACTTCAAACAACCTGGCTACCACATCGGATTTTGAAGCACTATCAGACGACGCTTCAAAACATCCAATTTTCCTTCAATGCAGTTGTTATCCATATTAATACTCACTGTGAGTCTTTAATTAATGTCATAGGGTCTCTTTTTTGCTGGCCGTTTTCTTGCTTTGCGTGCTCGCCATGCAACTCATCTCCAAGCACTGTTGTGATAAAAAATAAGGACAAGATGCTAACAATATCACAACTCTTTAGCTTCATCTTATTGCAACAACAATCAAGTATATAAACAAGCGGCCTAACCAGTGCGTTTATACAGATTGTGTGTACGTGGCCTAATTACTTGCACCTTTAAGGTGCAAGTATATACACAAAAAATAGTGTCCTTCGCAGTTACAGAGAATTGTATCAGAGTTAGTAACGGAGCGTCTTCTAGAAGCTAAATTTTTTGACATCCCTTGCAAAATATTGAATACGGTTAAGCACTTTTCTATAAGGCTCTCTAAGAAACTTGCAAAAACTTGTGGCATTCTCTTTGGGGTCAGGCATTTGCTTTCAATAACCACATTGATAACCCTTTATAATGCATTTTCAAGTAGTTTTTACAAAATGGCATTGTTGCCTGGGGACAAGCATTTGATTCATACATTGAACCATTATTTAAGTTGCAAAAAGGAGCTTTCCGAGCTTTGTCTCACCAATTCTTCTTAGCTCATACCCTCCCATCTTTAAAGATCTTAAGCTACTTAGAATTGGTGGTATTTTCAAATTGAGATTGCTGTCTTCTGTTTATGGAGCATTAATAAGTTAGCACCAGATTGCTTCAATGATTTCTTTTCCTTAAACTCTTCAATTCATTGTCATAAAACAAGAAAATCAACTCATGGTGATCTGTTTCTGGCTAAGCTCAACACATTACAGTACGGTTTGAAGTCAATCCGATATTTGGGGGCAAAATTCACTGAGATACCTGTTCCTATAAGATTATCTTCGACAAAATTTTTGTATAAAAAGCACCTAAAAGCTCACTTTTTGAATGCTATGTAATTGCCATGGAATTTGCAGGGTAAAATAAAAAAAACTTGGATGTTTGTTGTAGTTGATGAAAACTTAAGCATCAGTCCGCTATAGCTATAGGAGGCCTCCTTTTCGTTATTTTATCTACTGAGGAGGTTCCTCCTTAAGAATTCTGTGCACTATTTTTTTCTTTTCTATGTTATATTTATCTTCTTTAATTATCCTGTTGTGTTTCAGTCTGTAGTTAATCATAGTGGTATGTTGTTGTATTAGTAGAGCAGATTTCATTTATAGTTAAAAAAAAGTAAGCCCACACTCTTTTTCCTATACGACCAATTTTGCAAAAATGCGAGCCGTAAAATTGATGGGAAGCTGGGAAAAAATAAAGAAAAAATTAAGGTTGAAGCATTTTCACAACATTTATTTTTGGACAACGATACATACGCTTTCCAATAACATATTGGCATGAAATGCCATTTCCTTGTCAACCTGAGAACTGACAGCTTTGTCGATTTCCCTCTTTGAAAAATTTTAGTTTGCGACAAATAGTTGCTCCAGGTGAAACTAGTTACTTTGTTAACACGAAATCTTTACGAAATATTTTAATCATTAATGAAATTTTGCTACGAAAGAGCTTCGATATGCAAGAAAGACTACCTCGGGCGTTTCCTACATCCCAATAATTTAATAGCACATTAAGAACACTTCAGCTTCATTAATTTCGAAAAAATAAGAACAGATACCCTGAACTTTATCTTACTGGTTCAAATAAGACAGTAACTAAGTCTTCGCTGTGCTTTAATATTCCTAAGTCTTCTTAGAATATTCACAACTGTCACAGGTATAATTGCACTTGAAAATTAAAGGAAATAATTCATACTTCATCACAAAAAAACAAAAACAGGATTAGAGCAAGAGACACTGTACCGATGGTACAAAAGTAAATCAACAACTAGTGCTAAACATAAATTGAATGCACAAACGAGTACTACTTTCTTGTAATCCACTTTCTCATAAAAAACGTGTATTCCTTAGTCTTGATGAACCTTGAGCCTTGTGATACTCTTAGATAACTCTTAAATAGAGTGCCGAAGTGTGACGTCACAAATTTCTATTTTTAGAATATTTAAATTTTTGCTCTGGATTCTGAAAAAGCACTTTAAAATAGCCATTCTTGAAAAATTTCCACGTAATCTGATAATTAGTGGCCAAGATACAGGGAATTGAATGCTGACTTAGTTCCTATCAAGCCACTGTATTTTGAGCCCGGTTCTAAAAGTCATGAAACAGGTCGAAAATACAGTGGTTTGTATGGCAAGGCTTCTGTCATAAAATGGCCATATTTCATCCAATTTTGAATTCACCTAAAAATTTCAACACATGCCTATTTTAAGGTGCTCTTTCACTCCACATGGTCAAAATATATGGTAACGTCATCACTTCGGTACTCTTAAATATCGGTGATTTTGACATTTAATGTTCTTGTAGACCACATTCTTATAAAAGTCATTCAACCTGTTGATGTAACTGTGATTCACAAGAAAAACTGCATCTGAATCACCCTCATATTAGGGAATTTGCTTCTTACTTTTTGCGTAGAAAGTCCTCAAAATACACATTTTGAGCAAATCTTCTCTGTAAGCACTTTCTTGGGCTTCTCATATCTTCACAGTCCATGACGTCTGATTTAAGGACAATGAGGACTTAATAGCAACATTTTCTTAGATTTGAAAGCATTTAATCACACCCCCTGCTTATTCTGTCACCCCTGCTTACTAAAATTTTCTAATGTTGCCAACCCACATCTTGTTTCGACTGTCAGCCTATAAGACACCAAAGGATAGTTAGCTTAAACACAGAAAAAGAAAACGGGTGTCTCTCCAGGTCGAAGCAATCTCAGATTATTGAAAAAATCTTCCTTGTACAGAAAATTGATATAAAATCCAAAAAAGTGCTAATTTCAGTATCTTGAGATACAATCCAAAAAGAAGCTACCTAATTTCTATATTTTGCTGTCCAGATACATAGGGATCTTCAATACGTTCAAACATAGCGAAGTATTTTGCGCCATTATTTCGCGTCACTTTCTTTCCTTCCTCGGTGCTGCTATACACTTTTTCAACAGCAGGGTCATCTTCCTAAAAAGGCCATAAATAACTTAAAGAATCAATGAAAATCTAAATGAAAGCTAATCATAATGTATATACTCTCCAGTCCGGAATAGAAGGGGGTGGTAATAGTGGGGGGTTGGAAAAGTCTAAAGTTTAATAGCCGGGGGTTGCAATAAACGGGGGGGGGTGGACCATTAAAATATCGTATTTATTTTCAATACACAAAAAGCAATTCTATTATCCTCTTTTAGTGTCATCGTCACTGGTACGACTTTCAGCTACGTTATAAGTGCTTCCGAGGGCAATTTCTCTCTTTTTTAAGCTCTCATCTAGCGATGCAAGTTCTGGGTCTAGGCTGGAAAATCCCTCTTGGTTCGAAAGTAATAAATGGGGGCTGCATTAAGAATGTCATGGTATACAATTTTAGAAAAAAAATTATTTGGGGGGATTCATTTAGTTGTAATAAAATGAGACTAATTTGGTAAATATATATATATATATATATATATATATATATATATATATATATATATATATATATATATATATATATATATATATATATATATATATATATATATATATATAAGAATGTCATGGTATACATTTTTAGAAAAAAATTATTTGGGGGGATTCATTTAGTTGTAATAAAATGAGACTAATTTGGTAAATATATATATATAACAATCCAAAAGAATTGTAAAGTCAGAGTGCTCAATGCTATAGGCAGAGCTATATACTTCAGAATAAAACTTTAAAAACCAAGATAAAAACTGTTGTTTGACTACAATAAAAATCACATGACTCTGAGTTATGTGATTTTTATTATAGTTAAACAACAGTGTTTATCTT
>OLMO02000009.1:5271629-5302596 GCA_900291935.2 Cassiopea xamachana | reverse complement strand
TATATATATATATATATATATATATATATATATATATATATATATATATATATATATATATATATATATATATATATTTGTCGTTTCAAAGCATACATCTCAGTTTTACAATATTATGATGCAGCTCCTTATATCAGTGAAAAAACGGAAAAACAGCCAAGACCAAGGATTTAGTATTGGGGTAGCCCCGGATAATGCTGTTATGTTCCGAAAATATCTTGTCTTCACACTTATGCTATCTACTGAAGCAAATGTTTACGGATTGCTTACAATGTGTGAAACGCTGTAGTTGCTATAAACTGTTGGGTTATATTTCCCAAAATTCTATGACTACGCCACAGACCATGACAAAGTAAAAAACACAATAAACGATAATCACAATACTGGCTCGAACATTAATATCAAAACTGCAAATGATCAGATGCAAATCACCAAAATCATCATGCAGAAATAAATTGTGGTGAAGCTAAAAATAAAGCATTTTGAGCTGGTTAGCAAGAAACAAGAAATAAAAAAGAGATAATAGAGATATTAATGTAGTAAACATACATATTCTTTGGGTTCTAATTCACGAAATAGTTGGTGATTATTGAAATGGTCTTTCATCCAAACATGCAGCTCATGGACGTCTGTTATTGTATATACTTTTCCCTGAAATTGCAAAAGAACAGAATTTTCCTGGCTGTTGACATCTTGAGGTAGGGTAGCCAACTCATTAAACTTAGCTGAGCTTCTTCTAACTGAAATTACCAATACAAACAAGCCTCCTTAAGACCATTGCAAAGCAATCAAAATCAATGCATTGATCTTGATTGTCAACTATATTTCACATTGCACTGCAATGAAACTCTTGCTTTATCAGATAGTCTACACACAGTAAAACAGGGGTCTCCAAACTACAGCCTGTGGGCTGGATGCTACCCTCATGACTTTCTCATCTGGCCCACCGTTACACTCTTGCCTACAGAAGAAATTAGGGAAATTTACTCATGCCTTGCATAAGTCAACCAATTTCATGGAAGTTATGTTAAATAGTAACTGAGTAAAATAATATAAAATAAATGATTAAAAACAACAATACTGCTTTTTCTTTTTAAGATGATATGCATAAAAAGACAACTATTTGTTTCATCTTGCAATACATGTATTGGATCCATCATCCATCATCAGTTGATAATAAGAACTAAAGTTGTAATTAATAGTGTTATGGACAGAGATACTAATGACGTTAGCTTAATGCGGTATGTAAATAAACTAAGTATTCCTGCGGGTCATTCCCCTATATTCTATACGTAGTTACCGGAACTTCGGGACTAATCTTGTATCGTTTAAATATGATATATGGCGTAATTAATGTTCTTTAGCTTTCTAGAAATCTCTATTGCATGTATATAAATACAGTAGCATTCTCGAGGATTGTTAATTGTAGAATGTGAGCATTACGGACATATACAATGTACAGCGTTTCTTATAATGTAACTGAGCCTGCGGAGATACTGAAATAGTTAATAAAACTATTTGTTTGACTTGTGTGTTTTGCTTAAAGACACAACAAGTAGAACAGCTATATCTATATAAAATTGAACAAAAGAGTGACAACTGTTATAAAGAAAATAAGGGGGCTAGAAGTTTAATGAAATATCAAAGTGCTAAATCTGTTTATTAATATAGGCTTCTCCCATAAAATATGGAGAGCTTCCGTAATTTCAAGTTGAGAGTTGTTGATGTTTTCTTTTTTATTTGGACCATTAATGTGTTCTCAGTTCCCACCAGCTGTTTAATAGTTGGTGTGGCCCTCTTGTGTAAAAGTTTGGAGACCTCTGAAGTAAGATGGTAAACAGGATTTGTGTATTATGGTTTTGGTTAGTATAGCAGCAGTACACTCGCTCTTAAGTACATAAAATAATTTTTTCTTATAATTCAGTTTAAATCTTTTAAAATTCCACTACATACAGTCATATAAACAAACAAGTAATACATGGTAAAAAAAATCTCAATCAAAACATAAAAACATAGCTAGAAGTAGATAGATGTAGAGAAAACCATACCCAGGAACACCAGAGAGGGGGGCAAAGGGGAGCAAGCACCCCTCCTGCCTTTCAACTGGGGAAATAGGAGCAGTGTCGCCCTTTCTGAACTGCACTAGCTTGCTTTTCAAATCTTTGTATCATGCAATGTATATCAAATAAGCTAGTGTAGTAAGCAAAGCTTAATTGGAAAAGACAACTATTCACATGCTTGCAAGAGAAATAGTCCCTAATAAGGGGTAAGACAAAAATAGCTCAAAGAAGTGCTTTGGGAGCACTCAGTTGTTTGGCTCACATTAGTCACCTATGGTAATTGATGCCATTTTGTCCCTGTTGGCCCCATTGCACTAAGTAGGGAAAGGGGGCCAACTGAAGCAAAAATTCTGGCATCCCTGCACATGCAACATTCAGCATATGAAAATATATCACTAAATACTCATTCTCTTTAAAATGAAAAATAACATGTTTGACTCACCCCTACTGCTAGAATATATGCGTAAATTGCCAATAAAGTAGGACTGAAAGGAATAAAACTGGTAAGAATTACTCAAATAGTTAACTTCTTGAACTTCAGAAGATGGAAAAGAAGACAGGAACTTATATACCAACAGAGGATACATTTTTGTTTTAACACATATATGTGATGTTCACCACTTTGGGCTTCATAGAGCAGGTGAATAAACAAACAAGAGAACAATGGGGTTAGCACCTCCAGTGTGGGATTATATAGGAAAGAGTCAAAAAATATATGTAAAATTAGACAATAGCATCTTCACAACTACTGAAAATGATTGAATTAAATTTACAAGTTCTTACAACTCTATAAATATTGTAAGCAGGATCCAAAATCAACAAAGACCAAACCTAATAATTCTCCATTTATTTTTCTTTTTCTTGAAGTGTGGATCAGGGAACAAAAAGAACAACTTCTGCAACTGCAAAGAAAGAAAAGAAGATGCTTTTCAGACATTTCTGATAGAAGGCCATCAGTCAAATATTAAGCTTAGTGACAGGCCACAACTGAGCTTTGTGCAACAAATATGAATCAAAGTGTACATAAGGGCATAAAATGTTGTGCTTGGGATAAAAAGATTATGATGGTGTTGCATCTCTTACTCCATGCAACATAGGGATAAATGCAGAGAGAGAGAGAGAGTGAGTGAATGAAAGAATGAAAGAGGAATCGGGAGAGAAAGAGGGAAGGGGAGAAAGAGGGAGAGAGAGAGGAAAGATAGAAAATACTGAAGCAAGCTTAAAGTTTCACCTAGTTTATACCTTGATGCTACTAGCATAAACATAAATGACTATTTATATGAAATGAAATAGCAAAGTGGGAGTGTAGAGCAATGAAGTAAAAGAAAAGATAAAACTAAAGAAATTGCAAAACTCCTGTCCAAAGCAACTTAAAGATGCAATTTGAGAATGTATATCACTTATGACCATATTCACATAATCAAATATTAATATATTTAACTTCTCTGAAATACCTGTCCTTTAAAGAAGAAATTTGGAAGGTGTTTCATTGCATTCCCTCTGATACAAGCAATGTTTTCATACTGGCCAGGGTTCTGTACTCGCAAAGCATCTATTCTCTTTTTGACATATTCACTGACCTGATAAACCAACACCAAAAAATTTGAACTCAGTGGAAGTTCACAAGAAATTAGAACAGATAAAATTTACATAAAACAAAGGAAATATGCTTGCTTTCATTGATTAATCCGAGTGCTATGATTTTGAGCTCCCTTGAACAGATGAAAAAGTAAAAGGAATGACCAGGAGAAGTAATATCTTGCTACTTGACCACAAAATACATCAAAATGATTGTCTTTTTCTCCTTTTTTTGTAATTGTCCTAAAACTCCTAGTTAGTACTTTGACTTTCATCAGAGAGGACTGCACGTGCCCAACTTGGAATGAAGTATTATGTCAAGACTATTTAAGAAAAACAGATGAACCTTATAGCATTTAGCATAGCATATAGCCAGCTATGTGTTTACTGGGGGGGCAGGGGGTGTGGAGGGCATCAGACCTTAATATGTTTCACATTGAAAGAAAGTTGGTCAAAAATCTGCCATGCTGCAAGAGAGTTGGCCACAGTTTTTCTGTGATCTTTTTTATTTTGGTAATTGTATTTGGCCATATGGTCAAAACTCTCTGCATATAGCAATGACCAATGCATCTGATTCTACATGAAGTCTAGAATTTTAATGCTTAACACTAACTCCCTAGTTTTTTTGGCAGTACCACCATTAACAATACTAGTAGCAATGCCCAAAAGCTAAATTGACAGCTTGAAAGCTCTAGCCAGAAACGAATATCAGAAAACTATAAAAGCAATGCTAATACCATAAAATAGCTTTAAGAAATTACAGAGCCATTTTCAAACAGATTCTTTGCAGAACAAAGTGCTGGTTAATACTAGGTAAACATTTGCTACCTTTACTCGTATCTCCATACCTAACATCAATTTGTCTGGAAATATTGGGGCTAAGCCAACTGCAAGGCAAAACATGACATAACTTTAGAGCAGTGGTTATCTAACATTAGATAAAATATTTGAAGGTTTATTTATTTATAAATAAAACAATGGTCCTTGTAGTGAAAGCAGTTCTTTCACACATCCTTTCCTACACTGGAAGTATCTGAGCTGCAGTAGTTTCATGTAATTTTAGCTTTAGCAACCAAAAACTGATTTCTGACAACAATAAATAAAATTGAAGCATCAAAACATATGAACTTTGATCAGACTGAAACATCAAAGGTATCAGTAGTCTCAAGTGCTATATTTAATAATAACTAGATCAAAGTAAGCACTTGATGAATAAGATTCAAGGAAAGGTGAACACAAATAGCTGATGACTCTTACTTTTTCATTTCCAAAGATGAAACAATATTTTGCCCAAGAATGCATTCAATACAGTACAAGTGAATAATCTAATAATTAGCCATAAAGTTACCCAAAAGTCCACCATATCCACAACCAATATCTGCAAACTCTACCTTCTTTTCTGCTACTTTTTGTCTTTTTGATGATGGCTCAGCTGACTGACATAGGTTAGGATGAAAGTGTTTTGGGTAAAATTTACTCCATTCCATTTCTTCAGGGCATCTCGGACTAAAAAGAAATGCTATATATTCTGAAATGACAATCCACTCCATGGTTACAGCTTCTACATCTGGCTCAATTCTAGTAAATATACTACTTTTAAGCCCAAAGTTAACAGCCATCTTTTTCAGTAAGCAACAAAGAGTAATATATGACAAAGAATCGAGTTACATACAAGCATTATATACAGAAAAGATATTACAGGTGTGAATTACTTTTTTATTCTAGCAAAGAACAACGATGGACTTACAATTCTAGTGCGTGAACTGAAAGAGGATTCGAGTGTGCTCGTTGTCTAAAATACTTTTTCTGAGGCATACGTGCCTCTTCCTTGCTGTTTGACTCAGAAGACGTGCTTATCATTCTTATATAGAGTAACTTTTAGTTCGTTCGATAAATATGCATTTGTGTCTTGTTTAAAAGGGTTTTCTTTGCACTCCAGCATTTGTTTCTTCGTTTAGCTTTCATTAGCCGCTTAGGCCAACTTGCCTCTTAACGATGATCGAGAATGAGGTTAAGTAATATTGCTCTGTAATGCGAAACAATAGTGCATTTAGTTTTTTCAGATCTGAGACTTGTACTATTTTTGTGATACAAATTCTGGTAGTTTCGGGCCTGTCAACCTAACAGTTTAAAACTTGGAGATTCTGCGCTTTCCTGTAAAAAAAGCAGGGAGATTTGGTCAAGAACCGGGAGATCACAGACATTTGTTAAGAGAATAAATATACTTGATAAGTGCTGTGCCCGGCAAGCATTTTAAGACAAAAAGTTCTATAAGAAGTCTCTTCAAAATAATTTCGATCGGATTTTTGTTACTCAGTAAGTACTAATAAAAACTTTTTGGCATGTAGAAAGTCAATGTGATCATTATCTCACAGCTATAAATCGGAAAATATTTTGAATAAACCGCACAAAATAAAAGAGGGTGACATAGAGCCTATGAAATGGGGGGGGGGCTAGAAATCCATTTATTTCTGCTAGCTGGCGCCTTTCAAACCGGGAGAAAAGATATTTAAACCGGGAGAAAGCAGTAAAATCGGGAGAGTTGACAGCTCCGAGTCTGAAGTTTAGAATGTTTTTTCCTGAAGATACATGGAATCCCAGTGAATGAAGCAGTGAAAACTGAGGGCACATGCCTTACAATTTCCACCGTTCTCTCTGTAAAAAGTGCTTCGTTAATTGTCCATTTTGCTTGTGAGTAGATCCCCTGAAGATTTGCGACCACATTTTGCACCCGTCCTTCCTCCCTACTAAAAGCACATTCTACTTAAGAGCCCTTAAAATAATTCTTTTTTGATTATTTTCAACCTCAACACATCGATAAGAAAGAAAGAGGAAAAACTCTAAGTATTTCGCACCACTGGAAAGTTTAATGCATATCAACAATATGAACATTAAAAGCAGGATTACTCTGAAAAGTAAGCAATCAGAGACTAAAAACGTATTTTAAAATATCCATTCTAAGACAGCAACAATAATACTCACATTCAAGGTAACAATAGTTGATAAATTTGTATGCAACCCATAGGGTGGAAATATTATCTGAGACAAGTGAGCGAAAGTTAGGGACAGATATCTGGGTCTTCCAAAGACTATTTACAAAGAGATAAAGATGAACAGTCCAAACAATTAAGGAAGGTTGTAAAGACCTGAGTAAATAGATTAGATTTATATTGCTTGCTCGCACTGACAACAAATAGCCAGTTATGGGAAAATTTGTTGAACCTAAAACTTCAAATTGAACAAAGCTCTTTAGCTCACAATTTGACTCTAAATCTACACATGAAAATCATATAAAATTACTATAAAGGTACGAAAACTACTTCAACTCGATTGATAGAAAAGGTTGCTATTTTTGGCATGTGGGTGCAACAGTCATAGCAATGTTCTAACAACAAAAATTTAGTTAGAAAAGGTCATAATTCTATAAAAATTTGTTCTATTCAATGATATCAACAAATGATTGTTCGGAAATATATACAGAAAATAAATTAATGACAAATGTATATCAAACATGATGGTATTTTACAGCAAATGTATACAAAATAGCGAAACATTCCTAAAAAAGATGCTAAAACTCCAGTAGGAGGCCACGATGAGATATGATATCAACAAAATTACTAGGAGATTTTACAACTTTTTCATAAGACGCATAATTGAAATATTGAAAATACCATACGGAACTGCTTCCTATTTTTAATTAGTTCGTTTGGCAACGTCAAATTGTGGCTATATCTTAATTTCAGTCTCCACTACATATCTGCAAACTATCATGGCAATTAGTTTCACAATGTTTCTCGTCGTGGCTCTTGTAGTGTTTGCATTAATTATAATAATTTACATTTGGCAATCGTATTTAGTTTAGGCCATACATATGAGCTATGCAACGTGTAGTTACACGTCTCCCAGTATTAATTTCCACTTTCTATCTAGGAATTTAGGATATATTTTTGCCAAAATTTAGGAAATTTTTAGGACTATGAATAAATATCTATGACTTTATAGGATATTTTCAACTCAAAAATGTTCTCTAAAACAAAATGTGGTACTTTCATGCTTGTTTGTGTGTTGATTTTGGTAATTTGCTATGTATTTTAGAATATGGAATTTTAAAACTAATTTGTTAGTTGCATTGTTGCTATAATACAGTGCTTCTCAATTATGCTTGCTAAGAAAATATTTCGCGCTCCCCTACTCGCTAAAAGAAAGATTATTATATATAAACATTGTATAAGTATACCTATTTCCGGGGTCACATGTGGCCCCTCTAGCATCACATATCAGCCTTCACTCAGTGGGCTCACTCCAGTATTCTAGAAAGGCTGATATAACCGATTTGATATGATTGAGCTCATATTTTCCATGTTCACGAATCCTGCTAGACTGATGTTGCTATGTTTTATGAGAACTTTTTTGTCTTCCCATTACTCACTTGTTTGTGCTTCCTTTATTATCATTAATAAAATCTGATGCAAGACTCCTGAAAAATTTAGGAAGTTTTGAGCTTCTTGTTCAATTTTGTGACTATTTAGGATTCTCAAGAAAAAAACAAAACCTTAAGACTTTTCGGATTTTAGGACGGACTGGGAGGCCTGTAGTTAGAGTAGTTACTAGGATAGGGAGCTTGCATCATAACAATAACGTAAATCCTCGAATTAGCCCCCCTCGAATAAGCCCCCACCCTAGAGCTACAAATTGTTAATAGCCCCATCCAAACACTTGACTGTACCTATTTGATATTCTGTTAGTGCTTTATAGAACTAGGAAAGACAAAGCAGCCATTAATTAACGAAAATTTACCTGTCCTATTGCCATCCTATTGCTTGTATGTGTAGCATCGAAAAGACAGTTTACTAGTAGAAAAATTTCAACTGGAATATGACCAACTACCAAGAAAATTCTTTAAGCCCCCTCTCTAATAAGCCACCCTTTCTAATAAGCCCCCATGCAAAAATCAAAAAAATAAGGAAGTCCCCAGGGGGCTAATTCGAGGGTTATTTTCAGCCAGCATTGTCGCTATTTATACAAAGTGATAAAAGGTGTTGGACCACATCCTTTAGGATAATGAAGTCATGCCCGCTTTTCATTATTGCTCTATCTTAAAAAATTGCAATTGTTGTAGAAACTTCAAGTTTTGACTATTAAAACTATCGTATTGATACAAAAGAACAGCTAACATTCTGAAGTTTAACGAATGGTATGAAAATATTGCAGAAATTTACCGAAGGGTGTAAAAAAATTACGGAATTTACCAAATGGTGCAGCAATACAGGGGGTGTCGGACCCCCTACACCCCAGGTAAATACGTCCATAAGTATACCTTCCGTTGAGCAACCCATAGTCTTGCTGTGCTTTTTAAGATTCTTTGTGTCTTGACATTTTATGCGCCTGCAAATTCCACTTCGTGGTATATATTTTGCCACAATACTTGCAAACAAATTTCCCCTTTCCGCTGTGGGTAAGCAAATGTGCTTTCAAAACCTCTAGTCTTTTAAATCTCTTCTCACAGGTGTCACAAGCGTAATTTCGGTCACCAACATGCACATTGGAAAAGTGTCTCTCCAAATGTTCTTTACGCAAGAAGCCCTTACCGCACTCACAGCATACGAAGGACCTTTGGTTTTTGTGTATCAGCATATGAGTTGCAACATGACCGGAGTTAGTAAACTTTTTACCGCATTCCTTACATGCGAAGGGTTTATCATCAAAATGACGACGCTTGTGCAAAGTTAGGTCGTATTTAAGCCTAAATTTCCTATCACACATATCACATGCAAATGGCCTCTCATTCGTGTGTACCACTTGGTGTCGCTTCAGCACAAATTTTGATACATACGACTTCAAGCAAACCTCGCACTTGTGACACTTCAAACCCAAATGAGTCCGCCGGTGTATTCCAAGAGTGTCTGACCGTTTGAATGCTTTGCCACATGTTTCGCAGATAAATGGCCTCTCTTTGTCAACAGATTGATGAGAGATCAATAGCTGCTCCTTCTTGTAAGCGATGCTACAAACATTGCACAAAAATGGCCTACCCGTAAAATACAACTTCTCCTGTTCTTGCAAGTTATCAAAATGTTTCTTGCAAATCTGGCAGCAGAGATTAGAGTCTTGCTTCTGTGACTGACTGATAGTGTTTGATCTAGTCTTATCAACTTCCTTTTCGATAATAATGCAGCTAGATGCATTTATACCCGAAGTCAGCCCATTTTTCAAGTGAGCAGAGTGCACTAAACTAGTGTTTCTCCCACATGCAATACCAACTTCACGATCCCTAATTTCTGTTGATGTAGAACCTGCATTAGCAAAATATGATGTTCTAGCATAGTAATCAGCTTCTTCTCCCGCAAAGCATTCATCTGCTATACCATCATATTTCTCAGTATCTTCATTATCTAAATTTCTTACATACATGATTTCCAACTCCTCTCCACATGAGGCAATCTCTTCTTGGATCTCCATATTAATAACTTTTGGCTCAATTTCACTGCTGTGGATAGCGCTTGTCCGCCCCTCTCTTAGCACATTACTTCCTTCCACAGAAATGGATGGTGCACCTTTTATAGTATTTTCACCAAGCACTTGACTCTTCATTTCAATTTGGGTTGGACTTGAATCTTTCAAATACGTGTCACTCTCTAATACATTACTTTCAATCTCATGTGAGCCCTCCTTTGTACACAGATTTTCCTCTCTGACTTTCAACTTCTGCAATATATTGCCATATCCACATTGACTACCAGGCCTATCTTTGAATTTGTTATGAATCAACAACTCCTTATAAACTTTAGATGGTCTCACTTCTAACTCTGTATTTTGTGCTCTAATATTTCTATCACTTTCTCCCCTCTCTTTGGTTTGCTCTTTCCCAACAAGCAATGAAGTTATCTCTGGAAACATATTGCGCATCTTTGGCAAAGGAATGCTGCTAGATCGAGCCTCAACGGTCTAAAACCAACAATATAGAGCACAGTAAAATTAGGCTCTAAATCAGTGTTTCTCCATTATTTTTTGCAAGGCCCCCATGGAAATAGACACTATTTCGCACCCCCTACTCACTATAAATAAGGCCATTATCTATAAAAAACTGCACATGTATAACTGTTTCCTGGATTCATACACGCCCCTTCTAGCATTGCATTGTGCCCCCCTTAAGGGTCGTGCCCCACTAATTGAAAAATGCTGCTCTAAATGAACCTATACCAGACTGGAATTTCATTGTGCTACATTTGAAAACAACATAAATTTTATTGTTCAGTTACAAATGAAGGGAAATCTCATCAGAGTAGCAGTCCACTATGACATTTTAGAAGAAGAATGACAACTTTCAATTTGCAGAAATGTTTTCAATTTCACTGCTTATCATTTGCTGCACAGTGATAGCATGCTGAGTATAAAATTAAAATAGGTATTCAACTGCACAAATAAATAAGCTTTAAAATGTAGCTGTAATTAATATATTAAATGGTTAGATGGAAAGGGAATAAACAGAGCAACTTTTGGTAAAATAAAAAACACAATGGGAACCAAGAAGAGAAGAGAGTTCACAAAATGAAATGAAATTCTTTATAGCTCATAAGAAAAGCCAATGCTTAGAAAACAGTTTTTCCAAAAGAACTTCATGGTTGTCTTGAAGATCTAACAGTTAAAATAACTTCTTTTCAAACTTCATACCTCAGTAAATTCATTTTCAATCAAATGGTATTCCTGATGTTTTTCTAATCTCTCAAATTTATCAAAAACTTTGTCACAGAAAATGCACTCATATCCACCAGCTTCACCTTCATCCTGCAGTAATATGGTATCAACATCTCTGCTACTTTGATGAGCATTGCTCCTTAATCCAACCAAGTCATCCCAATTTGAGTGTTCAGGTTTTCTACCACAATTCATCTTTAATTTAGATCATTGATGCCACTTTTTAACTATAAAATTCAAGAAAATGTTATGGACTTTGATGAATTGCAGGGTAAGAGAAACAGGAAAATATGAAGAAAGCAAACACATTCTCAAGAGAGGCACAAAGTATTTCCCATAAACTGGAGGCTAATCTGCAGGGTATGGCAGCTAGACATGTGAGGTGAATTTTCACAAGGCAAAATTACATGTGAAACTCTGGGCTTTGCATGCTGCTATGCCAAGAGAAGTGATCATTTTAGTTGCCCAATTTGGGAAATAGAAAATACATACTTCCATTTCAGTCAAGACTCTCATCTGAGTATTCAGCCAAATGAGCTTTAATTTATATGCAGAAGTTAAATTCAATGCTGCAAGCTCCAAATTTCTGTGCCAGTGAATATATTTATAGCTTTCACACAAACTCAGCCAAAATACTGTAAATACCATATTGACTTGATTAGGTCCATAGGGACTTATGTGAGAAATTATTGCTAGGATGGGGGCTTAATTGAGGGGAGTGCTTACCACATTTACACATCCTGAGGTCTACCACTCAGTGATGGAAAGTGAAAGAATACCAAATATTCCTTAAAAGAAGCTGCTTGCAAAGAAAAATAAACCAATGTATTTTGATTTACATGTAAATACTCTCAAGTACCAAATAAATGGGGCATGCTAATAAACAGGGGGGTCAGAAAAAATCCAAAAGTTAATAAATGGGGGGTTAAAACAAATTGGGGGTCAGAATTTGAGAAAAGGCTTTAAATTATTATACAAGGATGAAAAGAACAAAAGGAGGTTTTTATAAAGCATAAAACTAAAATACATAAAGCAGTACACTATTTTGCCATGAAAATTGAGCATAAATAGTATTAACAAAGATAGGAAATAAAATGAGGGGTTTGTAGAAAAAGTGAATTTCCTTAAACTTTAAAAACCGGGGGGGTCCTTATAAGGTCCAGGGGATTGGAAAAAATCAAAACATTAATAAGCAGGGGGGACATTTATTTGGACCTGAGAGTAGAAATGGAATCAAGGAGGCCAAAGTTGTTAAGACAGCTGTTCATATCAAATGATAGAAAAAATGGGCATACCCTATAATTTTGCATATGGGCACCAACACCTAAATCCAGCCATTTGAAACTTCTGCATTTTTAAGTCTAGAAAATAGGGCCATATATAGGCACCCAGTGCCCATAGCTCTTCTGTTAAGTATCACTTTCAATCACCTTATTTTTTAGCCCTGTTTATAAGGATTCTTTAGAGTGAGTACATAAAATACTGCTTTGAAGTTTATAACAACACAAGAAACTTCACAGACTAAAATACGCAATGGGGCTATCCACAAGTCTATAATAACATCTTTCTCATTTTCATCAGACACAGATCCTTCATTCTCCTCAGAAACAGAGCCTTCTTTTTCATGCCTCCTCAAGCCCCAGCAACATTTCATTTACTTTTAATATTGCTTCTAAAGAGACAGCTTGATTCAAAATCATATCATACAGTCATCAGTGAAGCTTTGCTGCTATTTGAAAAGCAGGGCCATGGTACCTTTATCCAAATATAAGTGCCACACCTTTGCATGAGCAGCACCTATATTTGAGACTATAGGGTACAAATAGCTCAATTTTCTGTATTTGTTGTATACACTAATCACAGATTGCCCCTACTGGTGCTTATTCATGGGTGCGGGGCTTATTTGACACGAAGCAGCTTTGGAGTGGGGGCATAATCAAAGGAGGGAGCTTAATCAAGTCATTATGGCACACTTAACTAAGCCTATTTCAAAATGTGCACGTAACTTTCACATAAATATATTGGATGTGCAGATGGCTCTCCCGTTTATATTTTGTGCTAATTCCATCATCTTGAACCCTGAGTTGTTCTTCAAACATTATAACCAATCTTCCTACTCTTTTCCAAATTTATTTTCAAATTGGTCGAGAACATTAATGAACCTTACATTGACAATTATTGTCTATTAAACTTAATAGACAATAATTGTCAATGTTGGCCTAAATTACTTCTATTCTGAGAGTATTGTTTCATGAGTTATCAATAAGCAAACATTCCATATCGGAGCGCATAGTCCAAAATGCAGCAATTATTAAAATTATTTATGTCGAAAAGATAGCAAGATAAATAATAAAATTGGCTCAAGCAGAAAATACTACCTCGCGGTTTACTGAATGTTTGATATTGTTCTCCATTGAGCCATTGATTATCATGTTTCTGCGGAGGCGATGGTCTCGATTTCCACTTGTTTTCGTGGACAGCACAGACATCACTGCAAAATATATTTCAATAATGGCTGCTTCAAGTACTCCCCTGCATGCGAGAAGTCAACCGCGTGATGGAATTGGTCGTGATTCTACGGAACTCGAAGGTGTTATAGAGAGAACAGATAGTAGTGCTTCGAGTTCTTCAAGCTGGGATCTGCTTCCACAGGTTTGGCTTATTTTCTTGCAGCTCAAATACCAGCTTGATGAAAACATAAAATTCAAAAGCATCTGTTGTAACCAGTTCAACTTTTTGTGCTGATATCCCTATTTCGTTTGGCAAAAATTCTGATCAGAGTATAGTTTTTCGAGATTTTGGGGCTTTAGGTGTTTAGTTGCAATGATTCTATATAAGTAATGTACTATGCCTTTTGGCTCCAGTAACTTTTTGCGTAAACGCATACAACTGATTAATCTATATTATGCAACAATTAGCCATACTCAAAAGACTTGAAAAGTGTAATAATTTGATGTTTTCGCATGGAAATACCTTGTATAATAATTGATTCGACAAGAAGTTTAGCTGATTATTAATATTAATGATCAGTTGATGATAGAAAGTAGAAGCAGCGTGGATTTCGTCGTACCAGTCCATTGCTCAATGTTTCATTATTGAATATACAAAATCTTAGGGAGTCTCAACTAGAATAGATAAAACAAGAGATGGATAATTTCTATGGTAGGCATGCTTCATTATGGCAGACCCAGTTGATGGGTTGGCCACCAGTTAATTTGTTTATGGTTCAGCTACCGGACTCAAGTTCCAGATCATGTCATGTGCATAGCTGACTTAGATTTGAATCTAGTATCAGGCAATATCTTGGATGAGGGGCTCTTCCTCATATTTAATATTGAGAAATAAAGCTCTTTTAGTGTGTTTCTAAATGTTTCTAAAGAAGGTATATCAAAGGAAATAATTCGATTAAATGCACACAGGAAGAATAAATAAATATATACATACATACATATATATATATATATATATATATATATATATATATATATATATTGTGATACAGTAGAACAAGAAGTAAAATTGTACTGGACAGAGTCATTTAATAGCAAGCCAATTTATTCATCGTTCAATCAATTGGATTGCCAATTGATACTGGGAAAGTTGAACCCAGATTTAGTTCTAAAGACAAATAATTGTATTGTTATAATAGATGTAGCATGTACTTACCATTTGTATATGGAGGAGCTATGTCACTACAATAACAAAGTAAAAATCTTGAAGAGATGAAGTAAGTCTGTTATGATGAGGTTTGTGTATACCCCATTGTTATTGGTTCTACAAGACTCATATATCAGAGAACTTTGTATTGTTTGATGGGTCACAGTATCCTGAAGAAACAAGCTAAGGGTCTGTACAAATGGATGTAAAATAGCAACATAATAGCTGCAGGAGACATCTGGAACATACAATATTGACTTGTAGAAGACTAGTCTTGTTTTCAATTTCCTTTCTTGAGGGACTTTTGCTCATAGCTTTACCAGACACTAAATACACCACTAGATTCAAATTTGTTCAATAAGTACCACTATGTATGTAAATATTTATATAGCATTTGTTTAGTCATGGTACATATATTGATATCAATCATTTTTATAGGAACCAGTAACAATTGTGGATTTAGGATCAAATGACCAACTATATGAACATGACTCCCAAGTTGACTCTGACAATGGAAAATCAACAACTGAGAATGATTTTGTTGCCAGCATGAAAGAGAAGATGATGGAAGAACTTGGTGGCAGGGTATTGAAAAAGTTATTTTTTGTTCAGATAGTTAATTAACCCACAAGGAGGTGAATGAATCTATATATTGTTTCTAGCCCATTTCCTGGACTATGGGATTCCAAGAGTCTTTTGTTTGTATAGAGTCAAGCAGTAGAAGCAATGGTGAAAAAGTTTATAAGCCAATCATGAAGTTCAATAATTGCCATAGTATAAGTGAGCCAAGATGGATGAACAGTCAAAAAGTAGGATTAACCACTCCTGAAATGAACAACAATAAGGAAGATACTATGATTTATTTTTTCATGGCATGGAAAGAGTTTGGGGTAAAATTTGAGTAGCTACCCCGCAATGAGCTATCTGGCCATTATGATGGCAATTGGGGTCCTACAGTATTTTTGTCCATCAGTTTGGCTACAAATCACATTTCTAGGCTAGAATTAGTATTTATAATGATATATTCATAAACATTAATACTTTAGGGGGTGAACAACCAATTAGATGTTTCCCCTTGAGTTCAAGAAAAGCAGTAATAGAGATACATCTAATTGTTAAATGAACTATTTTGAACTTCTGGACCCAAAAAGAGTTCTTGGTACTAGATATGGCGTTCTTTTATTGCCTTCTGCAACAAAAACCATTATGAACTGATGATGGCATCATGTAGGATTTATTGCCAATGGATTTACAGTTAGCTGAAACCATTGCATTATTTCCGTGTACACTGATTCCAAGATTTTAATTAGTTTATGTCTACTTTAACCCCATCAGCTGATAACTTGAAAACCAGGAAGTCTATATACCAAGCCCACAGTAATTTGAAAAGCTTATAAAATGACCTTTCAGAAAGCACTAGGATTTGATATTTGGACTCCTCAAGCTTTTAATATTATTTTGGATTGATGTAGATTTTTGGAGGCAAATATGTACATGCATTGCCTAAAATTCTTGTAAAAGCTATGAAAAGTAAGAAAGTCATGTTTTGTGGTTTGTTAAAGGTCATTTTAACCAGACTCAGAACATAATTTTTCAAGATTTCTTAGAAAATATACAACTATCATATTTAACTTGATTGTTTTACAAAATACTTGAGATTTTATCTAGTTTTAGAAAATCATGTCCGAGTTTTATTTGATAGGCTTGACTATTCACCATTGGGGACCTTGTAGCCCACTGTGTGCCTATAGCAGTGTTATTTTATGTCTATTTTCTTGATAGGTATGGGCTGCTGGCAAGCAATCAGCTAGAAAATTCTATGATCTATATGCAAATATTGACTTTCTGAGACCCTACTTTGATGTGGAGCCAAGAGATGTCCTGAAAAGGTAATAGGCCCTTATTTATGCAATAACTTGCTGCTGGTATCTTTTAGTTTCTGTAATAAATATTATTTTTACTGTTGATTTATAGCAAATCATATAAAACATTTAGCATTTGGGTTAGTTGTTTCTCAGTATAAGCATAAATAAAGCCTTATTGAATATCTTCTAATTGTTGTCATAGCAGCAAGTTATTTTTCATAATGCCCATCATAGAAAAATTAAGGTTCACCCTTAACTTCAGAGCTCATTGGTGTTTGCACCAATTATGACTTAAAGTTAAATAGGGCTAGGGGTTTTTATAGCTTGTTTGATGGAATAATTTTATGGTTTACAGACTTCTGGTGCACCATGCTGATGACATTGTGATAATTTTTTTCTTTGATGATGTTGATGAATGTGTTTGCATTTTCACTTTGTGTTATCCTTTAGACTTGCACAATCACTTGTTCCTAGGAGACCTGGAAAGCCACAAGTAAGAATTCATAGTTTCAATGTTGCCATAAATCAATGACATGCACTTCAGCAACTTGGGGGGGCAGAGTTGGTTTTTTCTTCAGTAAAACCATACAATTAGGATCATTTTAAAAGAATGAGTGTGTGAATGCTACTTTTGGTAACTGATTTTTCAGATTGTAATATGCTGAGTAAAATTACCTTTCCTCGCACTTTCACAACCTCTTATTGTTGTTTTGAAATGTAAGAATTAAAACTGGTCTCTGCTCTTAGACTGTTCCTGGTGAATTGTATGGCCCAGTAATGGTTTTGTTTACTCTGGTTGCATTATTGCTATTTCAAATGAAAGTATCAGAACATACAGTGGTATGTATGAAAGATTTAATAAGTAATTATGAACCTTCTAAGACAAGCTTGTGAATCTGATGAAGTAGTACTTTTATCTGAGTGTAATTTTCTAGCAAATCTTCCTTTGCATTGTTGGGAATAGCAGTATTGGCATATGTAGAATCAAGCTTTTTGTGTAGAATACTGATTTTGTAGGTAGTCTCTCCATGGCTATTTTTACATGTAGTGGAGCCAGGGTGTGTGTATTATTGTCTTTCTACCTCCCCTTTCAATAAAGTGTAGGCAACTTTGCTTTTAGCAATTTCAGATGTTATCAACTAGAAGCTTAGGCAGATTCATTTTCATAACCATGATTTGTTCTTCAAATTACTTCTCAGCAAGAGGGCACACTAATGGGTACAGCTCTGGGAGTTTGTTTTGGTTATTGGATTGGTGGTTCATCTTTCTTCTATTTCCTTTCATATTTGTGTAATACACATATTACATTGCTACAGATTCTTACCCTAACTGTAAGTATTAGACAAACCCTTGTGGTATTTATTTACTGTTGTTTTCATTTATTTCTAAAAAATCAAAGAGATAGAAATTATCACTTGCTTTGCAACCTTTGTTGCAAGAAATTAAATGTTAACAATCATAAATTTTTTTGTATATACCATGTTGCAGCCAATAATAATTTGATAATTTGATAAATAAGATTTATATGTATTATTTTTATTTTGTTTGCTTTTTCCCATTTTGGCATCTGCAAGATACCTCTCAGTGGATTTCATTTTGGCAGCCATCAGAATCCACTGAAAACTCCAGTGGCAATAAATTCTGCCTCAAGTTCTAGATTTGAGGGCACTCAATGGCAATTTTTTTTGTTCAATAGATTATTCCTGGCGCTAAGACAGGGAACTCCTGATAAATTTAGAAGTTTTGTACTGCATTTTTTTTAAACTAAGGATCTCATCATTCCCAGAACCCTAGACTGGGTACTCTTTTGTCATTTTTATTCATCCTAAGCATGCTATGACCATAGATAAACAACTCAGGGAAGACAACAGACAATGTGTATTGTACTTTTATCTCCAAATCTTTGCACATTCCTGAACAAATTCATGACACACAGCACTGAGCTCAGCAAGTTGATAAAGAACCCTGAGCATAGATCTGACCAATCCTGCCCTTAAGAAATGGGTATCACTGTTGCTGGCTGTTTAATGCATAAATTAATGGCTTATGGGCAGACTGTCACAGCTAAATTGAGGAGGAAGGTCATGGCCCCCATAGGGGAACAATTTGTTTCAGAACCTTGTGAGAACTTCCTTGACAATTTTTGCCATCACTATTGTCTTTGTCCTTGGCAATTATAATGGCACTGTTAGTTGCCATAGGGCATTCCAAGAGCTGTTTTGGCCCAGCATTATAAGACTTCTGTCCTCCTCAATCTCTCCATGGTTATCCTACTAGGCTCACAACTATGCTAAATAAAATCACTGTTGCACACGTGTTTTTTTATCTAGCTTAGTTCTAGGATTGAAATTCCATGCATGTTGGCTTAAGCCAATTGCATTGAGACTGGTCAGTTTTTTTGGCAAAATTTGCTGTTTGCCAATAATGTTGATATTGAATTTGAGAAAAATTGAGAAAATTGTTCAAGAAACTCTTTGCCTTTATTGAGAAAAATGATGATGAAGCAATTAAGCCCATATCTTGAATATGACCTAATTTGTGATATAACTTAATTGATTTTTCACAAAATTAGTTTTTCATTTATTTACATTGCTATCAAGAAAAAAATCGTAGTTTATTCAAATTGCTTTTAATCATTAGTTAATCTCATGAGTAGTATTTGAAATAAACATTTTAGTTTTTTATGTAAATTGTAAATGTTAGGGCTACTTTGTCTGTTACTTTGTCAGTTTGGGAAACAATTCATGTATGAATTAATAGCTTTGTCATACCTTATCTATTTAGCCTTTTCTGTTTCTAATGTGATACAATTCTGAACATCAAGTGCTGTTAAAATTTTCCTTTTCTGTATTTTCAGGGTTATGCACTAGTTGGACATTGCATCACAATATTTCTTACAACAGTTACATCTCATACTTCACATTTGGCTTTTTATACACTTATGTTAATATTTGGAGGATTGTCATCTCTTAAACTGGTGTGTGTTGATCTTTACAAAGAATTCAATAATTTTATGCATGGAGTCAAATTTCACTTATATTCTGCTTTCTGGTTGCTGGTACTTTTTGAAATCGTAATGATAAAAGATTTTTGAAAGGTGAATGTTTTCCTGCAATAACTGCAGGGATGGAAGTATAGTGGGCCTGGCACCAATGGTCCCAGAAATATTTTGGGCTTTCAGAGAGGAACAAAAGGAACAAAAAAGAAAGAAAAAAGAAGGAGAGAAAAAAAAGAAAAAAAGAATAACAAAAAGAAAGAAAGAAAGAGGGATAGAGAGAGAAAAAGAAAAGGAAAGCAACAAAATTACAGGTTCAATGTTCTATTTGCAATTTTTTGTATACTTGCAGAAATTTTTCAACATTTTCTTTAGTCCTAGAAAGTAAAATGTTTGTGGCACCCATGAATACCTGAGACATAGACCTTGTTATAACGTGCCATTTGACTACATTGAATAGACCATTATGTAATAGTTCATGTTTCAATTCACAGGTTGGTGTGTTTGTTAGTAGGACGTGGAGAAAGAAGCATGGCCTATTAGTTGGCATGACAGTAGCTGGATTCCATCTGTTGTTCTTGCTGTATCTTCATTTTGCATATCATTCAGTATATTATGGTATGGTGATTTCTAAAGTAACCTTTTCCAATGAACTGATTTGCATTTACTTTATTTCATTTAATTTCATATTCACTATTTACTATTGGTTTGTTTCTAGTATTTTTATACTAATTAAGACCAACTTTTACATACATAAATATCTAAAAGAAAAACATTAATTACAACAATAAAATGCAATAGAACGCAAAAGGAAAGCAAGATTAGTACCATGTATCAAATACTAAATTACTGGCATATTCTTCACATGCATTGGTCACCTTCCCAGCTTTTTATTTTGTTTTAAAATGGGCAAGTCTTGGTTCTTGTTTTATTCTATCATCAAGAATGTTCCAAAGAAAACTTTCTCTAAGTGATACAGATTCTACTCCATATGATGTTGTCTTTGCTTTAGGAAGTTTGCAAAGGTTCTTTTTTTAAGATCATGTTTCACACATTTTTCTCATGGAATTCAAAAATAATCAATGGATTTATGTTAATTAATGACTTGTATATTTCAGTCATGATTTTGTAGATTTTTAGTGTGAATTGTATAGCTGTTGCTACTTTGTAGTAGCGATTGAAATAATGAGTTATAATCATCGTAGAGGATCCTTAGCGCACGTTAATGTGCACAATCTATTTTTTTACTTGCAGTTTTAATCGGAGTCAGTTGTTTTGAGATACAATGATATTTTGCTAGAACCTGATGTGGAATTATATCTGTTTTAATGGGGCAGCCCTCCATAGCAGAGCTTATAGGCCAACTAATTGTTCATTCTTATACTAAAGCCAATGTGTCTGTGAATTTTTTATCTGACAAGTTTTTGTACATTAGGCGTCTAGTTCTTGGCATTTGGCGCAAAACACGGTTGATTAAATTACAGAAAAACTTAATTTCTGACTCCATTTCCATTAGTTATAGTCATTATTTAGTAAAAGAAGGAAATANATCACTTCATTCTAAAAATTTGTCACCGTATTGTTGTACCCTGACATAGCTTCACATTGGGTACCTCACATCACATTCACTATGTACCAGAAGAGTTTTTAGGAGTAAGACTTTACAGTTCAGCATTGGGCAAGTAGTTGACTGTCTGTTGATCAAATCATGCAAAGTTCTTCTTCTTCACAACGTATACTACAGATCCAATGTTAGTGCTCTGTAGTTAGGATTCTTTGAATTGTTAAGTTTGAGGGTAGATTACAATTTGCAATATATTCATTATCAAAGATATCCTTCATAATTAGGTATGAATTGCTTACTGTATTGAGCAACGTTTTGAAGCCTTCCTATCACAACTTTTCAGCTAAATGAGAAGTTCGATCTTATTTAGCTTGACATTGCATTACGATACAGCGATAGTAGTAATCACCTTGTAGCAACCTAGTCATTCAGAATAATGACATTGAAGCGTTTGATCAGTCGGGTAACTTTGTTTACTTGTTCCAGCCAGCATAAATGACAATAGTTCAGATGTTAGCTAATTTTTAGAGAGCAATGTATATTTCCTTTGTGAGCATTGTATAGAGGCCTTGTTTTTGTGTACCTCTTTTGTTTATTTGGCCATGTTGAAATATATTAATTAATTATATTGTTAACAAGTAAATGTTGAAGCGTAACTAACTTATTGTTTTGTTTAACAAGCTAATTTTCATGTTTTCCAAAATCTTTTGATTATAATTATGGCTGGTTACATAATGCTGCCAATCTGGGATGATTTCTAGGGGACTCAGGGGGTGGATCCCCCTCGTTAAAATCACTGTTCATTGTAAGTAGGGGGACTGAGCCCCCAAAAAATCTTGTGCTGACCTTACATATCAGAGTGTATTCCTTGTTTCAAAAAGGATTGATATTTTATTGCAAGGTTGAATTTTGCACTGCTGTATGATTGTTAAGATATTTATAGTTGTTGATTATATTATATCATGATTGAGCAAACTTATCATATCTGCATCGTTGAAAATATAGGTGTGATTTCAACTAGGCCACACCCATATTGTTGATGCTGCTCCTAGAACCCCCTTACTAAAATGTTTAGAAATCACCACTGCTACTGATAAAAGTGATGTACAGTTGTGTTTATATGAAAAATTTTAGAGTGAACAAAGGGAATGAGCGATGTCACCCCATTGTTAGGGTGACATCGCTCATTCCCAATTATTTAGAAAAGATAAAGAAAAATACCCCAAGCATCATAAATTCTTACGTTTTGTGCATGTGACTCAGATCGTACCTATTGAGAGTATGATACATCCCACAAGTCACTGCTCTTCTGATTTATTTTTTTTTAAAGCTTCAAAATTGATCAAAGTGACCCCGGTTGACGGTACTTGGTAGTTGGACGAGATCCTTTATTCTAAGATTGTAATTTGTGGACCTGCGTTCGAAAATATCTCACTTGATGGGGGATTTTATGAGGTTAGGCATTTGTAGATCTCCAAAAGCAAAGTTTGTAAATTTCTGCTTGATCATTACTTTACCTCAAAATGTCTTCATGCGCTGATTTTCTCGACCTCCTCTTAGACGTGTCATCAGTGCTCAATAGAAGTAAAAGAGATTCCTTATTTTCAACGTCGAATACAGATGTATTACAAATTGATTTATACCAAGCCAGTAGTCACTCTGTTGTTGAGTTGCAACGGAATACGCTACAGCCAATTACATGTAAGTATGACATCTTTTTTGAATAATTTATCATTTGCAATACAAAATTGTAACTTCATTGGCAGTGGTTTCGTGCTTTGTTTTTCACAAGATGGCTGCGACTCAAAATCATCCTATTGAATTATGCAATAAATTTGTGCTAGTAGAAGATTTTGTTTTGCATTTGGAACAAAGCATCAAAACAAATTTTGAAATCTTGAACGAAGGAAAACTGCCAATATAAAGACTTACAATCTTTGGAGATTATAAACCTGTTTATTTGATGAGCAAATGTAGTTTGCTTTTTGGAACCTCTCATTTTTGAAAAGTATTTGATTTCATAAGCGTCACTCTTATTGATAGATCTCGTTCCATAAATTTACAGGTCCCTGTTTCTTTTGCAGATGGAACAGATCAGGGTGAAATCCTGGCTTTCTAAAAAATGAAATTTGAAATGATTGTGGTCGTCTAAACATGGCAACCCGGCCGGACTAGCTCACAGGAGCAAGGCCATTCCTCCTTATAGCACTCAAATCAATTCAGGTCGCAGTTTAAAATCAAGAAGTCTCGTTCATGCTAGAACCTGCTTGTGTTTTGCTGCAGAGCATTCTCTTATGCCGTACTACTTAAGATATTGAAACTTGGTAAAGCAATTAGTATCTTAATGTTAGATACGCTTTTCTGTAGAGTTGACCAAGCACCTTTATTTACAGAAGTTCAGTACAACGTTAATTTTGACCATGATTAAGACAGTGTGGAAGTAGACCTGTTTAGAGAAAGTTCAGATCAGAGAAGGAACAAATGGCTAAATGTTTAGTACACCATATAGATGCTATTGAGTATCTCGTTCTGAGATNTTTTATATTTTATCTATTTATCGATGCAGTTATAGAAGTTTCGTAGATTTTCTCTGTTCAGTATTTTTGTTTGAAATAAGACGATAAGGACCGATGATGTGGACTTGAAAACAATGAAAGTGAGTTTAATCAAGCTTGGATTCATTTTCATCCTTATTTCCTTCAATGTTATTGAAGCAACTCAGTTTGATTTTTGAGAATTTATTAGATATATTTATGTTTATCTGATAGTCATATACAATTTGACATTTAGAATGCCTGATATAAATTTAATTGGAGAAATCGATAAATTATTCTGTGTCGTTTTTAGTTGATCTATATTCTCTGATGGAAGTACAACAGGAATCTTATAAGATAATCATTACTTTGTGACCTCCTTAATTAGAAATGCTTATTTGCGCTGTACTACTTCACTTGATATCCTCGAATTTCAGAACGGGAGCGGCGACAAGAAAGGAGTAATCTCTCTCTGGATTTCTCTTCTGATCTTCAAACATTTTAGTTTAGCTGACATACCAATTAGAATGATTTTTTGTCAACTTAGCCAGAATTTCTGAGGATTGCTAATGAATTACAAATGGCTGCTTTCGTGTCACTTTCATTATCCTAAATTTTACCCTGAAGCTGCCCTTTCTCTCATGGAATTCTCGAATGTGTTGTCTGTTTATTAGATAGTGAAGAACATGAAATCCCACCTCTTCTTTGGCCTATAATCAACTGCCTTTCCCTCATTGTTATCGCTGAATTCGTTGTATTTTATTGCGAAGAGCATGAAATCCCACCTTTTATTTGGCCTATGGTCCATTTTATGCAGAGACGTGGCATTAGTGATCCTGTCCAAAAGTAGCCAGTGAATGGACAGATTTACAGAATTATTGTGATCTACTCGTTTAATGTGGCACTGATTGTGGTGGCTAGGCATGCAGTAGCAGACTTTTGATGTTTTAAGTTGTGTTTTAATAGGCTTGAACATTCCTTTATGATGGTTGGATTTAGCTTGCAAGTAGTCAAGTAGTCAGGGTTGTGCTGTTGGGGGCGTCACGCCCCCCCCCCACAATATTTTCAAAATTGCAAGAAAGTTTGTCAGAAGTTAGCTATGCTGCAAGAAAAATGGTCACAATATTTTCTCAGAACTCTTTTTCTAAATAGCAGTATTTGGTCAAATTGTCAAAACGCCCCTCCCCCCCGATGGAAAGTGCTTCAGCACACCTCTGCAAATGATGGCTGTTTTCAGGTTTTAACGAACTTCGTTGAGACGAGGGTAGCTTAAATACTCAGTGACCGTTTCATTTTATTTGTGTAAGCAAATAACTATCCTTTTGCGAACGGAGGTTATAATGCTGCAAATCATGTGATAGCTGTAGCTACTTATTCAGTTATAGAATAACTAGAATTGCTGATTTAAGGTAATTTTTCAACCAATATAGCACAAAATTGCTCAAAATGTCAACTTCAAGTTGTTTTTGACAAGTGAACACACCAAAATACCAGACTGTGTAATCATAGTTAGTACCCAGGGCTTTTGCTGAATGAATTACGGCCAGATTTTACAGAGTGTTTCCAAGCATTTTAGGTTCATCCGAAAGAATGCATTTGTAAAAGTCGGCTGTGTAACAAACAAGAGAAATTGAAGACGGATGGTGACTAACTCAAGATAACAGATAAATGAGTATAAATTTGTCCGGCGGAACTTTGTGTTTTCTATTGCAAACAAACTATTCAAAGAAGAACTTGTTACCGGGACTACCATAACAGTAAGAAGGTAAGTTAAGTATGAAGGAACTCTAAAAGTAAATAATGAATAATGAAGCCATTTTTATAGCTTTTGCAAATTTGCATTAAAAACGTACATGCATATAGCATTGATCCAATCTCAATTCGGATGCACTTCGGATTATGTGGAAAGTTAAGCGATCAATTTGAAAATAAAGCGAATACCTGGAAGGAATGTAGAAACCCTAATCCCGTCTACAAGAGTACGGCTCCACAAAACTGCACTTAGGCGTCCAGTTCATACGAAATCTGCGTAACTGTACTCATAAAAGTTCACGTAGGAAAGTAAACGTTTTTGGAACCGAACTCCTCGTGTGAGTGGAAACCCCAAGCAAACATCTTCTGGCTCTGGCCTCGTGTAAACGCAAATGGTAAGCTTTTCTGGAACCGAAAGTTTTTGGAACAGTACTCGTGCAAAAGGAGGCCCTGTTTGCACGTGAAAAAATGGAACGGTTTCTTTTTTGGAACGGATTTGGACTAAATCACGCATTCTGCAAAGTGCATGATACCACGTGTCTAGGGGGTGACGTTCCGAGCTTTTATTGGTGTTTTGCTATAGTATGTGCCCAATAAAAGCACTCTATTTTGCTATGACATCATTTTAGTTATGCAGTTTTCAAAAGTGCGTGACATACGTGATAATAATAATGTCTTGCAAATTTTACCACGGATCGAACGCAACCCATATTCAGCTCTAATTTCGAGCATCCAGAGTCAACTAAAGTCATCAGTAAGGATAAAATTAAACAGCTTTTTGTTATAAAACTTATTATTGTACAGAGGGCTTCTTTTTACAGAACAATTTGTTGATGGAATTTTCAAATAAAAGTGATATTTCAGAACAGCGTTAGTCATGCAGTGCATGACAAGCATGTCCTCTAGCTTCGCCACTGGGAGGAACGTGTAATCAATCAAAAACAACCAGTTCCCTTCCATAGTTCCATAGCTCTCATGCAAACGTGAAACGGCTCTAAATGTTTCTGGAAGTAATTACAGTGGTGGAGGAACATGTAATCAATCACAAACAACCAGTTCTGTTCCACATTTGGTGCGTGCAACAACAAAGCAAACAGGGAAAATAGCCTCGTTTGCTATCCGTTCTCTTTTGGCTCGGTTCCACGTAGTGCTGCCCGCTTGCACGGGAAACAAACAGAAATGGTCTAAATGGAAGCTTTCCTTCAGCGGAGCCAAAAGACCACGGATAGCGGTTTGAAATGGAAAAGTCGCAGTAGTTCTCGTATAAACGCAAAGGCTTATCCGTTTGGGATTGATTCCACCTGTTTGGGATTGATTCCACTTGGAACCGTTGCATTTGGCTCCCGTGAAAACGGGGTCAGAACGGAGGCCTGCCAAAATAGGTGGTGTGGAGGATGTCTCACCCCCCCATGTTTTGCCGAAGCCGTCAATAAATCATTTGGCTGGTTGGTAATCGTTTGGCTAGTGAGTTAGTATTTGGCTAGTTGATAATCACTTGGCTTGTCTATAAAAGTATGTAGGAAACATATCGTTTCCTACGATATGTACCATGTGGCCGGTACCATGGAAACGTGGCAGATACCATGGGGAAGTAGCCGATGCTAGCCGATGCGAATAACCGAATAGTAAAGTCAAAAGGTATGGACAGCCCTACTCCTAAGAGAATAGTTTTGCATGATTTTGCCCCCTCAACAGAATTATCAACCGGGAGATTTACATAACAAAATAAGGCTTTTGCCCCTCCAAAATGATTGCACAGGCAGGCTTGCTCTCCAGTTACGTGTTGGATATATGCCAATTTATCTTGCAGGAATATGCAGTCAGTAATTTTGTTCTTTGCGATTTTGGCTGTACTATTTACAAGCTGTTCATCTATGCCTGCTGAACCCAAAGGATCGAATAGAACACTCAATATCGCAAAGAAAGGTAAGGTATACATTGCATTACATGTAAAATATGAATGAAAGATACTAACAGATGAGACGTAATTGTACTTCTGATTGAAGGGCTGAGAAGCAACTTGTGAAGGTTTTGTTTCAATTCAAAAGAAGCAGAATCAATAGTAATTAAGTAAACTCTTTTAAGAAATTGCTGGGGAAAGTCCCCAGTCCCCTCCACTTTCGCACTACCTTTCTAAGGGCAGTAACTTCCCACAATGTATGCCAGCATAGTTAACATGCTGCCAGTAAGAGCTATTATAGAAACTATTTGGCTGGCAAATTCAAGAAGATCAAAGCAAGATACATGTAGAGGAGGTGCCACAGGGGGAACTAGAGGAGCATGTCCCCCCAGTTCTCTCCAACACCAGCTTTTTGCTTCAATGTCGGGAAATTCCTGGCGCCACCCTTCCGACATGGGGTTGAATCTTCCAACGAGGGACCTGAAATGTGGTTAGCATGGTAATGTAAATGCCAAAGGTCCCCGAAAATAACGCTTTTACCTTCTGACAGGGTGCTAGCATGTTCGAATAGGGAGCTATAGCCCACCTATCCATCCCCTCATAGACGGACTTCGCAGGGATGTAGGGGGTGCGACAACCCCAATGTTATCCCTCTATTCGGTAAATCTGGAATATTGTCTTACCATTCAGTAAATCCTGCAGCATTTTTATACCATGTGGTAGCTTTTTTGGTTTGATGTTCAGTGCAGGGTTGAAACATTCAAGATTAGCAAGTTCAGTTTTGTTATCAGATTTCCTCTCAAGTTCGAAATGAGCTTCAAAGTCATCAATATTTGAAATTTTATAAGGGGCATTACCTTATAGCAGTGGTTGAGGACCTATGGCTCTTGAGCCGAATGTGGCTCTTTTGATGACTGCATCTGGCTCTCAGTCTCGCAGACAAATCTTAAAAGGCATTTCTTTAATTGATTTTGAAACAGGGAATGCCTCAAAAACTGCTTTTCAGAGTTATCGTTGTGTTGCCTTCAGGTACAATATTAGCTCTACAGAGCATTGGTCAATGCAGTGTCGAGTCTGACTATTTTTGCGGTTCAATGTGACACCAATATCTAATTTTATGGCTCTGGTGAAAATGCATTTTGAGAATGCAAATATGAGAATTTCATAGCTCTCACGACCAAAAAGCTTCCCGACTCCTGCCTTTTAGCTTGCGGGAACTATTTGGTCACTCGAATAGTGCCTGCATTAACAAGAGAAAACGGTGCCTCGCGAAGGTGCTCAGTGGCTAGACCTCTCCCCTTCGATGCTTCTTTTCACATGTTCTCTTCATACGATCCTTTTTCTTGATTTACCAGAAACACATCAAATGTAGCTATCTATGCAACTAGCAAACGAACGCAAGGGCACCGAGCTGCAATGCCCAGTAACATTACCAAAGGAAATGCTTATTGAAGTAGAGCTCTTGGCTCCAATTGATCTTGTATCTGGCAGAATAGATATGTCAAGCTTTCTATAATTTCGATTTTTTGTTGTATAAAACAGGGAAATTTCTGTGAATACCCAAGCAAATATTTCTAGCTACTTGAAAAGGAATTCATTTACAAGCTTGGGTTCCAAACTCTAGCAATGACGCAACTGATAAATATGAAAGAGATATTGTTGTTGAATATTCCAATTATGAAGAAGCATCAAGTCAATTTGAAACAAAAATGGATAGCAGAGATAAGGGTTAAGGCTACTGGACCAACCAATTCAATAAGATTCCGATGAGAACATATATTTCTTCTCTTACCTTAAAATAAATGATGAATGTTCCAGAGGGTGTGAACTCAAACAATTTTTCGCTTGTTCCACTCGCGTGTTCAGAGCCTGCTTTCTTCTGCATGAATATAGCCCTTAACTTACAGTTTATAACATTTACAAGTTTGCACACACTGGAAGGGATATTAGCTTTTACCTACAACTGACGTACATCCATTCTTTGTACTGTTGCATGATATGCTGTTTGCCATGTATACTAAAAAAGCCAGGCCGCCAATTCGGTAGTTCAAAGTTTCAACTGCCTATTCCCCTCCCAACAATCGTCTCTTAAATCCGTCCCTGGCTCCCCTACCGTAATCCCTGCTTATAACTGAATTCTTAGCTTATCTAAAGGACTACCAATGTAAAGGGCACAGATTCTATATCAAACAGTACTATATAATTAGGCTATCACGTATTCTTCATTGGGTGAGGTCACAAAATGTTTTAGCACACAATAGAAGCTTTACACTCTCTCATGCAAAAGCACTTTTAGGTGGAAAGATTGACTTCATATTGGTCTTTGTTATGGAAAAGATGTTCTTAAGCGTAGAAACTCAATGTGTTCACCTTGTAATGTTCATTAAAATTGCACTGTATCATCAGCGTAGGAGAAGGTTAGCAGGGGGAGGCTGCAGCCCCCTTTAGTGGGGGAGAAATCCGTTATATTGGGGCAATTTTCCTTAAAGAAAAGTAGGAACTTTGGTGCAACTATTCTGACTGCTCTCCAGATTGCTATACTCATTCGGGCAGAAATGTTGCAGCCCCTAAATTTGGAGTCCTCTTAAGCCTATGCACTGTATCATCAGTCTTTCTAAATTTAACTCACTTCATATTATATATTCATTTACAGGGAAGTGCCGAATGTTGGATGGGGTGAAAATAAAAGACGGGGAGTGGAAGGTGGTCAACAACTGTACCCGTAACTGCACGTGCACAATATCTGAAGTCGCTAAAGTGCTCACGTGTGCTCATTGGTGCCAAGTGAAATTAAAGGTTTGCAGAGAGGGAGATATAATGAGTCAGACTAAATACTTCGAATTTGTGGGAAAAACTGGTTGTAGAAGATGTGAGACAGAAGCTTGTGATGCAATTAGTAAGTGAACACTTGACTGCATAAACGATCTCTTTTGAAAGTTTCACGAAAAAGTATTGTTATCTTATTAAATAAGAGAGATATTAGAACCATAAAATGCCCAAAGTTTCTTATGGGAACGGCCATAGAAAGACGGTACCTCATTGTTGCTTTGGTGAAATAAATTATAAACCAATCATGACAGATTTTCTCTTCACATAATAATGCATCAATAGCCATGTACTTTTTAAGTTATAAATGTCAATATTTTTGCACTTTTCCTGGTTGCAAGCTATATTTACATTCGAGCAATCTTCCTTTTTTCTAGTTCCAGCAAATCAAAATTCGTCAATCGGAGTTACATCAACTGCATACAGATTTGAGGAGATGGTTGAAATCTTTGAAGAGCCTATCAAATCCTCCAAGAAATCAAAGAAAAGACAGAAATCAAAGAAAGGAAAGAAAGCAAAGAAATCAAAGAAGCTCTGTTTG
>OLMO02000009.1:5203545-5262358 GCA_900291935.2 Cassiopea xamachana | reverse complement strand
TCAAGTGTTAACAAGACACACAGATTCCAAGGGATGTATGAAATCTTGGAAGAAACTATTATGGTCTTCAAGAAACCAAAGGAACAATCGAAGATCTCAGATTAGAGCACCAGTAGTGGGAATAGCTTTGTGAGCTAAAGAGACTTTTGTGTGTAATTTAGAAGGGAATCTACAAACAGTTTACTTGTATAAACATTTGCTATGAAGTACTCCAAAAGAAGAACATTAAACTTTAATCAAGCCTCAACTTTACCTCGGCTTTAACTGTAGTCGATATTATGCTTATCGTGTCACTCTTGCATCATTCCAACACACCAATATTGATCTTTCAAACTACTCGCATCTCTCAATATTAGACCAAATGATTCCCGTAATTTTCAGACATAGTGGCATCAAGAAATTATTTGTGTCCAGAAAAGTCACGGCTCCACGCTTATGAGTCGGAGGAAGGTTCTTTATGTTTATACTAGTCTTGAAGAAGGCCTAGACATTATTTACAAAATCTGGCTTTGGTGAAGATTTTGATGCATGCAAATAGGACGATTTGGCATTGGGAAAATTGAGGGGCAACATAGGAAGCTTCACTTTGATTTTTTATTGTGAGGGCGGCTGTACGTAAAGATGTGGCTCGCAGGCACCTTGCATGGTTTTTACCCCCAGCAGCGTTATTACCTTAGAGATTTATATAGCAAAATAAGGCTTTTGCTCCTCCAGAGTGATAGTACAGGCAGATTTTGCCTGGCCAGGGCATTTCCTCCAGTTACGTGCTGGGGCTGCCGGAGGAAAGCTTGAATTTTTCTAGACTCTGAAGTCATTTTCAATTTTCTATCACCAACCAAATTGCATCTATGTTGCAAGAAGCCAGAAACACAGCAACATGTCACATACAACCTAAAATACATAATCAATAAAAACATTGGGAAACTAAAATGAGAGCCCAAATTCAAGGATACCATTTTGGCTTCCCGTTGGAATGCAGACCTAGCGACATTTCATGACGTCAAATTAATTTTTGAATTTAGCATATAGATGGAGAATCAACAGCCAAAGTTCATTAGCACTTGAATGCAGAAGAGGTTTAAATGTAAGCTCATACAAAGTTTGAAGAGAAGTGTAACTATTAAGACAGATGCAAAATTGCTTTGACATGTTAGGATTTATGATCTAGAAAATGGCAAGTAAAGAATGGAAAATTCTTGTACTGGTAAGTGAATGCAGACGTTCACTGTTGAAATTACTTAGCCTGGCAAAAGAGACATTTCCTATTTAAAATAAGATTATGTGCACACTTTATTCTGATAACAGGGCAATAGCTTCCTTATACAGTATTAATGCAGTGTGAGATATTCCAAAGTCAACTTCAACACTGTTCTCAATTCCTGATAAATGTCAATTGTTTTCATTTCCATTACATGAGTCGCATTGTCCCCCCTCCTTTGAAGAACTAATACAAATCATTCTCATCAAATGGAAGTCAGCTAAAGGCCGTAGTTTTTCAAGTACAGTAAAACCCAACAAACAGGAACCTACTTTTCTAAAAAGTAGACTGACTAGCTTCTTATAAAGGTGGCTCTTATGATATTTTCAGGGTGGAGTTCTTATCGCAAGGGCAATGACAACTATGATGAATAGAACAATGATAAACAGATTTGTGTTTGCAAAACAATGAAAAGGAAATTGAGAATTCGAAAATCTCAAGCTCAATCTAACATACTATACCATCTTATAAGAAGATGGAGAGAAATCAGTCTTTACTACAGCATGAAAAAGCGGTAACATTCTTTTGACATACTGAAAGCTTCTTTCCCCTGATACTCGTCAAAAGTATGAAACGGCGGATAGTGACCGAAAGGTTAACCGAAATATATAGCCAGATGCGGTTTCATGTGATAGGATGCGTCTAATTGGCCCCAAGAGTGACCAATTAGTCTGGCTGTTTTTGGTTCTCGTCTTTAGGTATATTTTTTCAAAAAATCAGTTTGTAGGCTATTGTTTTTCTATCTTCTTGTTTGCGGGGTTTTACTGTATATCTTGTCTTACATAATGGAAGTTTCTGTTCACTTTTCTCCTTCACAGCAAAATGAAGAAGAATATCTTGTTGATCAGCAGATGAAATTTGTAGCCAGCGAGTGCCAAAGGATGTTTTCTAGGATCGGTATAAGGCTTTGCAGCATTTACTGATATTCCATTTTAATGTCAAATCTCAATGAACAATAAAGCTTAACTTAAGCAATAATTTCATCAGAATAGCACTTTACATTAATATTTGTTGTTAGTGTGCTGCATATTATTGCATAGGAACTATGGACCTTTTAATAATCCTTGTTTTGTTTACTATATTTAATTAACCTCGTTTTGCTATGTTTGATTGACCTCGTTGAGAGGGAAATGGCTGAACTTGAATGAGTTGTTGTTTTATACACTGTTTCACATATCATCAGGGGTGGCTCCAGGATTTTTCCGATAAGGGGGCTGACTCCTCCGACGAGGGGGCTAAAATACGGCTAATAAAGTACTATAAATGGCAAAATTCTCCGAAAAAATAGTTTTTCACCTTCCGGCGGGGGACTAGGATGTTCCAACGGAGGATATAGCGCCCCTAGCCATCCCCTAGCGCCAGCCCTGCATATCGTTCATTATCACTCATGGACTTCTTTTGGCTGTACAATGTCGCTAGTGGTCGAAATGTGCTGCGATAGTAATTTGCCAGACAATACTGTTGAAACCATTTGATCGTACACTCACTAATGAAAATTTTACGTATTAAACAAAACTGCTAAGCTCGTTAAATGTAGAACACATAGATTATATAATTCTTTCTGTTGCAGATGATTTACTTTTAAACATTGATAAGTTGATAAATGTCAATCACCCTACATTTCATGCGAGGGTAAAGGCCAACTTAGCGAAATCCAACTACAGGCAGTTCTGTTTTCGAATGGCAAGTACACGAATTTTCACAATTCCTCTTAAACATGTCCACATTGCTGCTTTTTTAATTATTTTTATCTAAATGAGTGTCTGTTGGGGAGCAAGGTGGTTAATTTTTAAAGAAAGCAAGGCCTATTTTGGAGTGATCTTGGCCACACTTTGTGATCTTGGACATTTTGAGTATGGTCGTGGAGATTTAAAATTGTGGTCAACTTTCCCACTTTTCCATGCTTCTTATTTCACAGAAGTCTTTCTGTGCCTTGGTCTGCATGTAGTCTATGTAAATTTCGAGAAAAGTACTACTTGTGCTTCTATGAGGGGTCAACAACGAAATGCTCCTAATTGAATTTTGGATTGTTGGAAGGGCGTGATCTCCCAAGAAGCTCATGTAGGGAGTTGTCAAATTTCCGCTAGCAGTGGTAGTTGCATCCTTGGAAGAGGATAGCTGAATCGCACAAATTTTTCGACCCAAGTTGACGTCCCAAAAGTGATTCCTAAACGGAGTTTAAGAAGCAGGTGCTCTATTTTGCAGATAAAGAAACTGGCTCTGGAAATCATTGAAATGGTACATGCAGTTTTAGCACAGGTATTTTTGATATAACAATTCTTTTCTGACAGGGGTGGCCTAAATTCTCTAGACCTAGATTTTGCCGACTATTGATGTACTGCAAATCTGCTGACAAGCTGCATTTGGAGGGGGTAGAGCACCCCTGCACACCCCTATGGCTACACGCCTGACTACTGAGAGAAATTTGCAATAGGCTATATAATTCTCTGTACAACAATTCAAAACAATAACAAGGAATTAATTAATCAATGAAGTTCACTATAGATTCATTTGATAGCCATCATTATCCTTTACTTTCATAGCTTGTCTTGATCCATTATAACATCAATGCCAATTGAAATTTTCATTCAAAATTGTTGGGTTACTTTCTAGCTTTTAGTTTGATTTATTTAACGATTGAAAATTGCAATCCATGACTTGAATGAAAAATAGCAGACAGCCAATAAAAAGTTTCACCATTTCCTTACAATTTAAAAGTGTACTGAGTAAACGTGAACTTGGTAGCTTACCTCTGATCTTGCAAAAAGACATGTATAAAGTTTGAGCATCTGCAATAAAAGTCTTTCAAAATCTTCGGTAGGGTTGCATTAACATTGCTCTGTTTCGTAATTCTAGGTCTATGAAAAACCGCTAAAAACCTGGCTTGAAAGGATTGATCATGGAGTGAATAATGTTTTATGGATAATAAGTGAATATTTCCAAGATCTGGTGAAACTGGTGAGTGAGAACGTCTTAGGCACATTTCTTTAATTTGAATATTTTAAAATAAGGACTAATGAGTTCCATTTGGATTCGAGACGGCCAAAGATAAGAAGCTTCATTTATTGCGAAGATATTCTTAGCTTTTAAGCTATAACTTCATCTAATGCATACACACGTTTTTTGTTTATAAGGAAAAGTTCGCAAGAAAGTGGGGCTCAAATGGCCGAAATCTTAATAAAATCGTAAGGCTCAATTTCCAAAGTTAAGCGTTTTCATTGGCCAAAAATCGACATTATTGCATTCAGAATGTTAAAAAGAGAAATAAAATTCGAGTATATAAGATTGACAAAGAAAAGGTAACCCATTCTAGCCAGTTTATTCCAGTAAAAGTTAAGAAAAAATTTTAAGAACATCTTAGGCTCAATTTCGTGAAAAGCTAAGAAATTGAGGCTTAGGCAAAATGGTGGTTCTTATAGAAAAATGTGTAGGCCTACTTCTTAAATACATCCAGAATATCACGATTTCTCACATTGATTAGTCTTGGATAAAAGTCAGGTGTTGTGAAAAATCTGGAATTATGGCCAGTACCGTGCAACTAGGGGAGTCCTGGGGGTCTAGACCCCTGCCCTTTTCAGCAAATGAACAGAAGTGCCCTTTTTGTAGTACCCTCTCTATATCACAAAAGTCGTTTTCCTAGGAAGAAAAAGGCTTGATTCTGAAGATTTTCTGGGGGCTTCGCGCCCAGCCCCCTTTTCCTCTCCTGCATCATAAGATTTAGCAATATGAATCATTGGTCTTCAGAGCAATTATATCTGTAAACCTCCTACAGTATTTCCTCCACTAATTTCTCTCAAAAACAGTAGTCATTGACTGCATCTTTTTCTAAAGTTTTGATGTGCCCTTTTTCATGGACTCCTAGTTGCGCGCCTGCATGACGAGTAATGAAATAACATTAGGGGCACTTGCTTTTTGCATGAAACGCTGGTTTCCCCGGCAATTCTTTATTTGTCTTCTAGTAAAGTAATAAAAACATTACTAGAGAGGGAAATCAAACCCTAAAATCTATCTTTAGCAGTGACCTATAGTGTAGCAGAATTGAAAATGAGTGAAAATACAACATTTTGGTATAAATTTCATCAAAACTGTGACATGACAAATTCCATATAATATTTCTTCTAGGAAGAAAATGATGATTCAAGGAAAACTGAGAAGAGGCAAAAGCTTGACCAAGATATTGCGCATAATATTAGCAGATATTCAGGACATCTTGACGAAGCAAAACGAGAAATACACGCCAGAGTTCGAAACTACCAGTTGCGATCTGGTCAACGCGTCGAAAAGCATATGCTGAATTTGGGCCAAGCAGGCTCTCCTGAGTCTGCATATGAGCAACGTCGAAGTGACAAAAGAACAAGCCAAACCGGCAAAAAGCACGAGGGAAAAATGCAAAATGGAGAACATACCGCTAGCATCATCAGCAAACGAAACGTTCTAAATGATGGTTTTGCAGATGATACTGATCTTCAAGATTTCAGATACATGGGTTACACCAATACTGCATGTCAACGATCATCTACATATAATTTCGTTTCAGACAGCAGAAGAACTAAGCGACATTACTATGAGAGCAAGAGTGATCAAATCTCTACATACAAGAAGGCAAAAGTCAATTCATGTATAGGTTCAACTTCAACAATTCCCTAAATAACAAGTTACAAATCAAAAGACAATTTGCTAATTTACCAAGCTGGGTAAAAAAATGCAAAATATTTAAATGAAATTACATATCAAAACAACACCTAAATTTATACATAAACATATGTCTTTTCACATATTGGAAATTGAGTAATGTAACTAAATGTTAGAGAATTGAATTAATAGATTATTTAGTAACTGTATATCTATTATTAAATGAGTTTGTCTAAGCATTTCATAAATAAACTTTTATAATGGCTCTGAAAGGAGAGAGAAATAAGTAACAAGAGCTTCACATTAACCAGTAAGCATGGCTAATAGCCTGATTAAAAATAATACCTATATCACAGTCCTCAATATCTTGACCTTGCATAAGGTTATTTCAATGTCTATGCTATTACTGACAATTCCATGTCATACTATTTTGATGAAAAGCATAAGTGAAAAAGTCATTAACTTCTCATGATACTTCCAATAAATTGCAACACTAATACTAAACACTGAATCATAAAAAACCATTAAAACATATTTCCTATAATTATGGAACTAATTGCAGCATCAAAGAGCTATACTTAAAGCAAGGAACTGTAAGACAAAGTTGCTGAATATACATAATACTCTAGGTAATACTTTGGTGACAATACTGGATTTTTATAGAGGGAGACCTTACAAAGATATTGAGCTTTTTTGTTAATTCAGTTGCAAATAACAAGGGAAATGAAAATTGAGATACAATATCAATCCAGCAGCAAGAGTTCTATTTACTTATGTGAATAAAAGAACCTTTCCATTCCATTGTCTCTCTTTTACTAGAAATTTCTAACAATTACTTATACATCAATATAAACCAACCTAGAAAATCAGAATAATACTTTCTCTAATGAAGGCCAGGGACAGGAGAAGGTGTATGATTTCGGGGTGTAGTAGATGAAGGCCGTGAGCTTTGTCCTGATCTGGGTTTAGGCATTTTAACTAAGATGCTACATATTTCCTTTTTTTCATCATAATTCTTCCAAAGTTCATACAAAGCAAGCAGTTTTTGGGTGATCTCCATAACTTTCTCCATATCTACATTCAGCTCAGCAAACCACTGTTCACAATCTTTTTGCTGTGAAACACAAGCCATGTAAATTGCGGTTAGTGACAGTAAATATGGCGGATACATAAGACAGGCATCTGTACGCAAGCTATCATTGACAATGCGCCAGGCAATTGGCAACAAAGCATCCTCTTGTCCCATGTCAGCAAGATATTTTGTGAGTGACCGATATGGGTGAAAAACAATCAAAGAACAATCCATGGCCTCTAAAATATAGAATTCACATTCCCAAATCTGTAAAATAAACATTATTTTTGGGTGAAAACATGATATGAAAGAATGAAATAAACTAGAATATCATTTCAGTAATAATAAATATGGGGATATAATTTTCTCACTGCATCATAGCAGTTGTTATATCATGGGTAGAGATAGGCAAAATTGACCAACAAGCTACCTGATGCTGTCAGTCAAATGTAATTTTGTGATCATACAAATTGCAGAAACAAGTCTCACAATGACAGAATCCCAACTAATCAGCCCTTCATGCTAAATTGTGCATTGGTCTCGCTTTTTGAAGTGCATTGACCTTGCTTCCTAAGTGTTTTACATTGTATTGCTATGATCAAATTCACACTTCTGGATGGCTAATAAGATCTTTCTAACTGCCGGCTAAATGACATCATGGTATCATGTCAAAACTAGATCACCCTGTCTACATTGTTGGAAATATAGGCGTGGTAGCAAATAGAATACACTAATTCTGTGTTGCTGCACCTAGAGTTCCCCCTTGTTAACACTGCTAGAAATCACCACTGTGTGCTTGGAATTAAATATACCTGATTAATTCTGTATGGGTACTCTTGAACTGTAGGAAAAGCAAAAGCAAATTTGCTCTTGAGTACAGTGGTGCAAGCATTAATCAACTTGGCATTTGTAATGACTCCACACTCTTCTACCTTCGCAGAGAGAAATAAACAGGTGGGCACGAGCAGAAGTGGGTCAACACATTTTAGTGAATTTCTTGCGTAAAATCTTCGGAAGTATATCGTTCCAGTAGCAATGACTTGTTGCCGAAGCTTCAATTGTTCACCTAATGACTGGATGAAGCGACAAAAGAAAATCATTAATTTCTGGTATTCTTCACNCTAGTTAGGTGTTTTAGGTCTTGCTGCCTGTCCATTAATATTTCTTCTGCTGTAAGTATCCATTGGTGATAATGAGATGAGAGCCAAAAATTTCCTGCCATCTATCGAGGGCTGTGGCAGTACAAATCTCATTTATTTCTTTATTTCGTCGTGAAATATGGCAGCTTTAAGTCATTAGCTTCAGCACCAGCATGATAATTGTTTATCCAGCATCCCTACGAAGGAGCCAGGGACTTCTACGGAGGAGTATGTTATACCACCTTGATCGCGCTTAAGGAGGGACATAAAAAGAAGAACAGTCACTGAGAACAATGCTCTGACAGTAGAAATTAAGAAGAAAAAGTAAGCTGGAAAAAGCCATTTCTGCAAGTGAACTTCTTCTGCAATTCCTTGCTATTTTGCGGTGAGTATGTATCATACATATGTATCCTGAACTGCACCATCATTTGTTTTGTGATTTTTGTTTCGCCTTATTCACTAGATCTCATATGGCTTTATGAGGTAGTCTGGCACTTCACTCCAATGCTTCGTGTTTCCAGCGGAAAGATCACTATTGGCACTTTTTAATGACTCTAAGAATCTCGATTGTGTAATTTCCGCACTATTTACACTGACGTATCCCAAATGTTAAACGTTTGAGAGGACCATTACCCGTTTAGCGGGAAAACAGCCAGTTTTACCAAGGTCCTCTCAAACGTTTTAAATTTGGGATACTTCAGCGTTAGCCTTGACCTAGGTCAGCCATTCAGTGGTCCTAAGTCACAAATTAACTTTGTCGAATTTACGTAAACTATATTCCAATAGGAAGATCACTGCAATTGGATGTTGATGATTTTTTCTTACAAGAGTTGGGTAGACGATTGAAGCAGTATTTCCCCGGTCTGCAGAGTATGGCATTTTTGGGCGAGATCTCCAGTGTGCCAAGGCAAATTGCCCGGTGTGCTGGCGTGCACAAGCAAATAATCTTGTGTGTTGGTGTGCACCAACCAACTTGGTTTGGGTTCCATCCCATTTCCCAAGCTAAATACCCAAGACATTACAGACTGCAATTGTTTTCATAGCTGTCCATGCCATACGCTGTGTACAGAGGTAGATTGGCAATAGGGAGAGGTTAGAGTCTCTCCAAAATTGTGTTATCTTGCAATTTCCTGTTGGCTGTGGCAACATTCTTCCAATTCAATTGATTTGTGTTACCTTGACATGAATGAGACTCCAGCATGAGCTGTACATGGAATAAATTTAGGTGTAAAGACCATTATAGGTTTTGAAAAAGGCATTCTAGAAGAAACAACTAGGACCATGCCCATATGTGCTACTTGCATTGGCCACACCCAGAGAGTACCTGGTGTGCAGGAGCTTAAGGGCAAAAAATATCTCCAGGGTTTACATGCCATAGTCTGCAGACAGGGTATTTGCATTTATAGACAACATCATCAAAGTATTTTTCTACATACACATAGATGTTAATTGTAAGCACAGAGATCAATAAAAATGGGGCATGTCCTGTGCAAGCACACAAGATTTTATGCACACTTTGTGCACAAGTCATACAAAAATGGAGCTCTTTGTGCACAAATGTCTCCATGGAATGCATTTGTTCACAAACATTTTTCCAAATTTCTGCTTTAGAAAAAGCTAAAAGTAAGCTAATACTTAAAATCAAGTTGCAAATTTTTACAAATGGAAAATCTGTGCTTTGCTGGGTTTACAAGTTCACAACTGGTCATCACAACAAAAAGCGGAGTGAAACTTTAGCATACCAAAATCTATTATATAAACAGATGATACCTTTTTGCACAGAGCCATAACCTTTTTCTGCACAGCTTTGTACACAGAAAAAATCATTATGTGCACAGTCCTGTGTAGAGAGAACAAAGATTCTGTACTGGCTGCTTGTGTACACAACAATGGCTGCTGATGAAGAGTTGGAAAGCCATTACAGACTTTGTTCCTTTAAAGCTTGATTCTATTATGAAACTGGTTAAATGTTATATCAACTTATTGAGCATGAATCTATGTACATATTTATTTAACTTCCAAAGTTGTGTTATGGGTGAATAAGTAGCAAAGAGGCATAAGAAGCATTGCAGTTTTGAGAAAGTGTGCCTTTGTCAGGATTTGACTATATCACCATGAGACTTCCTACTTAGGTGCATTCTATCGAAAGCTTGCACTGGTGATTCATTTAGGCTTCATGCCAAGGTTATCCAAGTAAAACAGAAGAGAAGAGCCACCTTGTATGTGTAAAAACAACACTTCTAAAATTAATTGTGAGTTGGCAATAGGACAACACTCATTGCAAATCCAGAATGTGACAAAACGTTCATTTAAGTGTTGTGGAATCTGTTTACGTAAAGACTCAAAACCCAGTCTTGTTTAGACAAAAAGAGCTTGTTTTTTCTTTAGGACTCTTCAAGTAAATAATGGTTAATAGGCCCTAATTGGCCATTCTTGGGGCCAATTAGACTCATCCTATCACATGTAAACACAACTGGTTATATATTTCAGTTAACCGTTCTGTCACTATCCAACGTTTCATACTCTGACAAGTATTGGATGAAAAAAGCTTTCAGTATGTCAAAAGAATGTTGCCACCTTTTAGTACTGTAGTAAAGTTCTGTAGTACCAACAGACTATTTAAAACAGAAGTCAATGAAAAGTGCTGCCAATTTTTGTGACAGGGAGGTATGAAGGGCTACTTTTTTGTGTATGAGAAACATTCCCATTGCCATCATGAATTTGGAAAGGGGACACAATTTTGGAGAAACTTATCATGAAATGTTGATTAGACCCATGAGAGCAGCAGGAGAAAGTCAGTGGTCTAGGGGGTACCTCAGATAATTAAGATACCTTTGAGGTAATGCTCCCTGGAACATCAGAATTTGTTTTTTTGCAAAGTAGAATGTAACTGCTTTTCATAATTGATACTCATATTAAAAAGACAAAGTGATTTTCAACCTGATTTCATCAAGTTTTGAAGACTTGTAATGAGAAAAGTAAAAGCTCTGTTATCTTCTGCTTTTTGTTTTCAAGTGCCAGTATACCAGTACATGAAGGAAAAGGCATAGTTTACGCTAGCTATATCCACTGTGGGATTCAAGTTTCTTGCTTTTATTTAATTTTCTTCTAAATTCTCTCCTACAGTTTCTTTGATACAAGAGCTAAGATGGAGGAACTCATAGATCAGGACAGTACATTCAGTGAATCAACAAACCAAGATGTTGAAATGTCAGTGGCATCTGATATTCAGTCTATTAATAATGAGGATTCTAACCTATCAGCAAGTGGGAGATCGATTTCTAAGCGTAGCACAAGAGGAAAAAGGAGGACAACAGATCAAGAGAAGAGTCAAAGTGCATCAAAAAGAGGGAAAAGGTATTATTCTGGATTTGGTATGAGCTATTGACTTTTTAATTTTCATACTGTAAATCCTTGAATAAGCCCCCAGGGGCTTATTTGAGGGGGGCTTATTTTAAGCATTTTCCTCACAGGTTAGCATAGAAAAACAACACAATTTTCTCCATCAACTAAATTAAAGCATTACAAAAAGACTATGTGACAAACGAAGTTTAGTAGTTGATAACGATTTCTTCATTATCATCATGAAAGTTGCATTTCCTTTTGCTTTTGTCTCCAGTCAAAGGAAATAATACTGTATAATTATTGTCTTGTGGGGCTTTCTTGAAGCAAGTTATTATTTTGCAATTATGCTTCCCTCAAAAAGGGCCCCATGGAGGCTTATTTGCAAAAATTATTTTCTAGAGGCGGGGTTATTTGAGGGGGGCTTATTCAGAGGTGGAAGCTTATTCAAAGATTTACAGTAGGCTAGTGCTATAGACCTGAAGGAAAGAGTGAAGAATAGGCACTTACATCAACAGAAGTTTTTGTATTGTCAAGGTAAGCTAGGTATTTATTTAGTGAATTAAGAATAAGAGATTTAAGTATGAGTACTAAATGAATGAGGCAATAATCAACTGACAAATGAATGAATTTGTGAAATAGTACATTTGTTTTTTAGTGATGTTAGTACCGCCCAGAAGCTACCAGTACATGGGTATCCATTGGAGCACCCATTCAACAAGGTATTGTTTGGACTTTGTCAAATCTGTTGCAATATTTGTTATTAGTTGATATCACAGTATTACCTCAGTGCTTGAAGAGGGTGTATCATATTCAATATGTAATTTTGCAATCATTGTTTCTTAGTGCAGTGGTTTTTCAATCAGGGTTCTCCTATCAGAGTTCAGGGGTTCCTCCAGAAGTTCCAAAAATGCTATGGTCAACAACAGTTTTTAATTTTCTTAGTGAATATGTGAACAAGGGGTCCTTGTGCTGCTGGAGTGTTTCCTTGGGGTTCCACTCCAGCTAGAAGATGGAAAACCACTGACTTAGTGCATGTGATCACAACCACACATACCCATACAATTATATATCAATTTGCAGGTACTTTTGATTGTTTGCTTGAACAGCCATTTTGAACAGTTTGCTGGTAGCAATAGATTGCAATATTATTGTTTTGAAATCTCATGGCCTTTGTAAATCATTGGTCAACATGTAATTGCATGCATTTTATCTATTTATCCTGTTTTATTTCTGTATCTTTTCTTGTGCTGCTTGGCGGATATAGAAAATTTTCTTAGCAGTGTGATTTGATGCACAAAGTCATTTGTGTTTTATCACATGTGCTGCATTGTGGCACAAAGATGATTTCAATTGCAAAAACATGCATTGGCTAAGGCATTGAGCTTGTGGTGTAATTAGTTCATCATTCATGTAAGTCAAGCACATGCCTGCTTTCTTTCCTAGGAAAATATTATTTATTAACATATTCATGTTGTTTTCTATGAAGCTGAAAAGTATGGCTACTATTCTTATGTCTTCCTATAATCTGAGAGTGAATTGAAGTTTTTAGAAACACAAGGCATCTGTTAAAGCAATCCTGCACCATATTTGTAGTTGCTGTTGTGGTTTTGATTGCTTCTTAATTCTTTGCCTGTAAGTACTGTGTCAGCCTCTGATATTGGTAGCCATGATGTTGAGTCTTGTTCAGCCTTGAGCAAGATGGAGAAGCTATCCTTACAAGATATCACCTGCAGCCCCAGGGGGTGCAATTTAAAACATTGGTTAGGAGAGAGTAGGAACTCATCTGGCTACCTTCCTGCTTGTATTATATCAGTCTTTAAGATGTTTGATTTTACTCTTGCAATATTGGCTTTGGAATAATTTATTGCACCTTGCTATGTGAATTTTTACCTAAGAAAGGACTAACTGATAATCTTTTAGGGTTTTCAGACTTCCACTCCCTTCTGAAATGCAACCCTGGTTGCTATAGCATGTCTCCAAGCTGCTTTCCCTCTGTTGACCTCTACACCTTGATCCATCAACTATGCTTTCAAGTACTTATAGCCTGGTTCACATATAGCCGTAACCTGCCGGCGGCAGCCTGCGGTACCGTGAAGAAAGTTGAGCAAAGCTCAACTTTCCCGGCTATTACGGTACCGCCGACAAGGCAAAAATCTAATGTGAACATCGTGCCTGCGGTTGCCTGAGGCATCTATTGTATGCAAATCGTCATGTGACGATGGTTGGCCAATAAATGCTTAACAATTTAACGGTCTCGTCTCATCTTTCGTGTGTTCTTAAAAAGTGAGATGGCTGTAGCAGCTGCTAGGCAAGAAGAAATTGAAATAAAAAGCCATGTTGATACGAAGCATTGATGAGATGTATCCAGCACTACCCTGTAAGTTATGATAGACAATCATGTCGTATGCTTTGCTGAAATAATGGAGAACCTACATATTTTTCTTCGTTTCAACTTTTATGAGGTTAATTTTACAAATGCGTAGTAGGTCAAAATTAATCAACAGTGAGTTGCTAACAAAAGTTGCCTGTTAGAGCTGACGCCATATTTCTGCAGTAATTCGTCTTCCCGTGAGAAAACAACAGAAAGCAACAACAACAATGAAGATTCAATAATGAGTGCTTGACTACCGGCATGTATTTGTGAACATATCGCCTGAGGCAGCCTGCGGCACATGTACCTGCGGCAGTCGCCGGCCGGTTACGGCTATATGTGAACCAGGCTTATTTTATCACTTCTGCCATTATTAGATAGAGTTCTCTCTAAGTACATAATTCATACACTTCCTGATTGCAACTTAAAATAGCCAAGCATAGTTATAAGTGCCAATTGCACATATGAAGGAAGTGAATCTTGTGGTTTACCACATAAGTTGGAATTTCCTCATGATGAAACAGTTCATGCAGCAATCTTTAAAAAGAAGTTGAAAAAATTTCCACGTTAGGTTAAAAAGGAAAATGGCAAATTTCTAAAGCATTGTTTTCCTTTTTACAAGACCAAAACTATAGCAGTGATAGTTTTTTTTATACACCCTAAGCCAGTGCACTGTGGTCCTGGATCTGAATTTAATGAAATTTTTTCCTGAGATGGCCAACTAATATTCTTTAACTATTAATGTTTTGCGTAGCCATTGTGAGATCTTAATTTTTCCTATTTCTTCCATGGTCTGGATCACTGTGCAGTGCTTCTCAGTTATTTTTTGCACAGCTCCCCATACAATGAGATAACATTCCTTCCACCCTCTCCACTTGCCACAGTCATAGCCTATATCCAGGGGTCATTTATGAGCCCTTTGCATCACGTTATGCTCCTCTTGAGAGAGAATGGGCCTTACTGTTTGAGAACCACTAGCTTAAATCAACTCTGTCCAAAGAGTTGTAGTACATGGTTTGTGTGTACATATGTATCTCTATTTTGTGAGATTCACCACTAGTTTCTGTTGTTGCAGGATGGGTATCGTTACATACTAGCAGACACAGATCCCCATGCTGAACGGTCAAATTTTGAACTTGATTCCTGGGCTGGTAAACCAATACCTGGAGAAATATACAGGGTTGCATTACCACCAAATGTATACCTTGCTTTACATGACAGAGGTATTTCTTTATCCTATTACTCCTTTTGAACTAAGTTAGCAATGAAGAGCATGTTAAAAGCAATTTGTTGAAATTCATTACTTGAATTTTCTAAGCAATTAATTGTCAGCTCATAACTAAGTAGTGTATGCTTGTAGTTGAAGAGGCTCTTTATATTCAATAGAGTTCACAACTGTCAAGTATAGCCTCAACACTGAAAATTACTGATGGAGTATTAGTTGACTTTTGCAATTGAAGTTCTCAGCATGTCTCTTTAGTTTCAACTTCATATTTTCTCTGTCGTGTTATCTGTGTATGGCTCTTTGTGATTTCATCTTAGAAATACCTATTTTCTTGCATACCTAGTTTTTAGTACATTAGTTTTAACTATCTTTCAGCACCACAATTAAAGATTTCGGAAGATAGACTATCAGTGACTGGGGAAAAAGGATACTCAATGGTGAGGGGCACCCATGGTATGTATTAAGGTTTTTGATTGTGGATACAAGCTGCACTTGCCAATATTTTCACTAAGGTCTTGTTTCTATTGAAGTACACTCACAATATGATACTTATTACAAAACAATTGGTTTTTAGGTGTGGCTAAAGGCAACTGGTATTTTGAGGTATCTATGCACCCTTTTTACTGATTTTTTGGAGCTATCTATCTGCATTAGGTATAGGGTGCATAAAGATAACTTTTAATTTGCTGAGATGAGTGAGTGGTTACTTCATGAATAAATAGCCAGATAAATGAAAATTTATTTATTGAAGGAATGACTGAGTGATTCCATAAATGAATGAATGACTGATTGAATGAATGAACAAACTGTTGAGTGAATGAATAAATGATTGAATGAATGAATGAATGAATGGATGGATGGATGGATGGATGGATGGATGGATGGATGGATGAATTGATGGATTGATGCCTACCAAGATGTTTTCTTGAAGAAGGAATTAGTAGCTCTGGGAAAACCTAGGTACATGAATTTCAATTAAAGAGAGCACTGGTAGAAAAACGTACCATTATACTTTTTAATATGTGCCTAGGTAGGCCCTTTGTTGAATTTTTCAACTTTTTAGGAAGGATCTCCAATCTGGACAAAAATTATGAGACACACTTAGAAAGCACCGATAGAATGGGCACATTTAATCGAGAGCTGTTTATTCGAAGCATTACGTTATACAGCAAATGAAAAAATTACGTTATAGTAAGTCAAAGTAAAAACCATTTGATATATGAATAGGTTATTGAATAGATTATTGCAAAGAGAAACTAGTCAGTTATGAGTGCTAAGAAATAACTACTATTTATTTTCTCAGTGTACGATTGAAGAGATGCCAGGTGATTCTGCGACGAGAATAGGATGGTCACAAATGTATGGTATGTGTGTGCTTCTTATAATGTGTGCCGATTCTTTCGTTTAGTCATTTGTCCCATAAATTGGTAAATGTCATGGCATTGAAGCATTTTTGCTACCTAAGTTGATACAGTAAAATCGAGGGATACAAGAGAGTACATCTGAGATCAGTCTCACTATTCTGTGGTTGTACCAGACTGAGTCAAGTGTTTCGCTTTGTGCACCCCTTATTCAAGAAATTTAGACTGTTCATTCTAGGTAACCTCCAAGCACCACTTGGCTATGACAAGTTTGGTTATTCTTGGAGGAGCAAAAAGGGAACAAAATTTCATCAGAGTCGAGGAAAACACTATTCGTAAGTAGACTTGTTGTCATTTCCCCAACTGATGGCTGGTTTTTAGTAGATTTCATGACAGTTTCGATACCCCCAGGTGGTAAAACTTCATCTAAAAATTGCCTGTGAGACCCAGGGGTGTGCCACTGCCATTTTTTGCCAAAAACATCGGCAGGCCTTTGGCAGCAGTTATGTATGATGAAACCGCCATTCTAGCATCATCTTTTTCATTCACACATCCCATGTAGTAAATTCTTAAGGCTTCTTTGTTCTAAATTCTCTTCTTCTGTATAGCTATGAACTAGAGCCTTAGTGTTTACTCTAAATTGCAGATCTGGTTATGAGGCTGGTGATGTATTAGGGTGTCTGATAAAACTCCCTCAACATGATAGTATTGGTGGGTATTTCTGCGTACTTGAGTTTAAGATATGTTATTTTAATATAGTGTGATATTTCTGTATAAATATGTGTACGTTGTCTTGTATGGGGCCATCCACATATTATGTACGCAGAATTTTCATAAGTTTTGACCTTCCCCTTATACGCAAGCATACAATTTCTAGATTACCCCCCAGTTTGTGTACGTACTTTCAAGTTTAACCCCTCCTCCCAGTAAGCTTTCAGTGTTCAACCACTTTCACCATGATTCTAGCAAAAGCCAAAGAAGCAGATTATGAAGAGTCACGATTTTTGCGCGTTTGTTGAGCAGCTGCCGCAAACTACTCATTTTATAGGATCAACATATTCGTTCAATCTGATTTACCGGAATAAATTAAAAATCCATGTTCGGATTTTCAGATTTAGATGCATTCGTCATGTCAGCATGTTGAAAATTGAAGACTGCGTGCAAAAATCCATGATAGTTTTGCTATGTATAGGTGTATTGCTGCAGTTGCATTGCATGTACAGATATTGGCTGGAACACTCCTCCCTCTTGTACGCAAACATATACTTTTTAATGAGTTCTCTTGTTCTCCGTGCGTATGAGCTATGTGGATTGCCCCTAGTCATGGGCATCACATATCTGTTTCAGTTCCTTCATGGAATTATAGACCATCTTGTGCAGGCCTCATTAAAAGTATTTTGTGCCTGCAAGCGCAGATCTGAGAAAAATGTGCCTGCAGAAAACATAGATTGTAATGGATAGTCATAGACAGATTTTGAGGAAAAGTGCCTGCAAAAGTTTGAAGTGTGCATTTTGTGCCTGCGAGCGATGCTCGCCGCTCGCGCAGATGAATGAGCTGTGACCCTGTGTTGACTTGACCTTCGAAATTATTTTTTTATTTTTGTTTTGTTAGCTTCTTTTTTTAAACCGATTTTCATCTTTGCGTTCTAGCTTCACTTCTTCCTGACACATTCAAAGATCGGGTAACATATGTGCTTTATTTTAAGAGACATGTTTCTATATGAATATTAAAAGGAGTTTTACTGAGACTTACATTGCTAATCATTAGTATGCACAGATTTCCATTTCTTATCAATATTTGTTGCCAGGTTGAGGCCATATATTCCATCTTGCCTTTGTCCTCGCCATACATTTATTGTACTTACCATGCTTTGAGAGCATCTCCTCTTTTCAGGCATTGATAAAGTTTAAGAATCACTTATATTACGAGGACAAAGAAATGGTTGAAAAAGCCGAGAAGGTGGGCATAGTAAATCCTTTTGTAGCAGCCAGGAATTACATCTGAGCCAGATTATAAATAGATTTCTTTCAGTTATACTGTTAATGCTCTGATAAACACCTATTAATTCAATTATCGAGATTTTTCGATATCTTAATACCCCAGAATTCAATTCTCGAGATGTTTCAAGTTCTACTCGCATCCCATTGATTTTTATTCAACTGGATGTTTATAAGATCATTTATGGTACGCAAGATGCCAAACAGCATGAACTTTTTGTAGAACCTTTTATTGATTTCTTAATGGTTAATATTGAATCAAAACCTTTACTAAATGCTTTAAACCTATAGTGGCAACCTTTGTATGATCAAGTTGATTCATTTGGTGATATGATAAGAAGGGAATGGCTACTGTAATGACGAGAACACCTGTCTGCTGTGCAGAATGTTGATGCTTCCAAACACCCATCAACCCTTGGCTCAGTACTTGCTCACTGTCCACCCAACATGGGTGAAAAATATGTTACTCTTCCAGTGAAGTGATTTCAAAATATGCTTTTTTCGTAAATAGTCTGTTGGTACTACAGAACTTTACCGCAGTACGAAAAAGCGGCAACATTTTTTTAACATACTTAGAAGCTTTCTTCGTCAGACACTTATCAGAGTATGAAAACGTCGGATAGTGACCTAAAGGTTAACCGAAATATATATCCAGATGCGGTTACATGTGATAGGATGCATCTAATTGGCCCCAAGTGTGACCAATTAGGACCTATTAACTATTGTTTACTTGAAGAGTCCCAGTGAGAAAAAGAAGTCTTTTTGTCTACACAGAACTGGGTTTTGAGTCTTGATGTAAACAGATTCCAAATGACTTAAATGAAAAGACGATCTTGCTTGCCCAATGATCCGAAAATTGTAGTCTGTATATGTTTTGGCGCTTTCTGGATTTGCAATAAGGTGTTGTGCTTTCTGGATTTGGAATATGCTTTTTCCTTCTATTGTTTTACCAATTTCTCTAGTTTTTGGCTTTTCTTCACTTTTTTCTCCATTTTTTCTTCTTTTCCTTTCCGTTGTCTTTTTGGTTTTTTATTCTTTTTTCTCTTCTTTCCTTTTCTTTTCTTCTTTCTTTCCTACCCCTTTTCTTCCTTCCAGAAGATGGTGCTTCCTGCTAAGCCACTTCACGTCTTTGCGAATCTTCACGTCTTTGCGAATCTCCACCTCTGCCACCCAGTAGCACCTTAAGACCTGGTGAAGGCACTGGGGAGATAGCATAAGCGTCATCCATTTTTCGAGTATATGTAGTGCATTCGGGTTCTGACAGAGTTAGGCCCAGCTAATAACTTAAATTTCTTTCATGTTAATTATAGTTCTTTCGATTCAAGACTGACTCTATTTTATAATGTGTATAGATATATGATTCAACATGAGTTATACTAGTCTACAAATATAAAAGCAGAACATGACATAGTAGATACAAACTATACCACATAGTTAGACAACATAGTTCCAGGACAGAGGATCAACATTACAAATGAATATAATTAGTTCTATGGTTCTGAGACTTGTTAGGGCCCAGACTGCATTCAACGCCGTTTTGCCCCAGATCTTTGGCGAGCAAGAGCCTTTATAAGTACCTGCCAATTGCAGATTGGCGAGTTTTGGCAAACTTTATTAGCATTTATACCAAGTTTGCCCAAGTTTTATCAGCTTAAACTCCAAACTATTTTTTACTAGAAAAATTTTGGCTAGAATCTGTGGCAAGCACAATTCCTAGAATGTATACTGGGTTAGGGCCAACATTGCTTATACAAGAACCTAAACGTTTGGGCCATTTTCGTGAAATATCAACCTACAGTTTAAACACAACTCTCTAGCTAATGACATAAATTAGGTGAAATCAGCAGAATATCTATAAAAATACAATGTTTTGGAATTTAACACTACAGTTGGCATTTGTTTTTCGACATTTGCGATTTTGTGTTTGATTGAAATTGTTTACAAAATTACATCTGCCATGCATTTTGTTGCGTACGTCACAAGACACTTTCCCCTTTTCTTCAAGAAAATGATGAAATTAGCTAAATTATTCAAGTTGCTTTGAGTTTTCATCTATTAGCATAGCCAAATCCCAAACCATTAATAATTGGCTATTAGCAATTCATAGTAAACTCAAGAAGCAAAATATTGCTGGGATGATGTAACTGCTTTAACTCTGTGCATTCAATTTCATGACAAAGACATTTTAGACTGTTGTTGTTTTCATCAACATTTTAGCCCTTTAACTTCAAATTCTTCTTTTGGGTGTCACATGCATCATGTGACAATGCCCCTTTACTTATTTTTATATGACAAGAAACTGTGTATGTTTTGACCTTCAATTCATATTCTTGCTTTCTCTTATTTGCAGAACCTGAAAACTCTCAATGGAAGTCAGGTATGGTTTATTGATTGCATATGGCATTGCTTTGAAATGGACTCCCCATCATGTGGCAATCCAATCTTGTAGCAATGTTGCTCTTGAATGCTAGTTTGCATACAGACTTTTATGAAAACATATAATTTATTGCTGAGCCTCAGTGTACTATTTGGCTAGATAAAGGCGTTCAGCAGATGTGGAATCTGAAAGAAACCTTTTTTTGAAAACTTCATATAAGCATAATGAAAGCTCCAAGAAAGAAGACAAAATGCTGGACAAAAGAGATAAAGGAATGACTAGCAATCAAAGAGACATTGAAACAAGCCAAATTGTACATCCAAAGAAGGAAAGAAAACTCTTCCTGAAAGACAGTTCAGAAAGAGAACAATATGTATTCAATTTTTAGATTTTATACCTAAGATTATTCTTACATTCTTGAGTGAAAAATAAGTGTGAATTGACCTGAAATTCAAGGATAAATTTCACATTTTTGTTAAGGTACAAGGTCATTGTATAGAAAATCAACAACAGAAAGAACAATAAATTTAGATCCTACTTAACCAGAAATAATTCAAGTAAACAAAAAATCTAAGCCTTGATGAAACTTTAGACTAGAATCATAATAAACTTATTTTTAGATTTTGGCGAATTTGATCCATAATATTCTCATAGGTTGTAGTCTTCTGAAAAATTGCGTAGTTTGTTTGTACATGTTCTCTGATTGACTGGTCATGTTCTTCAAACTAGTTGATTCCATTTGATTTCATATGCTTTGTTCTAGATTGAATTCTTCAAGAATGGAAAGTCCCAGGTAGCATCATTTGAGAATTGCTCTATGCATTGCAACGACTTTTCATATAGTTTAATGAAGTTCTTTGTAGGAGTTCATTTGTTTGTGAATAGTTTTTATAATTTTCTGAACAGTCCCTAAACTCTTTCTATTAAAGCTGATTGTTAAAAAAATGTCATTCTGTTTTTCCAGGGTGTAGCATTTGAAAATATCTTCAAAGGATCTTATTACCCAGCAATCTCATTATACAAAAACTCTGCGGTTAGTAGTTTTACCGTATTTTGTCAGTTTTTATTTCAAACAAATAGCACTGTGTTGTTTTAAAATGTTGCCACTCCTCCACAAAAACCTTCAGAAGCTCAATGTTTCCAATTTAGCATGCAACTCATCATTGATAAGGAATAACTCTCCACAACGTAATGGGTTTTTCCTTCTAGGTTGCTCTGAATTTTGGACCAGATTTTCAGTATCCGCCAGAAACTGTCAACTACCGGCCGGTAAGCAAGGAAATAGACTTTTACTCTTTGTTAACAAATTGAAAGCATAGCTGGCGAGAAGGGGAAAGAGGATGGGAAATTCCCTGATGCCCCAAGGTTGAGCTTCAAGGTATAGGGGACCTCATAAGGTAAAACCAGAGATAATTTTTCTGGAGTTAATTCCCTGCAGTCCCTGCCGGAAGAAACTGGTGTAAAAGTGTCAATTCGCACATGCACCCTTGTCTGCACGAGCGATGGGTCTCACTTATTTGGAATTGCACATGCAACCCAGGATTTTTATCCGAATTAGAGTTTCTTGTTGCTGAAACGTCAAATGTCATATTTCAGATATTTCAAATAGTACAAGATGAAGCAGAGTTATGAAAGCAAAAGATGGCAGTCACTGATGTTGCAATTGAGGCAACGAAGTTCCTATTTAGCATGCGTGATTGCATGGTTGCTAGTGATGTTGGCACTGGCAATTTCTTGCTTGTGCTGTGGATTTTGCACGTGTGTGGACACGCACACATGCGATCCCACATGTCTCCAGGGATCAGGCCTTGAAACGAGAGGCTCTCGATCGAGCCCGAGCACCTCCATACTCGCCTCCCAGATTCCACTGGGTCGATTATTCAAACTCCTAGAATTGATCAATTGTTTATATTGAAGATATGCAATTAAGAGAAAGATTTAGCCTAAATCTTCCTTGAATATCTATAAAGCCATAATCAAATGTTTTTCCCTCTCTCCCTTCATATCGAAAGTTCGTCTTTATATTCTCATCTTGGACAAAATTCGTAGAACGAATTTCATCATGTGGCACTAAAACAAACGTACTGCTTCACATATTGACTTTTGTATAATCAATTCATCAATGGAGTCCTTTTTGATCTCAAGTATTATGCTAAAATATTGCTTTATGGACCCTTGAAAGTGTTCTCAACAGGACTTTTCGTGAAAAAATTGTCACAAGGGTGGAACATCGCCCGTACAAATCAGCCTAGCAGGGCGATTGGGTGGTAAATGTTTTTTCTTCATAGGCATCCCCAACAGCGTTAAGAACATACTAGTTATGGGTCTCGCAACAAATTCTTTATCCTTTTTAAGAGAGAGCGTGATTGTCGCTATTTTGTAAACAAAATGCGCAGAATAAGAGGCAAATGGCAATATTGGGAAGATATATGCTACATGAACAAAAAGGAAAGTATTATAAAACTTAGAAAACACATAGCTACACTCCTAGCACCGTTCTAGCTTGATAGAACTCAACTAAAAGTTCAGTGATAGAACAACGCAGAACGAACAGCTAAGAATGCAAAAACCAAAACCAACTTTGAAGTCTCCAGAGCTCGCTATTTAAAGAGCACACAGCTTTTGACGTTCGGCTGTGTACTGAGTAATAATTTTTAGGGGCTGAATCAGGTTTTTGCGAGGGCGGTCAATTGCCCGTGCAAAAAGGTTTGCGAGGGCGTTTGCACGGGCGAGGGCGATCGCCCACCTAACACAAAAAGGCCTGATAGTCAAGGAAGATGCATGTCCACACTCCAACCAGCAAAGCACTACAAATACAGTGTAGAAGTTTGATCAAGCACCTTAATGAATTGTGAAGGAGCTTGATCAATCAAGTGCCTAATATTTGCTCGTTTCAAGGCCTGCCAGGGATGGACTTTCCTTGGTACTCATTATTTTGTATATGATGCAGAGGCAGCAGACCTCATATTCTATTGCCCAAGGGCCTCTAAATTTGTTTGGCAGCCCAGATTAGAAGTTTAGAAATTTTTTCTTCTTTTCCCATTTATTTCCTCACAAACAGAGTATCTCGCAAGGGAGTTTGAAATGCAAATTGTTTAGTCAAAGCACAAAACAACTTAATGACAATAATGGACTTGGAAGTGTAGCCAAACGACACTACTACTATGACAATGTGGTGTTTTTGTGCAGGAAACAACTAAATTGTGCAATTCAAATAATTCATGCATTATGCTAGCTTTTTGCTTCTTTTTCAGATGTCAGACAGAGTACTTGAGCAGGAAACTGAGCAGTCGCTTGCCGACCTAATCTACTTGGCAACATTTGAAGTTGATAAAGTGGAGGATATTCCTCATTCGAACAATACAAGAAGGAGGAGCGAGAAATGACATCATACATTTTATTGTAAATAGCAGATTCTGGTTAAATTGGAAAAGTGATAAATATTATTTATATTCCTGGGCAACAAGTTCCATTCTTCTTGGTACAATCCTCAGCTTTTCAATCCTAGGTCATCCACTACTTGATTCTGTTGGGTAGTGTGGAATTTCATTGACCTCTGACATGACATCCATAAGAAAAGTGAGCTTCATAGCAACTTCTAACATAAGCTGTTTGATTAATGTTAGCAAATCTTAAGTAGACTGCCTTGATTCTTCTCCATGTCCACACTCACTGGGTACTTTTACTGCACCACCCAGGAATAGCAGAAAATAGGAGACATGTATTAATTGTGTCCATGAATTTAACATCTATCTTTAGAATACTAAGCATCAGCACCAACTTCCCTGTCCTGTTAGTGTTTTTGGGAAAGGACATGAGGCATTTCTTGGCCAGGAAATGACACTTGAATTGGTCTTCTTACATTGCAATTTGTTGGTATTTGTATGTAGGTATGAATACTAGAAGCCGTATGGATTATTTGCAAGGAACTCTTCTTCTTCTGGAGTGTTAGTCCTTCCAAGAACAATGTTGCGCTTTGGAAAGCGACCAAATTTCTCAATAACAGTCTGCAATTGAAAACTAATGGGTAAGTGAAGATTTTTAGGCCTCACTACTATCTTTAAATTTCGTTTAAAGTAAATTTCATTTATGAATATTTTATGTTTGCATTTCTAGCATGTCTGTACACTTAACTTAAATATAAACAAAATAAAAATGACAAGTAACAAAATCCAAATGAGGAGGCATAAGAATTAGAAGTAGATACTTTGGTATCTGTTTCTCTAAAGTAATGGCACCATCTGCCAGAAAAACCATTATCGCCACACATTGAACTCTTTATGTAAAATGTTTCATGTCTACCTCTTAGCATGGGTGTAACAAGCCTTTGCAAAGAAATATGTACTTACTTTATGTTGTATGGCAAAATCCAGATTGTTTTTGGCAAGGTTATGAAAATCCTCATTGGCAGTGTCCTGCAAAAGCTCTGTGTGAAGCTCAACAGATTTCACCTGTGAAAATAAAGTTATACTGATGTTTGATAACCTTAAAGTTATGTAGAATAATGAGGATGCACATCAAACCTAGCAGGAACTTAATGTATGGATGCATAGAGCAATTTAGAAAGGGGGGACAATGAGATTTGTGAACATTGTATATAGAAAACAAAAAATTTGTTCTTAGGGGCCACAGAAGTGGGGGGGGGCACCCAAGGTCCTTTGATACTACCTATGAAGTAGTGTCAAAACATATACTTCCCATTGTGATGCCAGTAAAATTATGGAAAAGTAACTTCTCAGCCTCCTCAATTCAAGATATGCTAAGCAGCTATTGTTCTGTTTGATTTGATGGTCTTATAACAGGATACTCTGCAGGAATAACTAGGCAAACTTTTCACCTGATCTTCTATGTCTTCACTGTGTTCATATGGGAGATAGACGAAGCACCGCTCTTCCACTGATAAACTTCTATGGCCTTCTTTCCCTCTAGAGACAAGCTGAGGGAGAACAATGATTCCAAAATTGAAAAGAATCAAGCAGTTATTTGTAGATATTTCAAATGAGCTTGGACAGCTTGCTTGCTAAATGTGATTCTGAGGTGTGGGTTTAATACAGGGGGTTTCTCTTAACACTGCTCAACATAACCAGTGATGTGCTTATGGGGGCATGGGGGCATCACACCCCCAATATTTTCAAAAATGCAAGTAAAAGTTGTTCAAAAGTCAGTCATGCTAAAGAAATAGTCACAGTATTTTATGTGGCCTTTTTTATAGTGTTAAGGTTTTAACAAAGGGGCTAAAAACAGAATATTGGAGACAACACCCTTAGGAACTGCATTGCCAAGCAACTCTAATTCATTCCCTGACATTCTACCAGGCAACAAATGTGTGCCAAGCTTTAAAAAAATTTTGTACATTAAAATGAGTTTTTAAATCTTGTGCAAAGTAGAGGTTTTAAGAAACATTTTCAAAAACTTTGCATTCAAAGGGCTAAGCTCACCAAAACCTCTTGTGGACTCAACAAGGGGGCTGCATGCCCTGAGACCCCCAAGGATACACCCCAGACCATATCAGGTCTAGGTTGAGGAAGGAGTGGGCTCAATGCACTCCATATGTATTATTTGCATGACCTGCAATACACATTACTACCTCCAAAAGGAAAGCTAACCTGGAGGCTTGTGTACCCCTTGATAAAATTAAGGGGTGCCAAAGCAACATATGATACATGAACACAGGGGCGGATACAGACCATCTTACAAGACTTGTGGAAGGTGGTCAGATTTTTAGTAATATCTTCCATATGTCCACTTTGATGAAAATAAATTCCACAAGCATCTTTTGCTTGATGTAGAAATATGGTTAGCCATGCCTTTTTGATGCATTAAAAGCTATTTGGTTAACACTTTGATGACCACAAAAATTTCAAAAAGCATCTTCCTGACCACCAACTTACAGGTAGAGGGTAACCTGAGAAATGATTTATATGCAGAGCAGAGAGTGCTTGAGGAATATAAGACCATATGGGATTCACTGCTAAGAAAAATTTTTGAAAACATCTCCCTGACCACCGACTTACAAGAAGTTGGTGGTCAGAACAATGATATTTGTCTGCATTTATGAATGTATGATCCTTTTGATTTATCTCTACAGACTCTTGTAAAAATCATCTCCCTTACATCCCAATTCCACGTAAGTCAGTGGTCAAAATGATGTTTCCTATCTACCCTGATGACTAGATTTTTCTGAAACAAATCTCTTATCCCACAAGCTTCATAGATGTGCACCATTAAAGACCCCTCACCATCTTCACAGCCTATCCCTGGTCCATGATTTACACTTAAGTTGCCATTGTCAACAAATTAGCTTTTACTTGACTCATGCAGTAAACCTGCCTGCAGTGATTTCGTTCACTTCATATCCCTGTTCATAATTTTTTCATATTGAACACTGGTAAAAATATTTTGCAGCCATGCATCATCAATCTTATCCTTTTTATATTTATCAAGTCAAGAGAGTTCCAAAAGACACTATTTCAATATTTTGCAGCCATGCATAATCAATATTGTCCTTTTTAAATTTATTAAGTTAAGTACCCAAATACACTATTGGAATATTTTTGCAGTCATGCATCATCAATCTTGTCCAATTTATATTTATCAAGTCAAGAGAGTATCAAAGAACACTTTTAGAAAACATATGCAGCTTTTATGCTGAATTGGAAGATAGTTGCACTCTTAATGAGAGGTTTGATTGTATTTGGCTGCTAATAGTGAATATGTCTTCAGAAAAGGTGTACAATTATAGAGCATGGTCAAAAAGGCATGGCCAATTAACATGTGGTAAGACGGTCAAATATTTTGCTGTATCCGCCCCTGTATGAACATATTGCAGGGTGCTATTTGTAAGTCTAAGCCAATATTAAGGGGGGCACATTTTTCTCAATCATTAAAATGCCCCCCTAGTAGACAACCTTTCAGAATGCTACTGCTACTTGCACAACATCAGCCTATTCACAAGTCCAAAAAAGCACTTGAAAGCTTATACCTCTTTGGCAATCCTCAGAGCTACATGATCATGTGAAAATGATTCTGGTTTCCCCTAAATGCAAAAGGGACCAAAATTGTCATTATTAAACCAATATATGTGTTCTGGATTTATTTATATCAAACTCTTCATTCCTTCAAATAAAAAAAGTTATAAAAATTGTTTATTTTATGAGCAAGAGGTAATATCTATCACAAAAAAATCACAAGGAAGTAGAACTCTAAGTACAAATTCATATTCCAATAATGAAATTATCATCCTCAAGCTTCATAATTATAATCAACACTAACACTACCATTGTGATTTCCAAAATATCTGATCAATTCAACAGCCCACATGAGTATTTCAAGAATCAAAAAAACCCTACTTACCCTAAATATGTTTCTGCAAAACTGATCAATAAGGATGATGTGTGCTAATGCTGACTTTGGATGACTTTCCCAATGCACAAGCTCTCCTGAGCGAGCCTTTTCTACCTTTAGAAAAAGGAAAATAATGCTGGTATACATTGAGACCTGTTGTGTTTATCTTTCTTTGAGAATATGAGAACATATCATGTGAAGCTGGGTCAGAGTTCTAGGAGCTCTTGCCTCACAACTTTGTGTAAGAAGGTGCTACAATTGGTTGAAAACAGACCCAACCTACATAGGGTATTCGGCATTCCTTGCATATGAAAGTGTAAGAAGCCAAAAGGTTATGATGATGAACACCACCACCCACTTATTCTATTATGCAGGTCTAGAAACTGGCAGCCTTGAGATGGCTGATGTGGGCCTGTGTCTTATGATGCCCCAGTACAAAATGGGTAAGCTAGGATCTATGTTTGCTGTGTCAAGCTTTTTCATTTTCACACTAATCTGTTCAAACTAAACAGACTTCAATTACTTACAAGGTGTCCAAACCGCTTGCTTATGACAGCATCCACCTCAGAATCTCCAAAAAACCACAAGTTACTCTTGGCTTGCATTGATTCACCTGGCATAAACCAAAAGTCCAGGACAGAAGAAACATGTTCATTCAGCATCCCTACTCCCCTGAAGCAAGATTGTCCATACCTTGAAGGGGATAGCAACAGCAAATTATTTGATGCTTGACTACATTCTCAAGGACACATAATATCAGTATTAATATGTCTTGTCAGACTTTGAGAGTGAACCCAGCCAAACCAGGACACCTCTTATAAGGATGCGTGACCAGTATGATAAATTCTCGAATTATTTCCTCAAAAAACACCCTTCTTAAAGTAAACCCCATCCTAGAGCTAAAAAATTTCAATAAACCACTCAGATAGGCTTACATCCATACAAGTAAATATAGCTATCTTAAATAATGGCCCATTTTTGGTGCACATATGCTGTTTTTTTCTCTACTACCGGGGGATGAGGAGAGCTCTACTTGGGGTAATTGTCCCCCAAAACCCCCCTAAAATTCCGAATACCAAACTACTGGGGCGGGGCAGTTCTCCTAGCATCTTATTGATACAGACTTTGGAATGTTGTCAAAAGTCATGTGATACTAATGACAGCTGGATAAAACTAGTTACAGCTACACATGCATCAGAGATTAGTATGATATCACATTCTAAGGTTATTGAACTTAACATTTTGCAGAAAAAGGGCAAAATTCTCCGTTGTAACAGCATCATGATTTCCTTCTTTCAAACATATTCTGACAACCTCGACTTATTTGTGCATGCTAACGAGGCTATGAAAGGGGCGTTGGCCAGACTTGACAAGGGGGTACTGTTGGGGACTACGCCCTATGATGACCATATCGTTTGACTGCCATACTCATTTCACTGCAAGGAACTAGATATCTTGTTCAGTACATGTGATGAAAATGTGATGAAGAGCAATGGTATGAAGTCAATGAAGTAAAAAGACTTACATCCTGCAAGATGTCTCTAATCACACCCCTACAATTTTCCCATTGAATTTGGACAAAATAGGAAATTGATCCTGGATAGAGCTGAGGGGAGATGTTCCCAGCCCCCTCCACTGGGGGGCTGCCAATACTTTTAGCTGTTGTTGGAGACATGTTTTATTGGCTGGAGGGGTGGCACCACAGGGAGTATTTCTTCTTCCATTGGAACATGCTACCCTTCTCTGTTGAAATTGAAGAATTCTTTTCTCAGAGTTATAGCACCCTGCTAATTGCATCCTAGCCCCTATAAAAAATTGTTGGTGCAAAGAAAAAATCAAAGAAGAATATATGTAGTAATTTTCTTATATTGTCATTCTTCATTCTGGTTCACACTGGGTTCTTGCAGGATTTTGATATGCAAATCCAAGGACTTTTCAAGGACTAAAGTAAAAATTGTCAATGAGCTCTAAATTAACATTCTTAGTGCATGTGTGAATGCACAGGAAGCCCTAAATACCAAAAATGAGACATTTATTGGCATCTCAAGAGTATTCTTGCATAGTTTTCTTTAACTTTCTTTTGGAGATTTCTTTGATTATTTTTCATGTTCTTTATTGCTGTGAACAAAGTAAACACTAAACATTCACAAATTTCAAGGAGCTTGATCAAATTTCAAGGTAAAATTCTCAGTTTCAAAGAATTTCAAGTGCCTTTGAAATGACATTTCAAACTTCAACACTTTTCAAGGAGTTCAAGGACCTGCATGAGGCCTTTTCACACTATAAATAAATAAATAAAATAAAATAAAATATAAATAAAATATAAATAAAATTAGTTTTCACTCTTTCCATTGCATCATATTTTTATTTCAAGAAGCAAGTTAATTAAACACTAAAAAAGCTACAAGTGAAACAATATTAATTTATATACATCATATGGTTCCCAAATAATCTAGTGACTAATATGGAGGCCCGTTCTGGTCAAAATTGCTTTATTTAATTTTCGGTAGATGTAGAGTTATTTTGGTAGTACCAAGCAATTATTTATGCAGTGGTTTTCAATTTTTAGCTACGTTTTTATCATTTTTACCATGTCTGATAATTATTTGTTGCATGTCTGAATTATTTTTATGTACAATTTATTTTTGGCGTGTCTGAATTATTTTTATGTACAATTTAATTTTTGCACGTCTGAATTATTAAGCATATCCCATGAGTCTTAGCGGAAGGAGCTCGGCGAACTCTCACGCATGCTTTCATTCCGAAGTTCAAATTGGCGGCTGAGGAAATAAAAAAGATTGCGGAAGAAGCTATTGAAAACATAAACAACATTACAAGCCTTATTAATAACCGTACTCTGGATCGTGGCGAAGCACTCTGTGTGGGATTCCAGTTTAAAGTTGAAACCGTCGCTGTAGCTCATTTATAGCACTACTTGGAGCTGAAGCGTTCTGTGAAGGAGGTGGTAGAGTACGGTTATTAATAAGGCTTGTAATTTTCAGGGCCGTAATTTCCACAACAACTTTGAGGGGGCTAATTTCTAGCGTAACTTAGTGAACCTTGGCTATCGCAATGACCTACGTTCATTGCCCAAAACAGCTGGGGGTCTGGGGACGCTGTAAGGCACCCAGCGGGTCCAGGGGGCGGAGACCCCGGAAGCTCCAGAGATTTTACCATCTCTGAGGCCTTAAACTGACTTAGGTTCACGAAAGTTCTCTTTCTGCACGGTAATAGAAAAACACCAGAAATAATTGCTGTATAGCCTTTGTCTGCAAGTGCACAGGTATGGCAAATCACAGACAGAATCACTATCTTCCCGGTAATGTAAAAATGTAAATTGATCAAACCATTTGGGGCTGAACGCTCGCTTATGCTTCCCTGTGTCTCTCATAGGACACTTTATTGATCTCGGTTGGAGTGGCTTTTCTGGAAAATTGCCAGTAGATGAAGAGCTCTTCCCAGAATCTGCAGATGCCATTTTGAAAAATGATCTGCTTTCTTTCTCCGCTTATATTTTGTACAAGGAGAAATCCAATTTGTTTTTTCTTTGCATGATGATTCAATTCGAGACTCGGATTGGAAATAGAGATTCGAAATGTGTAATTTTAATAACAATTTTAATAAAAAGTCTCTTTTGTGAATTGAAATGTTCATTTTTTATAGCTTTAAAGCGTCTAAAAATACAATGTCGTTATTAAAACAATTTTCTGCAATATAGAAAAAGTCTGGCCTAAGTGTGGCCAAATTAAAAAGAAAAAGTTTAGAATATGAAGTGAATATACTGTAGTGCCCCCCTAGTAATCTACAATGTGGTTATTGATGATGTTGATGCATTCTCTAACCTTCTAAACGCAGTATAATTTACATAAAAATATTTTTGTATCATCACAATTATTGGGGGGGCTTCAGCCCCCCTAGCCCCCCAGAAATTACGTCCTTGATTTTGTTTATGTTTTCAATAGCTTCTTCCGCAATCTTTTTTATTTCCTCAGCCGCCAATTTGAACTTCGGAATGAAAGCATGCGTGAGAGTTCGCCGAGCTCCTTCCGCTAAGACTCATGGGATATGCTTAATAATTCAGACGTGCAAAAATTAAATTGTACATAAAAGTAATTCAGACACGCCAAAAATAAATTGTACATAAAAATAATTCAGACATGCAACAAATAATTATCAGACATGGTAAAAATGATAAAAACGTAGCTAAAAATTGAAAACCACTGCATAAATAATTGCTTGGTACTACCAAAATAACTCTACATCTACCGAAAATTAAATAAAGCAATTTTGACCAGAACGGGCCTCCATAGACTAATGCTATTGATACAAAATTCGATTGCATTGGAGTGCCAGGAGAAAATAACTTGGTACAGAACAAAAGATTGGACTTTGCTAGTCACTCAACAATGTCTCTTTGAATTATGATATTTGGATCTCAGTTCTGTTTTAAATGTTCTATACAGGTCCCTGTTCAGAGAATTCTCAGCATCTTTAGATGAGTGAAATATGCTTTTGTCCTTCAAACCATGATGAATGAGGTAAGCATTATCAAGAATATAAAAATCATAGCCAGAAATGTGCATTTCACAGACTTGACTTATTCTGTTGAAGCCATACTGCAAAAGAAGAACATGACTTGTCACAAGAGGTATTTGTAGAGAGCATGTCATACATCAAGCCACATCTAATTTGTTCTACAAACTAAGCCACAACAGAAATCAATAAGATATCCAACATGATCAACAAGAACAAGCTTCTATTTCAATTGATTCAAAATATAATGGAACTCTATTAGCTAAAAGATTGACATGAAATTGATAAGGCAATCAAACCATATTGTTGTCATATTCTAAACGATCAGAATACAATACCAAACTGTTCATAAAGCACCTGTGTGTAATTTTGTTTTTGGTATCAGACAACAGTGAAAATAAATTCAGGCAGTCAGTAAACTTAACATACAGTTTTCCAAAATACTATTTTCATAAAGTTCAACATATAGTTATAATTTTCATTTGTGGAATAGCATAATCAAATTGAAGAAATTATTAGCTAAAAATTACTACATAAAGTACAGTATGAAGGATACTCTGAGCAAACATTCTTATAAAGATGATAAAAACACAGCAGCTAAAATTTGCATCATGGAAGTACCTGTTTAAATCTCTCATCATAATGCACAATTCTGTTTGACTCAGCAATGAAGAAGGGTTCCCATGGATCCTTCCAATCAACCTTGTATACTACTGACAATGTCTTTGAAGATGTTCTTTGGAAGATGAAGAGCAATGAACATTTACATCACTAAACTTACATGTTTCAATGTAGGAGAGAAATAGATTTTAAAGCATACAAAAATCATCACAAGAGCATTTTGAGGAGTTAATGTATTCTTTCCATGACAAAATTAAACAATTTTCTTACCTCATCCATTTGTTGTAATCAGTATACTTCTGGCATTTCCAACAAACAGTCTCATAAAATGGGCGTGCCTTGCCTAGGCTCCATAGATCCAATAACTCTTTCTTTGTAGAGGGGATTTCAATCCTTTCTTCTAATTCAAATGCTGGAATGACATAAACTGAAAAAAATAAAAACAATGAAAAATAAATAAAAAGAATTCCACCTGCAAAGATTGAGATCTGCACACTGGTTTTTGTGCTTTTATTATTACTATTTTATTACCATTATTAAAATAGTTTAGGGAGGGTATCCCTTCAGCCAAAGCTGGATTTCAAGGAGCCCTCCATTTACATACAAAATAGAAAAAAAGGTAAAGGTAGTCCTGTATACTTTCATATGTAGGGGAGTGTCTGTTAGAAAGGACACTTATCCTGAGTCATTGGCATGTGAGGTAGGGTGGCCAGTTCCTTTTCTTGCTGCCTTTGTCATCCCAGTGTTGCCACCAGGTACCCACTCACTGCTGGATGAACAGTTAGTGATCATTCAGTCAGGGTATCAAGTTGGACTTGAACCATAGACCTTCCACGTGGGAGGCATTTGCTCCAACCACTATGCCACCTTGTCCATAATACAAAATAGTAAGAAATCTCAAAAACCTATTTACAACTATTACTTAAAGAAAAATTAAAGGTATGTTAAGTACATAAATATATAAGGTAAGTACTTAAATAAAAGAAAGAAAGAAAATAATAACCTCATAAAGCAAACTGTACATAATCTAAAAAGAGTTTTAAAGCTGGTAATGGCTGGTGCTTGCACTTTGAGTTGCATATGGAAGGGGTAAAAAAACACAGAAACCATACCTAACAGGTAACAGCAACAGTATAGGGCAAGTTATGGCCGTCCCCATTTACATTATGTCATTCCCTCCCTTGCTAGCATCTAGCAATGACAAGTTAAAAAACCAGGCTTTGAGACTTAAGAAGAAACTCTACATGCTTTAACTGATACTTTCAAATAGTTTTAAGAGCTAGGACATTGCAATAACCTACATAATGCAAATAGGAAAGAAGAAACCTACCACCATTTTCTCTTTTGATTGATAAATATTCCTTTTGAAAGCTTTTTCTAAGATTTGCTGATGGGGACATATCAATATCAATGACAAAAACATGCGATGTTCTCACATTTTCCAAAGCAACATTTCGTAGGAGATTCACAGGATATGGCACCTTTCAAGTAAATAAATATGTATATAAATTAGATGACCTATCCTCACTTCCAAAATAAATTTACAATAACAAATTGAGACGGTTAAAGACTAATGATAAAGCAATACTAGAATAGGGATTATACAAATAAAAGAAACCAGTTCAAAACCATCTCATCCAAAAACCATAAGTAGAACAGTCACTAAGAGCAAAAGGAAATTCTGTCAGGATTATAGTCCTGGGGGCTTTAGAAACACTTTCATCAATTTTTCTGCTCTATCCATGAGCTGCAAGCTCATTTTAATGTTTTGTTCCAATTATAGACCAAATCATAACTTGGCACAAATTTGAAGTTCAGTGCAATGCTGAAAAATAAACTGGAGCAATTTTGTGTGATTTTAAAGCATTTCATAAAAATCTAGCAACACACTGCTGATTGGAATGACATTTCCAAACTCTGCATTGGATGGTTTTTCATACTGGTTATTTGTTAAAATTCATTTTACTTTAAAAAGCTCATATAATTGTACATCCCTCTCAAATACTCTTGAAAAAATTAAAAGAGCTTAACAAGATTGACCTTTATTCACAACATAGCAATTAAAAAAGGCTTTCAATACACTTACAGCTTGGTTTTCATAGTTTCTATCTGTTTTTGATTGAAGGATATCATCAAAGGACAAAAAGGACTTGCACACAGGAGGATTGGACTTGATCTTATGAAGGTAAACAGATAAATCATGGTGATATTTTGGTGGATGGGACAAAGCCAAAACAAGACTGAAGATGACATTGCTTCTTACAGCTTGGTTGCATACTTTCATTGTGTAAAGAACTTTAACAGCTATTTCTATGTCCGAACCTGGAGCAAAGACTCCTAGAAAGAGATAATATTGTCTGCCAGTGGTACTAAATCTCAAGAAGAACAAACACTATAACTTTTTTATTATTTTTTGTCCTCCTTGCTATTGGCCATACTTTAGTGGCATGAAGCTTGAAAGCAATAAAAAGAATACCTAAGAAAAACCCCTGGACATAATACACATAAACAAAATCCTGGCACTATAATTCACAATCATTTCTTATAAATTTCATCAATAAGTTTGCTTTGTAATCCAACCACACCCCTCAGTGGGTCACATGGTCCTTCACAGCAACATGCGATGTCATCAATCCATGTATGCAAGTGGGGGCATTTCTTGTTTTTCCAAGGCTAATTTGGAAATTATGTCTGCATCTAGTGGGCATTTAGAATAGCTTGCTAGTACTATCATGCACTTAAGAAACACCCTGATGCTAGGATGCAATATAATAATGTCAGTTCCAAGACAATTAAGCACTCACCAACAGAAACTGGGCCATCCCAGTCTCTTACAAGTCTTTCAATATCAGGTAAATTACTCACTGATGACTGAGTAATAATTGTAATGTCAATACTGTCTTTGACATTTCTAGTTCTTGTGATAAAGAGTGGCCAAATTTTATATAAGCCACTGGCATCAGATTTTAGTGCATCAAAAGATATTGGTTGAAGGTTTCCCTGGTGTAAAAGACAAGGAGTAAATGGCAAATTAATGTGCACCGTCAGAAAACTCCAATCCACAGACTTTATGCATGCAAAGGTACAATTCATGACATATTCCAGACTGCATTCTTTGCAGTGTGCAGGGAATATATTCCCAGTGCCATTTGGACTGTTTCCACCCACACACATTCCAAAATTTGGTGAAAGTCCTATTTACAGTACTATTTTAACTGGTTCCACCTGCACACATGCCAAACCACACAATACCATGCAATTTTTACCCACTTCAATGAAAGCCATATTTGTTGTGCCACTTTCGCTACTTCGACCTGGGCAATCCATAGTTTTGGTGTTACCTTCACAGCTTCCACCCAGGCACATGCCACAATTTGGTGACAATTCCCCACGCAAAAATCAAAGAATGCAAACTGGGCCATAGTACCATCATTTCTCTACTCTTCAAAATACAAATATTATGCATTGCATCCTTAGCATTCTTAATAAAGTAAACTCAAATCAAGCATCTATAGCTTCTTCCTACTTCTTTCAACTTACTATGTCACTGTGAAGCATAACATAACAATAATGTTGTGCTCTTCTACTGCACTTGTGCTTTTTTCATCTTGTTCATAAAATTCACTCCCTTTGATCATCGCGTTACATAAAAAGAAAAGTTTATGAAAAGAAGCATTTCCCACATACGATGTATTCATCTTCAATCTTGGGTAATTTCAAAATGAAATAATTTATTACTGTGATGACTACTGCCACAGAAGCAAACGAGCACCAACAGAAATTTCGATTTCTCATCATGTACTACCATGATTCTCTCAGCTGAAAAACAAAAGCTCTTTCTATGTTATCCCAGCTTGGAAACTCTATTTAGAAACTCAGCACGGTTTAACACAGGTATTGAAGAAACAAATGGATTCGTAGGAGCTACAATGACTCAAAAACAGTAGAAATAAAGAACGTATGTCATTTTGAGCTAAAATGCAACATATTTCTTACGTCCTTTCAGTATAAACAATACGCAAGTCCTTGGAACACACTACCGGCATGAGCCAAGTCGTCCGCCATTTTCTTGCAGAGAGCCTGTTATTGTTGTCGCTGTTGTTGTTGACTAGGAGCATGAGTACTAATCATTGATTGGATAACACGCATAACAACGAAAGTGCGGGAAAAGACAAAATGGCGACATGGAAAATTTGCAAAGAATAGGTTTTCGAAGAAAGCAAAAAGTCAAATAAATCATAACGAATAAACCAAAGACAAGGAGATTTTACAGTGTGAAGCTACTGTTTGTGTGGTTCTAGAGGTGTCTATTGGTAAAGACAACTATTTTTTCAAAAACTCTAGCTTTGGTAGATAGGCCTACAATAGGTGGACATGTCTCCCATGTTCACAGTTTGGCTTATCTCTAAACGTTTGACTTGTCCGAAAATTCATGCATATAACAACCAATAGTGGCAGCTGAGAGAGATTCAGGAGTGAATGGGTTAAGAAAACGCTTAATATGTGTTGTATATTAATGTATTGTACTGATTAAAAAGAAAGGCAACCTTGAAATGCAATCTGTCTCAACATTATATTTCACTGTGCGTTTTGTCGGGAATTGAATTCTGATCTTACCCTTCACCAGTGATTTATGTCAAGGTGAATTCTTTCTTTTAGGGAAGGCATGCAGTTATTGCAGCTTAATTCATATGATGTCACTGATATAAAATAGAACAGGAATGACCGCAGACAAAGGTAAGCACATTTTCCAACAACTTGACATGCATCAATTGTGAAAATTGTTGAGTTTTGTAAGCCCTGAACATTTCTTTGAATTAGAGAAGTAGAANATTTAAAAAGTTAAGATCATAGTATAACACAAGATGCGCAAAAGTGCACAATGTAAAGCTATCTTGCATGTTCGATGTTTGATTCTCTTTACTTACATTTACATTGTGCATGCTACGAATTTATAAAGAACTATAATATATAGATATAAATACACACACAGATTGACTTATCAAAGTAATGCCTAGCAAGGGTTATCTGTATGTGAATGCCAGAAAGTTAAATGCTGATAAATTCAAAATTTTGTCAATATGGCATGCTTTTTTTAGAAGTTCTAAAGAGACTAGAATTCACATCTAGTGAAGATGAGTTCCTTGATTATGAAGATGCAAAAGAAAACTGTGTTGATTTAAACAGACGAAGATCTAAGATGGGGAAATTCTCAAATAGGACACCGGCAAAGCGATCTCGGAGTAGCAAGAGAAGATCGTACCCGGAATCAAAGGTTGGTTTTCTANAGGGAATAAGGTCATTTTTAGCTCGTTTCCCTAAAGAAAATTGCTCAGATTGCATATAAATGAGCTTTATATGGCCATTTCTACGTGTGATATCGGTAGCTTCTTTATTAATTTCCCCCTTAAATCCAGTTCAGTAGTCTACAGTCCTGGATGTAGTGCAGTTTACATTTTTTTGACTGAAAATAACAAATACTTTATAAGATGCAATGAGAAGGATAGAAAGACACATTTTCTGTAGTTGAAATTGATGCAAGAAATCACATTGTTGATCGGTGTTGAAAGGTAATTCAATTTTATGTCAACATGCTTTTTGTATGTATTTAAATATGAACATAGGTAAACGACAAAGGAAAGGCACATAGACGAACAAGGTCGTGCGCAGCAGCATCAAAACCGACGGAGAATGACGTAAGTTGAACTTAGAATACTTTGATTGGATACAGTGGCGTAACAAAGACACTCGGAGCCCATAGGACTTCAGCGGAATTGGGGCCCCCATCTTAATTTCCCTCTAACTAGCACAAAAAACTTGTCCCTTGAAAGCCTTTGATAAAACCCTTTAGAACATCAACAGCTTAGGGCCCTTTGGAGTTGTCCTAACCCCAACTTATGTCGATCATTGATTAGATATCACTGATAATGAGGGACTTGAAATGTTATTGATCAGCATAAAGTTTAAATCTTTATATATGGCAATATCATTAGTGTTATGGTTGATCTACAAGATAAAACATCATCATACAAAACAGCCTCAAACATCATCGAACATCATATATCCTTTGTATCAGTTATAGTCATTGAAGTTATTTGACATATTGATGATTGCAAAGAGTTTCTGGATTGTCAAGGTTTTCATATTTGCTTTCTTGATGGAGAATACAGTTGACTAGAGAGGCACCTTTTTTACCCAAATTGGCAAAATTTGTTTAATGGATCAGTGGCATCACTTATAAGGCCAGATGGTCAGGAAAAATAGTATGTATTCCTGATATGCAGTCAGGAAAAATAACTTCATTTTCAAGAGAAAAGTCAGGAAAAGTCAGGAAAAAATATTTGGTAGATGCGTATGAACCCTGTTGATACTATTCAAATGTAAAGGTTTGATCGTGTAGACTACATCATCATGCAATCTTGAACATTGCCAAACATGTTAGGTGATGTTCGAGTATGTTACAACAAGCAGCAAAAGTTTGATGATTTTTGACGATGCTCTATTCGTTAACCAATCAAGTTTGCTGAATTAGCGCTTGCACAGCATGCTGGTAGGTGCTCACAACAGAAATGTTTTGAGTGCTTTCGACGGCATTTGATTCTCATAGGTACCTAATCAGCCACTTGAGAGTAGTGTTTTGTGCACCTTGAACAACGTCAAACATATTATCAAACTCATGTTCAATGATGTTTGACACTGTTTGTATGATACGATGTTCTATCGTGTAGATGGGCATTTAGTAAACTTATAATCATTATTAGCGTTGGCTATGCTGTTAATTTGCAACTATACCAAACCATGAGCAATTCCCAACTCACTTGGCTTATGGTAGCTGTAATTCTTGTTAAATCTTTGCATGACCTTGTAAATACTTCTTTGTAACCTTGCAAAGCAATAGTATCTTGTCTGTTGTGCTAAGACGTATAAATGTAATAAATTTTTTCTCTGCATAGTATCGAACTTTTAAACAGTAAAATTACATTTGTTATAGCTATCACTATTAATAACATTATAAATATCATAATTAACGATCTATATCACTGCCTTTCATGTTTTTTCCTTCTATCTGAAGCACATCTATCTTACATTATAATCTTTCTAACCGTACTTAGCGACAAAATCCTTATTATCTTTCAGCAATTCACAAAATGGCTATATTTATCACCATTTAGAAACGTGACCTCCCCTTGTCATGGAAATAGCCAGCTTCTATAAAGACATAATAAGTCCATAATCTGTCTGCCTATCTCTATCTTTCAGATACTGCAAGAAACAAAAAAAGCAGGAAAAACAATCAAGCCAACTGCGTTTATCACAACCAAAAGGCTGACAGTAAGTCAAAGATTATATGCAGACAAAAACCTTGTCGAAATTCAAAGCTACTGATTAGTTCTCTGCATAAACGTACGAAAGGGAGGACAGGGAGGACTTTCCCCCCACTTTTCACAAATTTGCATGTAAAGTGTCCCGTTGCAGCTCACAGACCCGTCCTTTTTGCTTGTGAGTGCCCCCTGATGGTGTTTTCCCTTCATATTTTAATTGCTTCTTACGTCCCTGGCTCTCTATCTTTTCTGCTCTACTCCATATTCGTTCACGTGTCTTTAATGAGTAAATTTCTTCATTTACTTTTCTGTCTTTGATAATATTTCTCTTTCCTTTCACCTTGAGTGCTCGCTGCCGCTAGAGTTGTTTTGCGTAGCTTTATGTGCTATTATCAATCCTATTTCTATTAGACTGGCATCACTGGTATATTTGGCAATTCAAAGGCATCAGATATCGTAAAGCGACCAGGTAGGCCAAATCTTGGATTACGAGGATAATCAGCTTGCTATTGAAAATTTCTATTGAATGTTTGTATTGAAGTTTACAAGAAAATGGAGAAGCTGATGTAAAGCAAATTTTGAAAAGACAGCCTTGTGTGTATATAATTCATTTCGTGTGTTGTAGGTAGTGTTGCATCTCTGTTGATTGTTGATCTAATTATTTTAAATCATATGAATAGAGATATGACCTTCAAGGTTTCAAGATTTCCTAATCTGAACCAGTTGAATCAAAAGTAGAAATTTAATAGTTTTTGAAGATGATTTGACACCGACTTTATGACCTATGGTGGAATGATCCATTCCAGGAACGTCATTGAAATGGAAGTCGCACTCTCTGTGTCGCTATCAGTAGTTTTATTCTCATTGCTGAACATTATAATGCTAGAAATCACCATTTTATAAGCAAGGTATTAAATTTTTAATCATTTATTTGTCATTTTCTAAATGTTCAAATAGCTTTATTATTCTTCAAAGGAACGCGAAGAGTCATCGACCTTAGCAAACGAAAGGTAAATAACTTCAGTTATTAGCATACCTCCAAAGCTACAACCTTTGATGCTTTGGTTTCTTCTCGATTTGTTCTCCCATTTCATTCCAAATCATTTAACAGGGACGCCGGGACGAAGGTGGGCAATGGTGGCTAGCAGGAGCAAAAGGGGACCGACTAACATAAGTACCTTTTTTTGGAAACTGCCTAGCACTTCTTTGGGGCACTTTTGTTCTACCCTTTTCTAGAAGCTATATTTCTCACAATCATGCGAATAGCTCTCTCTTCCAATCATATATTGCTTATTTATATAGCTTATTTGATCTCTGTTGTATCGCATCATTGTCTGAAAAGGATTCTGTTCCATTTCAAAGAAGGCATTTTTTGCTCCTCCAAGTGAAAGGCATGAGGGGCGTTAACTCCCCTCTGCCCCACTCTACAGTGGGTCAAAACAATGGTTTAGCGGACATTCAGGCAAACATTGGGTTGGAATGGCCTTAAAAAGGTGGCCGATGACTCATTTGAAGGGTATTGCCAAGGGCAATTGAGTAGTAAATTTCCTTATGTGGTCATTACTGAATGTAGCTTAGTTGATTTATGCAGTTTAGTATAATACACTGAGATACAGCGCACTTACCAAGTTTCTGTTCTCATTAAGTTTGAAATCAATCATCAAAATTAAATACTTTGAGTTTTTCATACACATTTTGTCATTTCCATATAGATTTGCAAGAACTCCCTTGAGTTGAATGGAGTTTGGTTAACCCCCTAAATTTAAGTAAATAAACGAAAAAGTGCTACTACGGCGCTTATAAGCTATAGTGTTCTAGATTCTACTTGAATGTAGCTTTCTAAAACATATATGGTTTGGTAGCACCGGAGTAGCACTTTTTCTGCTATTTTCAGATTTTAACCAGAGGTCGAAAAGCAGTAACATTTTTAGACATACTGAAAAACTTTTTTCGTCCGACACTCGTCAGAGTATTAAATGTCGGTAGCGAACGAATGGTTAACCGAAATATATAGCCAGATGCGATTATACGTGATAGGATGCGTCTAATTGCCCCCAAGTGTGACCAATTAGGACCTATACACCATTGTTTACTTGAAGAGTCCCAGTGAGAGAATGAACTCTTTTTGTCTACACAAGACTGGGCTTTAAGTCTTGATGTAAACAGATTCCAGAAAACTTGAATGAAAAGACGATTAGACGCAACTTATCACGTGTAATCGCATCTAGCTATATATTTCGGTTAACTTTTCGGTCGCTACCGACGTTTCATACTCTTACGATTGTCGGACGAAAAAAGCTTTTCAGTATGTCTAAAAATTTTGCCGCTTTTTCGTGCTCTGGTTAAGTTCTGTGGTACCAGCAGACTATTTACGTATTTTCAGATTTATTTATACTTTAAGGTGAAAATTGAACACGATTTGGAGATTTCTTCAAAAATTTATCAGAAAATGATCAAAAAGTATCTAATATCGTTCAAATAGGGCGGAAAACTTTTGCATGTTAATGTACTGCCATATAACAGACTATTTTGCAGGTTTAAATGGTCAAACACCATTTCTAGAATTTTTTCTTTTTGTTTTTCTATATCTAAACAGAATTGAGTCTTCCTTGTTCTCAAGTTTCAGACTTTGGCATTAACATCAACTTCAGGCAGTCGTAACTTTTTCTGAGTTAAGCTTTTGGCCTCATTTTTTGCACTGATTTATATCCTTATTCTAGCTTTTTTAACAACTTACTTTCATGGAGATCGTGAGAGGGGGTTCATGGATTTTTTGTCAATGTCCACCCCTCAGCCAACTGTAACCTCTCCGGCGTCTCTGTACTTTAATGAGAATTTTGAATCCTCCCTTTGGCTCATTCTTCTGATTTCTTTACTATTATAAAGCAAAGACGACTACCTTACAATTATATGTTGATAGGCTTTCCAAATACAAGGTATCGTTTGCATGGACAGATTTACTGGAACTGTAGGGGCTGCACATCCCCAATATTTTGCTACCATTCGGTAGATTCAGCGATATTTTCGTCCCATTCGCTGGATTCTGCAATATTCTAGAGCAATTCGGTAAAATTCAAACTTCTAATTGTTTGTTCTAGTGCTAGAATTGCTTATTATTACTCAAGGCGCGTAGCTTCTACAACAAATAGCAAATTTCCAAGACATGACAATAACGAAAGTGAAAGAGGGTGTGGTGGCCAACGCCTATCACCATTCTACACCCCCATCAATCAGCTCTTAATTCTGTCCTTGATCGTGTGTTATATGACTGTCTTGGTGTCTGTATCTGTGTCTGTGAATGGCAGCGCCATGGGGGGAGGGCGGCTGGGAGGACATGTCCTCCCTGTTCTCACCAACACAGTTGTCTAATTCGTCCAAATTTGATGAGAACATGTTATGGTTGGGGTGAGAAACATCTACGACGCTGTAAATTTAGGGCGTGACCTAAAAATCCCCCTCCCCAGTTTGCAATTGCTTGCACAGCTCCTGTGTCTGTGTCTGTGTGTAATGTCCACGCTTCTTTCAAATCCAGCTTTTCACTAATTCAATTAGTTTTATACCATGCATTCAATAGGTGTCAGTAGAAGTACAACAGCAAGTAACTCGAGGTTTAGAACGAATTTTAAAGGAACCTTCATTTACAATCCAGCAATCCATAGTTAGCAATCAAGAAACTATTGATACCTCAAATGAAAGGCAATCCCAATCCCCCTCAGTTTGTGAAAGTAAGTAACTCTCTATTTTGTTGTGTGTTTGTGCACTATATGTTAAGGTTTAGAAAGTTGCTGTGGTTGTCCAATAATACCTTGATTTATTATTCAAAGCTCTACTATCTAGAGAAACTGCAAATTTTCCATTTGAAAAATAATGAAGAAGACAAAAAGCGTTTAATTATCATATTTACACTAAAGATTGGTGTATTAATTTACTTTGTCATTCACATTCTTCTGAACAAGTTAGTTCGACATAGTTATTGACGCATTCGACCTTGAACATGTGTGCCAAATGAAAGACTAGAGATATATCAAATACAGTATTTAATCCCTTTTCCTTGATCACAATTAATTTATGCAACTATCAAAGTCAGTGATAATATATATGATGCATCTTATTTATATTTAACTCTAGAAAGCCCAAATTGTCTTGAAAGATACCAATCCAGAATGTAAGTTACAGAATTTACATGGAATTTTTCTTCAAGCCATATATACAGTCCTATATGCAAGGGATTTTCTTTGCTAAGCCATCTGATATACGTACTTTTTATACGAAGCGAACTTTCTGGCCTCAGCCTTGATGTTTCTTAATATTTCGTCAAATCGATTCTGTAATGTTTCTTACATTCCTAAGACTACCAACAACAAACGCAACCCAGATTAGGCAACTATGATGCAATAAAGAGGATTTTCAGGTTTTGCGAAGCATGAAATGAATGTTGTTTTTTTTATCTTTCAAGTTTGACCAAAAATGTTCTTGTAAACACAGGTTTTTCAAGCTGTTACATGAAACTTAGCCTACCTGTGTTTTTTTAAATTTTTCTTAATTTTAGACTTACTACAGCCTCATGTTTTTTATAGGCATGTTTCTTTTACAAAAAAGTATAAAGGCTTTCAACTATGTTATATTTTGTATTTTCTTCTTTTTCGCATCACCTTTGGCAGCATGTTATTAGTTAGTGGTGATCTTTCTAACGGTGGTCGTTCTTTGCTTCCTTCAAAAGGATTGCAATTTAAAGTTTTGAAAAACAATGTCATCTATAAAGAAAAATGTTTCTGTTAGGTGCTGTTCTCTGTAACCATTCCATAGATCATGCTCAAGTTCTTAAAGGCTGCTTCACTTACGTTAGAGCCTACTAGCAATATATTTTTGCAGGTTGCCGTCAGTGTCGTCTTCAACTTCTTCACAGAGTTTCCATACTGAAAGAACACCGCACACTGAACTGTCTAAAGAGGTGAGCTTGTTTAGTATAATAAATCATTAGCATGGATGATGTTTTCTAAATTGCGATTCTTAAGTTCCTGCAGGATTCATACTGAACCTAGAAAACCTGGAAAATAGGTCATTCTATGAAAAGTCAGGGACAATCTGGAATAGTCAGGGAATTTTCATATAATTCTTATCCAAGTTAGGGAAAGGTCAGGGATAACTAGTTATTTAATCCACATATCAATTTCATCAACTCTTTACATGGTTGTTTGGAATATGATTGTTCCATTTGTCACCAGTAAATGTAAAGTTGAACTCTTTGCGCAGTGCTATAGCAAACATATGTACATTATCTATCTATTAGGCTCCATTTTATTTACCAATTTTTGCGGAATGTGTGAAATGGGGGTCGTGGAAAAGTGGGTGTTTTTGACTATCAGTTAGGCATTATTCAGGGAGAATGGATTCACATATTGGGTATGAACTTTGTCCTGTGAAACTACAATAGTTGCGTCACTTTTAAGCCTAGCCTTTTTATCAAAACACTGTCCAAAGCACCATCCAGGGGCATGCATTCAGTGACATTGAAATAAATGATTTTGCATTCGGGAAAAATGAAGAAAGGCTCGAAGAAAAAATGTTTTTCGGTAATTTCCCGGAGTATCTGAATGAAAGGGATTGGAAAAGTGAACAATATTTTGCTTGTTGATCAAATATTCTGCTTTTAGCTTTTGCTAGTATTTTTTCATTTTAACAGGTTCCATTTGAAGAAATAAGCAGAAGATTGAAGCAGTCTTTGGCAATGTCAGACCTTTTTCCTGGAAAAAGTAAGTGCTTCCAAATCGTAAATGTATCTTCAACTCCAGTGAGAAATTTAATTCACAGTGAATTCCATCCATTCCTTGCAGAGGCATGTAAATCATAACTGCATTATATAGTTTAGAAAGATTTATGCTTAGAACGTGGAATATGAAAGCAGATATCATATTTATCAATTCCTCTTTTCAACGAGTACATTGATTATTTGCAACCTAGCTTCAGTCTTTCTTTTCGTTGCCTTTTAATAGACATTTCCAGTGACAGTCTGTTTGCCAGCATCAGCTATTTCCATCAAGTATAGCATCATTACTTCAATGTTTCTTTCCTCAATCTATTATTATAGCATGTTTTTGTATAATATTTTAAACTGACAGCATCACAAAACCCAGTGAATCAATTCTGCTAAGTATGGACACTGATCATACTGTGTGTAACTTAACTTCATAGTAATATTTTGAGTTTTCTTTAGCAGCATTATGAATCATTATCAGTCGTTTTTATTTTCCATTACATAATGATGGCTCTAGTTGAGTCGAAACGTCTCATCATAATCAAACCGGAATAGTCAGTCACAGGAATAGTCTTTTGGTAACATTAGTCTTATGGAGTCTTTTGGAAGAGTCTTTTGGAATACTCTCATATTACCTGGTTATGTCGAATGATGAATATTAATATCATGTGGACTCTACTTGTCGTCGTCATCATTCTAAGGATACACTGAAGCTGCAGTTTCAAACTTCATTTGAATTGAAAGCACCTGAAAACCAGTTAATAATTGCTTTTGCTTATTCTGGCAAATGAGCTTCTACAATTTCTCTGATTGGTGCAGTGGTTGCACATCAAGCAAATATATCATATACTTGAATTGTTTCAGACTATTTTGATGAGCTGAAGGAAGATCTACGAAAAACATTAAAACAACAGTACGTCTTAAATTTACCCATCGCTTTCCATATGTGTAACTATGCTCCTCATCCTATGCTTAAAGTGTACTGCAAAATATACAAAAATATATCAGCTCCTTCTTTCCTAATCAATTGCAAGGAATTCACTAAAGTATTGTAAGTTTTATTTTCTTACCATATTGACCCTATATTTTAGATATTTATCTTAACATGGTGCTGCTGCCTATACACAGTCCTGCTGCCTACAATTCCGAATAGTTCTGTTTCAACTCATAGTACAGTTAATTTCACTTCCCTATTGGCATAGAACTTGACGCGATATTTAAATAAACATATAAATAAATGCATATATATATTATATATATATATATATATTTATGTGTCTATGTATGTATACATATACATATATATACATATATATATATATATATATATATATATATATATATATATATATATATATATATAGATATGATGGATGAAAATGCAACTATTTGTTTCATTTTGCAATACATGTTTCGGATTCGTCATCCATCATCAGTTGCTAATACAGACTAAAGGTTTAATCATTAGAAGAAGTATATCTATATTTATTATCATTAAACCTTTATTCTGTATTAGCAGCTACTGATGGATGATGAATCCAAAATATACATTACAAATTTAAACAAACAGTTGTCTTTTTACGCATCATATCTAATTATATATATATATATTTATATATATTTATATATATATACATATATTTATATATAATATCTGCTATTTAGCTATCTTTATCTAATAATGAGCTGCTATGTTTCTATTCTATCAAAGTATTTCAATTCTAAAAAACGAAGATTTGTGTTCTGAGAAAAAGACACCTAAAGGCTCTAGAACAGGTGACGTTTCTGTTTCAGTTCCTCATAGGTAATTTACAATAAAATCAAGGACAACGTTTTAAGTAAATTAGAGGGTCAAGATGGTATTACCTAGAAGGCTTAATCAATTACTTAATTTTACTCTGCAGAACCAAATTTTAATTTCTTAGCTTTGCCACCAAAAATAGAGCTAACTTCGATTATTTTATAATGTAGTAAAATCCAACAGTATGCCAGCTAGGTCAACACAATATCTTTTTAAATTTTCACGCCTGGTTGTCATAAAATGTAGTTTGTCGGCGATGAATTTGGTTTGGAGCATCACCAAGGCACTAAATGACATTGTTATCAATCACTGCTGACAATCGACTGATTTTGCATTCTAAATCACTGTATTATTAAAATAATTCAATCTTATAAATTAATATAATTTATTAACTTCATAAAAATGGCATCGGCCATGACCGAATTTAATGAGAAACCTCCAATCTGTATTAAATTGACATTATCTCGACAAATAGACTCCTTAGGTCATTAATGCACTTGATATGCAAATTGAATAATAGACTGTTGGCATGTTGAACCAATCTGTCGCAGTTGTATTTTCACCAATTTATTTTCTTTTTAAGTAAACGCTTGTATAACCGTCGCTACTTTTATTGTTTTGTAGAAACTGTACCAATTAGTGTATCAAGGAGGACACGAAGAACTGGTACAAGAGGTCAACCGAAGCAGCTGAATGTAAAGCTTAGTGATTTACAGTAGAACCCCATTAACTCAGACCCCGGTTAATTCGGACGTTTGCTTAGTCGTACGGATTTTTAGTCCCCCTTGGATTTGAGGACCGTTTTCGAGACCTAGGGTATCTCGGACATTCGCTAAGTCGGACGTATTTGCTGTCCCCCTGAGGGTCCGAGTTAACGGGATTGTACTGTATATTGAAATCTTGGTTGCAATCAGCAATTTCTAACTTTATGCAATTATTCTACACCCATCCTTTCATAAAATTCTGTGATTATAGATTCACTATTACCATACTACTTCCTTCTTCATTACTGCTTTTTACATCATATTTGCAGCTTCCTTGTAAGGAGAAGCTCAAAGGAACAGAGCTAAAGCTTCCAAGGCAATCTTTTACCATAAATCATCTTTTAGGCTTAGTGAAATATTAAGCACTGCCTCTTCTATTCTTTTATTTTGCGTCAGAAAATCCTGCACAATGAGAGCATATTTTACTTTCTGTCTCCGGTTTCCACAATGAATCGAAAACTTCTCTTTAAGTGCTACCTCATTTAACCCACAGCGGCAACCAGGCCTAATCATTGCACTTCTCATTCAGGAAGGCTAGCGAGCTCTAACTTAGAATTCTCCTAGTAAATGGATCCTAAGCTTAACTAGAACGCATAAAATTTAGCTTAATGGGTGGACACTTTGTTTCACTAGTTTGACACTTTGTGTTTCTACGCTAAATTTGGTCATCTTTACTCTTCCTGAATCCTCGTAGAAATCATTTCTATGATACTTATTCTCCTTTCAGACATCTGATGTGTCAATGGTTACCTCTGAAATGGACACTAATATTAGACCAACTGACTCAAATACCATCTCAAAGGCAGAAGCGTCTAAGCAGGACGAATGTGAGCAATTGAATTCGTGAGTTTCCAATTATTCTTGATAAAGCTAAATACTTATAAACTATTTGCGCTTAGTGTAAAAATAACAGAATTTGAATTCTCACATGGAGAACTTGTTCACTTATGTCTTACTTCGGTGCAGGGATTTAACTTCAATATATTTTGGGGGTTTCAGAGGTTTGCCCTACTAACATTTTGTCTGTGACCTTTTTTTCTAGTAACAGTAGTTGATCAAATGATCCTGGATCCAGTAAGTTGCCCTGGAAAAATACATTGTACTGCCGTTTTTGCCGAGCCAAATGGCAAATGTTCAGAATTGGGGGGAGCGACTCACCTTTACAACCCGCTTGAGTTTCGTCCATGCTTAAGTGTAGTAGCATACATTAAGGACAAACTAAGTATCCTGTTTTTGGATGATGGATGCGTGTGTCTGGGAATTTTGATGAGAAATTTCTTGAGAAGGAAAGAAGAGAAAGACTAGGGATGACAGGATACCATATTCTTATAGTGTTGTGTAGAAAACTCTCATTCTAACATAAATCAAATTTGCCAAAATGATTTTATTGTTAGATACGCTTGTGCAACTACGCAATATTCGCCAGCTTTTAATTTAGTCCAGTGTGGGTCACGGCACCAGTTTGAAGAACAAGCGTTGGAAGAAAGCCGTTCAAGAACTCAAATTGATCATCGGACAAGCTTATTTTTTTGCAACCAGGGACAAGGGAAAGTTAAAAGTAACACAGAGGTAGGAAAATTAGAACATATTACTGTTTCACAGTATGGGGGTGTAGTATTTCAATGTTATAAGCGACATTAGATATGTAATAAACAGCATTTTGTAATATTGCAACCAACAATTCTAAACATCCAACGTGAAGTGAAGTATGGATTTTTCGGTGATAAAAATGTATTGGCTTATCGATTGCGATTTGGAATTCAGAAATTGGGTCACCTTCCCTCAGGCAAGGAATGCATACTTAATTGTAAAAGAGAAGAATTGACAACTGTATTCTTAGAGAAACTGTTAGTTCTTCAAATACTCAATAAGCAGCTTGCATAAAATTAATTTATGAAGCAATCTTTATTGAAAAATGACTTATAAATAGGTTGGCTATTTTGTGTTAGCAAGATCTTTCTAGATTTTCCTTACTATTGACGCTAGTAAAATCATATATTTATGAATTAAATAACGATAGCATACTTTGTATTTATAAAGATAGGCAAGGCTCTCTATGATACTGTTACCCATCGCTTCTTCCATGAATGTCACTGACCTTAAACTTTATCACTAAGGACGAAAGACTGCGGCCAAACCGCATCTGTCATGATCCAATGCAATTTTACCATCAACAAGCAACACGCCAACGCAACAATCAACGGCAGCCAACAAAGCAAGGGTTAGAGCAACAACAACACGATTCTGGATCCTTTTCTTTCGAGTCTATTACACGTGCTCAGAGATATAGCAATAACACCATAGGACCGTTTGATGCCAAAAGCAATTGCATCACACATTCTCACTTCCATCCACGACGACAAGGATCTCTGCAAAATGATAGAGCGTTCCCAAGAATGGACAACAGTTACAACCAATATGTTGATCATGACTATGCCACAAACTCTAACCAATTTGACATTTTACATTATGCTGGAGAGATCAATGAGCATGATGAAATGGATGTTTTTGAGGGCAATGATGAACGGACAAGAGCTCTCTCTTCATACTTAACATTGCCAAGAAAGCCTTGCGTAGATACACCAAAGTCACCATTTAAATTATTTCGAATGAAAATGTTTTGATATGTTCCTAATCAAAAGTTCTAGAGAGTTAAGTAGTAAGACAATTGTAGAATGTTTGGCATATTGTTTAATTTACGCTTAGCTGTATATTCAAATACATTCAGTTCAACGTACATATATTAAACTGAAGACTAACGGAAGGGAACTGCAAACATCAGTTATTTTCTTATTAATTAGGGTGGTTTATGTTGTTGAACAAGAAAACTGTTTGCTATCATCTAAATCCAATTTTAGATAATTTTCCTGCTATACATCCTTGACTTTCTTCATTGTGAAAAACATTCCCTTTTCAGCATCTTGCTATACGTCATCTTTCTGCAGAGTTTTCCATGGCAAAATCCCCGTTCAAAAAGCCTTAAATTTCCAAGCATTAATAGTTAATGTCCTTTGCTTCAGTATCTGTGACACATCAAGAGCAGATGACCTTTGCAAATGGAATTTCACGATAAATCTGTTCCTTGAACATCAAACGAGTGGCAGTTTTTGCTCCATTTTTTTATCTTTGCAGCATCGATAACATGCAAACTTCATTATTACCTTAGTTTATGGAAATTGTTCATTTATCATGCATTAACAATGAACATTCATTAAAATTCATTCATTTTTTCTTCATAATGCACTTGATTTGGGATGAATTTTTTCCTGTATAAAATGTTTGATTTTGATAATTATATGCTAAATTTGTTGTTTAATAGCAAGTTGAATTATTGACCCTCTTTGGCACGAGTTTTTCTGTATCATTTGCTCACTTGCTTGCTCTTTTTTCATTTCATTTTGCATTGCTATCCTTATCACTATGATCGTCACTATTTCCATCACAATCATTGTCTTCTCTTTCTTCCTCGGTACGCCCCCCATGGGGCCTAGGACTGACCCTAATTCTCAGTTGATCGTCTACCAACTGTTTAAAAGAAGTGATTAACTCGGTTGCACTCAATCTACTCTGTTACTCAAGCAGTTCCTGAAACGAACTGTAGCATGAGCCATAGAGCCTGATTTTCGCTGAAGGAACCTGGTTGGACAGTGTGACACAGATCAACGTATGCCCCAATTCTGAATCTATGCAAATACCCTTTTTCCTTATAAGAGACATGTCTATAAGAGACATGAGACTGAAATTAGGCAAAAATTAAGAAATATTTCAGATACACAAGCAGGCTGAGCTTCAAATGATAACTTTAAGAAACTGTACTTATCAGGAAATTTTTTATCAAAGTAGAAAGAAAATGGAAACAACACCTATTGCATGCCTTACAAAACCAGAACATCGCATTTTTAATGTTCCTGTTGCCCATTCTGGGTTTATATTGTTATTGAGAGTCTTGAAAAAGATTCGTAAACGTCCAAGCAGAAGGCATAAAGTTTTTTCATGTAACAATGAGTGTAATTACCCTTCAACTTAGGGGAAAATTGTCTCTGTGGCCGCTCACCACTGTGAAGAGGTTTTTGAATCATGTAATGGTGCTCATCATCATTAATCATCATCATTTTACAATTTTTAACAAAAAATTTCTGTCATTGCTGTTAAAAATTTCAACTTTAAAGAGACCGAATCTGAGTTCAGCCCTATTGCCACACATTGCAGTGTTGATTTTAAACTTCCTATTTCCATTCATTTTCACCAAATATCCTCATACTTAAAATACAGCTATATCTGCGTAAGGAGAGCTTTTTGGCTTACTGAGTAAGGAATTTCATCTCATTTACGATAGCAATTGATTGTAAGGAAAATTAATTTCTAATCTCTATTAAGTTCTATTGCCAAGAAGTCAACAACTTTTGCTTGAATTCTTGTACTTAAACGAATTACAAAGCAGTCTCATTTAGAATAAGAATAAGCTCCGTACAAAGAACTCATCTAATGCAAACAGCTGCAATGTATATGCATTGAGCTTTTAATTGCTAAAATCCTTATTTACAAAGCTGAGCCTCGAGCTTTTCGTTCTACCAGACAGTTTTTAAATGGTTTTCTTGAATTAAAAGTCATAATGTTTAAAATTAAATGAGTCATAATTACCTATGAATTCTGTATTCAATGAAAAGCATGCTGGTTAACTATAGATGATGATAGTGCATACTAGACAAATCAGCTTTGGTGAAAAAAAAGGCTTGAAAAAGAAAGAAAAGGTGCCTGAAATTTCTAGTTTCTTTATATCAAATGAAGAGCAGAGCCAGCAGCACTTCAGCTACAATATATTTTTGAGGAAAGAAGGTTATTTTATGCTCTGTACTAATTTATAATTGCTTAGAATGACAATGCAGCAGGTTTTGCGTACTTCAGATTGTCTAGTGCTCTGCAGTTTTTTTAGAATATTTCAAGTAGCATATATGCATTTGGACATTATGATATTTCAAAGCATACTGTTACAATGCACTTGATATTTTGTCAGGGTTCATACTGAGCCTGGAAAGCATGGAAAGTAGGCCATTTGCCTAAAAAGTCAGAGAAAACCAAAGATCTTCAGGGAATTTTCTATAATTTTTATCTAAGTAAGGGAAAAGTCAGGGAAAGCAAAATTTTAGTCTCCATCATCATTTTTATTAACTATTAGCATGGTTGTTTGCAAAGTCTTTGCTCTAATTGTTGTCAGTGTGAAGGTCTAGAAGTATGTTAAGAAGTTAATACACATTTACAGCAGGCTTCTTGTTGATGAGTTTTCACTCATACCCTCAGGACCCATAGAGCGTGAGTAATTACCGCATGTAGGGAGATCCTGTGGGTGAAGCGAGCAAGTAGGACAAGATTGAAAAACGTGTATTACAAGACACAATGATTTGAGTTTTATGTTAATTTTTCCACTGCAAAGCTTTATATTTTTCTGTATTTTATAAATCCACAACGTCGATCATGGATATAACATCAGCACATGTGAACTTTATCATTTAGCATTGTGAAATAGCAAGTTATATGTACAATACTTAACTAGTAGGCTCTATTTTCCTTACTTCTTTTTGCATACATCTACATTATGGTCAGGGAAAAAGTGGGTGTTTTTGACTTCCAGTCAGGTAAAAGTCAGGGAATTTCGATTCACTTGTTGGGTATGAAATCTGCTTGTGTTCAATTATAATATATCATATGAGTTCATATTCTTTGCAATCTTTTTCATTCATCATATATTGTACATAGCATCTTAGATCATAATACTTTCTTTTCACATGTAAACAATAAGAGATCGTTAGAATCTCTCTTCGCCTCTAAATTGGAATAAAATGATAATACCTTTCCACCCTATTTTATTCTTTAGATTTCTTCTCAAGCTCAGTCATTCTCGTTTGTAGATATAAAATAAACAACTTCAAAAAGAACTAGGCCATTATCACTGCACTGCATAATAAATGGATTTAACTGCATTTTTTAATGTATCGCATGTGTATTTGAATCTCCAAGTAAGATATACGTATGTGATGTACGAGTAAAGTTCAGTGTTCCAGTGTTAACATTTGTTAGAGTTGCCAATCAAAGTTTTTGATCCCTGAGAAGACAGAATCTTGTTTTTGAACAGACAGAATTTACTTAGGATAAATTGAACTCTATTTTCTCCAAAAAATATAATCTATTTACTCTATTTTCTCCAAAAAAGCAGTTATTATTTTCTATATAGTTAGATATTAAAACTTCAAAATAATGAAAGTATGTCTATAGCCCAATAATTGCTCATGACTACAGCAAAAGCTCTATTTAGCCCTCTCTCTTTGAAGCCATCCCCCTCTAATTATTCCCTCCTTAGAAAAAAATTGAACTAATTCCCTTCTCTCTATTTAGTGTCCCTACTTTAAGAAGGAAAAATTTCTAACTAAATTGTACTATTTCGCTGGTTTAGCAGTCCTCAACATTGACAAAATGCAGTGTAATTTCCGGAACACCCAGTCCATCTTACAGCATTCTTGTCGAGTTTCTCAAAATCTGAGACAGCAGCCTTCACTCTCAAGATATCTGTAAAGCAAAATAAAGTATTTCATAGCAAAGGACGAACTAGCAAACTAATTCTTTGTAAGTATTATATCACTCTCAAGGATCTTTGTTTTGAAAACAAACTTACGCAATTAAATAGTATGTATTTCACTTACATTGAAAAGTGGAGATGTCTTCCATGGAATTGGCATCAGACTATTATTACAGGTCCCAACGCTAAAATACTCATCTATCTATCAAGTCTTCTTCTGTAGACTCGAAATTTAACTATACCCCTGGAGTCTTGATAAAAATATTCAAGTTTATACGTTTGGAACTAATAAGGTGGACATCTACTGAATTTAGGTTCATCTAAAATTAATCAGCTGTGTTCACATAAAATTGGGAGTTGAACTTAATATCAGCTTGCGTGCTGCGACAATAATTTACCGTCCATAAGTTATACAAGATTAATCATATTTTTGGCAAAAAAATCTGATAAGTAACTGTGATATTTCTGATAAGTTAAATTATAATGAATAATTTAAAAATATGTTGTGCCTTTTAAATCTCTATGCAGAATAAGCATATCAGGTAGTTTTAAATGATGTTCTGAAATGATGATAAAATTAACAATTAAGTCATCACTAGTATATTGACCGCATAATAATCAATGAGGCTCAGAATTTTTAGTGGCAACTAACTAATGAGTCTCAGTCATGAGGCAGTGATTTTCATCCTGGGCTCGATGGAACCCCAGAGGCTCGATTGAATCCTAGAGGCTCGATTGAATCCCAGAGGCTCGATTGAATCCCAGAGGCTCGATGGAATCCCAGAGGCTCGATGAGTCAGTTTTAAAGTACATAGTGGTAGCTGCGCATACTGAAATGTCTTCGATTCCAACCGATCTTAAAACGATTACCTCTTTTTTGAGTTGAGAAAAGGTGCAGCATTAGTTCCTAGATTGCTGGGGTTATTCTAAGTACCTCCATTATATCTTTGATTGTATACTTTTAATTAAGAAATTCCTTTTGTACTTTTAATTACTTGTTTTGTTTTCATTCATTAAAATATAAAATAAATGGAGAGCCTCTTGGAAGAAAGCATTTGTTGAAGGGCCACCCTCCTGAAATTAAATGAAATGGAAAAAATGAATATATATATATATATATATATATATATATATATATATATATATATATATATATATATATATATATATATATATATATATATATATATATATATATATATTGAATTAAAGCACGCTTTATATCTCCAACTATGAAGGGCTCATTGAATGCATGTATCGAACTTGTGAGGCTCAGTACCTTCAGGGTTAAGAACCATTTTCATACAGACAACTGAAGGTGAAATTGCTTTCTCAATTCCTGTGTATCGTCTAAGAAACCAAGATATATACCTTCTCCTTTGGAAAATGTACTGATAAATATGACTTGCTTCTACTTGTAGTCATTCAGAAACAAGATTAGCAGAAGATGGTGCTAATATTTTTCATAACCGCTGCCTTTATTTGCAATGCATTTGGTAAGTAGAAATTAGAAGTTAGATAATTAATGCTTAGGACATGTAAATTGTGGAAATTTGGAACTGAGTGACAACAAGCGCAACTCCTAATCCTATATAAGTAAGGTAGGCAAAAATGTCAAATTCGAAGGGAGAATATAACGCATTTTTCTCCAAGAGATTAAAAATATGGCAAGCAAGATGTTCTAGCTCATTCTCTATTGATCCAGATTTAAGGCCATGAACTTAGATTTCTCTAATAATCTGCTTTTAAGAAATTAATCTTGCAAGTAGCTACTATGTAAAAACTTTTTGTAAGTATCAGAAATTAATTTATTGACTGGAATAATGAGATATTTTTCAAAGAATATTGACGTGTTTTAAAGCTGTTGGTACATGTTGTAGCGAAAGGAAGTGAGGTAAATGAGACAACGATGCCTGGAGCAAAGGAAATCGTTAAATATGAAGCCATGTTGGTAGCTGATATCTTAGGAAATTACAGCAAAAATATGAGGCCTGTTGTATCATCCAAAATGCCGGCGATAATTCGATTTGCATTCCAGTTAAACAAACTTGTAACCCTGGTATGTTTATGATTTATCAATAATTGATTCATGCAACTTCCCATTCATAAATAGAGACGTAATTGCATGGTACTCGTACGTAGGGGCTATGCCCCCAAATGAAAAATGTTGTGTTATTTTACTCCACCAACAGAATTATTGAGCTGGAAATGTTCATAATCAAATAAGGCTTTTGATCCCTCCCCCAAAGTGATGGCACAGGCAATTTTTGTCCCTCCAGGATATATCCCTTAGCTACGTGCTTGGAATACGGTAATCATTTAACAGAATATGGAGTAAAATGGTGGGAAACCCGTATTAAGATCACAGCATTCAGAGACTTTCACATGTTTTCTTTCCATGTTCTTCCTTTATGTACTTTTTCTTTAATTTGCCTAAATTAAAATGAAAAACAAAAACGCTTTATATATCTTTTCTAGTAAATATTGAATATGGTAGAGACAGGGGCGGTGCCACGTAAATTTTATGGGTATCACAGGTTGCCCCACAGCCCCCATAGCAAACCCAATGGCTAGAAACTTCAAAATTACATTGAAAAAGAGACCACCCCCTCATTATTCGTCACCTGTGCCTATCGTCCTTTCACTTTTTCAGATGTTCCATGGCCTATGTTGGCTCCATCTATTTGGCTTATTTTCACTTCATTTTTACATTCTTCAGGACTATTGCCCTTCAGTTTAATACATTTTTAAGGAGCCTTCCGTTAAAAATGCACAAATACATTCTTCACATGATATCATGAAAGTCATTTATAACAAAAATTTAAGAATGATTTTGAACAAGGCCAAAATGGTTCAGTTATCCTAGCCTTTGCCTTCTCTCACCTATTTATGGAACCTTCACCAATTCATTTCTTACAGCAAATCTCTAATATTTTTATCTTCGATTCTTTATCGACATTATCCTTGCAACATCATTAGCACCTTGGTAACTTATCATATGGTGAGAAAACGGAGCTCCTCCTCTGCAAAATTCTCTGTGACAACAAATGTGCTTCCATGCCAACTCTCTGCTCTCATCAACCTACAAATAAAAAGAGCTCTGTTTTTTTAATGGAGAAGAGTAGGAGTTATTTCAGAAAACAGTGCACTAGGGTTTGATTTACTACCCTTTTCCATAAGAATTTGTGACATTTACAATACTTACTGGCTAACATTCTATCGCTCTATTTTTCAGTGCTTTATATTTTTCACTGTACCTTCATTACCGGTTCTACTCCAAATATATCTGACTTGATGCTATACATATATATATATATATATATA
>OLMO02000009.1:5180073-5203445 GCA_900291935.2 Cassiopea xamachana | reverse complement strand
AGGGAATAAGGTCATTTTTAGCTCGTTTCCCTAAAGAAAATTGCTCAGATTGCATATAAATGAGCTTTATATGGCCATTTCTACGTATAATATCGGTAGCTTCTTTATTAATTTCCCCCTGAAATCCAGTTCAGTAGTCTACAGTCCTGGATGTAGTGCAGTTTACATTTTTTTTGACTGAAAATAACAAATACTTTATAAGATGCAATGAGAAGGATAGAAAGACACATTTTCTGTAGTTGAAATTGATGCAAGAAATCACATTGTTGATCGGTGTTGAAAGGTAATTCAATTTTATGTCAATATGCTTCTTGTATGTATTTAAATATGAAAATAGGTAAACGACAAAGGAAAGGCCCATAGACGAACAAGGTCGTGCGCAGCAGCATCAAAACCGACGGAGAATGATGTAAGTTGAACTTAGAATACTTTGATTGGATACAGTGGCGTAACAAAGACACTCGGAGCCCATAGGACTTCAGCGGAATTGGGGCCCCATCTTAATTTCCCTCTAACTAGCACAAAAAACTTGTCCCTTGAAAGCCTTTGATAAAACCCTTTAGAACATCAACAGCTTGGGGCCCTTAGGAGTTGTCCTAACCCCAACTTATGTCGATCATTGATTAGATATCACTGATAATGAGGGACTTGAAATGTTATTGATCAGCATAAAGTCTAAATCTTTATATATGGCAATATCATTAGTGTTATGGTCCATCTACAAGATAAAATATCATCATACAAAACAGCGTCAAACATCATCGAACATGAGTTTGATACTATTCAAATGTAAATGTTTGATCGTGTAGACTACTTCATCCTGCAATCTTGAACATTGTCAAACATGTTAGGTGATGTTCGAGTATTTTACAACATGCAGCAAAAGTCTGATGATTTTTGACGATGCTCTATTCGTTAACCAATCAAGTTTGCTGAATTAGCGCTTGCACAGCATGCTGGTAGGTGCTCACAACGGAAATGTTTGAGGGTCTTCGACGGTATTTGATTCTCATAGGTGCTTCATCAGCCACTTGAGAGTAGTATTTTGTGCACCTTGAACAACGTCAAACATATTATCAAACTCATGTTCAATGATGTTTGACACTGTTTGTATGATATGATGTTTTATCGTGTAGACAGGCCTTTAGTAAACTTATAATCATTATTAACGTTGGCTTTGCTCTTAATTTGCCATTATACCAAACCATGGACAATTCCCAACTCACTTGGCTTATGGTAACTGTAATTCTTTTTAAATCTTTGCATGACCTTGTAAATATTTCTTAGTACCCTTGCCAACCAATGGTATCTTGTCTGTTGTGCTAAGACGTATAAATGTAATAAATTTTTGCTCTGCATAGTATCGAACTTTTAAACAGTAAAATTACATTTGTTATAGTTATCACTGTTAATAATATTATAAATATCATAATTAACGATCTATATCACTGCCTTTCATGTTTTTTCCTTCTATCTGAAGCATATCTATCTTTCATTATAATCTTTCTAACCGTACTTAGCGACAAAATCCTTATTATCTTTCAGCAATTCACAAAATGGCTATATTTATCACCATTTGGAAATATGACCTCCCCTTGTCATGGAAATGGCCAGCTTCTATAAAGACATTATAAGTCCATAATCTGTCTGCCTATTTCTATCTTTCAGATACTGCAAGAAACAAAAAAAGCAGGAAAAACAATTAAGCCAACTGCGTTTATCACAACAAAAAGGCTGACAGTAAGTCAAAGATTATATGCAGACAAAAACCTTGTCGAAATTCAGAGCTACTGATTAGTTCTCTGTATAAACGTACGAAAGGGAGGACAGGGAGGACTTGCCCCCCCAACTTTTTACAAATTTGCATGTAAAATGTCCCGTTGCAGCTTATAGACCTGTCCCTTTTGTTTGTGAGAGTGCCCCCTGAAGGTGTTTTCCCTCCATATTTTAAATGCTTCCGACGTCCCTGGCTCTCTATCTTTTCTGTTCTACTCCATATTCATTCAGTTGTCTTTCATGAGTGAATTTCTTCATTTACTTTTCTGTCTCTGACAATATTTCTCTTTCCTTTCACCTTGAGTGCTCGCTGCCGCTAGAGTTGTTTTGCGTAGCTTTATGTGCTAGTATTAATCCTATTTCTGTTAGACTGGCATCACTGGTATATTTGGCAATTCAAAGGCATCAGATATCGTAAAGCGACCAGGTAGGCCAAATCTTGGACTACGAGGATAATCAACTTGCTATTGACAATTTCTGTTGAAAGTTTACAAGAAAATGGAGAAGCTGATATGAAGCAAATTTTGAAAAGACAGCCTTGTGTGTATATAATTTATTTCGTGTGTTGTAGGTAGTGTTGCATCTCTGTTGATTGTTGATCTAATTATTTTAAATCATATAAATAGAGATATGACCTTCAAGGTTTCAAGGTTTCCTCAACTGAACCAGTTGAATCAAAAGTAGTAATTTAATAGTTTTTGAAGATTTTGATTTGACACCGATTGTATGATATATCGTGGAATGAACCATTCCAGGAACGTCATTGAAATGGAAATCACACTCTCTGTGTCGCTATCAGTAGTTTTATTCTCATTGCTGAACATTATAATGCTAGAAACCACCATTTATAATCAAGGTACTCAATTTTAATCATTTATTTGTCATTTTCTAAATATTCAAATAGCTTTATTATTCTTCAAAGGAAGGCGAAGAGTCATCGACCTTAGCAAACGAAAGGTAAATAACTATACCTCCAAAGCTATAACCTTCAATGCATTGGTTTCTTTTCTACTTGTTCTCCCATTTCATTCCAAATCCTTTAACAGGGACACCGGAACGAAAGTGGGGGCGATGGTGGCCAGCAGGAGCAAAAGGGCACCGACTAGCATAAGTACCTTTTTTGGAAAGTGCCTAGCACTTCTTTTGGGGCACTTTTGTTCGATCCTTTTACAGGAGCTACATTTCTCACAATCATGCAAATAGCTCTCTCTTCCTATCATAAATTGCTTATTTATATAGCTTATTTGATCTCTGTTGTATCATATCAATGTCTGAAAAGGATTCTGTTACATTTCAAAGAAGGCATTTTTTGCTCCCCAAGTGAAAGGCATGAGGGGGGTTTGCTCCCCTCAGCCCCACTCCACAGTGGGTCAAAACAATAGTTTAGTGGACATTCAGGCAAACATTGGGTTGGAATGGCCTTAAAAAGGTGGTCGAGGACTCATTTGAAGAGTATTGCCAAGGGCAATTGAGTAGTAAATTTCCTTATGTGGTCATTACTGAATGTAGCTTAGTTGATTTATGCAGTCTAGTATAATACACTGAGATACAGCGCACTTACCAAGTTTCTGTTTTCATTAAGTTTAAAATCAATCATCAAAATTAAATACTTTGAGTTTTTCATACTCATTTTGTCATTTCCATATAGATTTGCAAGAACTCCCTTGAGTTGAATGGAGTTTGGTTAACCCCCTAAATTTAAGTAAATAAATGAAAAAGGGCTACTACGCCGCTTATAAGCTATAGTGTTCTAGATTCTACTTGAATGTAGCTTTCTAAAACATATTTGGTTTGGTAGCAACGGAGTAGCACTTTTTCTGCTATTGTCAGATTTTAACCAGAGTACCAAAAGCGGCAACATTTTGAGACATACTGAAAAGCATTTTTTGTCCGACACTCGTCAGAGTATTAAACGTCGGTAGCGATCGAAAGGTTAACCAAAATATATACCCAGATGCGATTATGCGTGATAGTATGCGTCTAATTGGCCCCGAATGTGACCAATTAGGACCTATACACCATTGTTTACTTGAAGAGTCCCAGTGAGAGATGAACTCTTTTTGTCTACACAAGACTGGGCTTTAAGTCTTGATGTAAACAGATTCCAGAACACTTGAATGAAAAGACGATTAGATGCAACTTATTACGTGTAATCGCATCTAACTATATATTTCGGTTAACCTTTCAGTCGCTACCGATGTTTCATACTCTGAAGAGTGTCGGACGAAAAAACTTTTCAGTATGTCTAAAAATGCTGCCGCTTTTTCGTGCTCTGGTTAAGTTCTGTGGTACCAGCAGACTATTTACGTATTTTCAGATTTATTTATGCTTTAAGGTGAAAATTGAATACGATTCGGAGATTTCATCAAAAATTTATCAGAAAATGATCAAAAAGTATCTAATATTGAGTCTTCCTTGTCCTCAAGTTTCAGATTTTGGCATTAACGCCAACTTCAGGCAATCGTGACTTTTTCTGAGTCAAGCTTATGGCCTCATTTTTTGCACTTATTCATACCCTTATTCTAGCTTTATAACAGCTTGCTTTCATGAAGTTTGTGCGAGAGGGTTCATGGATTTTGCCAGTGTTCACCCCTCAACCCACTGTACCCTCTCCAGCGTCTCTGTACTTCAATAAGAATTTTGAATCCTCCCTTTGGCTCGTTCTTCTGATCTCTTTACTATTCTAATGCAAAGACAACTACCTTTCAATTAAATGTTGATAGGATTTCCAAATGCAAGGTATCACTTGCATGGACAGATTTACTGGAACTGTAGGGGGTTGCACATCCCCAATATTTTGCTACCATTCGGTAGATTCAGCGATATTTTCGTCCCATTCGCTGGATTCTGCAATGTTCTCGAGCAATTCGGTAAAATTCAAACTTCTAATTGTTTGTTCTAGTGCTAGAATTGCTTATTATTACTCAAGGCGCGTAGCTTCTACAACAAATAGCAAATTTCCAAGACATGACAATAACGAAAGTGAAAGAGGGTGTGGTGGCTAACGCCTATCACAATTCTACACCCTCAACAATCAGCTCTTAAGTCTGTTCTTGACCGTGTGTTTATGACTGTCTTGGTGTCTGTGTGTCTGTGCAGTGGCAGTGCCACGGGGGAGGGTGGCTGGGAGGACATGTCCTCCCAGTTCTCACCAACACCAGTTGTCTAATTCGTCCAAATTTGATGAGAACATGTTATGGTTGGGGTGAGAAACCTCTACGACGTTGTAAGTTTAGGGCGTGGCCTAAAAATCCCCCTCCCCAGTTTGCAATTGCTGGCACCGTCCCTGTGTCTGTGTGTAATGTCCACGCTTCTTTCAAATCCAGCTTTTCACTAATTCAATTAGTTCTATACCATGCATTCAATAGGTGTCAGTAGAAGTACAACAGCAAGTAACCCGAGGTTTAGAACGAATTTTAAAGGAACCTTCATTTACAATCCAGCAATCCATAGTTAGCAATCAAGAAACTATTGATACCTTAAATGAAAGGCAATCCCAATCCCCCTCAGTTTGTGAAAGTAAGTAACTCTCTATTTTGTTGTGTGCTTGTGCACTATATGTTAAGAAAGTTGCTTTGGTTGTCCAATAATACTTTGATTTACTATTCAAAGTTCTACTATCCAGAGAAATTGCAAATGTTCCATTTTAAAAATAATGAAGAAGACAAAAAGTGTTTCATTGTCTTATTCACACAACAGATTGATGTGTTCATTTACTTTGTCATTCACATTCTTCTGAACAAGTTAGTCAGACATAATTATTGATGCATTCGACCTTGAACATGTCTATCAAGTGAAAGACTTAAGATATATCAAATACAGTACTTAATCCCTTTTCCTTGATCAGAATTAAATTATGCAGCTATCAAAGTCAGTTATAACATATATAATACATCTTATTTATATTTAATTCTAGAAAGCCCAAATTGTCTTGAAAGATGCCAATCCAGAATGTAAGTTACAGAATTTACATGGAATTTTTCTTCAAGCAATATATACAGCCCTACATGCAAGGGATTCTCTTTGCTAAATCATCTGATATACGTATTTTTTATAAGAAGCGAACTTTCTGGCCTCAGCCTGGATGTTTCTTAATATTTCGTCAAATCAAGTCTGTAATGATTCTTACATTCCTAAGACTACCAACAACAAACACAACCCAGATTAGGCAACTGTGATGCAATAAAAAAGATTTTCAGGTTTTGTGAAGCATGGAGTGAATGTTGTTTTTTTTATCTTTCTAGTTTGACCAAAAATTTTCTCGTAAACACAGTTTTTTCGAGTTGTTACATGAAACTCAGTCCACCTGTGTTTTCCAATTTTTCTTAATTTTTGACTTACTACAGCCTCATGCTTTTTATAGGCATGTTTCTTATAAAAAAACGCATAAAGGCTTTCAACTATGTTATATTTTGTATTTTCTTCTTTTTCGCATCACCTTTGGCATCATGTTATTAGCTAGTGGTGGTCTTTCTAACGGTGGTCGTTCTTTCCTTCCTTCAAAAAGATTACAATTAAAAGTTTTGAGAAACAATGTCATCTATAAAGAAAAATGTTTCTTTTAGGTGCTGTTCTCTATAACCATTCCATAGATCACGCTCAATTCTTAAAGGCTGCTTCACTTACGTTAGAGCCTACTAGCAATATATTTTTGCAGGTTGCCGTCAGTATCGTCTTCAACTTCTTCACAGAGTTTCCATACTGAAAGAACACCGCACACTGAACTATCTAAAGAGGTGAGCTTGTTTAGTATAATAAATCATTAGCATGGATGATGTTTTCTAAACTGCGATTCTTAAGTTCCTGCAGGGTTCATACTGAAAATGGAAAACCTGGAAAATAGGCCATTTTATGAAAAGTCAGGGACAATCTGGAATAGTCAGGGAATTTTCATATAATTCTTATCCAAAGTAGGGAAAGGTCAGGGATAACCAGTTATTTAGTCCACAAATCAATTTCATCAACTCTTTACATGGTTGTTTGGAATATGATTGTTCCATTTGTCACCAGTAAATGTGAAATTGAACTCTTTGCGCAGTGCTATAGCAAACATATGTACATTATCTATCTATTAGGCTCCATTTTCTTTACCAATTTTTGTGAATGTGTGAAATGGGTTCGTGGAAAAGTGGGTGTTTTTAACTATCAGTCAAGGAATAGTCAGGGAGATTGGATTCACGTATTGGGTATGAACTTTGTTCTCTAAGATTACAATAGTTGCATCACTTTTAAGCCTAGCCTTTTTATCAGAACACTGCCCAAAGCACCATCCAGGGGCATGCATTCAGTGACATTGAAATAAATGATTTTGCACTCAGGAAAAATGAAGAAAGGCTCGAAGAAAAGATGTTTTTCGGTAATTTCCCGGAGTATCTGTATGAAAGGGATTGGAAAAGTGAACAATATTCTGCTTGTTGATCAAATATTCTGCTTTTAGCTTTTGCTAGTATTTTTTCATTTTAACAGGTTCCATTTGAAGAAATAAGCAGAAGATTGAAGCAGTCTTTGGTAATGTCAGACCTGTTTCCTGGCAAAAGTAAGTGCTTCCAAATCGCAAATGAATCTTCAACTCCAGTGAGAAATTATATTCACAGTGAATTCCACCCATTCCTTGCAGAGACATGTATAGTAATCATAAACTGCATTGTATAGTTTACAAAGATTTATGTTCAGAACGTGGAATATGAAACCAGATATCGCATTTATTAATTCCTCTTTTCAACTAGTACACCGATTATTTGCCACCTAGATTCAGTCGTTCTTTTCGTTGCCTTTTAATAGACATTTCCAGTGACAGTCTGTTTGTCAGCATCAGTTATTTCCATTAAGTATAACATTATTACTTTAACGTTTCTTTCCTCAATCTATTACTATAGCATCTTTTTGCATAATATTTTAAACTGACAGCATCACAAAACCCAGTGAATCAATTCTGCCAAGTATGGACACTGATCATACTGTGTGTAACTTAACTTCATAGTAATATTTTGAGTTTTCTTTAGCAGCATTATGAATCATTATCAATCGTTTTCATTTTCCATTACGTAATGATGGCTCTAGTCGAGTCGAAACGTCTCATCATAATCAAATCGGAATAGTCAGTCACAGGAATAGTCTTTTGGTAACATTAGTCTTATGAATTTGTCTTGGAATAATATAGGATAGTCTTTTGGAAGAGTCTTTTGGAATACCCTCATATTACCTGGTTATGTCGAATGATGAATATTAATATCATGTGGACTCTATTTGTCGTCGTCATCATTCTAAGGATATACAGAAGCTGCAGTTTCAAACTTCATTATGCATTGAAAGCACCTGAAAACCAGTTAATAATTGCTTTGCTTATTCTGGCAAATGAGTTCTTCTACAATTTCTTTGATTGGTGCAGTAGTTGCGCATCGAGCACATATATTATTTGCTTGAATTGTTTCAGACTATTTTGATGAGCTGAAGGAAGATCTACGAAAAACATTAAGACAACAGTACGTCATAAATTTACCCATCGCTTTCCATATGTGTAACTATGCTCCTCATCCAATGCTTAAAGTGTACTGCAAAATATACAAAAATATATAAGCTCCTTCTTTCCTAATCAAATGCAAGGAATTCACTAAAGTATTTTATGTTTTATTTTCTTACCAAATACCCTATATTTTAGATATTTATCTTAACATGGTGCTGCTGCCTATACATAGTCCTGTTGCCTACAATTCCGAATAGTTCTGTTTCAACTCATAGTACAGTTAATTTCACTTCCCTATTGCATAGAACTTGACGTGATATTTAAATAGATATATGAATAAATGAATATATAAATAAATGAATATATATATATATATATATTTATGTATCTATGTATATATATATTATATACATATATATATATATATATGTAATAAATGAAAATACAACTATTTGTTTCATTTTGCAATACATGTTTCGGATTCGTCATCCATCATCAGTTGCTAATACAGACTAAAGGTTTAATCATTAGAGGAAGTATATCTATATTTATTATGATTAAACCTTTATTCTGTATTAGCAACTACTGATGGATGATGAATCCAAAATATGTATTACTAATTTAAACAAACAGTTGTCTTTTTACGCATCATATCTAATTATAAATATATATATATATATATATATATATATATATATATATATATATATATATATATAATATCTGGTATTTAGTTATCTTTATCTACTAATGAGCTGCTATGTTTCTATTTTATCAAAGTATTTCAATTCTAAAAAGCGAAGATTTGTGTTCTGAGAAAAAGACACCTAAAGGCTCTAGAACAGGTGACGTTTCTGTTTCAGTACCTCATAAGTAATTTACAATAACATCAAGGACAATGTTTTTAAGTAAATTAGAGGGTCAAGATGGTATTACCTAGAAGGCTGAATTAATTACTTAATTTTACTCTGCAGAACCAAATTTTAATTTCTTAGCTTTGCCACCAAAAATAGAGCTAACTTCGATTATTTTATTATGTAGTAAAATCCAACAGTATGCCAGCTAGTTCAGCACAATATCTTTTTAAATTTTCACGCCTGGTTGTCATAAAATGTAGTTTATTGGCGATGAATTTGGTTTGGAGCATCACCAAGGCACTAAATGACATTGTTATCAATCACTGCTGACAATCAACTGATTTTACATTCTAAATCACTGTATTATTAAAATAATTCAATCTTATAAATTAATATAATTTATTAACTTCATAAAAGTGGCATCGGCCATGACCGAATTTAATGAGAAACCCCCAGTCTGTATTAAATTGACATTATCTAGCAGCGATAGACTCCTTAAATCATTAATACACTTGATATGCAAATTGGATAATAGAATTTTGGCATTTTGAACCAATCTGTCGCAGTTGTATTTTCACCAATTAATTTTCTTCTTTAGTAAACGCTTGTGTAACAGTCGCTAGTGTTATTGTTTTGTAGAAACTGTACCAATTAGTGTATCAAGGAGGACACGAAGAACTGGTACGAGGGGTCAACCGAAGCAGCTAAATGTAATGCTTAGTGATGTACGGTAGAATCTCATTAACTCGGACCCCGGTTAATTCGGACATTCGCTTAGTCGTACGGATTTCTTGTCCCCCTTGGATTTGAGGACCGTTATCGAGACCTCGGGTATCTCGGACATTCGCTAAGTCGGACGTATCTCCTGTCCCCCCTGAAGGTCCGAATTAACGGGATTGTACTGTATATTGAAATCTTGGTTGCAATCAGCAATTTCTAGCGCTTTGCAATTATTCTTCACCCATCCTTTTATAAAAGCCTGTGACTATAGATTCTACTTCCTTCTTCATTAATAGTTTTTACACCATATTTACAGCTCCCTTGTAAGGAGAAGCTCAAAGGAAGAGAGCTAAAGCTTCCAAGGCAATCTTTTACCATAAATTATCTGTTAGGCTAATTGAAATGTTAAGCATTGCTTCTTCCATTCTTTTATTTTGCGTCAGAAAATCTTGCACAATGAGAGTATATTTTACTTTCTGTCTCCGGTTTCCACAATGCATCGAAAACTTCTCTTTAAGTGCTAACTCGTTTATCCCACAGCGGCAACCAAGTCTAATCATTGCACTTCTCCTTCAGGAAGGCTAGCGAGCTCTAACTTAGAATTCTCCTAGTAAATGGATCCTAAGCTTAACTAGAACGCATAAAATTTAGCTTAATAGCTGGACACTTTGTTTCAATAGTTTGATACTTTGTGTTGCTACGCTAAATTTGGTCGTCTTTATTCTTCCTGAACCTCGTAGAAATCATTTCTATGATACTTATTCTCCTCTCAGACATCTGATGTCTCAATGGTTACCTCTGAAATGGACACTAATATTAGACCAACTGACTCAAATACCATCTCAAAGGCAGAAGCTTCTAAGCAGGATGAATGTGAGCAATTGAATTCGTGAGTTTCCAATTATTCTTGATAAAGCTAAATACTTATAAACTATTTGCGCTTGGTGTAAAAGTAACAGAATTTGAATTTGAATTCTCACATAGAGAACTTGTTCACTTATGTCTTACTTCGGTGCAGGGATTTAACTTCAATATATTTTGGGGGTTTCAGAGGTTTGCCTTACTAAAATTTTGTCTGTGACCTTTTTTTCTAGTAACATTAGTTGATCAAATGATCCTGGGTCCAGTAAGTTGCCCTGGAAAAATACATTGTACTGCCGTTTTTGCCCTGCTAAATGGTACACTTTCAGAATTGGGGGGAGCGAATCACCTTTACACCCCCCTTGAGTTTCATCCATGCTTAGGTGTAGTAGCATACATTAAGAACAAACTAAGTATCCTGTTTTTGGATGATGGATACCTGTGTCTGGGAATTTTGATGAGAAATTTCTTGAGAAGGAAAGAAGAGAACGACTAGGGATGACAGGATACCATATTCTTATAGTGTTGTGTAGAAAACTCTCATTCTAACATAAATCAAATTTGCCCAAATGATTTTATTATTAGATACGCTTGTGCAACTGCGCAATATTCGCCAGCTTTTAATTTAGTCCAGTGTGGGTCACGGCAACAGTTTGCAGAACAAGCGTTGCAAGAAAGCCGTTCAGGAATTCAAATTGATCATAGGACAAGCTTATTTTCATGCAACCAGGGACAGGGGAAAGTTAAAAGTAACACAGAGGTAGGAACATTAGAACATATTACTGTTTCACAGTATGGGGGTGTAGTGTTACAATGTTATAACCGACATTAGATATGTAATAAACAGCATTTTGTAATACTGCAACCAACAAATCTAAACATCCAACGTAAAGTGAAGTATGGATTTTTCGGTGATAAAAATGTATTGGCTTATCGATTGTGATTTGGAATTCAGAAAGTGGGTCACCTTCCCTCAGGCAAGGAATGCATACTTAATTGTAAAAGAGAAGAATTGGCAACTGTATTCTTAGAGAAACTGTTAGTTCTTCAAATACTCAATAAGCAGCTTGCATAAAATTAATTTATGAAGCAATCTTCATTGAAAAATGACTTATAAATAGGTTGGTTATTTTGTGCTAGCAAGATCTTTCTAGATTTTCCTTACTATTGACGCTAGTAAAATCATATATTTATGGATTAAGTAACGATAGCATACTTTGTATTTATAAAGCTAGGCAAAGCTCTCTATGATGCTGTTACCCATCGCTTCTTCCATGAATGTCACTAACCTTAAACTTTATCACTAAGGACGAAAGATTGCGGCCAAACCGCATCTGTCATGATCCAATGCAGTTTTACCATCAACAAGCAACACGCCAACGCAACAATCAACGGCAGCCAACAAAGCAAGGGTTAGAGCAACAACAACACGATTCTGGATCCTTTTCTTTCGAGTCTATTACACGTGCTCAGAGATATAGCAATAACACCATAGGACCATTTGATGCCAAAAGCAATTGCATCACACATTCTCACTTCCATCCACGACGACAAGGATCTCTGCAAAATGATAGAGCGTTCCCAAGAATGGACAACAGTTACAACCAATATGTTGATCATGACTATGCCACAAACTCTAACCAATTTGATATTCTACATTATGCTGGAGAGATCAATGAGCATGGTGAAATGGATGTTTTTGAGGGCAATGATGAACGGACAAGAGCTCTCTCTTCGTACTTAACATTGCCAAGAAAGCCTTGCGTAGATACACCAAAGTCACCATTTAAATTATTTCGAATGAAAATGTTTTGATATGTTCCTAATCAAAAGTTCTAGAGAGTTAAGTGGTAAAACAATTGTAGAATGTTTGGTATATTGTTTAATTTACGCTTAGCTATATATTCAAATACATTCAGTTCAACGTACATATATTAAACTGAAGACTAACGGAAGGGAACTGCAAACATCAGTTATTTTCTTATTAATTAGGGTGGTTTATGTTGTTGAACAAGAACTGTTTGCTATCATCTAAATCCAATTTTAGATAATTTTCCTGCTATACATCCTTGACTTTCTTCATTGTGAAAAACATTCCCTTTTCAGCATCTTGCTATATGTCATCTTTCTGCAGAGTTTTCGATGGCAAAATCTCCGTTCAAAAAGCCTTAACATAGTTAATGTCCTTTGCTTTAGTATCTGTGACACATCAAGAGCAGATGACCTTTGCAAATGGAATTTCACGATAAATCTGTTCCTTGAACATCAAAGAAGTGGCAATTTTTGCTCCATTTTTTATTTTCTTTGCAGCATCGATAACATGCAAACTTCATTATTACCATAGTTGATGGAAATTGTTCATTTATCATGCATTAACAATGAACATTCATTAAAATTTATTCATTTTTTCTTCATAATGCACTTGATTTGGGATAAATTTTTTCCTGTATAAAATGTTTGATTTTGATAATTATATGCTAAATTTGTTGTTTAATAGCAAGTTGAATTATTGAACCTCTTTGGCAAGAGTTTTTCTGCATCATTTGCTTACTTGTTTGCTCTTTTTTCATTTCATTTTTCATTGCTATCCTTATCATTATGATCGTCACTACTTCCATCGCTATCATTATCTTCTCTTTCTTCCTCGGTACGCCCCCCCATGGGGCCTAGGACTGACCCTAATTCTAAGTTGATCGCCTACCAGCTGTTTAAAAGAGGTGATTAAGACGGTTGCACTCAATCACTCTGTTATTCAAGCAGTTCCTGAAACGAACCGTGACATGAGCCATAGAGCCTGATTTTCGCTGAAGGAACCTGGTTGGACAGTGTGACACTGATCAACGTATGTCCCAATTCTTAATCTATGCAAATACACTTTTTCCTTATAAGAGACATATCTATAAGAAACATGAGGCTGAAATTAGGCAGAAATTAAGAAATATTTAAGATACACAAGCAGGCTGAGCTCCAAATGATAACTTTAAGAAACTGTACTTATCAGGAAATTTTTTATCAAACTAGAAAGAAAATAGAAACAACATCTATTGCATGCCTTACAAAATCAGAACATCGCATTTTTAATGTTCCAGTTGCCCATTCTGGGTTTATATTGTTATTGAGAGTCTTGAAAAATATTCGTAAACATCCAAGCTGAAGGCATAAAGTTTTTTCTTTGAAAAAAATGGGTGTAATTACCCTTCAACTTAGGGGAAAATTGTCTCTGTGGCCGCTCACCACTGCGAAGAGCTTTTTTCAATCATGTAATGGCGCTCATCATCATTAATCATCATCATTTTACAATTTTTAACAAAAATTCCTGTCATTGCTGTTAAAAATTTCAACTTTAAAGAGACTGAGTCTGAGTTCAGCCCTATTGCCACACGTTACAGTGCTGATTTTGAACTTCCTATTTCCATTCATTTTCACCGAATATCCTCATACAGCTATATCTGCGTAAGGAGAGCTTTTTGGCTTACTGAGTAAAGAATTTTATCTCATTTACGATAGCAATTGATTGTAAGGAAAATTAATTTCTGATCTCTGTTAAGTTCCATTGCCAAGAAGTCAACAACTTTTGCTTGAATTCTTGTGCTTAAACGAATTACAAAGCAGTCTCATTTAGAATCAGAATAAGCTCCGTACAAAGAACTCATCTAATGCAAACAGCTGCAATGTATATGCATTGAGCTTTTAATTGCTAAAATCCTTGTTTACAAAGCAGAGCCTCGAGCTTTTCTTTCTACCAGACAGTTTTTACATAATTGTCTTGAATTAAAGTCATAATGTTTAAAATTAAATGAGTCATAATTACCAATGAATTCTGTATTCAATGAAAAGCATGCTGGTTGACTATAGACGATGATAGTGCATACTAGACAAATCAGCTTTGGTGAAAAAGAAGGCTTGAAAAAAGAAAGAAAAGGTGCCTGAAATTTTCAGTTTCTTTATATCAAATGAAGAGCAGAGCCAGCAGCACTTCAGCTACAATATATTTTTGAGGAAAGAAGGTTATTTTATGCTCTGTACTAATTTATCATTGCTTAGAATGGCAATACAGCAGGCCTTGCGTACTTCAGATTGTCTAGTGCTCTGCAGTTTTTTAGACTAATTCAAGTAGCATGTATGCATTTGGACATTATGATATTTCAAAGCGATTACCTATTTTGAGTAGAGAACAGGGGCAGCTTTAGTTCCTAGATTGCTGGGGTGATTCTCAGTACCTCCATTATATATTTGATTGCATACTTTTAGTTCAGAAATTCCATTTGTACTTTTAATTACTGTATTTACTTGCTTTTTTTAATTATTAAAATATAACATAAATGGAGAGCCTCTTGGAAAACAGCATTTGTTGAAGGGCCACCCTCCTGGAATTAGATGAAATGGAAAAAATGAATATATATATATATATATATATAACAATCCAAAAGAACTATAAAGTCAGAGTGCTCAATGCGATAGGTAGAGCTATATACTTCAGAATAAAACCTTAAAAACCATGATAAAAGTGTTGTTTGACTGCAATTAAATCACATAATTGACGCAATTGATATCTGATGATCGCAACCAGCATATGAAACTCAGAGTTATGTGATTTTAATTGCAGTCAAACAACACTTTTATCTTGGTTTTTAAGGTTTTATTCTGAAGTATGTATATATATATATATATATATATATATATATATATATATATATATATATATATATATATATATATATATATATATATATATATACATATTGAATTGAAGAAAAAAGCACGTCATATATTTCCAACTATGAAGGGTTCAATGAATACACGTATGAAACTTGTGGGGTTCAGTACCTTCAGGGTTAGGAACCATTTTCGTACAGACAACTTAAGGTGAAATTGTTTCTCAATTCCTGTGTATCGTCTAAGAAAACAAGATATATACCTTCTCCTTTGGAAAATTTGCTGATAAATATGACTTGCCTCTACTTGTAGTCATTCAGAAACAAAGTTAACAGAAGATGGTGCTAATATTTTTCATAACCGCTGCCTTTATTTGCAATGCATTTGGTAAGTAGAAATTAGAAGCTCGATAATTAGTGCCTAGGACATGCAAATTGTGGAAATTTGGAACTGAGTGACAACGAGTGCAACTCCTAATCCTATATAAGTAAGGTAGGCAAAAATGTAGAATTCGAAGGGAGAATATAAAGCATTTTTCTCCAAGAGATTACATATATGGCAAGCAAGATGTTCTAGCTCATTCTCTATTGATCCAGATTTAAGGCCATGAACTTAGATTCTCTAACAATCTGCTTTTAAGAAATTGATATTACAAGTAGCTACTATGTAAAATATTTTTTGCGAGTGTCAGAAATTATTTTAGTGACTGGAATAATGAGATATTTTTCAAAGAATATTGACGTGTTTTAAGGCTGTTGGTACATGTTGTAGCGAAAGGAAGTGAGGTAAATGAGACAACGATGCCTGGAGCAAAGGAAATCGTTAAATACGAAGCCATGTTGGTAGCTGATATCTTAGGAAATTACAGCAAAAATATGAGGCCTGTTGTTTCATCCAAAATGCCGGCGATAATTCGATTTGCATTCCAGTTAAACAAACTTGTAACCCTGGTATGTTTATGATTTATCAATAATTGATTCATGCAACTTCCCATTCATAAATAGAGACGTAATTGCATGTTACTCATACGTAGGGGCTATGCCCCCAATGAAAAATGTTGTGTTATTTTGCTCCACCAACAGAATTATTGAGCTGGAAATTTTCATAATCAAATAAGGCTTTTGATCCCTCCCCCAAAGTGATGACACAGGCAACTTTTGCCCCTCCAGGATATTTCTCTCAGCTACATGCTTGGAATACGGTAATCATATAACAGAATATGGAGTAAAATGGTGGGAAACCTGTTGTAAGATCACAGCATTCAGAGACTTTCACATGTTTTCTTTCCATGTTCTTCTTTTATGTACTTTTTCTTTAATTTGCCTAAATTAAAATGAAAGACAAAAACGCTTTATATATCTTTTCTAGTAAATATTGAATATGGTAGAGACAGGGGCGGTGCCACTTAAATGCAATGGGTATCACAGGTTGCCCCACAGCCCCCATAGTACACCCAATGGCTAGAAACTTCAAAATTACATTGAAAAAGGGACCACTCCCTTATTATTCGTCACCTGTGCCTATCGTTCTTTCAATTTTTCAGATGTTCCATGTCCTTTGTTGGCTCCATCTGTTTGGCTTATTTTCACTTCATTTTTACATTCTTCAGGATTATTGCCCTTCAGTTTAACTCATTTTTAAGGAGCCCTCTGTTAAATACGTACAAATACGTTCTTCACGTTATATCATGAAAGTCATTTATAACAAAAATTTAAGAATGATTTTGAACAAGGCCAAAATGGTTCAGTTATCCTAGCCTTAGCCTTCTCTCACCTATTTATGGAACCTTAACCAATTCATTTCTTACGACAAATCTCTAATATTTTTTATCTTCGATTCTTCATCGACATTATCCTTGCAACATCATTAGCACCTTGGTAACTTATCATATGGTGAGAAAACGGAGCTCCTCCTCTGCAAAATTCTCTGTGACAACAAATGTGCTTCCATGCCAACTCTCTGCTCTCATCAACTTACAAATAAACAGAGCTCTGTTTTTTTAATGGAGAAGAGTAGGAGTTATTTCAGAAAATAGTGTACTAGGCTTTGATTTACAACCCTTTTCCATAAGAATTTTTGACATTTACAATACTTACTGGCTAACATTCTATCGCTCTATTTTTCAGTGCTTTATATTTTTCACTGTACCTTCATTACCGGTTCTACTTCAAATATATCTGACTTGATGCTATCCATAAATATATATATATATATATATATATATATATATATATATATATATATATATATATATATATATATATATATATATATATATATATATATATATATATATATATATATATATATATATATATATATATATATATATATATATATATATATATATATTTATATATATATATATATTTATATATATATATATATATATATATATTTATATATATATATATATTTATATATACGTATACACATATATATCATTTTCTAGAAAATGAAGGAACAAGTTCTGGTTATTGATTCCTTCATTTTGATGGTATGTACTTTCACTAGTTTGGTTGCAGTGGTAATTTCTAGAGGGGGGGGGGGCTCTGGGGTTAGAGCCCATTGCTAAAACCATTGTTCATTTAAGAAGCTCAGCCTCCCCATAGCAACTTTTAATTCGCTTCCTTTTCATGATCTTTTGTGTCGTATTGCTATGATTAATTTCGAACTTTCTGAGATCATTCTAATTGTTGATCAGACAATATCATGAGCGGCCTAAATTACCACATAAACATCTTTGAAATAATTGGGTTTTTGCAACTAAGCCACAGCCCTTTTATAATGCTGCACCCAGAGCCCTCTAGCTATAAAATTTAGAAATCCCACCTATTGCGTTGTAAATCTGATATTAGAGAGTTTACGCAACACGACGCGCCTGCTGACGACGAGCCAAAGAAGACTAGAAACGAGCGCGGTCATGCCATCCTCTCGCAAGCATTGGCGCGAATCTGAATATCGCGCTAGTTTCTAGACTCCTTTGGCTCGTCATGAGCAGACGCGTCGTGTTGCGTAAACTCTCTATTATAATGTCTTTGTTATCTGGCAAATCTTGCGAATATTTTCTATGTACTTTGAGTGCCTGTATGGCAAACTAGCTTCAATCAAACTTCATTCGTAACGATGAGATCAAACTAGTGCATCGTTTCAGAGAAGGAATATAACTTTGTTAGTAGTGCCATCATGCGGAGCCTGATCACTCTCACAGGGAGTGGGAATGCCTTCAAAAGCACACGTTGGTTGGGTTGCCAGCGATACATTTACTGTAGGAGTACCTACGCCATAGTCATAGAGAGAGGCACATGTCCTGAACAATCAAAGTGAATTAGAGCAAACCCATTACAGTTATGCCTTGATTTTCTCATTTTCAATGTAAGGATTTAAAGTTCAATATCAATTCAGCTTTCAAGTGTGAATTGTGACATTGTCTTTGCAGGAATGGGAAGATCCTCAATTGAGGTGGGACCCAAAGAATTACAATGGCACAGATCTTGTTGTCTTGAAGAATACAGATGTATGGACTCCTGATATTGTGCTCTACAACCAGTAAGGTTGATTCTTGTCGTTGAACTAAGATACAATATACTTTTGCAAGAGACTGAACTTCCATTAAAAGTAAAGGCAGTCCCGTATACTTTCGTAAGTAGGGGAGTGCCTGTTAATGAGGACACTTATCCTGAGCCATCGGCCTGTAAGGTAGGGTTGCCAGTTCCTTTCCTCGCCGCCTTTATCTTCCCAATGTTGCCACCTGGTACCCATTTGCTGCTGGCTGAAAAGTGAGCGAGCTTTCAGTCAGGGCATCGACTCGGATTCGAACCGTGGACCTTCCGCATGGGAGACATTTACTCTAATCACTATGCCACCTTGCCCCCATGAATTTCCATTACTTGAAAGAAAATAGCTTGGCATAATGTTTATATTTTTGCTATGAGTAGCATTCAAGTTTACTTAGTGAAACTACCTGCAATAAATGTTTTTCATCATAATGCATCAAAATTTATAGCTTACAGGTAACTAATGCAAAATTTCACACTATAACTATAACTACAGCTATATGTTGTATATATATAAGCAAATACATAAGGACGAATTTTAGACATACTTATTAGGGGGAGTGCAAGATTATAAAGGGTGTTGGCTACCACGCCCTTCAAAGACCTGTATAATGAAGCCCCGCCCAATTAAATTTCCATTATTGTCCCTTCTTAAACATTATTTTTGTCGCAGAAACCGCAGGCTTTGTCTGTTGTATTTTATTTGTGACGCAGCAGATTTTAGATGCCTCAAGGATTTAATTGCCGTTAGATATTCAGGAATGAGAGATTAAATTCTCAGTGCCTGTTTCTGAAGTAATTACATTAATTTAGAAGAGACTGTGTAATGAAATAAAAAATTGTCGACAAATTTGCTAACGATCGAGGTAAACAATAGAAAGCTACACGTTTTTTTATAAGAAAAAAGTTTATAAGAAAATGAGGCTCAAATCGTCCAAATATTAAGAAAATCGCAAGAAAATCATGAGGCTAAATTTCCAAAAGTAAATGTTTTTATAGGCCAAAAATCGGTATTTCATCGTTATTGCATTGAAAATGTTAAAGATGGAATGTAAATTCAAGTATACAATATCATTAACGAAAGTGTAAACCATTTCAGCCAGTTTATTTCAGTGAAATGTTAAGAAAGATTTAAGAAAATCTCAGGCTCAATTTCGGGAAAAGTTAAGAAAATTGAAGCTCAGGCAAAATAATGAATTTCTTATAAAAAAAAACGTGTATTTCACATGCACCCAGGTTAGTTTGTGGAATGTCACTGAGAAAGAATAAAACAAAAATTTAAGTAGTTTAAAAACTTGTAATTATCTAACATGTTTGATATTAAGATAATGGTCGAGAGCGATCAGAATCCTGTAAAAGTTTCACTGCACACAGGAGCAAAATGCTTAAGCAAGGTGCCACGAATGACACTTTGCTGCAGCATTTTGCTCTCATGTGCGCCTAGCGTAAGGTTTACCGAATGATATAAAAATATTGCAGAACTTCCCGAATAGTGTGACAATATTGGGGGTATCACACCGCCTACACACCTGGTAATTTCATGTATGCATATATTGAGTTCTTTTGTGTTAAATCCTAGGGCACAACTTTCTGGTGAGTCATACCTTCAATCTTACAGTGCTCCAGTTATCGCAAGGAATCATGGTGCTGTCCGGTGGACCAACGGCATTACGCTAAAAGCTTCATGTGATATTGATATCACGTGGTTTCCATTCGACAATCAAGTATGTCTGAAATGCTTATAACTTTAATGATTTTAACATATGCTGCTTCAACTAGACCTACCTCATTTTGAATTTGGCTGGAGGTGACTTTTTAGATATCAAGTTCATTGTTCCTTTTTTGCAAATTTTTTCAGAGTCTCTCTATTATAGAACCTTAAAATCTGGAAGTAGACCTTTAAGCAAAAGATCAACTTCATCCAAGGCACTTTAATTCTTGTGAATGGCATTCCGGGTTGATGTGCAAATGGATTTTATTGGGAAAGTAGCGTTATTCATAGTCAAGCTTGAGCGCGAATTGCTATAACATGAACTTGGAATGAAGTTAAGCAAAGCGTCATAATTTCATTTCACTTTCAATTCTTTACAAAAGTTAAAGCGTACAGTTTGCAAAAACCTGATTTACATACTACCTTGATAAAATCTGAAAACCAGTTACATGAAGCTTCTAAAAAAATTATGTACATATCAAAGCTAAAACGAACACAAAATAATGAAACATATACAAGAAAAATTAATGCTCTCGTCTGTTCACTCAATAAAATTGTGAAAATGACCTTAGTGTACCCTTATTTCTTTGTTCTTTTCAAAGAATTCCTTTACAAGCCAAGCACGTTCTGGCTCCTTTAGCCTGGTCCAGTAGGCCATTACAGAAAAGCATCCCTCTATATCCAAAGAATGATAGTAAATTCAAAATGAAAATATGAGTACTCCAATTTTGGGGGGACTGGTCAGTCGGGCCATTTGGGCAAATGCCCAAAAGGCCAGCTGCATGAAGTTTAGAAAAAGTGGAGAAATTCTGAATATGGAGAACTTCACAATGTATATATGAAAGAGAAATGACATTAAAACTGTAGATCTACCAGACATTTGCAACCTTTTTCAATATCTTTACGAACCTATTTATGCTTCTAGAATTCATGGCCGGGTTTTATCACACTGTGCCCAGGCTGAAGAATTTAGCCAGTCCGTCCCTGCTCCAATATGCACGCACGCGAGCACTTTTGAATTTGCACATACTCTCCTCTACTTGCAGGTCTGCATGCTAAAATTCGGGTCATGGTCCCTGACAGTATCGCGTCTCCAGCTTCAGTTTATAAGAGAGCAATTTGACACACAATCTCTGATGAACGAAGGTATGCAAAATCTACAGGCCAGTTTGCAATTCTCCATTTCACTGAGTTTGTTATAAACATAAGTGGCTGGAACGTGTGTTGAAGCTAAAAAGGCTGCACTCTTTTCACACACCTTACTACCATGACAACACACTCTTCTTCCTACAAGAGAACAAGAGCACCTAATTTTTCAGCTATCCTCAGTATCCTTAAATGTCTTTGACTTTGAGCCTCAAATTGTCTTTTCATTCTTGAACGAGAAAAGTTGCAAATTTGCTTGCAAATTGGCTGAACCTTGAATATTCTTGTATTATTCTTGATTTATTCTAGATTTTATCAGTTCATCAGTTTATCAATGAATACAGTTTATCAGAAAACACAATTTTCTTTATAAGAATAGAGTCTATAAAAATATTCAGGTCCAGAATTGCTGAAATTTAAGAATAGTTTAAGAATAATGCAAAGTTCAAGTTTCAAAAATTTCTTGGGAATCGCAGCTGAAGTATAAATTTCAAGAGAAGAGCCACGACGAAAAGCATCTTTCTTCTTTATTTATTTCAACTTATTAGAATGTCGAAATGGTGAAATAAATAAAGAAGAAAGATGTTTTTCGTTGTGGCTCTTCTCTTGAAGCTTCAAGTTTCATCAGGACTTAAAATTTTGTGTATTTGAGCTATGGTACTGTTTTCAGATTAACGTTTTCACTATCGATATTTGTTGTTCTGCTCCACTTCTACTCTTCTTTATGATAAAGTAGGCTAAGGCATCAATAAAGATTTGAATATAATCCTTTCATTTTCAGATGTGGTTACAGCTTAAACATTTAAGAATAATTTAAGAATAATGCAAGAATTAAGACTTAAAATTTTGTGTATTTGAGCTATGGTACTGTTTTCAGATTGGCGTTTTCACAATCGATATTTGTTATTCTGCTCCACTTCTACTCTTCTTTATGATAAAGTAGGCAAATACGTCAATAAAGATTTGAATATAATCCTTTCATTTTCAGATTTGGTTACAGCTTAAACATTTAAGAATAATTCAAGAATAATCTAAGGGTCAAAAAGGAAAAATTAAGAATATTGAGGTCCTGTAAAAAATTAGGTATTCTTATAAAAAAATAACAATAATAGATCTACAACAATATCAGGGCTCATGACCATTGAAGCATAAGAATAATTTAAGAATAATACAAGGCTAAAGCTTCATAAAGAGCACTGTTTGTAGATTAACTTTTGCCCTATCAATACAATGTTTAATTTTGCTCTACTGTTGTTTTGCTTTATAAAGAAGTAAGATATCAACAGACATTTGATAATATTCCTTTGATTTTCAGACCAAGTTATACCTTTGAAATCTAAGAATAATTTAAGAATATTCATAGAATCAAAATAGAAAAATTTAAAGAATATTGAAGTTCGGCGAAAGTTAGGTATTCTCATAAAACAGGATTATATTCTTGCATACAGAAAAGTGTGCACTGTATTTCTTTCATAGATATACATACTTATGGGCGTAGAAACTGGGGGCTAGGAAGGGGGAGCTCAGGGGCAATTCTCCTTAAGCAACTTTTCAATTTTGAATTTCTATCGCTGCCAAGAATTATAAAGTAGGAGGCTAGTTCCATTCATTTTGAGTTAAAAAGC
>OLMO02000009.1:5158769-5173039 GCA_900291935.2 Cassiopea xamachana | reverse complement strand
TTTTATGATGGAGTAAGACATGAACAAAGATTTGAATATATTCCCTTCATTTCCAGGCCAAGTTACAACTTTGACACTTAAGACTACTTTAAGAATGATCTTAGGCTTATAATCGGAAAAATATATGAATATTGAAGATCGGCAAAAAATTATATATTCTTATCAAAAAACGTGGGTATGCAAGTTATAGGTAATGATTACTTAAAATGACTTGTAGTTATCTTTAAATTACTCTCTTTCAGAGACGTTCAAGAAACAATGGAAGTTCATTGCGTTATATTTGGACAAGATCTTCTTCAAATTCATCGTCTTCATCATCTTCTTACTTCCAGTTTTGATTGTTCTATCTATCAATAGGAAGTAAATCAAGGATAGAGAGCCACATCATAACTATAAGCCTACTCTATGTAGTTCAGCTTCGATTACAGTTGAACTGCTATTTCCTGGTGTGACGTGCAGAAAAGAGAAGACATAAGCGATCAGATGTATGAAGTAGGGGGTTGTGGGAGCGCAGTTGAGAATTTGTCAGTTAACAAGACATACAGCAGGCATGTCCAAAGTCCGGCCCGCGAGCCAAATCCGGCCCTCGGTCAAATTTTATCCGGCCCGCAGCCTAGTCATGAAATATATAACGCTCGTATACTGTTAATTGGCTAGCAGTATTAACATTCTTCATTTACCCACTAGAGACCAACAGCACTTTACACAACACAACCCCCAACCCGCTAGAATTCATGGTCAGTGGTTTTCCACCAGAATTCTCACTTAAGAGCACAATTACTTCTGTTTAAGAAAACAGGTTAAGTGAATATTCAAGTGCATGTGATATGCTTGTTTCAAATGTACCAAAAACATTCTTAAGATGTTGACATTGAAACAAAAAATGCAAATGTGAAACACAAAGTGGCTTCCAAAAATTTTCTTAAATTATCGTTGCTATTTGTAAAAAAGGTTGGCCCCCACCACTTTTACAATAGAAAATCCGGCCCCCGTCGCAAAAAGTTTGGACACCCCTGACATACAGTATTGAAAAGTTAATTTAAAGGGTCGCTTTCTCAGTTTCTTATACAGATAGATGGACAGATAGATAGAGCATGGCATTGTATCTCTGCTTTCTTCTTTTTGGAAGCTGCATTTCCGCTTATAAATTGGATGCTATATCATCCAAGCGTTCAAAATCAGAGCATAGCACTGTATCTCTGCTTTCTGTTTCGGAAGCTGTATCTTCCGTTGGTAAATTGGATGCTATATCAGCCAAGCGTTCAAAATCAGAGCTCTGTGCTGTCTCTTTGTTTTTAATCCAAGCATGTCTTGGATTACCTTTAAACATGAGAGGTGTACTCCTTGATTGTGTAAAAATGTGCTTTTGGACATCAGTGCGGACATTAACGGCCCTTAGTATTCTTTCATAGAGCGTGGCCAGTAAAATTGAAAATCTGTGGCAAAGTTTATGCTTTAAGTTGGCAGTAAAAGTTTGCAAGAAATATAGCCATCCAGCAAAATTCGAAAATATAACTACCAATGCCCGAAGCTATAATGAAGATAAATGCATCTAAACATTTCGTTGTTTTAGAGAGAACAATTATTAGCATACGGTTGTTAGTCCGCACTTATTATGTATACCATTGCAGATTATGCATCTTAGGCTGAAGAATTCGATAATGTGATAATCTTAGTCCGAAAGTTCTTGATCCATCTCTAAACTTGCAATGTCAAGTGTGACCCTTTCAAATACATGGAAATCAAACGTCAGAAATATCTTGAATAAAGATGTTCAAGGGCTATGTAATTCACCTTGTCATGCTTCTATACATTCATTTGGGGTTTACTGACAGAAGAAATAAACTCGTCATGTCTTGCTTAAGTTCACTGTGGCTAGACCTTAATTAGATGTTTGTAAATGTACCATGAACAGCCAGCTTTTTAAATACATACATCCTATGGTCTTGGTTAGTGCTTTCTTTTGCAGAGAGGCCAGAAATCTAACTTTTATCGCCAAAATCTAACGCCATGCTGGATTAGACATTGGCATGCTTGTCCTTTTCTTTCGCTGAAGCTGCTATTATGGAAATAGAAATCAGTAAGCTAAATGGTGCCATGAAACTTGCTTCCCTTGAGAAATATATATTGCTTTCGTCAGTTTTCCTGCGGCCCAAGAATGCCACTTTCTTTTTTAGAATGATTCTTAATCTAATTAGATTAAGTGAATCTATACCTTATAGCTACACGTTTTTTTTATAAGAAAATCATTATTTTGCCTGAGCCTCAATTTTCTTAACTTTTCCTGAAATTGAGCCTCAGATTTTCTTAAATTTTTCTTAACTTTAGCTGAAATGAACTGGCTAGAGTGGTTTACACTTTCGTTAATACTATTGTATACTTGAATTTGAATTCCATCTTTAACATTTTGAATGCAATAATGACGAAATATCGATTTTTGGCCTTTAAAAACACTTAATTTTGGAATTTGAGCCTCGTGATTTTCTTACGATTTTCTTAAGATTTTGACGATTTGAGCCTCATTTTCTTATAAACTTTTTTCTTATAAAAAAAACGTGTATTTTAATACGGATACTTTTTTGATAACCTTCTTACATTAACAAGACAAAACTGCTTCATGTGCACAGTGGATGCAAAGGATGTTTATTACTGTTTTCACATTCTTTGCATCGCATCAGAAGTATTTGAAATTCAATTTTCAGGAAGAATTGTATAAATTTGCATGGTTGCCTATTGGTTGTAGGGTGAACCAAGAAAATTTATAAAGTTATTTAAGGCAGTCCTGGCATTTTTTTGAGGCAACAAGGATATGTTGCATGATCACATTTAATGGCATTATCATTACTTTTGAGTCTTACCATGGCTGTATCGATGCAATAACTGAAACTATCAAACCTTTAGATCACTTAGGGTTTGTGGGGAAGTCCAAGCCGCGCACATGTTGATCTTACATGTTTTTCTTATACGTTCATTTATTTAGATATTTAGTTGTTCGGTATGCTGTTTTATGCTTAAAATGATTCACGTATATATTGTATTTTTATTTATCCTACGTAAGTACGCTAATATATATATATTTGTAATTCAAAGGAGCTGACTAACTTAGCGGTGCTTTAATGGACTGACTAATAGTAGAGCCGCAATAGATCGAAATTATTTAGAAGCAAGTATAACTTTCCTGTTATTCGTAATTTACTTGTTTATATTGAATGCACTTGCCAAGAAATTAGAAATAAATAGCCCCGTAGTTTGCAACCGAATCAGTTGAGTTAGTTGAATGAGTTGAGTTGAGATGAGATGAGTTGAAGTAGAGATGAAGAAAGTATGCTATGAATTGTAATATGATGACGCGTACGATGTATCAATGAGTTTTCTTCGAAGATTCTGAGTTCATGAATATATGTTAGAATCAGCACAAATAGAGTAAGATTGCGATCTACAATAGGGGATTATTGTTTATCATTTTCAATCTTGTTTTGTATCAGTCAGATTAATCTTTTCTTGGTTTTATGATCAATTCAGAAGCTCTGATGGATACTCTTCTGTTTTCTAAGATGGAGACAATTAAGGATATATGTTTATTATATATTTTTCTCAATATGCCTCTATAATATACCTTGCACCAATAATAGGAATCATTCTTACTGCTATTTAATCTGGACCATTACATAATAGATCTTTGGAATGTGATAAAAGTGATTCATTACAACTTTTTGTGGGGCAAGTTTGATTTTTACGCTATCATATCACAGGCAGCACATGAGAATTTCAAATGGTGTATTGATAGTAGTGATTTATCTTTTAATGAGATGTATATTTACAATCCAGAAGTGGGTATTGTTACTGATACTTTATCCTCTGATACTTTAGAACTACAGCAGGGATGGAAAATAATTAAAAAATTAAACAAACCTCGGTGTAGTTTGATGTTGATTATTTTCCATGCCTTGAACCAAAGGACGAGGGATTTATATGCCCTTCCACCCTTGATTGCAATACTATGATTTTCCCTTTTTCTAGAGTTCTCTTTTCTGGACTGGCAGACTCAATTGGTATATCAGGTCGAACGCAACGTGTTGCTCATATAAATCCCTCGTCGTTTGGTTCTAGGCATGGAATATAATCAGCAACAAACTACACGGAAGTTTGTTTAATTTTTGTATTAAAATATCATATATTTGGCCGTTGGTTTCACTACTTTTGCCGAAAATTTGCCGAAAATTTGCCGACTCGATGGCACATGAGCGGGCACTTTGCCCCCTATTATCCGTTACTGCATACCTGCACCCACACATTTATAGTTACAAATTTTGCCCAGGAGCAGATACCAACTCACGCTGTTGACCCCGAGTGGAAGTCGTCATTGATTATGCATGCGATTGCATCATGAGGTTTGACTTACTAAAGTTCTATTCAATACTGTGATATGGTTTGACTCATCAGACAACTATTCAATTCATCTTTCATATCTAGTGATCTGTTCACGTTGCCGAAAGACCTTTGATGGGGGGGGGGGGGCTAGCAACAGGAATTTACCGACAGGCTAGTAAATACCCCAGAATTATCGACAAACAATGACCGATTACTGAACAACGATGATCAGATTACCTAAAAACGATGATCGATTACTGACAAGTGATGATCGCAAAGCAAGCTTTTACTGACAAGCTTTAGAATTACCGACGGTTTCAGCAATTGTGTGATACCCCCACACACCCCTACTTCGGCACGCTCCTGGCCACATTGTTTAGCAATGAAATTACCTGTGATATGTGCAGCATTTATTTTCTGGTCGATCACATGCCTTTTGGAAACGCCTTTGCAATTACGTTGGTTGCCAAAAATGCTCCTTCGAAGCATGTTTATATGCATTCACAAAGATAGGAAATTATTAGGTGTTTTATATTCCTATTTCTATGTGTGTATCAGATAACACAACAACAACACAAAAGATGGCCAACCCAATTTAGAGGAAGTTAATGCTGATAAGATAAAGATTTGGCTGGTCACGTAGCAATTGTGTCAGCCGAATAAACCTGCTTTAAATCTTAAAATATGATATGATACGATAAATTTGTTGCTATCCCAAACGAAAACATGAGATATCTGTACCTAAATGATCTAATGAGAATTTTTTGAGCATTTTGTAATAACTCCAGACAGAAGGAAGTAGAGAAATATCCATAGGAATAGCCAGGGGATTTGCTGATCTGTGTAATAACCAGCTTTCCTCCAGTTTTGTATTCAGTGCGGAGGGGTGTGATACCCCCCCCAAATAACAATATTTTTCAAACTTAATGGATAAAATCTTGTTAAATGCTACCAGTGTAATTCTCACTCAAAAGGCAATATGCACTTGGCTGGCTTACAAAAAGTAGCAATTATAAAAAATACTATAGTTTACACAATGTTGCGTCAGCAAGAGAAGAGTTCTGAGTTAGTCCATGCTTTGTTTCTTATGCGAAAAATGTAGTACGTGATGCGTATGATGATTGTGGTCATTTTAATTACTATATAGTTTAGGTGAGGTTTTTCAATTCCTAGCTCTTTGTATATGTCAAAAAATGATTCAGAAGCTTGACCAAAAATACCAAGAGAGCTTGGTGATAAGTTTATAAACATTACTTTACGGTATGTGTTTTTCAAAATGTTTTAGAAGAGATCGATTCTTAATTAGACAGGATAGAACAGTCTTTGCAACGTCTTATAGTTCGTCTTGAACGTTAAAATAGTTTTTCCAGTTTGTTTTTAGTTGCAGGTTGCTTATTGAAAACTTGGCTTCCTTGGTAGTGGAATATGTACGAAACTGGGAAAAGTTGATCATGATTCAGAAGATTTAGCTTCCTGTTGGTCAGAGGCTCGTTAAAATTTTTTTAGTCAAATATTTTGCTAAGTAAGCACCCACGGAAGGGAAATTGCCAAGCACATCTCTGAAAACCACAATGCTATCATATTTCTCCATGTTTATTGCTTGTTTACTTCTGTGTCATTTACGACTGGGGCGAAGCTGCATGGGGGCACAGGGAGGCAATGCCAAATGAAAAATTTGCATAGTTTTGCCCTTCAACACAATCATTAACCTGGAGATTTACATGACAAAATCAGGCTTTTGCCCCGTCAAAGTGATTGTATAGGCAGTTTTGCCCTTCTAGAACATTTCCTCCTGATACGTGCTGGATTTACGAATTATTAGTTGATTATATTTGCATTTTAATGCTGCTTTTTCTGTGCTGTTGTGTCATTGATATGGAATTATTAGCCCTTTCCAAGGGCAACCCCTTTGAAAATAAACTAAAACATTCCCGCCTGGTTGCCATGGGAGAATCGCTTCATTGGAATGTGAGCCTCGTAAAGAAATCGCACCGATTGTGCGAGGCGGTAAGAAAGGCATAGAAAGTCTGAGGAACACATCTCAGTTGCAAGTTTGCAGAATTGGAGTTGCAGTTTATCTTCAGTCAAAATCAAGGTAAGGTTTGTAGGCTTTTCAACATCCAAGAATGAGATTTATTTACCTTCTAGGGTACCCTCTGTTGTCATGGATGAAAAACCAATGTTTCAATGGCTACTTTTGGATCTAGTTGTGGCGTTATTGCTTTTCGTAAGGAGAGTTTTTGTCAACGGCTGAATCGTTACTTAGCTACTCACATTGTGAGAATTCTGGAGTTGTTAGTATGGTTTCACAGTTTTGCTTGATATAGAAATATTCCTATGACGTGGGCTATGTCAAAATGTCCTAACTCTACCGTTGCCAATTCTAAAACAATGAATCACATACTAGCTCAGTTTTGCTCGCTGCTAAGTTTGTGGCGATTGCTGATCTTTAGAGCGTGACGTGATTGCAAGAATGATGGGAATGTGAAAACCTTACAGGTTGGGCTTGCTGCAGTCTTGTTGCTTATGGCTACAGCCAGATGGCCATAAATTGTGCATCATTTTACAACAACTAAATGTGTATATAAATGCATGTATAAATATTCAATCGCTACCGTATCATAAGAAAACGAAAAAGATGTTCGAGAAAGGATTCTTACTATTGAGACCTTTTGCTTTCACTCTATCAGCAGTAATCATGTATTTACATGTAGGTGTACAGATTTAGATCTAGATCTAGTTATAGATATAGGTGTATATATATAGATATAGGTCTATATATATATAGGTCTATCTATATATATAGGTCTATATATATATATANTATATATATATATATATATATATATTATATATATATATATATGTATGTATGTATTTATATTATATATATACATGTATATATATATATATATTTATATACTTATTTTTTATATGCATGTATATGTATGAATGTATGCTTATACATACATATAGACATATATATGCATGTAAGATATCAAAAGTTCTTTTTTCTCTAGGATGGATTCTCTTTTGATTTCTTCTTTGCATTTATGGAGCTGCTTTTCAGTCTAACCATTTTTATAACATCTTTTCATTCCTCATTTTTTGCGTTCTTTGTGATTTTAATGTCAATTTTGTTCTTGCAAGTTGATGTATTCAATTCTCTTTGAAAAAGGTGTTGAATTGTATCTATAGGTGATTGATGAGAAATTTTGTTTGAAAAATCAATTGAATTTTATTACAGCAATTAAATCATTTTTTGCTCAACTAGAAGTAGAAAAAATTGTATGTGTCATTTATTAATAGATTTTTATTGTTATAGGTTCATTAATGTCATCCAACGGCAATTCTAGTGGATGTGAGTATACCTTGGCATGTGACATAGTTTGGAATTAGCCATAGTTTCTAATATATTCATACAAAGAAGGAAAATTATCTTCATCTTTAGCCTTGGTAGGGCTTAAAGCAGTGGTTTTCAATGATTTTGGTTGAGTGGAGCCCCAGGGATGTATTCCAGTGGCTTGCAGAGACCTTGTTCACGTATCTGCATAGAAGAGTTAGAACTTAAAGCCAAATGTAGTATTTGTATAACTTATGGCGGAACCCCTTGACTGTCCTGGCAAAATCCTGGTTTAAAAACAACTGGTGTAAAGTGTGTTGAAAAACACTACCACTTGAAAAATTCTATTTCAAGGAGGTTATTAAAGTTTGCTGTTAATTTCAAGCTAATAATATCCATGAGATGTGTTCCCATGTATTAATATTCAGGGATAGTAGGTTTTTCTCAGTGTTCTACCCTTAGTCATTATGAATCTCCTGGTAATGGATTCAGTGATGCATTTCGGTTATCTCTGTACATTCAGCCAGGGGATGTTTACAGTAAGAGGGGTCTTTCCAACTATTTGGAGCTCTCTTTTTGATGGTATGAGATTTCAAAAGAAGTCATGTCAGCCTAAATGTTTTTTTATGACTTGATGGTGCCTCCTATGCTTGTTGTCAACATAAGTTATTATTTCTGATTTGATTGCTTCTGTTGCCTTATATTAGTGCTAGCATTGAAGTTTATTGGGACTCTGAAATTGAAAGTGTTATTACTATTTGAGTAAATTTCAAAAGTTTAAGCATTTCTTTTCACAGTGCTTGAGGACTTCAGTTCAAAAGTTGTAAGTTTCATTGATATTTTCTATTGTAAGAAAAAGCTAGCATATGCCTCGTTTATTGTATATACAAATATATTGATTGTTTCTCAAGTTTTTTATGAAGTGAATTATTTCATTTGTTTATTTCTCAATTTAGTCAATCATTTTTTCATATACTGGTCTCACAAATATTTCTCAGCATGAAATTTCCACATGCTGCACTATTCCTTCAACTATTGCTTGTTTTCAGATGTTTCCAGTCTTTTTATGGCCTAGACTTCAAATGTTTTTGTTGCCTTTTTTGATGTCAAGAGCTACTTGATGCAGACATTATTCAATAGTTGAAAGTAGGAAAGCTAGATCCCTTTATTTTTAGGCAAATTGACTTACTATCTGTCTGTTAGTATATCAATTTATCAATCTGGCAGTCTGTCAATATGTCTGTCAGTCCCACTTTCTATTCATCCATCCTTACAATATCCACCCACCTTTCATTTTATTATAGCATACCCCATTATTGCATTCCATGTTCATTATTAAGAGCTTTCTTTTTCTATGATGTGTGAATATTAAAATTTTTGTCTTTCATGGTAGTGCTTTTCATACTTTCTTCCATGTTAGTTTATCAATGGCATGATGTTTTACAGTCCAGAGAAGTCTGAAGCTTCTTCAGAGGTCATATGCTGTCTAAAAATATAACCCCAGTGTTGGGGAACTTTGTCCAGCTATTGAGAAAGTCCTGGAGATTCTCCAGACCTTTCACCAAGTAGGCCTGGGCAAGGCCCCCAGAAGTTTCAAAATTTAGCTTTATACCCCCTAAGAAAGCTTCATGTACAAGTAGTGTTCATTTCGTTTTACTCATTCTCCTCATTTTTATCTCCTCAAGATATTAGCACATTACAAATCAGTGTATACAAAGTCTTCAAGTTTCAATTAAACACATGTTGAGGGAAATGTTTTCTTCTCTGCAGAGAGATCACTGATGAAAATAAATTGCATTTGTATTTGTAGATCATCTTCTAGAGAATATGAATTTTAAAAAAATTTCGCGTGGCAAGACCCAGACTCCTCCTTTCTCTGCTCACAAACAGCATTTCCATTCCACGTTCTTGCAGGGTTGCTGCACCTTCTCTATTACTGGCTGAAATCTTTGGTCAATGTCTGTTCTTTGTTCAGTTCCATGACTATGATTCATGTTTGTTACTCTCTCTTCAACTTCATGCTTACTACTCTCTCTCTCTCTCATAGCACCCCGACGCCCCCAGTCGGTATACCCTTGACTTTGTCCCCTTTCAAAATCGAGCTGGTTACGTGCCTGGGACACTCCTGATTACTGCTAGCAGTATAGCAGCTTTTTGCTTCCTTTTCTGGTTTGATGATGACATTTGGCACAATATCCATTTTGCGGAGGGTATTTGATAACTGAGTACGATGTTATCTCTGAGGTGATAAAATTCCTGAAGATTTACTTTCCCATTAGTAGTTTTTATTGAAAGAGGAAATGTTATTTGTGCACTAAAAACGAAGGAGGAAGACGAGGATTACTTGTTGTTGGTAATGCTGTAATTTCTGCTTCATCATTGTGACAAATTTATGTTCAATCAGTGACGCCTGCACAAGAAAAGGGTAGGATCAGAGTTTATTTTCAGAGCTCCAAATGTCATTTGTTGTCATGTTGTGTATACGTCTTTAAAGTGGCAATGAACATATTCATTTATGACGACACCGCTCCCTTTTGTTGAAAGCAACGTAAGATCTCCCTTGTGGCCCCCATCGCCCCAACTTGGTAGCCATCCTTGTTCTCAATAAAGCCAAGCCTGGAACAAACAAAACCAAAATGGCCTTGTTTATTTCGTTTGTTTTATTTTACGCTTGCTAGCTATGCTGCAATTCCGAAGTATACTTTCAAACTATGCCAGCTATAATCAAGAATTTTGTCCCAGTTATACGACAAAGATATAAGTTCGTTATCGATTTTTGGTTTTTTCGGTAGTATCACTACAGGATTCTTTATTTTATGTTTCCCAGATTTTTCCACCCTCCTGGAGAGATTACAAGGAGAATATGTTCCATAAGACATAGCAAGTGCATCTTTGACGTCTTGGATTTGTCACTTCATGGTGTTATTTCGCTCTATTCTGTGATCGTAAATTCGCCTTTTTGCTATTAGCATAATCACTTTGATAAGCGAAGTTTTTTGCGATGAAAGCAGATGTTGTTGTTGATCTAATAGTAGGGCTCGATCGTAAATGTGTAGGGTGGAATTCCGATGTTTTCTCCTTTCAATGCAACGTTTTACGCACAATAAAGCTAAGTTGTCATGCATAATTGATTCTCTTCAAACCACGCAGTAATCGCTATGCTACTACACTTTGAGAAAAGAATGGAAATTGCTTTTGAATAATACTGCTATGGTTCTACCCACTAAGCCGTGCGGAGGCCTATTTCGTCTCAAGTTGCGCCAGTGAATGTGTGTGATAGCCGTATTGTAAACATAGATCATCGCTTATTCCTATTTGTACTCCTCTTACAAGCGTTTGTGTTAGGATATATTGTAGGTGAGTAGCACATTTGTTTGTATAGGTTCTTCTTTGCATCTATCAAAGCTTGGCTTATTTGGGTAGCATTCTCTGCTTCGTTTTGGAGTGAGCTCACTATATAATCAAACGTCGACCGGTGCAGATCACCATTGTTATTTAGAGAATATGAAATTCGCCTGTTGACCGCTGTTTCATTTGTTAGATGTACATTTAACGTTTTAAACTGGCTTTCAGGTTAGATTTCGATTCTAACTAGAATTACTTTAGAAGCCTCTTTCGAAAGAGGAAAGGGTGGATACACGTTTAAGCCGGCCGGCAAGTAGGAACTTGTTTTAGCCAATCCCAGTTTGATTGAGGCGTTTGAAATTCATATGCATTGAAAGACTCTAATCTTGACCTAAAAAAACCACAGTTGCCATTATGAAGTTTATATTTTTGCAGTTTTCACTAGCTCAAGAACCAGTCTATTTACTAAAAATGCCATGGATGTATAAAATTTTTGTTACATTGTTCACACAGAAGGTCAACCCACGCGCAGTCATTGGTCATTAATTTAAAGATCTTGGGCTGTTGCTATATTGGTTGACTTCATGAAATTATGTTGTATGCGAGTTGCACCGACTGCTTCTTCCCAGAACACACTGAGAGCCTTTAAACGATACACCGTGCCCTTTTGTGCAATTGGCTTAGAAGGCTAAATACTTTTGTTTTTGGTTAGGAGGAGCGATACAAATGTTTGTCATAGAGTTCTATGTTAGAAAAATAGCCCAATGTTTAAGATCCTATCCTTTACAGAGCCTCCACCTTCTTGATAGTTACCTTAGCACATTTGCTAGTATTCCATTTTTGACTGAAAGGTTGTAATGAACGAAGTAAAGTTTGATGCTAGTGCCGCTTAATTGCGAACGCACCATCAATATACCGATACGTCGTAAGAAGCTGAACTAACCTAGAAGTGAAGATTGCATCTTCGCTTTTTGGTGTATGCATCAGACATTGCAATGAGTCATATTTCTAAGTCTAAATACAATAAAAGTTATTTCTTTGTTATGTATACTCGCTTTGGCGAAGATTTGGATGGGTAGAGATGCCTAATTACATTTATATCAGGAATGCATGATACGTGATGTTGTGACGCCAATTCTTTACGTCTGTTTCTATGCTGCATTCATTTCCACGTAGGAACAGCACGTTGGGGGGTATTTTCAGGGTTAGGAGACATCATGCAAACAAAACAAATGAGAGAATATATGCAAGTTTTCCAAACTGTGTATGGCTTTGTTTTGATTGAAGTGTTGCTCGTGTAGAGACCGTTTGCTACGTTTACATCATGCTCAAGAAGTCAGGGATGTGCCGATTGGGGGGGGACATGGGAGCTTCGTGCCCCCAATATTTCAAATTTGCAAGAAAGTTGGTCAAAATGCAGCCATGCTGCAAGAGAATTAGCAACAGTATTTTCTGTGAGCTTTTTTAGTAACAATAGTTGGTCAATTGGTCAAAACGCCCCCCCCCCAACAGAAGGTGTCTCGGCACATCACTGCATGAAGTGCAGCTACATTCAGCTCTTTGCACGAATTTTCCCATCTGGTTTCTTGTATTGGATATGCTGACTTTGTGATGTAGTTATTTGGGAGCTAAATTCATACTTTTTCCGTTCACTATCTGTCCTGGCTTGGTTGCTAAGCGTGGTAGCACCTTACACTCAGTGGTGTAGAAGAGGGGGTGCTGGGAGGCGCAGCCCCCCTAACTGTGACGTGAAGGAGGCTCAACCCCCTAGCTCTGTAAATTTATTCGAAGTAGAAACATAGAAGAATCAATATTCTGCTGTAAAAAGCTATTTTAGATTCAAAGAGCTGTTAAGAAATTGTTAGTTTACAAGATATAGAGCATTAGACATGCATTGTTTTTGGATGACATTATCGTTTTCTTGCATAACTGCGTGGATTAACTGCAAAGTTTCTTATAAAGATACATACAAGAAAAGAGCCCCCCTAGCTATCAATAGAGCCCCCCTAGTTATGAATTTACTTCTACACGACTGTTTACAATGGTAGCATTGTATGGTAAAATAGAGAAGCACTCATTACAATATTTTCTAGTAGGACATGCTATGAATCACGTCCTTTGCCTGCTGTTGTTCCATACGTCAGTTCAGAGCCACGGAGAGGAAGAGGGACAAGTTTCCCCAGGACTAGAGGCCTCATAAGCACCAGAACGTTAAGGTCATAAGTGAACATCACCATCATCATCAGAATCAGAATCATCATTACTATCATCATCATCATTCATCAACATCATCATTCATCATCATCGTCATTCATCATCATCATTATCATCGTAATCAGCATCATCATCATTCATCATCACCATTATTATCATCATCATCATAATCATCGCCATTACCATCATCACCATTAACATCATCATCATCATCATCATCATCATCATCATCATCATCATCATCATCATCATCATCATAATCATCATCATCTTTTTTCTTCGCTGCCCCCCGCAAGAGGCCTGGGACTGACTGTGGGGTCATTTGATTACCTAGCAGTTGTGTAAAATAGGTGATTGAGTTGGCTACACTCAGTCGACTCTGTTTCCCAATCAGTTGCCGGGTAGAACTGCCATGTGAGTCATCATATCTGCTTATTACCAGCATCACTACTATCATCATTACCATCATTCTTCTTCTTTGCATCCCCGAAAGGGAATAGGATTGACCTTGTGGGTCAGTTGTTCTTCATCATTATCATCACCAACATCAGTATCAATACCGCAATCTAAATCTTTTTTGTCAATTTCATCGCCGATGTTAGTTAACTTTGTTTTCCAGGAACTAAATCAAAAGTTGTCAACTGATCAAGATCAGGCAATGGCTGATATGACGACATTCCAGCAAGGAGGTGCTATCCCTACTCATCGGTAAGACTTACTGCTTTTTGAAAATGTCACTTCTACTGATCAACTGAAAGTTGTGGCTGAGTTGTGGCTGATCTTGATCTACATTTCTCCATAAGTATCAATACTTTGGTGCTTTATAGGACAGAAAAATAGGTAATTTTACTGTAAAGTATAATGAATAAATGTCTTAATTTTGTTGGATATTTTATTGGAAGTGCAGAAAGCAATTTTCTCTTAGCTAAGAAATGCTGGATATTTCTTCTTTCTGATAACTTCAGCTAATTTCAGAAATTCAGATAATTTCATGACA
>OLMO02000009.1:5143728-5155961 GCA_900291935.2 Cassiopea xamachana | reverse complement strand
TTATCGGATTAGTCGACTTCTTCGATTATTTGGGTGTAGTCACATACAAACGATTATCCGGTTAGTGTCAAAAAATTCGGTTCTCTGGTTGAAGTGCAAAGAATCTGGCTGCTACTATATTAATACACGTTTTTTTTTTTATAAGAACACTTGGTTCCAGTTTCAGCCTGCCGTTTCTTATTTTTCCGTATATTTTCAGCCTAAGGTTTTTCTTATTCTGTTTCTTATTTTCGTTTTCGAATTTCCTGAGCAAAGTAGTTTCAAGACATAACACGTACTTGATAAAAAAATTAAGCCCCTGTTCACGTTTAATATCGGATGTTGCACTTGTTGCATAGTTACTTTTACAGATGGCAGCATAGATTATATTTAAAAAAATGATATCGATGGTGTTGAAATAATTCTGTTACAATAAGTTTGATTAATCGTTCTTTAGCACTACTTAATACTGTTCTGTTCTTTAGTTGTTTGTTTTGTTATTTTCGCTTTTAATGATATTTCATTTATTGAGTTTTTTGAATTTCAGCCTGCCTTGTTTCTTAAGTTGTTCTTATTTTTTGGCCTAATCTCAGCCTGGTGTTTCTTATAAAGGTTGTTCTTATAAAAAAAAAAACGTGTAATCAATAGAATGGCTCTTTATGATGCCACTTCACAGCAGCCGAACAGACAGTTTTCTCGCATTGCTTTTGTAAGGAGTTCGCTCATAGAAACTTTGTCCCAGAAACGCCGTATGTCTGACCACGCCTATGGTGGAATCAACCTAAGTTATGACCACCCATATTACCGAATAATTGATTATTCGATAAATATCGGACCGAATAAACGAATAGTGAAATCAAAAGATATGGGCAGCCCTACTCACTACACAAACTAATATACGATTCGTTGTGAAGTCTATTAAACATTTAAAGAAATTCGATATTTATGGAGCTGCAACATCAATGGCAAGATTTTTCATTATATGAATTCAGTGAAAAATTTACAATACATGTATTTCGTCCCTGCGCTTCTAAGTTTGTGCCACATCTGTTACGAAGTCATTTTAATGCGAAGGCTCCATCACAATGGCAATTAGCGTGAGACGAAAGCAACCGAAAGAATGTCAAATATGTATGTGGTTTCTAATATAATATATTCGGTAGCAAACGATTCCCCGAATTCTGTCAAGGCAAATCTCACTGCAGTTTGGGTCACCAGCGTGAAGATGGTAATGTCGTCAAGGTAGATATTTGTTAGGCAATTTAGAATGCAGTTCATTGCTGTAATAGAGATATGTACTTAATTAGTTGTCTTGGTAACAATTTGCGACTCCATAGCTTATTAGCGAAGTACACGTATTTTTTGTATGAAACCTGGCTCACAGCCTAGTACTGACATTTTCTTCATTTTTGGCCACATTTTAGTTATAAAAGTGTCTTAAAGGTATCTTAATTTAGCGAATTACATTGCTGTGAAAGCGTACGCAGAACGTGAATGTAGCTAACTGTTTGTCCTACAACAAACAAAATGTGTAAATACGAGTTAAATTCCAAAGCAATGTCGTATTCAAATGGTTTTGGTACAGCTTTACGTTGAACCAGGTAACGATTTCAATATGCTATCTTTTTAAAGTTTCTTTGCTATTTCCTTGTAGTTTTGAAAGCTTCTTAAATTTTAGGTTGTCTAGTACTAGGTTGCTTATAAAATGGTTTCATTTAAAAGAAAAACGTGTAACATAGTTATGGCTTCAAAGATTCCATCATCTTTTTATTCATTTTGTGTAAGACAGTAGTAACCTTTGACCACTATTGGCCTGACCAAGTGGAGAGAAAAACGATTGAAGTCCTAATCCTTGTACGTCAGAAGATAAGCGCATTTGTAATCTAAGATTTCTCTTTCCGTTTCATTAAGTGTAAGTCAGAAATCCTATCATATCTTGTCAATGATTTTGGCACAAGTGATCCCTCTTTGTGCTGTATCTTGTCAATGATTTTGTCACAAGTGACCCCTCTTTTTGCGGTATCTTGTCAATGATTTTGTCACAAGTGATCCCTCTTTGTGCGGTATCTTGTCAATGATTTTGTCACAAATGATCCCTCTTTGTGCGGTATCTTGTCAATGATTTTGTCACAAGTGATCCCTCTTTGTGCTGTATCTTTCATTGATTTTCTGCATCTGGGGCTTGCTATATAGGTGTGAGGTTGGAACGACCCGTAGTCAGGGACGCCTGCACAAGAAAAGGGCACCGGAGATCCTACTTCGAGGTCATACTCTATATAAATCTCTTTCCTGATAGTTAATTATTAAAATGCGTATGAAGCAATTCTCAGCGAAATGGGACAGGCCCCCCAAGTGGGCAACTTGGAAATGAGTCTTCCCAAAGCACCATCGTTAGGTTATACGGAAAACGAAGTCTCAAAGTAAACCAGTCTTTCCGAATATATATTTTATATGAAATAAGTTAACAAGACTACTAATGTTTCGTCGTACTCGACCTCGCCAACTCTCACACACTCTCACGTGATCCTTTTTCCCGCGCCTTCTCTCTCTTCACTCTGTACCAGATCTCTAACTAAAATGTTTACTAGTAATGATAAAGTACAGTACAAGGTTACTTCCTATCAATAATTGCTGTACTTTCTCAAGTTTTCAGCAATGTGTCCCTCACTACTTATAAGTGGGGGTGGGGCTCGAGGGCTTACGACAGCACTTTTACAACATAAAGAAGTTTCATGCGATTCTCTCATACCAAGTGTCTAATCAAAGAGCCCTCCATGGTTGAGCCCATAGGAAAATTTTGAATATTAGGATTCTCAAATGGCCGCAAAATACAATCTTGGGAGTGTTTGTTGTAAATGGAGTACAGAAAGAATACCCAAACGTCTTCTCTCATAAGGGCAAATCTTACTCCCCCTCACCCCCGCTGGTGGAGGGCAAGGGAGCGACGGCCCCCTCTGCACCGTGCTGCAGGCATCCTTGCCCGCAGTTACCTAAATATTGAATCTGCATTATAAATTCATAAGCAGAGCCTACTACTGGTGGAAAAAGCCCATCCCCACCCTAAAATGGACTTTGGTTTACTTCTGGTTAGAATTTTTGAAGATCATGTCTCCATCTAAAACGAGCCTTATTCAGAATTTTGTTTTCGGGATTTCCTCATTCTTTTTTTTCTTAGTAAGTAATGTCGGGAAAGGCGGTAGGGCCTTTATCAAAGCCCCGACAAAGAAAAAACTGAGAAAATAGGAAAGTTTAAGTAGAGAGGGAGAAAAGATCAAGTTTGTTGATGTTAGATTTAACAGATGACAAATTGTAGGATTGGGGGAAAGTAGTGGGTGGCAATGAGTTCCACAGTTGAGAAGTTCTAGGAATGAAAGATGATTTGTGAGCTAGAGTTCGTGGATTAGGTAGTGTAACTTGGAAAGGGTATACATCTCATTGTCTTCATATTTACTGGAGCGTATTGTGTACAGTTGTACTTTCTAGTATGTTGTTAAAAGGGAACACAGTCGTTTTTATCGCCCCCTCCTCTTATAACTGATCACCGTATAGCATTATTCTATATTGGTTTGACAAAAGATGAGAAACCTATTTATTACAAGAAGCACCAACAGTGAAGCACACAGAGATGTTATAAAGCCAATGCTGTAGAATTTTGTCATTGAATTCAGTGCCTCAATATCTCAATTGTATCTTAACTATTCAATTCGTCAAGCTTTTTATGAGTCAGTACGGGATGATCCATTGTGTTTATGATTTCTGTAAAAGATCTATGACCCCCTTTGTCTTTATTTTCCCGCATAATTCTGATTTATTGTTTAATTTAAAATAGCTCACTATTCCTTGTTTTCTGTTCTAAGAACTGCATATTTTGCTATCAAGACAGTAAATTATCGTAATGATCTGCCTAATGAGTCGAGCTACGATTGTGCAGGAGGCAATTCTTTATTCAGTTGTTAGGACCTGCTTGCTCCGATGACAGTTAAGTTCAATTCTCATTGGCGTCCAGTACTGGACTCTTCTGATGCTTTTTTTTATGAGAAACGTAGCTCAAAGCCTAGTACTAAAAGTTTCTTAATTTTTGGCCACATTGTAGTTCCAAAAGTTTCTTAAAAGTTTCTTGATTTAGAAAATCTTAAGAAAATCACGAGGCTCATTTTCCAAAATTTAGTGTTTTTATTGGCCAAAAATCGATATTTCGTTGTTATTGCATTCAAAATGTTAAAAATGGAATTCAAATTCAAGTACACAATATTTATAACGACAATGTTAACCATTTTAGCCAGTTTATTTCAGTAAAAGCTTAGAAAAACTTAAGAAAATCTCAGGCTCAATTTTGGCAATAGTTAAGAAAATTGAGGCTCAGGCAAAATGACGATTTTCTTATAAAAAATATGTATAATGAAACGAATCTTATGTACTCTTTGTTTTGTGTGAATGGTCTTGTAAAGACTGCGGCGACAAAGGGGGCTCTTGGCTTGCTAAGGGAGCTTACATTACCCCCATTAATGGATTTTCGAGAAGTCGTAGGAGGCCACACTGCTTTCTAGACCCTTTTCGTGCCAGATTTGTGGCGAGCAGGAACCTTTATAGAAACTCGCCAATTGCAATTTGGCGGATTTTGGCGAGTTTTATGAGTTTTACCAGCTAAATTGGCGAGCCTTTTTTCTAGAAAAGTTGTGGCTTGGATCTGTGGCGAACAAATGCCCAGAATGCATACTGCTTCATATAATTGACACCAAATTTGTTGACAGTTGCCCGATTTCGCACGCATAGGCTATGAAAATGTTTTACAATTGCTTTACTTGTCGCTGTACCAGGCCTAAGGCTACGCTAGCGGATGTCATTTGGTAAGAATATCATCTAGGTATGATAACAACACTTTATAGTTATCTTTGTTTATTTCTTGTGCACCAATGCTATCCGGCCTTTTTGGATCATCCTACCCCTTTTCAAAAGGATGTGTCCGGTCGTGGCCGAATAATCGAATAATCGAGGATGTACTGTAGCTTGATATAATGCGGTCTTCCAAGGTCTTCCACAATCTTATCATGGAAGTCCTTTTTGCCTCACGACGGAAGGTTTGCAACGTGTAATAGTGTTTTAAAGCTTTGTATTGATTCCCATATTGTTAATCAATTGTTCTACAGAGACTTAAGGATACCTAAAAACCGATTATTAGGAAGGGAATCAATGAATTTAAAGAAGCCAGTTGTCTAAAATCGTCACGGAATGTTGCGTAGTAAGCTATGAAACTAGGTCCCAGATCCCTGTGCTTTGCGAATGTTTTAGAACATCCAGTATAAAATACGCTTGTGTTGATGCTTTGCTTTTCAATCGTAGTATGGCGGTAGTAACAAACGTATAACGACTAAATCTAGCACGTGGCAGCATTATCACAACCGTTTTACTCAAACGGCCAAAGCAGGGAGAGCTGTTATTGTATGACAACAGGCTTGTACAGCCAACATCATCATTGACGTAGTAAGACCTGTCTCCATTAAGGCGAATCCTAGCAAAAACCAGCGGCCAGCGAATAGTGGGTATGCGCAGTAAGATTTTTCAACCCATGTCACTGATCGCTGCGGTGCGCTGCGAAGTTGAAACATCACGAAGGCCTTTCTAATAATCTTTAGGGTCAAAACTGCTGGGGTATGGGGTGCAGCACCCTCGATAATAAAAAAACGAGGATTTTCTCTGGCAATGTTTTGATTGATCGTATGTATTGGTCGTCTCTTTTCATGGCTGCATTTGTACCAGCTTTGGGGCCTCATTTCTCTTTTGGGGTCATAGGCTATAAAGGCAATGAGGTTCAAGCATGACGTGCCTTTACATCATTAAAAGGTCAAACCCTTTTGTTGGGCATCGATGCTTCTCACTCCCTAATGAAAACAACCTAGTTTCGCTTCTTTTATACTTCTTAATTGTTTCACCATTTTAGCATGACCGATTGCGGTGACTTTCCATGTGCACCCTGCAGGTGATTTGTGGATGCCAATCTACTCAGTGCCTTGCCATGTTTTCATAGATCCCTTTGTTAGTGGCGGTTTTAGGGATCGCGGGGCCTGAGGCTGAAATCATCTGCGGGGCCCTTGTTTGAAGTATTTACATGTTTTCCTATGATTTCTTTTCAATTTTTTCTCAGACGTGGGGCCCCTTCCGGGTTATCAAAAGCGCGGTGCCTGGGGCCATGGCCCCCTGGCCCCCCTAAAACCGCCACTGTCCCTTGTGCGCTCTCTATTCTGTGGTGTTAGAGTACTTGAAATCCAATACTGTTTTAATTTTTTCCCTTTCAATGGATTTTAAGATGTCATCAAATATTTCCCAAGATGTTTGTCTATAAATTAGATTTGTAAACCTCACTGTGGCGAATTGAGGTTTGATGTTTTAATTGTAGACACATCTTTTCAGAAACAAAGTTCTCCACATTCACTTTTATCGTCAACCATCTTATGTTTTGATCTATCTTTTCTTTTGCGGATCCATTAGATTTAGCATGTCCAAGAAAAGAATAACGAATCGTTGTTCTTTATTTTGAAAACTTTGTGACACAAAGCAAGAAATTTGTTTTATTTTGCCACTCAGGTATGCTATCTTCAGCATTAAGGATGAAGGAAGTCGCTTTAGTCTTGATAAACCTTTCCAGCCTAATCACATAGTACATGGCTAGGGACGAAGCTGAAGAGGGGTATGTGGGTGATGCACCCCCAACCTTGAAAATTTGCCTTTTCGCAGGGGAAAAACTGCAGCACAGTGTATTTTTGCAGGGCGACTTACTGGACCCAGGTCTACGGACTGATCATATTTTGACGATTTGTCAAACAGCTGTTACTAACTCAAAAAAGGTCACAGAAAACACTGTGACCAACTCGCTGAATATAGATCTCATTTTCGCAGGGTAAAACTTCTGACACCACTCCCCTTTGAATAATCTTGAAGTTAATTCCCTGTATATTGCTTGATTGGTTAATAAAGTGAAGTTAGATTACACACTTTTTTATAAGAATAAATTTTACAAGAATATTGAGCCTCAAAATCGCAGAATTTTTGAGAATAATTCAAAAAAGAATAATGCGAGGCTCGAGCTTCATCAAGACATGAGAATTTTTTGTATCCTAGTTATACTACTGCTTGCAGATATACTTTTGCATTATTTATGTGTATGTATGTAATCGATTATTTATACACGAAAAAATAGCCCTTCAACAACTACAATATTACATATGCATATATACACTTTAAATAATATATTAAGAAAAAAATTATTGCTACAACATATCAACAAATATTGGAATATATTCCTTAAATTTTTAGGCAAAGCTACACCTTTGGTATTTAAGAATAATTTCAGAATGATTCTAGGCTCAAAATCAAATAATTTAAGAATATTTAGGCTCGGCAAAAAGTGAGGTATTCTCGTAAAAAAGAGTGCATTTGATCTTTGCGTATCGAACATTGATTTATGCTTCATCAGTTTGAGCTCTGATCAACTATAGTGCTACTTATTTGAATCCAAACATTCGCTATCTATACTCTTCAAATGTACAGCTAATGTTCTCACGAGTTTGGAAGTGAAGAATGGACCTTAAAATTTCAGATAATTGAATTTACAGGTTAATACTGGAAGATCGCCATCTTAAGATCATGCGAGAAAGAGTATAATTGTCACCGCAGAATGTATAATAGTGATATTGTACTTGATTCAATACTTTAAAGAAGGGAAGTGCCTTCAATTATGATCAGTTTTTTGATGATTGCTCATAGCTATAACATAGTGTGCCCCATGATCGATAATTTGATACCTTGCTAGCTTGAAAGCCTTTTTCCATTACGTCAGTGCAAGTTTGCTTTACATGTATGGTACTGAGTAGGTGGTGTTCTCTGGAATTTTGATGTGTTTTGTCCAATTAGTAGACTTGGGTCATAGCGTGATATTACATTATGCCAAGCGTGACTATTATGATATAGGCTGCTGGTTATCCTTTTTTTCTATCGGCCATGCCTTTGATGTTCCATAATTGACTTCTTACTGCTCTATAATATAGATTTATTGCCATTTTATTTTTTCTTTCGGATCAGTTTATATTTGTTCTCTATTTCTTTGGGTACCCAAAAATTGTCAGTTGCTCGACGTTTCTTTCTGCACCAATCAATTATTCATGTTAGCCGTCTGCTTTGGACAAAAATATCTCTAAATGCATGAATTGATATTTGTCAAGGCATATCAGACAAAATACTTCCTTCTTCTGTTCATGTAAGCGATGCACAGTTTTCTTTTTATACTAAAAATACCTAACTTTTTTACGAGCCTCAATATTCTTAAATTTTGCTGCTTTTGAGCCTAGGATTATTGTTGAATTATTCTTAAGTATCAAAGTTTATTGCTTGATCTGGAAATGAAAGGAATATATTCAAGACTTTGTTGATGTCATAATTAATCATTATGCAAATCAAACGGAACAATGAATATTGTATTAATTGCCCAAACGTTAATCTAAAAGCGCTATTATGCCTCGAATAGGTAAATATTCTAAATCTTGATGAAGCTTGAGCCTTGCATTGTTCTTAAATCATTCTTAAATTTCAGCGACTCTGAACCTTAATATTCTTATAAAATTTATTCATATTAAATAGAAGGTGTTCACTGTTAGATTGGATATCTATGGGTAGAGCCATTCACTCCATAAATAAGGTTTTATCAGTTTATTTCTTGCTGAAATTTTTATGGCCGAGCCACTTCCTCTCATATTATTGTCATTTCAAATTTAAAGGGCGCATCATTGTATTATCGTTTTAGGTTTTTATATATTTATAGACGATGCTCCTTGTAGCATAAGCCTGTAAGAATTACAAACAATACGATAGATGAGACTTCTAGCTGATGATCTTCTGATACATAGTTTGCCACAGCGCAAGAAAGCGGCAACATTCTTTTAACATACTTTTTTCGTCCGACGCTCATCAGAGTATGAAAACGTCGGATAGTGACAGACGTTTTCATACTCTGATGAGTGTCGGACGCAAAAAGCTTTAAGTATGTAAAAGAATGTTGCCGCTTTTTCGTGCTGTGGTAAAGTTCTGTAGTATCAACAGACTATTTACATTACATGGTTTGCTTTAGAGCTGAAATTTTCGTCACTTAATGAGAAGTGCTACCTTAAGACAGCGACAAAAATGAATGATATAGTGATTTATTATAGTTCCATTCCTTAGAGTTCAGCTAGCGAATAGTAAATTTTATTTTTAGCCCTTTTTTAAAATTAGTTTAGCTCTTTTGCAAACAGTTATTCTCTTATTTTTGTGGCTGATTATGGACCTACAATAGGAGCAAATTTTCTCAGCGAACTTGGATTCCTATGCTTCTGGTTTTGTACCATGGTGAACAGGGACGTAACTGCGATGTATTTTGGGGAGATGGGGAGGGGAAGGGGGTGTCAGAGGTTTTGCTCTGCGAAAATGAAATCAATAATCAGCGAGTTGGTCACAGTGTTGTCTGTTACCTTTTTTTAGTAACTGTATAGTTGCTCAAATGGCCCTGGGTCTAGTAAGTTGCCCTGCGAAAATACATTGTACTGTCGTTTTTGTCCTGTGAAATGGCAAGTTTTGTCAAGGTTAAGGGGGTGACTAACCCCCATACCACCTTGAGTTTCGTCCCTGATTGTATAGATAGAATGAGTTTTTGTCCTTTGTGATATTCATCTTTATTATTAACTTCCTCAGCTGTCAGCCCTTTCCAATGCATGCACATTTTTCAATTGAACTGCTTGTTAAACTTCATGCAAATCATTTACGATTGCCGAATGTCAAGGTAAAAAAATTTAGAATTGAAAATACTCAGTACAAAAGCCGTCATTGATGGTCCTCATTAAGGATTCCAACAAACTAAGAATTCAAATTGAAAAATTAAACCATGAACAGAAACTACTTGCATCTGCTGATTGTGCAAAGATGTCATTAGTGGATTAGGTGTTTATAGTTATTTTTTCTCTTAAGTAAATAACTGTATACATTTATTTGTTATATTGGATATATTGTAACATACATAATAGCTTTATATTTTATATTTGTTATATGTATGTGACAGTAAAATATTTTTTGCTTTATTGGTGTTAATTAGCTATATATTCATGTATATTGTTATTTCCAACTTTAAAGAAATTTGTAAATAAACATATAAATGATGTCATTTTTGTTACCTTTTAGGCAAACCATCAGTCAAAGTAGGGATGCTATAAAGGTAATGATATACCCTACTTGAATAGATAACTTTTAGTATAATCATTGCGTGTTGTATTTGTTGAGAAGTATTCTAACCAATTTCCACTTTTATATTCCATGGAAGTATAGCAATTCTGTATTAGAAAGTAACAGAGTGCAGTCAGCTTATTGCTGTCTATGATATTAAAATGATTTTTAGAAAAGATTTTTCGTTTTCATGTCTCTTTTCATCTTTTAGCTATTCTCTCTCAGTTTTTTTCTTCTTCTTTTAGCTATCACTCTCTATTTTCCAGTTTGTTGTTTTACGTGTTTGATTGATGTTCAAAATGACGATAGGATATTATACTTTTTCAAGAAAATCTTGGATGTGTTCTTAATTTTTATCATTGATAATATCCAATAAGTAAATGCTCAAAACGTGCTTTTCTTGTGCTCCTCATTAATTATCAAAAAAGACTTTATTCTCTCTCGTTCAGATCGGTTATTCTCTGGAATTGCAAGTGTTTATAGTGCCTCTACCTTTACTTTTGCCGTGTTCTCCATAGACGTAGGAAACAGCCCCTTTTCAGCTGACACAGCTACCCTATTTGCTTTTGAGGGTTTCCTTGAATACACACTCTCCCAATTTTTCAATACTTCTTACGTCCTTGGGTACCCCCTTTTTTGTATCCTTACCCAAACTCAGCTGAGGTCATTACTCATTTTTCTAACTACAACCAGTTTTCTACGAATGTGCATGAAGTGCTACTTGTGAAACTCTGTATTTGATTGAAAGCAACTAGTAGCATTTGATCTTTTCCAGGCCCCAAATGGATTGGGTAAAGGTGGTCATTTTGGTGGTAAGTTGTTTACAAAGTAAATAATTTTTTAATAATAGGAAGGGCCTCAAGTAGAAACAAGTTACAGTGATTCAGGGTCCTGTTTACACTGCTACGGATCATTTTTGATTCGGATCAAAAATTGATCTGTAGAAGTGTAGACGGGGCCTAAAAAATGCCACTTGTATGTAGTCCGGATCATTTGTGATACGGCAAACCGTACTAACTATGCTACGGATTGCTAGCAGTAACGTAGACGGAAGGCCATCCGTATCACTTGTGGTACGGATCAATATGTGATCCGTAGCAGTGTATGCGGGGCCTCAAGCAGACCTAAACAGCTTCAGTTCATTGAAGGAAGAATGACTAGTTCGATTTTTCGTTGTTTGTTTCATTTTTCATTTGAATAACCTTATGGATATTTTTTAATTCGACAATATGGTAAATGACAAGCAATAAGATATGTGTACCTGTCCATGCCAAATAGTAAAGTTTGAGTTATGTGACCCATATGAAATACTTGGCTTCACTTATAGCAAATATTAACATACTGCAGATATATTTGCAACCGCAAATCAATAACCATTTCCATAGTGCATTCTACGGCGACATTATTCTCTTTTCTATGGCTCGTATCTCACAATTGAGCTTTTTAGTTGTGTGTATGTACGTAAGTGAAGGGCGTTGTGGGAATTTTATATCCCAGGAAAATTCTGTTTTTAGGTGCCCTCCATGTAAAATTTTTAGGGCCCCTCAAAGCTGTAACAGGAAAGAGACCACTCATCCTAAATGCTTTCACAACTTGTAATATGTTATAGTACCATTAATTTTTGTAAGAATTTAACTTTTTTTGTAAGAAATAAAATTCATGCCGTTAGGCTGCATGTTTCTAAATATCTTTTCAAATCCAGCCTCATATGTCTCTTAAGTGTTTCAAAAATTCTCGAGACTTCCAATATATCGTTTCCATTTTGTTTCTAGCGTGATCAAAAATTTTCTTGCAAAAGTTTTAACATAATACTTACAGCTCAGCCTGTCTGGGTTTCTTAAATGGTCCTATTAAAATTAAGTGTCTTTTTGGGGCCTAACTTTACCCAAGGGGATCGCATGAAAGTTTCAAGGGGGTCTACTGGGAAGTTTCCCGAGTCCAGTGCGCCAAATCCCCTTTATATATATACATACATATATATATATATATATATATATATATATATATATATA
>OLMO02000009.1:5057902-5076360 GCA_900291935.2 Cassiopea xamachana | reverse complement strand
GCATGTGGCAATAGCAGACAAACATTGTTTGTGGCATTTCCCCGCATGTAGTTGTCCTTTTAATATTTAATAGATGCTCTCTTCGACCGATAGAGCTTGCTCTTTTCTCTCTGATCAAAAACCCAGAAAAGAGCAGCTATTCACTTGTTTCATCATTAAGGTGATTTACTTAGCGTTTTCATGCCCAGAGCTATTTACTGCTTGTAAAATAGGAGCTACTAGATCGCGTTTATGTGAGAGTTTGAAATTGAAGTTGATCAAAGTTGTGCTTTTGAGAGCAGAATGTTTATTAGCCTGGGTCCTCCAATGATGACCCCAAGTGTCTGTTTGTGTCTGTGGTGTCTCTTGGCTATCATACCTTGTTCTTTTGTTGTATACAGGATTTATATTTGTGTAAAGTTGTGGAATATATAATGTGTCAACTTATGTCATTTCACATCATAATCTGACACATTATCATTTTGTTTATGACAGAACTGTGTTGATGAGATTTCAAATCATCGCACAACCGTTGAAGCGAATATATGAGTTTTTCTCTGATCAATAAGGATAATGCAATGTGTTGGCCCAGGATATGGCCTTATTGGGAAACAAGTCTTCAAAGCTTCATTGGATATGTTGATATCAAACCCTGGCATCCAACTTCTTAGTTTTCAGATTCTAAATTAGTGGCTCCCAAGCTGGGTTCCACATCAAGCGGGGACTATTTGTGGTTTTGGGGGGACTGCAGGAGGAGGAATCATCTTTAGTAGAAACATCTTGACTTGCTGTTTTCTTACCTTGCATCAATTAAGATATTTGTTTCCTGTGAAGGAAAATTTATGACCTATATTTGCCCATACTGGGGATTCTGTTTTGAAGCATTCAGTTCTCATTTTAAATTCTACTATGTTGGAAATAGTTTGGGAAAACTTACTGTTGACATTGGATTATCTTTTACTCAACCTTTGAAGCTACATTATTTTGGTTTAAATTAGTTTTTATAACTACTTACAAATAAATTATAATGCCATAAAATGCTATAGAAATGAGTTGGTTCTCACTCAGGATTTATTTCACTTGTATTTATTCTGGTATTAAATTAATTTAAATTAGTTTGTCCAATTGACTGGATCTTGGACTAACTTCCAAGCTGAAATATTTAATGTAACTAGTTTCTTTTAACTCTGTAGCTTCAGTGTAGGTAAGGCTTTTGTTTGGTAAGATTTGTATCCATCACAGTATTTTTTAGTGGTTTTTTTCTTTGTTTTTGTTACTATGTTGGCATGGGAAGTATTAGGATGTGGTTGTTGAATGGAGAATTATACATCACTCTGTTGTAAAAAGTTATGGTGTATAGACAAAGAATTTTGTCTTCCCATAGAAATCCATTGAAAAGTTATCTTGGTATTAAAAGCATGTTTTTTATTCTTGATGCTATAAATCTCTTTATGCCCAGAACAAGGGGGAAATACTCCTCGCTTTTGTTTTACATTCCCCCCTATGTTTATGCTCAGTGCAAGTCGGAGATTTATATTTGAGCTTTGTTGCTTGGATTTATTACTTTATGATGTGTTGTTTTAAGCTTCACATAATTCAATCAGTATTACAAATACAATTATATACCTCACTAATAATAGGTAGTGCACAATTGGTTTGTCTGCTAACAAAACTTAGCGATGAGATAGAGTAACACCCATGGTAAAAATACAAAAATAGAGTAAAACTAAAGAAGTAAACATGAAAATGTTAAATGTTAAGTATGAAAACAGGACTAAAAATTATATTTAAAGTGATTTGTTTTCAGTGAGTCTCATTAAGTTCAAGAATTTCATTTCCTTTTTTATTTTGGATTGTTTCCAATTTCCACATTTTTGGAAGTTTAAATGATATAGGTGCTGCTCTTTCATGAAAAAGAATATCAATTCAAATTTTAGTTTTAGAATATTATTCAGATATCATAATTCTAGCTTCTAATATCTTATCATATCAATGGTTATGTCATTCATCATTGTTGGATAAAGTGATTAAGTTGGATACCTGCTTCTTTCCCTTATTCAACCTATAGATTGTTTTCATCAACTTTTGATGACCAGTTAACATTAAGTATTTTTCATTATGTTGATCTTTTGTATCTATTTTTTACACCCTGTTTTTATTTTAGTTTGATTTGGACAAAAATGGGCACATCACTTCAACTGAAATTGGAGATGTTATGAAGTCTTTGGGAGAAGATATCCCAGGTTACAAGCTAAGAGAAATTATCAAAGAAGTTGACACCAATCAAAATGGAACAATAGAATTTAATGAATTTCTGGAGGTAAGATAAATTCTTATTTGCTAGCACACTCTTGTATATTTTTANATAGCCATAACTTATTTAATGTCATTGGCAGGATCCATTTGTGACCTCAGTGATGCCTTGTTTGTGTCCCTCAGTTATCCCATAACTTGATGAAATGAGAGCAAGTCATTTAATTTAGCATACATATTTGCTACCATAATTTTGGAGATCACTGTTAAGCAACTGTTACATTTCAGTAACATTTGGTTTTTAGTTTGCATGAATCAATTACAAAGCATTTGAAATATGCTATTGATTACTTTAGATATACAAAAGTGTCTCAACAAAACTCAAGTCATCTCAGTTCAAAGAGTTAGTAAAGAAGAGAGACAAGATAAACATTACTGGTGGATCATCTGAAGCATCAGCAGAAGGAANACAAAACATTCATATTCAGATGCTGAAAAGGCTGCTTTTGCTGACTGGATTAATTATGTACTTGGTGATGATGCTGATTGTAAAGCATACCTTCCAATTGTAGCTTCTGGTGAGAGTGGAGATATGTTTGAAAAATGTAAAGATGGAATACTGTTGTGGTGAGTTTTCTGCAGAGCTATACATAGGTCTGTGTACCACAACTATAATATTCACTGTGTTAAGAGAACAGGAACACACTGAAGCTAACTGGCCGAAGCATTGAAACTCTCAATCATATACTTTTAACTTCTACATAAGTATTGAACTTGGTATGTTTTTGAATTTTTTGAAGTTTTTAAGTTAGCAATATCTCACATGGTTTTGTGACCTTTGCATTTTGTATTCTCTCTTTTCTAGATTCCAATTATTTCCCTTCTCTGCTTCTTCATGAATATTTTGAGTCTGTGACAATTAAGTCATTTCTTTTGTTGAATTCATTTTTCATTTTCATATTATTTGAACCAGAAAGTTTTGAGCATTCTTGTATTCCATTTGGGCTACTTCAGGTGCAATGGAGTCCTCCTGCATTACATTGAATATTAAGCACTGTTTTTATATTTTTCTTCAGTAAAATGATCAACATATCAGTCCCAGAGACAATCGATGAAAGAACAATCAACAAGGGAAAGCTGAATGCATTCAAAATCCATGAAAACCAGATATTGGTTGTCAATTCAGCAAATGCCATAGGTTGCAGTGTAGTGAACATTGGTGCAGAAGATTTGTCAAAAGGAAAGCAGCATTTGATACTTGGCCTTTTGTGGCAGATTATCAGGGTTAGTCCATCATTTATATGGACTACTACTCAATTAATAAAAAGCTTTCTGTATGAACTGTTTTTAGAAGCTATGTAAATTTGTTTTTCTCATTTTGAAGCTTAATGTGCACTTGCTTTTGAAGTAACTCCTTATATTGTGGATCTGTGATGCACAAAAAAGGATATGAGTAAAGACTTTAACTACATCATATCTTTTATTTAGATATGTCATAAAATTAGGCATATTATTGACAAAGTCACTACACACCCATATATATATCTGAACTTAGAAAGATCACATATTTTTTTATGAATAAGTTTTCATCAAGAATTTTTTACTGTATTTTAGATTGGATTGTTTTCAAAAATCTCTTTAGCTGCCAATCCAAATATTGCTGCATTGCTTCGAGAAGGGGAATCTTTGAATGACTTAATGAGCCTTTCACCAGAAGATCTATTGTTGCGGTGGGTTAATTACCATCTGGAAAAGGCTGGATCAGATAGAAGAATCAAGAATTTCTCCAATGACATTAAGGTTTGTCTCAGGGACATTAAAGAATCCTCTGCATAATGGTAATAGGGTGAATTTATCTTATGGCAGTGTTGGCTTTCATATAGGTTACAGGTGTTCTTTATGTTTACCACATAAAGATTGACACTCAATTTTAATGATGAAATTCCCTCAAATTTAAATATGTGGCTTAGGATGGCATGTTTTACTTTGATAAGAAAATGCTCTTTTGTCTTCAAATGTAGCTTTCTGCATTTTGTTTTTCAATTCACTGGAATTCTGATAGTTTCTTTTGGAGATATTAAAAAATAAATGCACACAATACTTAATGAATAATATTAATAGTGTATTTTATAACATTTAATTAAGTATGAAACCCATAGATTTGCTGATGAATTTTGCCGATGCACCTGTTAAGTGTATATGCATTTGTTTATATTTTTCATTAATGTTTATTCAGGACTCTGAAGCATATGCTATTCTCCTTCATCGAATTTCACCTGATCCATCTATTATTGACAGACCAGAGAAACTGATGGGGGTAAGTTCCTGGTCTTTTTGTGTTGAAAGTTATAGTCTTATGTCATTGTAGTTAGACATTAATTGTTTTATTTTGGGGCTTGATAGCTTTTTTGGAATCATTATTGTTCTTCAATCAATAGGATAATGTTTTGTTCTCTAGTGAAAAGCAAAAGTCATGAAATTGATCAATGTATGCAGTTACTGTGGATTCTCAATTAAACCCTGGGGCTTATTTCACAAAAAATGTTTTAGGGTGGAGGCTTAAGTGAGTGGGGGACTTATTCTGCAGTGGCCAAAAATGGTCAGTAAGGCAAGCTAATTTCAAAACAATGCCTAAGCTTTCAAGCTTGATGACATACTTCTTGAAAGCTGTACAAGAAAATCAGTTATCTGCAACAGTAATTGGCAAGCAAAAATGTGAGGTGGTATTAGTGGTACCCATGAAACATACAGCAGTAGCAAATTGCAAGACAATGGCAACAACACTTGCTGAAAAATTAATCAAAAAAGGTACAGTTATAGGAATTTTGAGATGAAGTGTGACAAGTATTTAAAATAGTAAATGATTTGAGTGATAACTTTGATAGTTGAGAAGAAATTGTGCTTTTTCTGTGAAAATCAAATGACCCCCATGGGGGCTTATTCAAGGATGGGAGCTTATTTTGCAAAAGTTATTTTATGGTGGGGGCTTAATCAAGGACTTTTGGTAGAGCAATGAAGTTAAAAAATTTTAAACATTATGTTGTCAAATCAATCAAACAATTTGTTTTACAGCTTGGCGCACATGACATATGCCATTCTAAGTTGGATATTGATTAAATAAGAGTATATTAAGTTTTATCATGTAGAAAATTACCCCTGTTCCCCACCACAAACCCTCACTTAACATTCTTGTCCCAATCTTCACCCATCCTTACCTACCTCACACTTATTCATTGTTTACCTCATCACCCTAATTCTCACCCCGCGCTTACGGGTATAGCCCCGCGATGAGTTATGTAGATAAATGGACAGAGATAACTTATCAAATCAACTCGTTCCTTTCAAAAAGTATAAGACCCTCAATTGATTACATGTAGGCTTGGTTTTCTAGGGTGACATTCATTTATATCCTGTCACTAGCAGTGTTGTATATCTGTGAAATTCCGTAAGATTTTCTCAGTTGACTGCAATTATGTATACTGAATAAGCCAGAATTTATTTACAAAGGCGTACAAAGTGTTTAAATAAAATAGACGGGTGTACCAACATGGTTTTGTTCAAGTTGTATTCTTTGTGATTTTGCCCTGTTGTTGTCCAATTAGCCTCCGTCCATAGGAAATCTTGCTTACTGTCTGAAAGCTAGGTTTCGTCTATGACGCAAATATTGAAGCTTCAAAGTTGTTTTCGCTTTCTCCTATTGTGTATTTGATAGCGAACAGTCACACAGTTCTGTCTTTGTTTTGCAAATATTTCCTTACGAAACTGGTAATCCGCTGTATTGTTTATTGTAAATGAATTTACGGCCGCCATGGGCGCCCATTCATGGTATAAATATATCCACAGGGGTTATCCAGCTTTTGATATGCTAACGTCAGACCACACTTGGGATGCTATCTAGTAATATTATTGATATTGAGATTTATATCTAGTGTATGAGAAATTTTTATGTAGGATATTGGGGGCCTGTTCTAGAATTTTACGCAAGAAAAAAATATAAAGGAATTTATTAGTATTGTACATAATATTATTTTCAATCTATGTGAAGTCATACTTGAAGTGGATTCTCGTAGTTATAGTCTCGACCTGTTTACTTACAAAATTGCAATGTTCTCCTTCTTATGGCTATTTTTTAAAAACTTCCAGTATTGACTTCTCTCATGTATATTTTCTTGACACTACCCTGTCATCATTTTCCATATCGCCGCTGGGCTCTAACTATAGGTCTAGCCTCTGTTAAACCTTACTTTTTCCTCTTTTTAAGTATCTGTTATCCATTCATATCATAACAGGTTTCAAATTTGACTACACGTGCTGAGATTTTCCTCACCAATGCTGACAAGATAAAAATGAGAAAGTTCTTGAGAGCAAAGGTTAGAAACGTAGTTTCCTCTACTTTCACTAGATTTGTTTTTTGTATTGTTTATATTTCCTATCCATCACTGTTATTGCATATGTCATCATAAACATTTTGGCAAAGTATTTACCCCTCTGTTGTGTCAGAGGGAGTTCTCAAGTAAGACGGTTGGGTGATAGGTGAGAGAGGCGAGACTGAGATGGTTTGGGCATGTGCATAGAAGGGAAGAGGGGTATATTGGAAGGAGAATGCTGGGGATGGGAATACCAGGTAGGAGAAAAAGAGGGAGGCCAAAGAGCAGGTTCATGGATGTGGTGAGGGAGGACATGAGAGTTGTTGGTGTGACGGAGGAGGAAGCAGGGGATAGGGAGTGGAGACAGGATCCGCTGTGGCGACCCCTAAAAGGGATAAGGCAAAAAAAAAGAAGAAGAAGATTTACCCCTCTGTTGTGTCTAAAATAATCCTAGTACTGCTGTCTTTATCATTGTTTGGCCCCTGAATCATTGTCTGATCCCTGAATCATTGTCTGTCCCATTTGGAACAATATTTGCTGACTTTTCTTTGTTCAGAGTACAATAATATTCAAAAGTGAAGCTAATCACTATTGCAATTTAAGTGGTATTTACAGCTTTTAGAAGTGATCAAGCCTTATCGAAGTATTTACTCTTAGGCCCTGAATAGTAAGGGGAGCCACGATTGTAAATTTCTTGTAATTTTACCACCCTTTTCCGTTTATTAACACCCATAACTAAACAATTTTGAAGAAAATCCAACGCCCCCTATTTTATTCGCACCCCACCCAAACTAACGATTCCAAAGTTTTTCAAAGGATAGGTAAATGAACTACATTGATTTTGTGAATGCAAATTAATATCACCAAGTAACTGAAAACAAACTGTACAAGTTAGCAACCAGTATACACTTGTGGAGACGACGTTCTAAAAGTAAGTAGGTTTATCTAAAAAGTTTTAGTAGAATCGTGATGAAAAATTTTTCTTATTGTACTATCCTGTATATAGTATATTAGACATTGACCCCCCAACTATTGACAACCTCCTGTTATAGTAAATTTGGAAAAACCATACCCATTTCCATTTATTAACACCCCCATTTATGCTTTTTTAGCAAAGTGTCAACCCCCTCCCTATTATACCCCCTACTATTAGGTGCCTAAGAGGAATGTTGTTACCCAATTTTAGGGACTGCCCAATATTTACAGAGGGGGTTGGTACCGAAGAGAAATTATTTCTTGGCCGAAAAATCTTCTTACCCAACCTTAAGATTCTATTGCAATGCATTTGCACAGCCTCATGCTTTTAGACATTTCCAATCACCCAACCAATTTCTCTTCGGGAGCAACCCCATTGTAGGAAGGAGTCCCTTAAACCATGAAAATGTATCACTCTGACATCCTGTCTTTTACTTTTTAAAGGACATCGTGAATGGCAATCCTAAATTGAATCTTGCTTTTGTTGCTAATTTGTTCAACAACTACCCCGCCTTGGATCTTGAAGATATCGAGCAAGAGATTGAGCCTTACGAAGAGAACAGGGAAGAGAAAAGTATGATGTTTTCAGTTTTGTTTGGCAAAACGTTCTTGCATACGACAATAAGGGCCATTGATCGTCTAAACCTTTGACCAGTGGTTTTCAACCTGTTTGGTGGAACGGAACCCCGAGGAAACATTCCAGTGGCTCGAGGAACCCCTATTCACGTATCTGCATAGAAGAGTCAGAACGTCAAGTCGATTGTAGCATTTGAATAGCTTCTGGCGGAACCCCTTGACTGTACTGGCGGAACCCTTTGGCTGTACTGGCGGAACCCCTTGACTGCACTGGCGGAACCCGAAGGTTCCAGGGGACACTGGTGGAATGTCACTGCCTAGACGATCAATGGCAATTACCTACGTGGCCTCATAGCAATGTCGAGGCACATTCTGTCGATCTTGCTAATGTGTCTATGCACCACTCAATACATCAATTTAAGAGAGAAGCAGTTATCTGAAGTCTCTCTTTAACGGTTTTTACAGATAATTGCTATTGGCGTGTGTTTTTGAAATCAAGGCACTGCCTAATGTACCTTATTATTTTGGATATTTACCTTAGCGTATGATATTATTGATACATGATATTGGGCATGTGAATTCCGTCACTTCAATATTGAAGATGTGAAATTCTCTGAAAAAAATATTTGCAAAGCCTAAGGGCGTATGCTCGTGAAATACACCAAAGGAAATTGGACGGGCCAGGATCTCCTAAAGATTTACTATTGCAAATCTTGTAACGCAAGTAGTGATATACCTTTTTAAACGGAGAAGATAGTAGGACTGTTAGCTGCAACTTTTATTGTTTTAATGATAATTATCATAATATTACAGTAGATATAGTATAGCAGCGGTCCCTAACCTTTTTATCACCACAGACCAGCCATTGCTTGTAAATTTTACTGCGGACCGGCAAGGAGTGTGATCCACCTTGTAGCAACTTTTAAACTTATCATATTTGATATAATTAAAATGCAGATGCAGATGCAAATATTACTATAATTATGTAGTTTACATTTGGCAGACTTACTATGACAAAAAATGATTATAGTAATTAAACATTATTTCTATATTCGTATGCAACTTTATTAGCAGCTTCCTCGTGACATGGCACCAAAATATACAGGGTGTTCACTCCGGCTGGAAAAGCTGGAAATGCTGGAAAAGCTAGAAAAGCTGGAAAATGAGGCTTTTTCAGAATTTGGCTGGAAAAGCTGGAATTTTATTTTTGGGCCTAATAGTAATTAATGGCATTATTAGATGAAAAAATGATCTTATCGAGAAATACGATTAAAGAAGAAAAGATTTTCCAATATGTGGGACAGACCTTTTTTCACCAAGTTGACCCAGGATTGGAAGTGTTCCCTATGTTTTGCCAGGGGTGGTTGGTAGATCCTTGTACTCCGGGAATGGTTTACCGGAAGACATTGAATTAAAGTTAGAAATTTCAATTTATTGGGAATTTTACGGTCATTCAATGCTTTGTGACAATAGTCGGGTAGCATTTTCAATGGCTGCAATTTCATATCAAAATTCATGGTTTGGCTGGAAAACAATGTGCTTTTTCTGCCCAAAAGGCTGGAAAAAGGTCATTTTTTCTGAAACTTGGGTTGGAATTTCAGCTTTAACTCAGTGGACGCCCTGACATAGCATGAGTGCAAAAGCAGAGTCTCTGATAAGATCCTCTGTGCCCCCTAAATAAATCGCAAAACGTAAACTTTGAAAAATGAATAAAAAGGAAGAGCCAGCAAGTTCACATATCTGTCATTTTCAAAACAAAGGCTTGTTCACATTAACAGTTTTTTCTCTTTCTGGTTCTCGGCCTGTGGTCCGGTACCACTTGATCGAAGGGCAAGTACTAGTCCGCAGCCCGGCGGTTTGGAACCACTGTGTTATAGCACAGCTGTAGCAGTTATGTTTTTCTATGTTATGTCTTATAGTAAATGTACTAATGTTTTCTAGAACTCGTAATAAATTTTTGACCGCATGTTTTGTTTACCTACTGGCCTAGCATGTTCCATTTTTTCCATCTAGCTTTCCGAAACTGGATGAACAGCATGGGCGTTAACCCTTACGTCAACCATTTGTACAACGATCTCGCTGATGGTTTGATTCTGTTTCAGGTACCCTTCTTTCGTTTTGTAAACCTGTAAAAAATTTCCTTTTCAAGGGTTTTATTTACTGACTTACGCCTTCTTTCAAACTATTTTTTGTTTTTTATCAGAATTATTTTTCTAGTAGATTTCAAAGCGCTTTAAGTTTACAGTTTTACAGCTTAGTGCTTCCTTTCATACCCTTCTGTGTATTTCTTAACTTATCTTGGTGTCTGTAAAATTTATATGGAGCGTTCCATTGATCGAATGTTTAGCTTTCTGAAGAATTGTCTGGAAGAACAATCGTATATTCACCGCAGCATTTGACATAGTATTTTATGCATTCATCTTTTTGTGTAATTGCCAAGTTCCTGGTGCAGGTATAAAGCAGTTTTAAATGTTTTTGCTCAGGGATGAAAGAAAAGTTGCGTGGGAAGGAAAGTGACGAATAGTTTGTGAACAGTCATGCCGAGAGAGGGCGTGAAGGGCACATTGTTCCAGACCAGAAGCCTGAGAAGGGCCCATAAAGCCAGAGATGTAGAAGAGGGGGGCGCGGGCACTCTACCTGAAACTTGAGGAAGCACAATCCCTCAGACTCAATTATTGTCTTTCGGTTATTGTCTTGGTACTGAGACTGATGTATATGAAATATTTCTTTGAAAACAAATCATTGTTTAGAGTGCTGGCGAGAAATTGTTAGTTCCCAAGATTTAAATTATGAAAACAACGTTATTTACTGTACCTCTTTCTCAATTTCCCATTTAGCTAGGTGGGCCAACTTCTAAGTGTCTGATGTAAATATATTTAGGAAAAGAGGCTCCTATATATCAGCTTACTTCTACACCACTCCTTGAAGCTATGACACTTTTTTGCTGCTTTGTTTTAAATACTTCTTTAATTGTATTTAAAATTCCTAATCAAGCACCAAGTTTTTAAAAGAATTGGAAAACTTTTTGGGGGGGAGGCAATTTTCGGTTTTCAGCTTGCATTTTTATTATGACATCATCAAGGACCAGTCTGATAACTTTCCCCCGGCCCTACAAAGGCTTTTGATAGGTCTACTCATAGAGACAATAGGAAATTCAGATTGGTATTAAAGACTTGAAAATGAAAGAAATTTTGAATGGAAGCAAGACAGAAGATGAAAATGAAAGATTGCAAAGTAAAGTGACGTTGGAAAGCAGGGATAATCCTGAAAATTGTTTGATGAGTTTGCTTTTGTGAAGATTTCTTCCTGTTGAGTATTTCTCAGAAAATTTATTTCCTTATGTTCACCTGGTGCCCAGTGGTTAGAGCGTCTGCCTCACAATCGGAAGGTCGTGGGTTCGAGCCCCGGCCGAGTCATACCAAAGACTTTTAAAATGGTACTCACTGCCTTCTCGTCTGGCGCTCGATAAATGAGAAAGGAGTGGGGAAGTTAAACACGCGGAGCTACCAGTGGACCAGCCCCCCGCTGTAGCCTTCACTGCATTCGCAGACGCGTGGCCTAGGCTAGAGAAACGGAGATAGGCGCCGCCCTATGCGCCATTGGGCGCGGGAAGTACTTTGACTTTTTTTTCGTCTGGTGCCTCCTGGTTATGTTGAATTTATAAGTTCGTGACCGTACACTATGTATCTTATTTGAGGTAAGCGTGGAAAAAAGATTACACAAGAATGTTATAATGAAGGTATAGAAAACCGTTTTCTTAGGGGGAGAGTTGTCTGTCCTATTCCCTCACAATAATTGCGGTCATGAATTAAAGTTCTGCTGTAGCAAAGACGTCGTAATTCCTTTATAAATTTCTCTTACAGTTGTACGATGTGATTAAACCTGGTATCGTCAACTGGGATAAAGTCAACAGGCCACCATTTAAGATTGCTATTGGTGGCAATATGAAGAAGATCGAGAACTGCAACTATGCTGTTGAACTTGGAAAGCAGCTGAAGTTTTCACTTGTGGGAATCGGTGGTGAAGACATAAGAAATGGAACAAGGACACTTGTTCTGGGTAAGACATTCATCGCTATTACTATTTTATTTTTTAATGCATCTCCTTGTTCTATTAAGTGAATTAGCTACCATTATCAGGGAGAAGTTTTGACAATTAGTCATAACAATAGACATTGTTATTATTGTATTAGATGTTAATTTATTTTCTTGCAATGGTCATTGTTAATACCCAGAGATGTGCCGAAACACTTTTCATTGGAGGGGCATTTTGATCATTTGACCAACTACTGTTACTAAAAAAAGGTCACGGAAGATATTGTGATCATTCTCTTGCAGCATGGCTGACTGTTGACCAACTTTCTTGCATTTTGAAAATATTGACGTTCCCCACGCCCCCATAAGCACATCACTGATGATACCGAGTTTATTCTTAGAAGCTTGAGGCTCTCATTAGGGTTGAAGGTACAATACTCGCCAAAAGTCCTGGGACACTTTGTATATGTTTAATCTGGACGGAGCATTCACCCCCTTCCTCCCCCTAAACAATATTGGTTACTGAGAGAAGTACATGCGGTAACGGAAAAATTTTTTGTGCACAATAGCGCCAAGTGTCTTAGGAACAGACCAACATTGTTTTAGGGGGAAGGGGGTTTGCATCAAGGCGTGATGGTTGAAATGCCGAGAAAGCTATGGTTTTTCATAATTTTTTGAAAATTTCCCAGGGACTTTTGGCAAGTATTGTAGCTTTCAACAGAAAGCGGTTACCGGTGATTTATCGCCGGCTATTCTTGCCTAATCTGCCGTCTTCTTTGGCTTAAAATGATATAGAGAAGTACGCATAATTGGCGGCCTTCCGTGGCCCACAGCCGCCTGCTATTCATGATCAGCGGCTTACTCTAAATTTCATTGAAAGGTTAAATAGTTTATTTGATGGAAAAATGCTTCTAAAAGTACGAACAGTGCCGAGGAGAGTGTCTTGAAATTATGGGTTCTTCTTGCATGTCTCTTGTACTTTTGCTCCATCAGTTTGCGTTTCGATATAGTTATTCAAAATAGAATCATCATTCTATCGTCATGTTCCAGCTAAAATGATAAAATAGTCTAGCTTGCATTTTAATCACAAATATTTGATGAAATGTTTAAATAAGCTTAGCCACCTTACATATGATTTGTTAAGCAATGTTGAATGAAGTTTGATGGAAGTCAGAAAGAGACCTTTGTCAAAAAGAGACTTATTTGATTGTTATATAGAAAGTCTGGCCTGCTTGAACATTCTAGGAAACTTTTTGCCAAACAGTTGGCTTTTCATTTTGTTTGGTCCTCAGCCTCTCGGCCACTGCATTTCGGACCATCAGTCTCAACAAAATGGAGGAATTCAGTCACAAATGTGACCACTAACTTTCTTGAAGACTTCCTTTAAATATGACAGTGTTTTGGCAATTACGTTTATATATCACGTGATTTAATGATATGTTTTTGTTTGCTTTTTCACATTTTTGTCCTGTTTTGTTTCAGCTCTTATTTGGCAGTTGATGAGAGCTTACACACTGTCTATGCTTTCCAAGCTATCTCAAGGACTCAACGTCAACGACGGTATGATTGTAGAATGGGTGAATAAAAAGGTACGAAAAAATTTTAACTCTCATCTTCCTTCCAAATTCTATAGACTAGCAAAGTATGTCGGTTCTTGAAAAGTAGTTTTACTCTCACTTCTAAGCAGATATCCCGGAAAGGCAATTTGTAACACAACTTTTGTAATTGATTAGAAAAACCAATTTACCGTAAATCTTCGAATAAGCTCCCCCTCGAATAAGCCCCCCTTCCCTCGAATAAGCCCCCACCTAGAAATTCATGTTTGCTGATAAGCCTTCGGGCCTTATTCGAGGATTTACGGTAGTTTTGCACTCCACCACAAAGTTCCAAACTGTTTTATTATAGTTGACTCTGTGATTATAGCCCTTTCGTAGTTGAAAGGATGAAACTATGCAGGTGACAGGTATTGAGTTTCGAGATCATTAAAACATGTCCTGTTATTTCCCCTGAATTTAGCTCGAAACTGCAGGAAAGACGTCAAGAATTTCAGGCTGCAAGGACCCCTCCATTTCAACCAGTAAGCCAGTCATTGATTTGGTCGATGCAATCAAGCCTGGTGCAATTGATTATACTCTTGTATTAGATGGAGCTTCAGAGGAGGTATGATGTTTTGCATTTGCTTCGAGAACCGTGGAATGATATTTTTACCAAGCAAAACTTTTACACTCTTTTTATATATGAATAGAGCTTATAAAAGTATTAGGGATCAGAGCAGCTGGAGTTTAAGAATAATTTTAAACTTTACCTCAGCACGAACAAGCGGCAACATTCTTTTAACATACTTAGAAGCTTTTTATTCGTCCGACACTCATCAGAGTATGAAAACATCGGATAGTGACCTAAAGGTTAACCAAAATATATATCCAGATGCGGTCAATTTATATTTCGGTTAACCTTTAGGTCACTATCCGACTTTTTCATACTCTGATGAGTGTCAGACCAAAAAAAAAGCTTTTAAGTATGTGAAAAGAATGTTGCCGCTTTTCGTGCTGTGGTATAAAGTTCTGTAGTACCAACAGACTATTTGAATAATTTTAAAATAATGCAACGCTCAAACTTTATTGAAGACGTGGAGTTTATGTATAGTCGACTTATAGTATTGCTTTTAGATTAACTTTTGCACTGTCGATACAATATTTATTAGTCTGCTCCACTTCTTCTATGCTTTATGATGAGGTAGGGCAGCAACTAAGATTTTTTTTATATCATTGAAACAAAACAAATACAATATTTGCAATTTTTTCTATGCTGTTCGTAGCAGAAATGGACATAAAGTCATCTGGTTCTGGCTACAAACGGCATTTACAATTATTTTGAACATACCTTAACACACAAAAATAACAAAAAAGCAATCTGTGTACTACGGCATCGTCTCATTAACCAGGCCCGGACATGCACTAGCCCGGTTGCAAATGATTAAGAAGAAAGGCACTGGTAAAAGACTGTGATTCCAGTGCCAAATGATTGTTTGAGTTCGAACAAAGATTTGAATATACTCCTTTGATTTTCAGACGAAGCTGCACTTTTAGTGCTTAAGAAAAGTTTAAGAACGATCTTAGGCTCATAAGCAAAACAATTTTAGAATATTGAGGCTCAGCGAAAGCTGAGGTATTCATATAAAAAAAGAGTGCAGTAGCAAGTTTTCACTGATATGTTTAAACTGCATCGAAATTTCCAGGCAGTTCTTTGCAAGTTTGTAGATTGTTGTGCTATTGTGAAAGGTGCCACACAAACACGCTTGCACACACGCAAAAGAACCTTTCTTTAGAATTGAGCTATATACATTCCCGTCCTTTGATCTAGCTCAGGGTTGGCCAACCAGTGAGAAGCTAAGAGCCGCATTCTTTACTTTGATGCTGCAAGGAGCAACATCAAACTCATGGAGAGACATAATCATTTCACTCATCCTTTCCTCTTACGCAGAAATATCTTTTTAAATTCAAGTGAAGTAGACATAAATAGAAACCCATACTCGCATGCGGCTCGCGAGTCGTCGGTTGGCTACCCGTGATATAGCTACTAGTCGTTTTGCATGCTATCATCATTGGGTTCTGAGAATTTTATTTTGACTTCCAGGAAAAGCACCTGAATGCAACATATGCAATATCGATGTCAAGAAAGATAGGAGCCCGCGTTTATGCTTTAGCTGAAGATCTCGTTGAAGTGAAGCCAAAGATGGTGCTAACTGTATTCGCATGCCTGATGACACTTGGACTGGCTTCTCAGGTCTAAATAATAAACTGCTATTCACAGCTTCTTCTAGTTTTAGAGCATGATACTCAAATTCAGTATCCATTTCGTTGGCCTAGATTTGCTACAAACTCTACACAACCTTCACAATTTTATACAATTATTGTGCACTTGAAAAGTCTGATACTTGCACTAGTTCAGCTCACTCAGATTCACTATTAGAAACAGTATTTAGGGGGCTCCAAGATATGGACTTATACGGCTATTTGAAAAGGTCTAAAAAGTGAATTACAATCTTTATTTTTGAAAGTGATTTCGGTTTGGCTGAAACCATTACATCAAGATTCGTTGCTCATTTTCCTTGTTACCATTTTTGAAGACTTGGTTTTCTATTCCATCTTTTACACCTAACTGCACACTAAACTTAAAGCTGAATCTGAGGGGTGCACTAGACATAGGCATTCTCCTTCATATTTTCTTGGCTAATTACCCTCTGCCCATATACTCTAATTTAGTGCACTTGCTTTCTATTCGAGTATCGTATACAATACCAGGATGAATGTTCTGCAGAGAAATTCGCCAGCCTCTTTGGCATAGGTTCTGTGAATATTCTTATGGAAAGTCGACACCGCGCTATTAAAGGGAATAGCATGGGTTGTCCTAGGGAGGGTGCTATGTTGTACCATCTCCCCCACTTTCTATTTTGAGTTCATCCACCCCAAGAAGTCAAGGGAGAATTCAGGAGAACAATTATCCTGGCAAAGTAATTTTTGATAGTTTTATCAACAAAAAGATGGATATTTCCGCAAATGCAGTTTTTTGTAGTATTTTAAGGATAATTTCGCAAAAGGTAATCCGAACCAGTTATTGGTTGAAAGGTAATTTAACATGGATAAGTATAAGGTGAATCTTTTGTATCTGAGTTGTCTATTTTCTTTGTTGTCATTCAGTGGCATTAAAAAGCTGTTAGGCCCATGTTGAATTTGTTACATTAATGCTGCAGATGAGTACGGATTCGATCCAGATGAGTACGGATTCGATCCAGATGAGTACGGATTCGATCCCGATGAGTGCAGATTTGATCCAGATGAGTACGGATTTGATCCAGATGAGTACGGATTCTATTGGATTCAGTGTAATTTTTGGAGGGCCTTTCAGTTGGGTTGTACAGTTAATGGATTTAAATGATAACACCTACAGTACAAGCGTTGTCGCTCAAGAGATTGGACAATGTGTAGAATCGAGTAAAGATCCATCTCCTTTCGTGTGTGTAACAATATACTTTTCTTGCAGTGACAGATGTTGCACGGATTTTGATAGGAACACCTACTTCTTGGGTAAACTGTTTTGATTGCGGACCCATTGAGGTTCACACTGGTTTGAGTAAGGATGATTAAGAATCGTGATAGAGAAGAACAGCAAATATTACTAGATTAGTCTTATGTATCGTTCACCTGTCACGTAACGCCTCTGACCAGGAGGTGTGGGTATCTTCATAATGAACTGCATTTGTTGCAGCATTCTTTCGTTCATGTGTAGGGTTATGCTACAGAGGAGCGTCACTAGAAAGAGGGGATCTTAAAAACGGTAAAATTAGCGATTCGTACCAGGTGGATGGCCCTGACCAAGACTGCGGAGAGGTTTCAGACGCCGTGGGGCAAAAGAGAGAGAGACCAGGCCACTTACGAACATTGATAGAAGAAAAATTAGGGGGTTTTGGAATTAACTGGTCTTAAGAGAAGAGCCACGACGAGAAACATCTTTTCCTCTTTATTTGCTTCGACATTCCATTAATTCGACATCATACCATAAAATTAGTACTTAGCCAATAGACATAAACGATGTTAAAACGTTTCGAGACATCATGTCTCATCCTCAGTTAATATAAAATCGTTTTCCATCACAACTTATTGATCGGATTATTAAAAGGTTTCTTAACAAACAATATTTAGTTGATATAAAGCCCAGTAGTGTCCCTAATCTCTATAATTCTTTTTCTTCCCTATCTAGGTGTCTATAGTATACACCTCAAGAAACGACTTACTAAATTTCTTGATAAAATTTACCCCCATGCTGACCTTAAGATTGTTTTTCGGGCTAATAAACCTATTGGTAGCCTATTCCCCTTTAAAAATCGTGTCCCTAGTCACGTTTGCTCTTCTGCTGTTTACAAGTTTACGTGTAGTAGCTGCCAGGCTACTTACTATGGCAAAACATCACGCCATTTCATTGTTCGCTGTAGAGAGCATCTAGGGATTAATAAAAAAGGTAACAGTGTTAAAGGCGCCTCGTCAGCCATTAGAGATCATATAAAACACACTGGTCACAGTGCCTCCCTAGACAACTTTTGTATTATCGATAGAACTAACAACGAACTTGATTTGCTAATACATGAAAGTCTTTTATTCTTAGAGATCGCCCCACGCTTAATTTTCAGCGCTCCTCAATTCCCCTTTGTTTGTTTTAGTTCCCTAAGGCTCTTAGTCACGTATTCTTTACTTATATAATAGCCTGTTTACCATAG
>OLMO02000009.1:5025638-5039501 GCA_900291935.2 Cassiopea xamachana | reverse complement strand
CATGTAAAATGGAAAATTTTGCAAGGTTTTCCCCTCCAACATAATTATTGCCTGGAAACTTAAAGTTTCAAACCAAAGTTTTCGACTGCCCCCAAAGTGATGGTACAGGCAGGTTTTGCCATTTCAGAACACTTCCTCCAGCTTGCATCAAGTCAACCTCTGTGTAGCGACTTTTCCTTTTAGTTTTCCTATGCAGTGATTTGCGAAGGAGCAATATCTTACGCTGCACAGAGATACCTTAGCTATAACTTTTAAAAAATGAGGAGGGGCACGTGCTTGATTGAAGAGGGCACAGTAGAAGAAGTTGAAGCGCGGCGGGTGATATGTAGTTACCTTGTAAAATTTCGCCACGACTCCCACATTCCCAATATTTTGCGTCATCAATGGGAATCTGGTAAAGAGTTTACAAATAAGCTGCGCAGTGAAACACTGCGCTTGTCTTCTATGTAGTATCCGCAAGAAGTAGGAGTTCACAAATATTTTACCGTACGTATTTTATATAAAAGTTTATCATAGCCTGACCGAAATGAGCTTTTGAGTGGACAAGAATGCTAAGTAGATATATCTGTTGCAGTAGATGTTGTGAAAGTATCACCATTGTCTATTTCATGCATCTGATTTATAGTTTTTGTCGGGCCTAAATTGAACTAAAGAACTGGCTTGCATTGTAATAAGAGATTGCTCATTTGGATGTAGTCATGGATTGACTAAGTTAAAGCATTGAATTCAGGCATTATGGCATGATTTTTGAGATTGTCAGGTTTCTTCCTTGTAGCAGCTGCGCATATATGTGAAGTTCTCCTCAATTTTTGTATCTGTTAATACCCCGTGTCGTCTAACGCAACCACAAGACTTGTAATATTAGAACTATGTACTGGATTTGACGAAGTAACACTTTACCTATCTTGAATGGATGTATAAATCAAGAGCGGTATCAATTAGTTTGCTAATTGATGCGGAAACAAACGTGCTGGGACTTTGTATGAATGTTTGCCCTAGCCAGTATACAAATTGGTATTGTTAAACACTAGGGCAATAGCATAACATATTTTAGGAAATCTAAGAAAAACAGTGGAAATAAATTTTTGTAATGTTATCTAATAAACTTTTACTTGCCAATTGATGTTCATTTTATGAGTATTGGTTCACTTTGGTGTTAATATAGAGTGGTTTGTTGTGTTGTGATGAGTAAGCCTTGTTTTGATTTTTTTATTCTTGTTTCTTTCATGATTTCAATGGAGTCAAATGTTATTACATAATAAAGGTTTATGTCCCTTAAGCATTTTGTTCAGATCACATTCCTAAGACATACTCCTTTGATTTCAAGGGTGTTATCAAAAGTTTTATTTATAATCTTTAAAAGGGGATCCCACAAACAGCATAGGGGAATTCCAAATCAACTCAGAATTCAAAGTCCATGGCCAAAAGAAATTGGTGCAAGAGCATCATTTGCGTGTGTACCCTTGTCTGCACAAGTAATTGGTCTTAATTATTTGGAATTGCATGTGCAATCCAAGATTCATGTTCTGAAATACAAAGTTAGTTGTTGCTGAGGCATGTCCTATGTCTCATTTGGCATGAAACAGGATATAACAGAGTTATGAATGCAAAAGGTGACAGTCACTAGTGTTGCAAATGCAACAAGGTTCCTATTTGGCATATTTGATTGCGCAGTTGAGAGTGATTTTGGCACAGGTGATTTTTCACCTGTACTAGGGACTTTGCACATATGTAGGCTAGGGCTCATTAATCTACACAAGCAGTGAGTCCCACTGGCAGGCACAGAATCCCACACATCACATTTCTGCAAGCACTTTTCATCTAAATCGGTATATAACCATCTATTACATTCTGTTTTTCCTGCAGGCATATATTTTCTCAGATCTATGCTTGCAGGCACAAAATACTTTTTATGAGGCATGGTGTAGACATGTGTACATGCAATTGCACCTGTCTCCAGGCATGAACTGAATTCACTACAGCAGTATGCTGGTAGCAGTGCAGCAATTGAAGTTTCAGTTAAGGATAATTATAATTAAGGAACTTAAAATTGACAAGGATTTTATTGTTTCTACCTATGTACATAAAGTAATTCTTTTTGTTTTAGTTAAATCTCTTTACAACAAGCATTTAATTAGGCATTTCTTATCAACTTAGAATAAAGCATTTTGGTGCCATCAGACTTTTCAAGGTGTAACTTGAATTTCACTGAATTTGACATTAATTAATATCAGATGTTTTTGTAGGAAAAGAGTTCTTTTCTATTTCCTATGTTTTACTCTGCTTGGGCCATTTTGCATATGACTGGTTGTTTACTTTTTGTTATTTTTTACAGAGGTGAATTGAAACTACTGTATATTCAAAAGTTTAAACATGTCAGAATCAGACGAGGTAAATTGCCTGTTGTTTACATTCTTTTGAATCAACATTTTTGTGCCCTCTTTGTGTGGAAAATTAAAGGACCTGTATGCAATGTCATCTGGATAAATCATTTATTTTCTTCTGCATTATTCATTAACACTATGATGCAAGTACATAACACTGATCTAATGTTTACAGTGACACTAATTGTGTGTTTAGTGTAAAATTCCCCAGTTGTAAAACCTACTCAGTGGACAAGAGTGGCTATGTTAAGTGTTTTTCTATTGCGTTAATGTGAATTGTATTGCTAGAATATGTTAGAAGTGTTTTTCTATAAGAATGCAATACCTTTGGAAACCATTCCCTTTTCAGTGTTTTTTTCATTTCCTTGTAAGCATTTACTATAGCCATAAAAGTCCAGTAATAGATAAATCTGATAACTGTTTTCTGTCTAGTGTCCACTATGCATGGAGGTTATGGAAATAGATGATTTAAATTTTTTCCCATGCTCTTGTGGATACCAGGTGAATGGTCTTGCATTTTGTTGCACAAGTATTTATATATTTATTTTGTTATGGAAATTTGTGAAAAGTTAATATTTACCTATTTGCTATTATTTAATAGCTTTGAATTTCTATTTCCAGAGTTGCTAGTGTGCTGAGTTATGCAGGCCTTATCATTAGCAGAATACTGTGTGTGCAGTAATTAACATGTGCAAATGATTTTGTGCGCGCAATCACACTGCTAAGAAAATCTTTACATTTTGTTTATTTTCATAATATTCAAAATTCCTTCAAGTTAAGACAACAGAATATGTAATACTATACAAAGCTACAATTATAATCTACATATGTAATATTGTCTAATCTTACATATGCATGCTCAGATGAAATCAAGAAATGAAGAAAAGAGTTGTATGGTGTAGCAAAGATAACATTATAATCAAACAAATTTTTCAAACAAGGAAAGTACTATCATTTAAACATCAGATGTAAAAGCTATTCCACATCATCAGGCTAAACACTGCTCTCAAAAGTCAGAAGTAAGTGATGATTGTGGTCAACATGCTAGGGTGTAAAGTATGAAGATGATTTAAGGGCTGTTTCTTTTCCAAATGAAAAAAGTGGAATGTGAAATCACCAGAAAACGTTCAAGAACACCTATTTGCAAGTGTGATCAATCACATGGGCAATTTATGTTGCACATGTGTGGGTGCATGCATGTGTATGCAATCGCTTGTGCTAAATGATGAGGCCTGATGTTATGGTACTTGAGTTAGGAAAGTTTTTTAGTGGTATTTTTTGACATGAATTTGAAAAAACCTTGTCTTACTGTTTCAAATTATTATTTATCATGTTAAGTCCATCTTCAGCAAAAATGTAGAGCAACTTGAGTTGAGTGCATAGTAATGCCAATATTCTTTTGTTTTGCATCTGCCTTTAACAGCTTATCTTCAATTTCTTTACTTTTACTGAATAATTTAGTCAGCATACCTTTTTGTTTGTTGGAAGATATCATTCCAACTTATTTTCATTGCAGATATGCAGGTTTTGTTGGCACAGGATAAAAACTGATGAAAATGGCTTGTGCCCTGCATGTAGAAAGGTAAGCAGTCTATTTTAGAATATGAATTAATATTTGAAATTATGAAAGGAGATTGGACTGAAGAGTGTTGTTCACATGATACCCCACATGCATTGTTTATCTGGTCATAGTTTTGTTGCTGTGATGCAGATGTGACATTAAACTTGTGCCAGTTAAATCAACATTCAAGCTATTGCTCCTAGAAACCATTAGTAATAAAGACTATATCCATCATTTTCAGCTTCTGCACCTGTGATAGATTCTCTTGTTTTGCCTATAAAGTTCTATGTTCAGACATTTGTAGACATTTCCTCTCTGGGCATTGCAATGTACACTTTCTTTTAGCAACTGTGAAAAGTAGTTGGGAAATAGTCTTGTTATTTTGTGCATGCAATAGCACATTTTGCAGTAAATAAGGGAACTGAGAAAATACTCTCATGGCAGTAATATTATCTGGGAAAATGTGGTCAAAGGATATTTATTATTAGAGGACTACATTCTTTTGTGATTAGCATTATGCTTTATTGGTGGTTGTAAATTTCATTTTAGGCATATTCAGAAGACCCAGCCATGTATCAGCCATTATCAAAAGACGAGTAAGTTTAATGATTTCATGCTATATAAGTCCTTATAGTGTTTGACTTTAATTTTGATCTTCAGTTTAAAATGCCAAACATCATTTTCCAAACCATGTTTTGTATTTTCTGTTCCATATGCTCAAACTTTTTTTGCCCAATCTTGGAAGCAGAATTTAGTGTAGATAATGCCTTGCTCAAAATTACCAGGATGCTTTACCCTACTCTCACTTCAGATTGTTTTTATTTTGACTCAAATGCAATTCACACTGTTTTGCATACAACAACAATAGTAAAATGAAAAAATGTTTGCTTTTGACTTAAGCATATCCATTCATGCTTGATTTTATAGTCAGCTACTATCTTCAATTCTGATTCAATGGGATAAGCTCTCTTCACAATAAGCTTAGCTACTCAGAAACTTCCTCATTATGAAATCACTTTTTGTTCAAATCATTGTTTTTTGTGCAAGTCATATCTTTTTTAGTTTATGTTTATACTTGTATTTAGCTTTTTTATATTGCACTTTTTTAGTTGAAATTTTGACCTTCCATCACTCTTCCTTGGAAAAGCTAGCTTATTTATTTTTTGACAGGACTCTGTCAAAATCTATCTTTATATCGTTGATTTTCTTCCACATCAGTCAGAATATTTTCTCTTCTCTCAGTAGTAGTTTTTTTATTTTATGCATAGTGGAGTCTTTTCCATAGGGATTTGAACTTAGTATGACCCACCATAACAGAATATTTGATCCAAGATCATGAGTGTTTGAGGAATTTTCATGTGTTCTTTATGTTACTCAACTGCCTTTTTGGATCATTCTAACCCAGTATATGCCTAAATATCCACCAAAGCTCTATTTTGGCCTACTGTGAGTATGTAACATCTCTTTGCAAAAGTAGTGCATTGTTTGCTTATTTTTAATTACTTTTTTATCAGGATACAAAAAATAAAGAAAGAAAGAAAACAGCGAGAAGCACAGCGGAAACAGAAAATCTCAGAGAGCCGAAAACATCTATCAAATGTTAGGTTAGTCCGAGGTGTAAAATATCAATAATATATTTAACACTTTGTTGAAGTTGTGCATTGTCATGTTATCTTGAATTTACTATGCAAACTTATTTATCAGAATAAATTTTGATTTGTGAACTTGATCAAGACCTTCAAACACCAGTAACATTCTCTTAGATTAATGTTATGGGGCAAATACCTTCTCCGAACCTCTCAGTAAACTGATGTTTGTTGCTCAGATTTAGACAAATTTCATGAACAGTGAATATTGCTTTTCAGAGTAATACAGAAAAATTTGCTGTTTGTTGTTGGGTTATCACAGCGGCTTGCAGATGTGGAAGTACTTATGCTTATAGTTTATTTTCCTTCAAAGCCCATCTTTAATTGGATGGAGTATTTCCTCCATGTGCAGTTATCAGGTGTTACTCTTAACTGTAGAGCAGGTAGATGCATCTGATGAGAAGAAGTCCATATAGAAAAGTCAAAGATCGTCTTTTTTAGTACCTCTGTTTTCATTGGAATAAGTAAAGCTACCTTAGCCTCTTTAGTGTTTGTCCATTCCTTGATATTCTGTATGCTCAATTTTTCAACAGCTGTTAAAGAAGCATGAATATTTTGGAAAGTATGGAAAGATATTGAAAGTTATTATTAATCCAAGTACAAATTATGCAGGACCACAAGTATGTACAATAAGCTTTTTGCTGCTGATTTTATTGTGCTTTTTCAGTTATATCAAAGTAGTTAATAATTATTTTCAGCTAGTATTGACCTTACCTACACCTGAAGTCCTTCACTATTCTCAGTATCTAATCACCCTTTGTCCTTTTTCTATGAACACACCACCAATTATTGTGTAGTTCCTGACTGTTGTATGCCTTTCCAGTCATTGCTGGTATGCTGTGATTAGCTCCAAATTCCAGATTTAGAATAAGCCTGTATTTGGGCTAAAGTTAGTGCAGAAGAGCTTGCAAAAACTGTTGCACTTTAACCTGTTGTCCTCTTTTGGAATGAATGTATTTATTCCTTTACATAATTGCATTATTCCTTTACATTATTCCTTTATCCTAACTTTACATAATTGTGCCTGTGGGGTGTTTATAGATGTGGGTATGCATTTTTGTAGTGTTGCATAGTGTTGCATGCTGTTGTGTTATGTGGTGTGCATGTATGTATTTTTATAGATTTTTCATTTATTTTCTTATTGCTTCTATATTTTTATTTTTTTCAGGGCCCAAGCGCTAGTGCATATATCACTTATAGTAAAGAAGAGGTATGCAGCATTTAACTGTTTATGGCTTTGTTTGAATTGCAATATCAGCATGTATTACCCTAAGTTGTCTGGCATATAGCTATTGCTACTTTAAATCACATATAGTGGTTTGCTTTACTTTGCCTTTCTTTGCTGGAGTATCTTCTCGGTATTGTAATTGCTCAAGTAAGTGCCATGCCGCTTATTTTTTCTCAAACTTCAAAATGCTGTTCTTGTTCAAGGGTGGCACTTATTTGAGGGCAGTGCTTTTTTTCAAAGAAAAGAAGCAAAATAATTTTTAGCAACACAATAGTCCTTTTCAATGAACCAGTACAGCATGAAAAGAAAATCCAGTACATTCACTTTGAACTGCAACACAATGTAAAGAGTGTAGCCATTTTCCAAACCTTATAAAGTAGTAAAGTAGACATTTTTTGTATGCTTGCATGCCATGTCAAAAATAACCAATACCATTAAACCAGTGATAGTCTTATCCTGAGTGTTATTGCGGCGCTTACTTGAGGGTAGCACTTCTTTACAAATCCAACCAAAAAAGTGCAGTGCTTGTTGAAGGGCAGCACTTATTCACAGGTGCCACTTATTTGATTATTTACAGTACTAAGAAGAGACTCTGGCAAAGAAAGAATGAGTAAAGCAAACTGCTCTGTTATCCAGTAATGTTGTATATGGTGGATTCTAATGATTTAAGCAACTTCTAACTTACCAGTAATGTTTTGACATATTAATTCTATTATAGGTTGTTGTGAATTAGTCTATGAAGTTTATAATTATTTTTTGGGATACTCAGCCTTTTTCAGAATGCTAGTTTGCATTGTAAGAAACACCTTTAACCCATCTAGTGAATTTTAATGAGTAGCAAGACACTACAATGCATCACATGACCATTACATCACCTCTATCATGGTTGGCAAATTTGTTTTCTCTGCCCACCAAAACACAAATGCATTGGCCAATCATGATAAAGGTGATAGAATGGTCATGTGATGTGTTGTAGTTTCTTGTTCTTATATAGCTTTCTGTTGATGCTTGCTTTCTCTTCCTAAATGCTATAGCAAAAGCTTTTACATGGTACCATATTGTTTAATTTAGGCTGAAAAGAAATGGCCTCTTTCTAATGTCTTAGGAATTTGATTTGAGATTAAAATGAGCTCATCTTCATTGTGCTTTCATGAAATCTGCTTTTTCTTGTGAAGGAAAACCTAAAAGCAATACTGGCTGTAAACAATATTCAACAAGATGGCCGCACTCTCAGGTGAGCAGTTGATACCTTCCATATAATATCGTTATAGCACAACAAAAGCTATTTTACTTTGATTCAGATGTTCTACAGAAATGACACAATAGAGTCATACAAGTACCACTAGATGATTATTAAAAAAATGCATCAATGAACATTATTTTTTGAAACCATTCAATGCCATAACATTGAGTAGCTTACAAACATTCCAATAATGTATTAGAGAATCTGAAATATAGTGCACAACTTAGCAGTTTTCTATAAGTGTTTATTGTCACCTGTGTGACTCTATTGTGCTGTTTCTGTTGAATGGTTTCATTGTTGAAATTTACAGACTATTTGAATGCACTACTATTTTCCCAGACCTCTCTAATGCACACAGTTGATGCAAGTTGATGTAGATTTCAAGAAGCATACCAACTCTGAAGTGAAATTTTTGTATATAGAAAGTTTAATTTGATTATTCCATTTCGGTTATTCAGATCATTATTTCTGCACATATGCAGCAGTCACCCCACTCAACCATTTTCTCACCACCATCCATTTTCAATACACCCATAAACCTTTTCACACTTTTGTTATGATGCCTAGCTTGTTTTGGATTTTGCACAGTGTTTGCATTTGCACAAGCCCTAAGTACACAAATTCGAAACTGAGTAGAAAATGTTAAAAATCCAATTCTAATTCAAGTAGGGTATTGACTCATTAACTGGAGAAGTCAAGACATAATATACTTCCCCATTTTCCTTGATGTGTATAACAATATACTCATACATGGCGCATGACTTACAGGGTGTCGTTGGGAACAACTAAATACTGCACACACTTCTTGCGAAATATGCAGTGCAAAAATCCGGTAGGATTGCTTTTTCTACTCTAGAGTCATTTCGTTGTTACATTTATTGCTCATATACCGTAAAATCCCAGATTTGAGCCCTCTTGAATATAAGCCCCCCTGTAAACTAATTCAAATATCCTTCCGAATATAAGCCCCCAAATATAAGCCCAGGCCCTACTTTTGGAATTCTGTATGTATAGTTGGAACAATGAATGACTATGGACAGAGCATATATATAGAGCCTCTGTATTTGCTTGTGTCCTTTCCTGAAGTTTTACGTATTGATTGTTAGTAGTCTCTCTGATTGGACACTGAATTGTGAATTTTTTAGTTTACACAAGTCATCTATTAACCCAAAAGACCCTCCGAATGTAACCTGCCCCCCAAATATAAGCCCTTTCGACTATTAGCCCACCAAAAACTGCTTACGAACCTCTATAAGCTCAGGGATTATATCTCAGGGGCTTTACGGTATTAAAAACACTCAATATTTGAACAGAACTGCATTTCATGAATCTGCATAACTAGGCTCAGTAGCTGCACTCTTCATTTTATGTTCAGCAAGACTTGCATCGAGTCAGAAATATACTGCATTCAGATTTCACATAGTATTAATAAATATTCTTTTCTTTAGTGCTTGATAAGGAAGAACACATAAATTTCGTAGTCTTTAAATGCCTCGCAGACACTTCCTTGTAGCAAAATGGTTTTCAACCTTTTTGGTGGAGCGCAACCCCAAGGTTCTATTCCAGTGGCTCGAGGAGCCCCTGTTCACATATCTGTACAGGAGATTTTGAATATGCTGTCGATCGTAGCATTTATATAACTTCTGACGGAACCCCTGGACTGTGCTGGTGGAACCCTAGGGTTGCGGGGAAACCTGGATGAAAACCACTGTTGTAGCATATCAACTGCATTTTCTGTTTTTTCTTTACTTTTGGAATGTTCACACACCAATTTAAATATACAGGACTGTATGTATTTGCATGAGATGGGGGATGACAATGCTTGTTTTACAAAAGAAGATATGCAGCAAGGGTAAGGAGAGTATTTAATTTGTTTTAAAATTCAAAGTAGATCTTTTTTCATACGTCTAACTATTACACACGACATGAAAAACAAAATACAAAAACGATACCGCAGGGCGTGTGCTCTGTCATAACAACCCTGTGGTCTACACATATAAGGAATCATTCACCCTCTACTCAACCCCTCAAAAGGGCATCAAATAGATGTTACTATCTTTGCCTGAGTAACTGCATACATCATCATCTACACATACGACCAATGAAAATGTAAAAAATTGAAGGCAAGGCCATGTCTTTAGCCTCTTTCACATTCTATCACTGGCCTTAGCCGTTTCCTAGTATATAGATCTATTTGTTTTATTGATGGAAGCATGCATAAATTAAAATTTTTCTCTCCCTTTGGCTTAAGGCTATTCTGAAGTAATCCACAAATTCCAAATTTGCTTGCATATAACCATATTGGCAAAGCCTTGGCCAGCCTACGAGATCGAATTAATATAGAATCCAACTGTATACTTACGATACAGTAGTACCACATTCAAATTTTCACCAAGCAATGACACGTGCCAGTTTATTCTTTCAATTGCTTTGAAATCTACGTTTGTTTTTATTGGGATTCGAATTAATAAGTATTAGCTCTTGTTGTAGAACTTTTTACTTCTAATTTCCTTCTGGTTCACAAAACTTCTAATTCACAAAAGGGTATTGCTTTTCTCCGACTGTATCGTTTGGACAAAGCACCAGATTGCAAGAATGCTTTGGGTATTCTCACTTAAAGAGAACTGTTTTATTTGGCTTTCAAAAGAGCATTTTAAATTGTCCTCATTGTTAATTTCTATTTATGTTTTCTTTTTTTTAGAAAGCACCAGGCGTATGAAAGGGAATTATTAGATAATTTTCAAATGTCTTTAGAACAGCGGCGGTAGGTGAAACTTTATTGGAGCTTGTGTTGTGAATGGTCATCATCTCATTTACTATACGTTCTACTGCGTCATTTACGTTATGACCATGTGTTGTATTCATAACTTTGTTTCAATTTTGTTTACTCCTAATTCTTTATTCTTACTCGATTTGTATGTGACATCTTTCTCAACTGTTGTTGTTGCTACCCTTTTGTATATAATCCACTTCAGCTGAGATTCAAATTAGAGAGAGATTAGAAATTCGAACATGCAAGCATGACTGTTTTCTAAAGCTTTTCCTAGTATGGAAACAAAATCACGATATGTCCAGCTTTTTAGTTCAGTGACTTCCTTGCTATGCGCTTTGTTTTGGATCGTGTCTTCTCCTTCAAAGTCCGTCACCCATGGCCTAATTTTAATGCAGGACCGTATGCCATTGCTTATTTTTGCCTCATTCCCAAAACAACATGCAGAATGCATGACAGTTTCATGACCCATTTGTTATTTAGTTCCTATTGAAACGACTATTATTGTTGCGTTGATTCAATCTCTTTTGTTTATCTTATTTACACATTGTTTCCATTTCTTGCAGGAAAAGTCAAGAAATTGAAAATGTATGTATCGGTTTATCTTTTACTTATTTAGAATTTAAAGAACATTTTTATTTTTTAGAAAACTCCTTAATTTATGAAAAGACTTTTTATATCACAATTTTTCAAAGTTGCATGCAGATGTGAAGATATATTTGACCTATTTAATTGTCGTGTCCACTCATGGTACCATTTTGAAGTTGACATATTTCATACTTTGAATTTCAAATCAATATTTATATCCTTTATACGGTAAGGTCCTCCTCAAACCTTATGAAGTTGGGCTGTTCATAAAGAAATTGTTGAGTGCACCGCCTAACAGTTGAAGTTGACCACATCTTAAAATAGTGACGGAGCAATTCACAGCTGTGTGTAGTCCGCACGCATCCTGATTTTACCCTACTTGTAGTGATGGTCTGATCATTCGATAGGAGTTAGAACAGCACTATACAAGCTTCATATGGTCTGAAATGCGGGGAGAAAGGTATCACAATTTAGGTGGGTCGGGGTAAGTCAGGGAGTGTCAGAAATATTTTTTGAAAAGCAATAAAGAAGTAAATATATTCATTGATGGAACAGACACATTTTAAAGCATTATTTTGTAGCATGGGCACGAAATTCATGAAATCATTCCCCTTTGTTGTTTGCGGCTGTTCTCTTTACGTCTTTAAATTTTGCAATTAAAGTTAGATGCTTCTGTTTCCTTCAGTTTAGCGATTCTGTATTTAAATTACATAGTCGATTCAAATTGAGCGTAGCCTGTTCTAGTGGACCACCCTTATAAAATGATATAGCAGAGTTGCCCTTACAGAGAGTGCAAAACACTTATTTGCAAGACATTTCCTTCTTTCTACAATTTCGCATTTTGAGCTGTGTTCATCGCGTTTCTTTATTAATGGAAGTGTATCTGTCAGTGATTCATGATCTACTTAATTGTTTTCCCCAGGAGCTGCAACAACAACAACAGCTGCACCAACAGCAGCCACAGCAACAGCAACCGCAGGTCCAGCAAAAAGAAGATTGGAATGAAGAAATTAATGACGGTGAGATGAATGTTTGTGGTAGACGAGAAAGCATGAATAGTCAATGTCACATAAATAGAACAAGACAGATTTACTGCCATCGTCGTCCTCCCGTTTCATTTCTTTCTATAATGGAAGTAGGGTATGCTTGGTTGTCCAATCAAGGGGAAGTTAGAGCGCTCGTTTTCTCATACAAGTTCCAAAAGTCAAATTACTTTGGAAAACAAGTTAGGTTTCGATTGTGATCCTAAGAAACATACATGTTGCAAGTGTGAAGTGATTTTTTTATCAAGCCTCGTATTTTCCCCGTAGAATGTTTGACAGTTAAAACTGAGTTTTTGTTATCATCTACAAGTATTTGAGTATCATAGGAAAAAATTAAGGTCACATAGTACTACACATTACATAATGCCTCAGAATGACACATTTGAATATCGTTTCTTTCTCAGGGCAACATAACTCTGCTCTTCCACCAAGGGCTGCATGGTAAGTAGCCGGCCTTTGATTTCTGCATTTCGTTTCAACTGCAAACAGTGGCGTAGAGCTAAATTAATAACTGGGAAGGGGGGCTAATGCATAAATGCATGTATTTTATAACGAGGCTATTTAGCAATGGGTATCATTCGAAATAGAAAGAGGCCAGCTCCCAGTTTGAAAACCTTGCTCAATAACAATGGTGTGGTAAAAGAAACTAACATAAAAGAAAATTGAAAAGTGGCCATTTTAGAGACAATATGATTTAATGTTATGACAAAGTTGAAAATAAGTGAAACCGTTTGAAGAATTCCTCTTCAGAAAAGTGCTATATGGTGATGTTGCCAATTCTAGGAGTACGCAACCAAAGTTTTTTCAACAATTCCCTTGTCATTTTTTGCTCTTAATCAGCATCCCATACATGAAGAATCAATGAAGAATCTTCCATAAAAGAATCAATCCCTTTTGAAGTTGATTCTTTCATCGAAAAGCAAGTACTTGAGAAATATGAACTTGAAAGCCGATTTTTGTATGTGTTAAAGTATTGCATGACTTTTATTGGTAGGCTTTAATCCATTTGAGGAATCTAACAAGTTTTTGTTTGGAATAACTATGGGGGGTTCAAGCTCCCCAAAATAAGGAAAAATTAATTGGAGGCTTAACGTACGTGGAAAGAAATCCCAATTACAAATAAGAATGAGTTCCACGATTTCCTCGTTCAAAAAGAAATTAAAGGAATTCCTGCACAGTTAGCATCCTTTCCCAAAACACGATCCCTGGGAAGACCAGCAATATCTGCCAATATTACTTCAAGTTTAGTTCTAAATTATTATTTACTTTTCTATGTATTTATAATTAATAGTTGAAAGGGATTTTGTTTTTAAATAAGATAAATTAAATGAAATGAATTAAATCCCCTGAGCCCCCTCCCTCCATCTGTACCCCCCTCCCTCCATCTGTACCCCCTCCCT
>OLMO02000009.1:5005742-5022959 GCA_900291935.2 Cassiopea xamachana | reverse complement strand
TGAAAATTTCACTTAATCAGATTCTTTGAAAGTCTACTTTTCTTTCCATCGTACGCAATTGCTTAGCAAACGTTATAAATCCCCATTACTCGATATTATTTTTGGCTATTTCTCCGTATTCCAGATATTTGCCTAACTTTGCAGAGCTACGAGGAAATTATGTTTAGAAATAATAGATTGATTAACATACAGGTTAAATTGGGAATTTGTCTGAAATTCATAGTTAGGAGGAAAATCTTTACAAATAGACGGCCTAACTACGGTAGAAACATCTATCAATAAAAAGAAAAGAATGGTTCCCATGATATTCTCATTCTCTCCATGGAATGTTTTCATGCATAGCAACTATTGGTTTGTTTAATTATAACTGACCGTTTTGTTTATGGTGGCCTTAGATGATCTTATTGCTTTTGACGTTACAAACCCCAGATAACGTAGATAAAAAACAAGACTTTAATTGTAGTATTTCTATAGCATAAACAAAACAAAGTAGCAAGCATGCTATTAATCCCTTTCTTTTCTTCGAATCTGATTGTAGCAGTTGCTAGTCTCAGGTATATAATAGGAAGTTTTGTATTGGTTGACGCCTGGGCTACCTTTTGCCCATGCGAAACTTATTCTAATTGAGATATTTTGGTTTACCTATGCCTTGTCTAAAGTGGTTTCAACATGCTACCTACTGCAAAATTAGATTGGACTGTTTTGAGTGTGTTGGTGTGTATATTTTTAGAGAGAAAATTGTAGCCAGAAGTGGATAGAATTTTCAATCCTTTGGCAGGAAAAAGGGGAAGGCATGAAAGAAAAAAAATGAGAGAAACGAGGGAAGGAAGAAAGAGGAAGAGAAAAAGGAGAAATCAAAAAGGAGGGATGGAAAAAGAAAGGAAAAGAACGAAGAAGAATGGGAGAGAAAAGAGGGGGAGGGTAGTTATTTCGTATTGTGACTGTTTCCTTTGAAATCAGTAACCGTTTACTGAGATTTTTGTGCACAGCGAAAAGACCGCCGCCTGGTTTTGATTCATCGACTTCTCCCATAGAAGAGTCCATCTGGACCAAGATCAATAAGAGTGAGTGTATGCTAATTCAGCTACTTTGTTTGTCTGCTTATTTTTATTTTGGCCCACCTATTTCATCCATTTGATTTTCTATCAGTAATTTCATCTTTCTTGCATTATTTTCCAAGAAAAACCAGGTGCAGTAAAGTATTCAAGCTTTTTGAAAATAGAATGCTAAAGGTTACACTTCCACTATGCACATGCAAATTTATAGCCTATCCAGCTTAAAGTACTAGCACAATGCTGTTAGCCATACTAAAATCTATTCCCATTCGATTTCTTGGCACATTCAGCTAACTTGCGGAGAAACAATTATTGTAGAATTGTTTACTTTCATATCTATTTCTGTTTTTTATTGATTTAGATGAAAAGCGGAAAGAAACTCCTGCCCATCAGCAAGATGGTTTTTCAGCTCGGGTATGTCAGTCCAGTTTCTCTTTTCCTATTTAGTGTACACATTCATTTCATTGCCTTAGACAGTCCTTTAGACTGGCTATCAAATGTTGCATAGATAACGCATATTACGTCATTGATAGTTCAGTACATAGGGATAAGTCTTAAAGGAACTTATCATATAGTTTTGCCCCTTTTGCATTTCACCAGAGAGTTTTTTTTGAGGTCGTATATACCTTGAAATGCCTCTGACCTCCAAAAGATTTCTCGTGTCTAGACATCTTCCATGTGAAGAGAAATTTTGCTTTGCTCCACAGATCGCCAGTATTAAGCCATCCAATTCAAGCAACACATTACCAGAGCAGTCAATGCAGCCCCTAACACCGTGGACGGCTGTTGTTGGTAGAGCACAGGGAAATGCTATTCCTGTTCATGCAGATGGTAGCAATGCATCTCTCACACACCAAGGTTTGTATTTTCTTATACAGAACGATATCTGTTCAAAGTTTTGGAAAGTGAAGCGATTCTGGCCAGTTTTACAGAACTGTACTGAAATGGTTGGGTCTATTTATTATAAACTTGTGACCAGTTGTTTATAGGTACTTATATGCTGATACATATAAATATATTATATGTGTATATATATTAGATAAATATATATATATATATGTATTACTTATATATATATGTATATATATGTATATATGAATATATTAGACATATATATATATATATATTTATTTTATTTATATATATATATATATTTATATATATATATATATATATATTTACATATATGTATGTATGTATGTATGTATACTTCTTTATAAAATATAAATTTATATTTCTATTGTGTATATTTATATTAACATATAAAGATATATTCCAACATTTACCTCCCTTATTGGTAGATGGTTTTTACTATAGGTGCTGAAGGAAAACCTGCAGTGAAGCCACTGACATCATTTGTGAGTGGGAACAGCCAAAGAAGCCAGAAGCCAACAGCCAAAGTAAAGCCACAAATGAAATGCATATCGTCGCCATCGCAGGAGATGCCTCCAAATATTCTGCAGAGAAGTAACAGCCGTGGAATTAACTTGTCAAGGATGAATGATTTAGATGAGATCAGCTTGTCGGATCCACTTCCAGTTAATCGAAATGTCAATGCAGCAAATCCAGGTATCCCTTTTGTCATTCTCAGATGTCTTCCCGCACACAGTTTTTAGTAGGTACAGACGCCTCAACATTTATTGAGGGGAGATGGGGGGGGCGAAGTCATCTTGACCGTTATCAATCATTGCTAACTGTAAGGCATTATTTCTGCTACTTTGTGACAACGCCTCAAGTTTTAGAATTAGCCCCCCCTTGCCTCCCAAGTGCGCATACTGCTTTTCCTTTAGTTCACATAACCATGCATCTATCAAGCCGTAGATGTTATTTTCGTTTGTAAACATTTTAGCCATTTATCTTCACATTTTCTGAGATCACAGGAAACAATTTGCAAAATATAAATTCCCTGAGGTGCGTACAGTAATTAGAATACCAATTTTCATTGCAATATGAATGTGAAAAGGGCATAACACAAAAGCATTGTTGGGTTGCCCCTTTTAGTCGGTTGACCTTAAATTCTTAAATAAGGGATCATTCAAGAAGTACGTAATGGAAAAAAATAAAAGGTTTGGCCCACCTACCCTCCTATGTAACGGCTTATCCCACAAGTTGATAACCCTCACTTTATTACGTAACATTCTGGCATGAGACCTCCAACACCAGTCTCTATTTGTGTGCACAATTTAATTTGTTACAGTATAGCAAAAGACTATAGCTAAAAAACACGAAATTTAAAGAATTATCAGGAATAATGCAAGACTCAGACTCGATGAAGTCTAAGATTCTTGTTTATTTGAGTATTTTTGGAAGCATTCAACAGACTGAAAAATAGAGCTATTGCGCTAAATTTTTAGTGTTACATAACAAAAGTAGTTTACACCCCTCACCCCCTACAGTTTTCGTAACAATTTGTCACCAAATTGGTGCACACGCACCCACCCCTACCGTTAATTACTTTTTGAATGACCCGAAAGGTGCCCTATACTGCTTACGTAATTGCGCCTATAAGTACATATCCACACCCTTTTCTATACATACCTACCCTTCGTATAAATTTAACTGCACTTGCCTGTTTTTTTTATGATATAGTAATCAATAATCATTATAAACTTTAGGCCAGTGGCACTTAACTTTTTAGCGAGCTGCAGATACGATTTTGTGTTGTTTTCCATTTTATGCTTCCATACTTGAAAGTTGCATTTTTGCGTTTCCATTGCGCCAATATGGATCGAGAGAGCATACCTTTGGCTATTGATTTATGAAGATCATTTATCACAGGTAATAGCGCAAGAGATGCGTCTGGAAGCACTAAAGATGGTGCTGGAATCGAAGCTGCATTTCCAACAGAAACAGCAAAGAAACCATCAAAGAAGAAGAAAAAGAGTAAGGAAAAGCAAGAGTTGCGTAAAGTGGATAAGAGGTTGTCCTCAGCAGGAGATGGAAGCAAAGGATATGACAAGGAGTCAAATTCTAAAGGGAGGCAAGACAGTCAGAAGGGTAGGAAAGGAAATGAAAAACCAAAGGACGAGCGAATGAAAGAGCCAATTAAAATCCAACAACGGCCAAAGCAGCCTGAAATCCTTCGTAATGAATTGAAGCAGGGCAGATCTCAGCCTTCCAGCAATGTGCGCCCGGATCCACCCAAGATTAGAATCCTGAAAACGGACACACCAAACACAAGTGCCATTACAACAATGACGCAATCATCTCCAATGGAATCTGTTAGCAAAGGTTATCCTGGCCATGAAGTGTTCAATCAGCTGGCAGAAACAACTGAGAAACTTTTACAGAATGTCCTCTCTGAGACCGAGGTAGGTTGGTTTTTCTATTGCGAAAGGAATCAGGGTTTTTGTAACATGCAGTTGTACACAAAACGTGCAGTTCTGAAAAAACTTTTGCCGTTTAAAACGACAAAACTGTGCAGTTCTAAGATGCATTGTCTAATGACCAAAGCATGTAAGGAAGTAGATAAAAATATAGGCGGTAGGCTTACGTTAGAAATAGTCAGAGAAACTCAATTAGAAGTGTGTAGGCGGCAGGTTTATTATGACAGAGCATAGTCCCTACAGTATCATTTTTGTACTTTGTTTAATAACAATTAGAAGTAGAATTGTAGGAGATTGTAGTATTTATCTACCCCTGTTTTTGAAACGGAAGTCGTGCCATTCCACCTGAAGCTAAGGTATAATTTTTCAACAATGCATCGCTAGATTTTATGAATTTTTCTTAATAAAACCTTGACATTAATAATCATATTGCAATTGGTATGGAGAGGGGTAAGTATTTTTACTAAAAAAGCATAAATTGGGGGGCTGCCAATAGGGAAGGGTCAATACTCAATAGACAGTATGGGGACCCAAACATTTCAGAATTATTGCAATTAGCTGTAAACATTGTATAAGTATAAGATGAATAGTTGTTTTGATTTCCTTACTTGTTAATATTGATTTGCACCAATGTATTTGATGTAACAATGAAAACTTTAGGTTAGTAGAATAGGGAGTTTGATTTTTTTCAATGTTGATTACTTGGTGGAGGGGGCGTATAATAAATGGAAAAGGGTGATGAAATTGTCAAAAATTTGCAATCGGGTGCTCCCCTGCTATTCGGTGTCAAAGAGATTATACCGAAAATTGTCTCCACTAAACGGGTTTTATAGTTTTCAATTATTCGTTTGTTGCTTCATTTTTGGAAATGTGGTAGGCTATGGCGCACGTCGTTACATTCTTCTATCGACAGTTTCCAATAATATTCATGAAAGATAATCGTACACAATTCAACACCTTAATTCGTTATGAAAAGACCCTTCCCACAACTATTGGCAGCCCCCCTCAATTTATGCTTTTTTAGTAAAAATACTTACCCCTCTCCATACCAATTGCAACATGATTAATATCATATCATATTCAAGGTTTTATTAAGAAAAATTCATAAAATCTAGCGATGCATTCGTTAGTATGTGAAAGAGTGTTTATTTTAGGTAATAAAGTCAAACACTGAACAGATTTCAAAGGATTTGAAGAATGCACTAGAAAAGAGAAAGGACCCATCTTTGTCTGTTGCTGACTTAGAGAAGATTAACTACTTACTTTCGTCTCCAATGGCCAAGGGAAAAGAGGCTAATGGTACCCATGGGAAAGAGAGCGAGTCAACTTTTTCAGTCGCTGATTGGGAGAAATTAAGCTATTTGTTATCTTCATCTATGGCTAACGGGCACCTGGAAGGTAAGCAGCCAAAGAATTTGATAGACACGTTGGATCTTGAGAGACAAGTTGATCTAGCTCGTAAAGAAGCCAAACTACTGGAGGTTCGCTTAAATGATGTCATCAGGAAGAATATGGCCTCTGAGGTGGAGAATGCCAACCAATCAGATGGCGGTAAAGGGCATTAGACTGTTGTTGCTTTTTTCAGAATTTTGGACACGTGCTGTGTTTGCTGTGATTTAACTGACTGCTTAAAGTGAAATACTACTCTTGAGAGAATACGCTGCGAACTAAAAAGAATGTGTAGAATTTGCAGGTTGTAAAAAATAATCAATTAACTAACAATGCAAATTGCTAAGATAAAAAGTGAAAATCTTTAAATGAATATGCCAGACTTATTATGCTGTTTTTTCCTCTTTGTTGAATCTTGGATTCAGCGCCTAATTTGACATTATTTTTCTACCACCACTGTTTCTGCAAACCCCGGGTGCATCCCATACTAACTAATCCTATGCCGGACATTTTTCTCAGAATTCCGTTGTTACGTCATACAGTAGCAGGGTCAATTTAATATGGTATGCCCAAGTCATACGCAGTTACGCGTGCAAAGTGAAATGTAGAGGACAGATAATATGAAAAATCTGGGAAAGGAAGAAAGGAGGGTTTGGGTGTGAAGCGCCCAGAAAATTTTTGCTGATTACGCCCTTCAGGCTGTTGGTGAGCGTAGGAAATGTCTCTCATCTAGTTCAAATTTGTCGGAAAATGGACTTAATAGACTTCATCAAAGTTTTTTGGACAAGAAACTTTTCGAAGTGCTCTTGTGAATAAAGTACGTACCAAAGTTCCCCATTTCTCCCCATGAATTTTTCTTTCCAAGATCACTACTTGAATTTCCAAGACGACTATCAGTGGTAGCATAGACGTCAAATCTTGATTGGCTAACAAAGGAATCACCGTCAAAGGATCGAAGAATCCTTCGATAGTGATTCCTTTGTTAGCCAATCAAGATTCGACGCCTATGCTATCAGTGGCCAAGACCACTTTAAATTTGGCACTGCTGGGACCGTATCATCACAACATTTATTAGCAGAAACCCAAACATCTGATGCGATTAGTTTAGCAACAAAATTTAAAATCAATTTTTTTATACTTTTTTAAATACAACATCAAGCACTTAGAAAGCGGAGGAGCCAAGTCATAAAAGGGACTCGTGACCACTCCCATACAAATTCAATACCAAATCAGGCTCACATTGCATTTAGATGAGAATTAAAGTTATCGATTTTGGGGTGTACCTAAAAATTCACTATTTCATATAGAGAGGTTTAATACGGTACAAGTGCAAGAACAGAATGCTCCATAGATAATGTATAGTTGTAGAAAAGTGTTTACAATCATTTTCATAGAAAGCTGTGTTTGCAAGAATTGTTCTGAATCTCATCTTACCTTGAGACGGGCAAAAAATTTATGAGAAAGGACACTTGGATTTGGATGAAGCACTTTTGGGTTTGAAAGGGGCACTTTTGCATAGTTTGCTTGAAAAGTGGGGGGTATGTCCTCTCTGGCCCCCCGGTTCTTACGTCCCAGAATGCAACACATTGAAAAATGACACCACTGGGAGCAACATGTTTGTCATACCCATAAGGGGACATTCCCACTAAAAGTAAACTTGCTGAATGCCGCGACTAGATAGTGCTATGTTACGCTGAGTGGAATGTAATTGGCCTTCCGTCTACACTGCTCCTAGCAACCCGTAGCAAAATTTGTGCGGTTCGCCGTATCACAAGTGATCCTTTTAGCAAAAGGACTCATAGTGATCCGGACTACATACAAGCGGCTTTTTAGGCGCCGTCTTCACTACTGTGGATCAATTTTTCATCCGAACCAAAAGTGATCCGTAGCAGTGTACACGGGACCTATGATTCCATGCTGTTCTAAGCTCATTGTTTTGGAATTGCCCTCTGTTGTTTAACCAGAACTATTAAGTGTATGGAGTGATCTCGATTCTTATCTAACTCACCCTGCGTAAGAGCAATGGCTCCATAAAAAATATATAAAATTTCTCACTCAGAGGTTGCTTATGGCCATGAAATTTGAAGTTATTTCAAGTAGTTTACCTTTATTTTGGACAGATTATGACTGCGTTTCCAAGGCTCTCCATCCCCTTTCACGTTTAATATTTTTGGTCTAATACATAAAAGATTCTACAAATACTTGAATATATTATTTGAACATACCGAAACTAATTTTCCTTCCGAGACTCACAAGAGTGAGAAAGCTAGGATAATGCTCAATACCTGACGTTCCATGCCAGTGAGTATCGGAAGAAAGCAATCTCACCGAACTGAAATAATACTTTCAGTTTTACGTCCAACTTTGAGTATTTTGGTGCTCAAAGTGTTACTTCGTAATCATGATATAATCCTGTTGCAGCAAGACTAATTGATGAGAAGTTCTATTATTTATCCGAAAATGGCTGTACTTCTGGCGCAAAAGTAATTTAGTCAAATAGTAAAAGCACACATTAATAGTTTATTGCTTCAAAAAATGTAATTAAAACGGAATTTAGTGGCCATTAATTAGACAATATCAGGATAATTTGAATGTCATTCTGCGTATGCAAGAACCTCGTCTACTTTGCAAGCAGGAGCCACAACTAGGTAGGAGGAAAATCTTTTCTACGCCATACTGAATAGAATGTGTCTTCGACAAAATTTAGCACAGAAAGATTTTTGGTAGACATGTTATTCGGCAACAGAACGTAGCAATTTAGAATAGCATAGTCCAGTGGTGGACTGGCCGGTCGAGCCATTCTGACAAATGCCCGGAGGACTGACTGTATAAAGTCAGGGGCAAAGCTAAAGAAAACTGTTGGTGGGGTGCATAGCCCCAATTTGCCGACAAATAGACTTCGTTCAAGCCCAATTTGCCGATAAGTAGGACTTTCCTTAAGTTCTATTAGCTATACAACATTAACGAGTACTGTTCCGACAAGCTAAATATTGGGGGTGCAGCACACCTCCGCACCCACCTATGGCTATGTCCCTGCTTGTAATAAAGAAAATTTTAAATTCTGAATATGCAGAACTTCACAGTTTATAGAAATGAAAGAACTGGCATTGAAACTGTGGAGGATTTCTCAGAAATTTGCAGCCTTTTTCCGATTTAGTTAAACTATGCCCGGGCCGAAAGATTTATCCAGTGCACCCGTGGCATAGTCATAGGTAGGAGTGCTTCATGGGGTAAAGGTGTCCAACTACAATAATTTGCTTGTTTCCTTTCAAGACGAAACTGTCTGTGTAAAGTACACACTTATTATATAAGAATATCTAATATATTGCTAACCCTCAGTATTCTTAAATTTTTTGGTTTTGAGCCTCCATTATTCTTAAATTATTCTTCAACATCGAAGGTGTAACAGCGTTCGTGCTACTCCTTTAAAACTCCTTAACTTTAATTTACGTTTTTTGGGAAAAACTCATTGAAAATTCCTTATTTTTAATCAATTCTTAAGGGAGACGATTTTCAACGAAAGGTTTATTTTGGAAATGAAATGATTTTTGTCATGGAAATACAAAAAAATACCCCTTAAAACCGTTTTTTGGTGCTTAGAATCTCCTTAAAAAGTCCTTAAATATTGTCTACTCGCAACAACACGAACCCTGTGTAACTATGTGTGAAGATCAAAGGATTATATTCAAATCTTTATTGATATATTACTTTTTCATACAGCAAAATTAAAGTGGAACAGAATAATAAATAATATATCGACAGTGAAAAAATTGGTCGACAAGCAGTATTATAGCTCAAATACACAAAAGTTCTGAGTCTTGATGTAGCTTGAGCCTTGCATTATTCTTACGTTTCAGCGATTCTGAGCCATAATATTCTTATAAACTTTATTATAATTAAAAAAAGACGTGTACTAGGTGTCTATCTATATTGTCTGACATTGGTGATTGATGCGAGGAAGATTAAAATACAAGTTATTTATGAGAAATTGGTATTCGACTGCTCCAAAAGCTAAAGACAATCAATATTGGATTTGTAAGACATATGCATTTGGAATTCGGATTTCATTTGTGTAAAATGTTGTACTTGCTATTTTTGAGTTCTTCAAAAGTTTATTTTCTGGTATCTACTAAGGCTTCAGATTTGTGTGAAGTTTCTTTTACTGCCCTTTAGTGTACATCTGCAAAGCATCTCAACTGAGAAAACTTTGCCAAGAAAGCCACAAGAACAATTTGGTAATAAAATCCTAAAAACTTTAAGAAAGCTTCAACTATTGACCAAGCAACCTTGTAACTTAGTGTGAAGTTCACTTTCAAGATGCCTTAATGTTCAAAAGCTTGGACGTGAACTTGTTTATTGGTGTATTTTTGTTAGATAACTATACAGGAGCGTTTATCCCAATACGCCTAGAAAATTGGCTCATTTTGTAGGTGAGGAGAGGAGGTTGATTTGGTCTATGCAAGTATATATTTGTGTACAAGGGGGTAAGGGGAGCAAATATGTCTGAAATTTGTGAGTGCGTCCTATGTGATTAATCCCCATGCACAGTCAAGTCTAGTTGAGACTTTGTGACAGTTTGTGCATACCCTACACTGCACTTCGATTGCAATGCTCCTCCAAAGTCATATACAATTTGTCGATAGCCAAATCACATGCCAGGACACACTTCACAAGCTTTGACACCGCAGTGGCTGTGTATCTGAATCAACGTCGTACTAGCGTTGAGTTACTGCCGTGCGGCACGGTAAAATAAGCGTGCCCAGATTTTAGCTCGAGCTAAATTCTCTGATTGATTCAGACGTCGTCCTACTGCCGCGCTAGAGTATATTTCTGGAACAACACGGCCCTGGCACAACGTCTGAACCAAGCTCAGAGCATTTGATGTATTGAAAACTAACAAGGGCAGCCATATCACTTCAGCCTTGGCATTTTCATAGATGGATGTGAACAGTCCTAAGTAAATTTTTAAAAAATGTTTTTTTAAGTAAATCGGGCTAAGAATACTCAAGATATATAATAACTTATTTCTTATCATGCGCCATTAGTGAATGCGTGCTTCTTTTACTTTTGCCTACAAGTACAAAAAGAAACGGGTGCTTTTAACGCCCCACACATACTACAAGTACCTGCATGGTATCCATTGGAAATCAATGGTTATGACGCGATATGTTTATACGGTTTCCACTATTCATATACTAAATCTATGAGGCACCGGCCAATCAACGCTGAGTTGAGCGAGTCAAAATAAAACAGCTGTGGAGGATGATTTTTGAACTAAATTGCGAGACGAGCCCACGGATTTTAAGAACTAATTATGACGGTTTTAATCGAAAGAGTTCTTTTGTGTGACTATTAGTGATGGTAAACTACAAATTAGCGATTAATCAGCGTTTTAGCACATACAGCACAGTTCTCCGCATTGCACCATGAATTTTACCGATAAATCGTTTGAACTGTTTGATGTTTACATGTATAAAATCTGATAAGCTGTGAGATGTCTCTTGATGTCCACCAAGATGTTAAGGAGCTGTTCGAGGCTTGCGATCTTGATGCGAGTGGCTATATCGATAGACATGAACTTGCGGCAGTTGTCGACCTCGATCCAGAGGATTTACGAGAGATTTTCCAAACTCTCGATACAGACGATGATGGCCGAATATCCATCGGAGAGTTTACGGAAAACTTTAATAGATTCAAAACTCTCGCTGCCCAGCTTGAGAAGGATTCAGAAGGGATGAATAGGAGAGATAATGAATTAGATGCTAGCGCTTTTAATCAAGATATCGAATTGAACAAGAACGGTAGAACTCGGCCTAACATGTTTACTTTTGACAGAGGGAAGGTTAGCTTAAAAGCAAAGATGGTTGGTGGGTAAGTGAATGCCATTTGCTTTTACTTATTTTATTTCACAATCTAGTGTCTTAATTGGTATTATTGTGAAGTTACGAATGCCTTCCACATTTTACAACAATATCGCGGAGGTGATCAAGCCAATATTCATAATACTGAAGTATGATGTTTAGCGTTCTTCAGTAAGCCATAATGCGTTGAGTGGAATGGAGTTTTTGATGAGAGTGCAGTTAGTAAAGGGAGTACAGTTCTTGGGGGAAGAGTGGTTCTTGAGGGAAGTGGAATGATTCATAATGCAAAGCAAGAATCATTTAAAAAATTACCATGACATTTTAAAAACATTGAGAATAAGAAGAGGTTCAGGTGGAAGTTGTGGAGTGATTCTTTTTGATACGGATAACTTATTTTTGCATAGATAGACAAAGAGAAGTGCAAGGATTTTGTAGTTTGAACTTGGCTCACCCCATATTTGACAGTGCAGTAATAAAAGTTAAGTGTTTCTGACTAAGCTGCATTACGTCCTCGATATGGTGGAAATGTGTATTCATTTTGCTTCTTCATTCTTCAAGATTTAGCCTCACCAACTCACACATTCTGAGGGTAATTACTACAAATGTTTGTGTATCCTAATGAATTCTCAGGATTTCCTCAGGCCTGATTTCCCAGTTTCCATAGCTCCTGCGTTTTTGTGGTAATGTACCCTGATAGGAAAAGAAGGCTTATTTCAATTGTAGAAAGTAGAACATTGTTCCATGATGTTTAACTTGTGTTGACCATTATTAAAAGAATTTATAAAATGGAAGTATAGGAAAACTCGAGTCACAAAAAATGCTTGTTGCACAGATACTTATGGTAAAACCCCATTGCCAAGCTTATCATTTCTGGGTGGTTTTTGTCACAAAGAAGCTTGTTGAAGAACATTAGTTACGGCTTTTGCTTTGATTAACTTTCAGACAGGATCATCTTTAGCTGATAGTGCACTTAATATTTTGTCTACATGAAATACAACCTAGATAATGAGTTTTCTGCGTTATCTGGAAGCAGTCATGTGATCGAGCAGTAGCAGACGAGTTTTGTTTTATGTGAAGATTTTGCTCTATTCCCGAAAAAAGTAGGCCACTTCATTGTGGTTATCATTCTTGTTGTTGAAAAGTACTATTTCTGGTAAAGCTAAATTTGATACGTTATTGCCTACCAGGGTAGTTTAATGTACAGTGCTTTACACAATGTGCAGTTCAGAAAAAAGTTTGTGGAGCTTAAAGGGAAACAACTGCAGTTTAACCGAAAAAACCATGCAGTTCAAAGATCCATTATCTAACGACCATAACATGTAAGAAAGTAGATATCAACAAACAGCAGACTCACGTTAAAATTGATTGGAGAAACACAACTAGAAATGGAAGATATAGCAGCATTTATCATCCCCTCTTTGTCAAAATCAGGCAATTCAATCCCATCTGAAACCAGAATTTAATTCAACACTGTATCGCTGGATTATGGGTGCAGTTCTAAAGTTTTCAGTAGAAATCTCTGTTGCCTACAAAGCTAGCTGCTTGATAATGTAAAGAACCCCTAGCAATGAGGGCTTGCGTTGCACTCTTGCGTCACCTCTCCCAGGTACAATAACAATTGCAAAAACAAGTCATTTTATTTAGAACAGCTATTTATGGAAATTAAAAATCAATTACAGCTTGGTATTGTAGGATGCAGTTTCGCTTCATACAAATTAAAAGAAATAGGCAATTAATTATTGCACCTATCATTGTCTTCCTCATTGAATCTATAAAATTTTTCAACCAATGCCGGTAAATTTCGTGTATTAAAATCGATCGAAATTGAACTAAATGTCCTCTCTTTGCTATTCACTTCCAGATCTCACGAAAAATTGGTATAAAGTAGGAAGTCTCTCGAGAAAGTTGATATTTAACATGCTTTATATCAAGGAGGCCAACATTTGCTTTTAGATTTCTATATCGAATTAAAAGTGCCTTGCCCAATACGGCATGTTCATCATTAGGCCTACGATTGAAGTTGATGTGATGGTTTACTTAAAGCTGTTGATTTACGGCAAGATATTTGGTTGCTCAAATCAGAAACCTAGCTTCTGGTCTGCCATGCGGGTACCGCAAAATCTCGCTGAAAGGTTTCCCTTTCGAAAAGGTTGCATGTGTGGGTTGTTATTAATGATAGGACTATAGGCAATAACGACAACTTTCTTGAGTCATATTCTTTAAATTACTTACAAAGTATATTGTTAACTTTAATTAGAAGAAAGCAGTTTTCCGCTGCAATTTGCACGTGATATAATTGATTTACTCAGCATCACTGGAGTGGAATGGCTGATCGGATCCCTTTCATTTGGGTCCCTTGTAAGATGCACATAAATTTTTAAGTATAACCTACTGGACCTCATTAGTCCAAGACTAAACATCATTTATCATTGGGCCCCCACCATGAATAATGTCCGGACCCATTAGTTCCAACCAGTCCTATCTTGTACGTCATAGGAATTCTTGAAGATTTTTAGTATTAATGTATCATGAAACATAAACTTCAGGTCTTTATCGATCGCAACTTCTCATTTTAATCAAGATAATTATGAGCATTTTGAGGCAGAGGAAAATCCAGGGGGCCACAAGGACGGCCTCCTAAGCCGTAGTATTTCGTATAGGACAAAACTGGCCTGAGAAACTTTCCACAAGGAAAAGACAATAAAACGAATCAGGTGGCCCCCATCAAAGCCCAGCCCTGAATCCGCCCCTGATTTGAGGTAACCTTTTTCCTATCTCGGTTGCATCTAAATCCTGGTTTCCATATCGCCGTAAGCGACGGCGACGTGTCCCAGTCATAGGAATGGCGATGCTGCTGTGATGCTTACGCCCATATGGAAACCAGACCTATAGTGAAGTCCCCGACATCCCCGTCATGTCCCCGTCGAGATGAAAAAGTTGAAATATGTTCAACTTTTGAGAACATCCCCGATGCATCGCCGTCGTATCCCCGTCGATGCGGGGACAGTTTTCTCATTGGAAACCACACATTTATGATCGGCGACGGCGACGTAGCATCTCCGATATGATTGGGACACGTCACCGTCGCTTATGACGATATGGAGCCCAGGCTTTTCCATGTCATCGCAAGCGTCCCAGCAGCATCCCCAATCCCCTACTAGGACACGTCCTCATCGCTTACGACGATATGGAAACCAGTGTCTACATTGCAATATTTTTTAAATCAGACTTCTCCTATCAGTTTTCATTGGTGCCAGCCTCCAACTGTCTTGTTTGATTTGTTTCGTATATTTGCGATTTCCATACAACTATTTCATGGGTTGCTATGTGCACAAATATTATTCTAGGCTTTTTTATTTGAAATTGAAGTCTGTGAAAGCACATTTAGTGTTCGCAGACATAAGCAATCAACTTCAATGTTCATCTCAAATGTTTTTTCAATTTATTTGATCAGCTTTGCTTTCACCTATGGCAGATAGGCTTGATGTAAACTCTATTGGCTTATTTGACAACAGAGATGAATAGAAGGAGAAGCACTTTTAATCACCCCTTACTTTCTTGCTGCCTAGACTACGTCTTTTTTATAAGAAACTCGTTTATAAGAAACCTGCATTAGGCTCGTCAAAAAATTAAGAAACGCAAGTGGTATGCTCAAGAAAAATTAAGAAGCTCTACCATCTGAATTTGTATAAAAAAGAGTACATTGACGGGCATCCACTCGTTTTGTGTGATTTTTGTTTGGAGAAGATTGTAACTTGTGATTTTGATCTGCTGGACATTTTTCATGACGATCAGCGGTTATATCCATCCAAAAGTGTTCGACTTTCAAACAATAAGACGAGTTTCGGTTACGAAAATAAGAAGCTAATTAGTGAACTGGCAAGTGCTAATATTCGAAAATTTTCATGTCAAGATAAGAAACTTTTGGCACTAGCTGCCGATCCAAGTTCTTTATTTTAAAAAATGTGTACTCGTGCTTGCTGCACTCATTATTTTGTGAAATTCACATGAAGCATAACCTGATTGCTAAAGAAGGCAGCAAATATAAGCCTACTAGCTTGTTATTTAGTAAATATTCTTGAAGTAAAAAAGTAGGCAACTTGCTTATGCACTAGTTTCTTGTAGAAAAGAGCGTGTAAACATTTTTATGGGCATCGCACGATTCTCATATTTGGGCCTAAGTAGTGAAAACTTCAACCCAACTGCATGACGCTGGATCCAAAGCTTTTGGAATCAATAATTGACATTCTGTTGCGTAAATCTGTCAAACAAGTGATGACTTATGTGAATAATGCGATATGCAATATTTGTAGCAGGGATCATTTCCAAATGAGTCATAAAAAGACGCTGTTGGTACCCGTTTCATTTACAGTCATAAAACTGACTCACATTATTCATGAGTTATGCGCTTTGGTGATTGAAGTTGGATAAACGACAGGGAATTGAATGTCAATGAAATAACAGGTGTTTTGGCAAATAAGACATCGATTGCTCATAGCTGGTGGTAGGCCCATCAAGTTGCATTTGCTTCTGTACAACACGTGTTGCATTGATAGAAATTCAATTAACCCCGCAACCAACCGACGTTAAGAGATTATTGTCTGCTAGGACGATGCAAATTAGCGACTCAATATTAATTAATAGCAAGTGTTGCAATAACTATTCGTTGCTGTTTATGATATCTTGGCGATTGTTGCTGTTGTTGTTGTACTATGTTGCTGTTGCAGTTCTCCCTTGATCGCAATTTCAACATATGGACTAAGAACTTGCGTGAGCGGATAGCGCATAGAAAATCTTCCTTTGTAATTACTGCAAATCAATGTAGAATAAGGAATTTATTAAAGAATAATGGTCAGGTGTTCGAATGAAATATGTCATGCTCTAAGTTAGACATGCAAAAACATTGGTGTGCTGAAAGATTTTTGAATGGGGGTGGGGTGTAGCAGAAGACATTTACCGACATACTACTAAGTCTCCCAGAATTACTGACAAACGATGATCACAATGACAGCTTTTGTCGACAACCCAAATGATTACCGAAGTCTTTAGTTAAAAGTGTTGGGGTGTTATACCCCACACCAACTACCTCAACACGTCCTCTTCATAAGGCTCTGATACCTTTTGATTATAATGGTTAATTATTTTGGATGAAAAAGCTTAAGGTGATAGCAACATGAATATCTTATCGAACTACTGATCTATTGTTAAGAGATACATCTTACTTGCTTGGGCTTGTAGTTCATAAGGTTTATGACCCTTCAAAAAGCTTCCGTGAATGGTGTGAACGGTTACAAGAATATGATCTTGTTGAAGAGCCACTTAAAATCAAACTATGTAAGTATGCCTCTTCCTTCTTATAACTTTGCTGTATTTTAGGAGTAGGTTCGACAGTGACAAGACAGACTTTACGGAGCTTAGCATGGTAATTTGAGTCAATTCTAAAAGATGCACAGAGTAGCCTACTGCTTGACTGTTCTGAAAAAATAAGATAATTTGCGACAGTTCAGTATAAGTAGTTACATTCTATAAAACTCCAGTGATCATCACCACCACCACCACACCACACCACACCACACCACCACCACC
>OLMO02000009.1:4936559-4981456 GCA_900291935.2 Cassiopea xamachana | reverse complement strand
TAATTTGAACCCTTCAATAGAATTCAGTTAACTTGCTCACATTTTTCATACTTAGTATCACAAATTCTATTTCAAAGAAATTTTGTTTCAGAAATCTCCACGAAGTTTATCTCGCTCATCACACAGTGACTATATGTCATCTCCCAGCAGATCAAACTCTAGGAGCAGGTTCGACTCAACTTCTGTATCCTAGTACTTAACTACGTACTTACGCGTGTATAATTGCAAGTTCTGTATGCCACGAGGCATTGCTGCGGAAAAGAAGCCATGAGCAATTGAAGATCCGCTTATATTAATGTTCTAATTTAAGCGTTTAAAGGTTTCTCCTTCTCGCCTTTTCTTCCTTTGAATATAATCTGTGATTTCTAAATGATTGGCTGTCTTGTATATGAAAAGGGACCTTTCTTGTTCATGACTGTAGTATGTGTTACATTTTGAGCAAATTGAGAAAATTCCATACGCAAGATACATAAGTTCTAACTAATGAGTGATCTGATAAAGAATTTTATTTGCTTTCTTACAGCTCGTGCATAAATAGAGAGTGGTTGCAGATTTATTTGCTATAAAGTACAGATTAAAAACACACCCACTACATAAGGCTTTTGTGAAATTCAGAATAGTAATAGTCCACATTTATTTTGCCTAATGATGTGAAAATATTATTTTAATCACACACTTTCTCAGATTTCTACTTCACAACCATTTGATTTCATCAGCTTTTAACAACGAAAAATAAGCATTGTAATTTTAAAATAACTTCTTGTTACTGTTCAAAGCATATTGTTTATTTAGAAATTTTTGATTCTCAGCTCACGGAATTCAAGAAGCTCGAAAGCGGACAGACGGCCAAGTACAAGTTCACCAAAGCGAACTGGAAGAAGTAAACGGANAAATCAAGTCATCCTGCTACTGTGAGTAATGTTCTTCATCTTAAATGTTTTGTTGTTTTTGAGACATTTACTGTGAACTTTTTCCTATGTAAGAGAGATATCAGCAATGAGCTAATTTTATAAATCACTCGTGTGCGTAAATACCCTATACCATACTTTTAACTACACGTTTTTTTTATAAGAAAATCATTATTTTGCCTGAGCCTCAATTTTCTTAACTTTTCCCAAAATTGAGCCTGAGATTTTCTTAAATTTTTCTTAACTTTTATTGAAATAAGCTGGTTAGAGTGGTTTACACTTTCGTTAATGATATTGTATACTTGAATTTGAATTCCATCTTTAACATTTTGAATGCAATAACGACGAAATACCGATTTTTGGCCTATAAAAGCACTTAATTTTGGAAATTGAGCCTCGTGATTTTCTTACGATTTTCTTAAGATTTTTACGATTTGAGCCTCATTTTCTTATAAACTGTTTTCTTATAAAAAAAACGTGTTTGAAAGGCCAGTGGTGCTAAATTCATTGTCACTAATTTGTACGTGAAGACCATGACTGAAGATTTTTCGTCTGCAGGATAAAATTTTCTTTATAAAACTTGTCCTGGAAGCCTCATTAAATTTTCCAAGAGGATTTAATTTCTCCTTAATTATTATAAATAATCAAGAAATTAGTAATTGCTTAGCTTTGCACGTTGCAATATAATAACTAAAGTTAACTTGTAAACTATACAGCAATGAGGGATTTCCGGATAATTGCTTAACTGAGCATAGGTTCCAAATGTTTGAGTGGTTAAGAGCTCTGATCACATCTAAATACTCCTTACCGTATTAGCCAATAGCAAGTCTGGAATTTATTGGTTAATACGGGAAGGAGAATTTAAATGTGATCAGAGTTCTCGACCAATTAAAGATTTGAGACCTATGCTGCTTAACTGATTAAATTAATTTCTTAATTCCCCACTAATAAACAAGTAATTGTATAATGCTACATAAAAATTGAGCGTAACCTCATCGGTAAGAAAAGAAAAAGATTAATTCAAGTTTTTAAGAACTCAATAAAGAATTAGTATGTCAATGTATGTTATGCTATTATATAGTTATCATAACCTTTAAACAGCCAATCTAAAATTAGCCCATATCAAAATTGAATTGAATTGAATGAAAGAATTAAAAAAATTTGTAGTCTTCGGATGACGGTGATTTGGAAAATGGCCTTGAAATTTGTGTTAGTGGGACAGAAATCGAAGGAGAAGAGCCCAAATTTGCTAAAAGTGGTACACTGCAGGACATAGTCGATGAGGATTTTGTGACACCCGTAGTGGTAAAGGATGACGAAAGTGCTTCATGGCTAGAACCTGACCTCTTCTCAGATGAAAAATGCAACTGCGATAGTGACATTAACGAATTTCCTGAGCGTTACGATACTTGGATAGATGGTAAAACAGGCACAAAGAGTGTTGCTGTACAAGCCGATTTGTCTTTTGATCCTTCGAGTATACTTGAAAGTTCAATGCATACAAGCGAGGGAGAATTCGGAAAAGATGATGCAGATCCATTGGATAAATCAGTGCAAGTTAGCGAGATTTTGTTAGATCAAGCTGGGTCTGTTGTTGAATCTGATTATACAAATCCGTACTCGTTGGCTAGCCTACAAAATGAAAATGACTTACGCAACTGCATGGATTGTGGAAATCCAATACGAGATGCAGCTTCTGTTGACGTTTGTTTTAAATGTAGAGAAAATCGTACTGACATTGTACCACCAAGTCCGTTTCAGGACAATAGGGTTGAAAATAGTCTCCAGAGAACGTCCAATCCGGACCTGAGATCTAGCTTCCCGGATTGTTTGGATGAAACAAGTAATTACACAGATCGCGACACGGATGTGCAAACCCGGGCTACAGATGCAACCGGGGCAGAAACGGATAGTTTGGCAAATGCGGCCAGGATACGACAAGGAAATCGTAATGAAACAACCGAGGTAATTGGGCGGATCAAGATATCACGAAATAGATAGCTGAATAATCCATAAATTATTTAATGGCTAACTAAATATACTTGATAAATAAATAATTTGCCAAATGGTGTTAGAAATTAATCTTCTTGCAAAATATCTTTCTATGCACAGATCTTGCTATTAAATTATTTATTTCTATACACTTTTCTTGGTGAGAAAGTAGAGTTTTATCATGCAGTAACTAATTGTTTAAACATCACTTTGGATAAAATAGGAAATACCTTTCTATTGCTTCCCAACTCTTTCGTTGGAACGCAATATCAATATGGAAAAAGTTTGATGAAAATGTAAATGAAGTTATCAATAAAATAAATATAACAAAACAACAGATGAGTATCATCACATGTTAACGAAATAGCAAACTTTAATATATTTGACCATGCATTTTATTGAAACATGATAAAATAAAGGAGTTATTCAATTTTGTAGCTTTTTGCCTTTCAAATGATTTGATTTTCAATTTTTTTCAAAAATTTAATGTTTAGTTGGCAGCAGTACTATTCAACTTTTCAATGAGTATCTCAATGCAGAAAATTTGAGTTAATTTTCTTCGGGATAGGATGAAAGTGCATCGGATGCAACATCTGGCATCAATTCATCTTATTCGGTGATACAGAACATTGATGAAGAAGTAAGGCATATTCAATCCTTTCTTTGCAGAATTTTAGAGCTAAAGCATATGATTAGCTAGCCAACTCGTAACTATACATGTTTAATGAAAATGTAGGCTCAGTGGTGAAGGACTACGTTGATAGCTAGGATGACTCGATTAGATGTGGCCAGCCTTTGCTTTTGTTACTGTTTTTGTTATTTTTATTGTAAATTCAGTTTATACAACGAGAGGTGAAATATTCTCCTGTACCGTGAACTTTCAACAAGGATTTATTTTGTAGAAGCTTGGTTTATTACTCTGCTCTGTCGCTTCTGCATTGCTTTTTGTACTAGCTAGCAATAGCGAATATTGGGGGGGGCAAAAGGGGCAAAGCGCCCCCATAGGTGCCATCGAGTGGGCAAAATCTCGGCAAAAGTAGTGAAACCAAAGACCAAATACACCACTTTTTAATAGGAAAATAATTTTTGGCTTGAGCCTTAGTTTTCTTGTACACCTTTTCTCATGAAAAACACTTGTAATTGACAAATATTCCCAAGTATTTTTCGAGTACACGTGTTTCTTCTAAAATGTTCGGTAAATTCAGCCCTTTTGTCACCCCCTGATTTTTCTTGAAAAACCGCCACTGAAAATCTCCCAAGCCCTCAAAAAGTGCTCAAAAGTATAAGAAGGGGGGCTGAGTCCATGAGCCTTGCAGCTCTACACCATTGTATATGCTGAAACAACATAATAGAAAAAGTGTATGATTGTGTTGACTGCACATAAAAGAACCTCAGAATCTTAAGTAAATCTCAAAATCGAAATGAATAGTGAAGGGACAGGGTGCTTTTATACTATGGAAAGTAGGTGCTAAGAAATTTTCAAGGATTTCAATATTTCTACAAATCTATATTTAAATGATGAACTTTGCTTTGCATAATTTGTTTTGGTAAATCAGCTACGTTTTTTGTAGGATGTTAAGTCCTCTTTCAGCTGCCTCTTTCTGTGACACAACAGCACCCCAATGAACTCCTAAGGCTTATTCCTTTTATAATTTAACCAGAATATTATACAAGTGATCTTCATTCTTACTGATTTCCTTACAGCTAAGTATGTTCGCTCACCAACGAGAATCAGATGAAGATGTCGACGAGGATGACATGACAATCGGAGAACTACAACGAATAAAGGAGATGACGTCATCAGGATCTGATTTAGAAACTGATACAGAATCGACCTTTGAAGAAAGGAAAGAGAAAGAGGGAACGACTGATCAAAATACAGTATGTTCTTTTTGATCAACAATGTACTTAATTCTTTATCGTTCAACACGTATAGTATATTTCTAAGAATGCTGATAGATACTTCACTAATATCTGGCATAGATTTTGCTGTAAATGGTATTTTTCTATAGTTTGAAATTGTTAAATCTTTAAATGCAAATTAAACATTTTTGAGCTTTTTATAACATGCTGAAGTAGGTTTAATTTCAAAATCTGCATAGGTTCGAAGAGTGAATCATCTTACTTCTAGTTGAGAATTGTAGAGAACATATTAGGGCGTAATTCTGGGGAAACCTGTCAGCATATAGCTGATAAAAGATGATTTTTGTAATTCCTTATAAACAGAAACATAGCTTGAAAAGGAACTTATTTACTTTTATTTTCTGGTTTTTCTAGATTGATAATCTCGATCACGTTCAGCCTGAAAGGATGTACAAGCTTGTTTTAGCGGGGGATGCTGCAGTTGGAAAATCCAGTTTTATTTTGCGGCTATGCAGAAATCGATTTTATGCATCACTGAATGCAACATTAGGTAATTTTCTATGTTTTCTTGTGACTTAGTAATCGAACTGTGAAAATTTTTGAGCGGTGATTTTTTGGACATTTAACTGTTGGATTTAAAGTTTTCAAGTTTTTTAGCTTGTTAATGGTTTTGTGCTTATCCCAGAGTTTTCGGACACCAAAATATTAGGCTGGTAAAACATTGTCCGACGATTAAACCAACCGAGAATTTTGGCAGTCCATATACTCGCTGAGGCTTTCTTGTTTTCAAACTGTTGTTCTTAAACGTTGCATTACTTTTGTTGTGTCACTGGAAAGGTTTGAAGGGAGCTGTGTTTGTGTGAATTCCATCTCCTTGAGCTTCAGTTTTAAATATGTTTTTATCCCAAGTGAGATGCCTCCAGAAGACAGAATTTAATTAGTGCCAAAACATACATTCTTTTGTACAAGAATACCAAAACTTTCACTGAACCTCACTATTTTCAATATTTTTTATTTTGAGCCTTAGATTTTTTAAAAATTATTCTTAAGCATCAAATGTGCAGCTTCGCCTTACGATCAAAGGAATATATTCGAACCTCTGTTGATGAAGCAAATCAAAAGCGGAGTAGAATGATAATTATTGTGTCGGTAGTTCAAAACTTTAATCTAAAGTAGTATTAAAACTAGGATAGAAAAATAATTCTTATGTCTTGCTGAAGCATGAGCCTTACATTATTCTTAAATCATTCTTAAATTTCAACGATTCTGAGCCTTAATATTCTTATAAACTTTATTCGTATGTAAAAAAGATATTCATTTGTTTTGGATGAAAGACATGAATGAAGCAGCGAATAAGCAGGACAATTTGGGATTATTGTATTTATATAATTCGCTATACGTTCATATAGCATTTTCATTCCATGAATTGAAGTATGTTGGACTACAACGGCAAAAAAATGCCAAAAGGCTCAGTTGCCCTCAACTTCTACTTTAGGATAAGCAAAGAACAATACTCCTATAAGACCATTTGGTCAAATTTTGCTTTGAAGCTTCCTCACATCTTACATGTTATACACGGTGAGTCTTAACAATGGATCAACAGTGGTCCAAATAAATAGAATTTGTTTCAACTGTGGAAATGGGGAGCGAAATTAGTTGCAAAATAAGAGTATGCTAGGGTGCGGAGTAAAACCCCCCAAAATTTCTTATTTAGCCTTTTCATTGCTATTCTGAAAGAACTTTGACGCACTCTAAGGCACTTTTTTCTTCACTGCAGTATCACAGTTTGGACATTTTTGTCGGTTTCTTGAAGAACACCTGTAAAATGATGACAAAGGGCGAGATGTGCCCTTTTGAACGAAGTAACTCTTTGCCAACGCAAAGATTTGCAAATGATGTGAGAGTAGAACCATGTCTTTGATACGTTGCGAATAAGTTTTGTCCCTCGTGTCCTTTTCTTGTGCCAGTGTCTACGGGTTTCCTGCCTAGAATCTCAAGCACTTTCCAACCAATTTTTCTTTCCACGCTAGATTTGACCGATCACCGGTCGTTATTTTAATCACTAGATCATATTTTTGCCTAAACTGTTTTACAGTTTTGAGACAGGTTAAAGGTTGTCTGGCTAAAATAATACATTGGCTTGTTTTCTTAAGGTGTTGACTTTCAAATGAAAACCATGAATGTGGATGGGCACATTATTGCTTTGCAATTATGGGATACTGCAGGACAGGAAAGGTAAGAGACTGTTTGCTTATTTTGTCTCAGGGAGGGGCTGTGTTCTCCAGGGACGAAACTTCAATAAATATTTGGGGGGTGTCAGAGGTTGCCCTGCGAGAGCTTTTTGTCTGTGGCCGTTTTTTGCTAATAGTAGTTGACCAATGGTCTTGAGTCCAGTAAGTTGCCCTGCAGGAATACATTTTACTACCGTTTTTGCCCAGTGAAATGGCAAATTTTCAAGGTGGGGGGAGTGACTCACCCCTATACTTCCCTTAAGTTTCATCCCTGGTATTTTCTTATGGGGGTACGATGTAAAAATACTTATTTCAGAGGGAGGTATATTTGTTATATAAATATTATAAGTGGGGTTATGAATCACTTACCATATAACTCACAGAACACGGCATGTATAACGTAGAAAAGATAAATCATGGGCTACCTGTAAATTTGGTTTGGGTTGCCATTCTTCACTAGCTACCAGACTTTAAAATATTCCAAGATGGTATGAGGTACAGTTTCCATCAAAGGTAACCTCCTTTTTATTATCTTTCGTTCCATGTTAGGAGTGGGGTGCAAGTTTTAAAAGTACTTTAACCTAGGTGGTATCTTTCAGAGTAGGCACATCTGCTTAAAAAAACACCGCCCCTCCCTGAGACAGGATAAACGATCAATCCCTAGTTCCTATCTTTATCCTTCTCTGACAATGAATGCTATATTCTCCACGTAATGTCATTTGACAGTCCCGTGTAAGCTGACAAATCGAAAGCCTACTAATGTCACTCTGAAGCTTCAGGGTGTTGAATATCAATCATTTCTTGCGGTGCTTTTTCCATTTGTTTCCTTCTTTAGAGGTGAAAAGGCTATACTACTGCATGCTTTGCTAATTTTTCGCTGAGCCTCAAAAGTCATAATTTTTTGGCTTTGAGCTTTAGATTAACTTATTTTTAAGTGCCAGAGGTGTAGCTTCGCCTGAAAATCAAAGGAATACATCTACGCAGAAGCCCACTTTGATTATACTCCGCAGTAACAGAAAATCGAACCTGAAAATCAAAGGAATGTATTCAGATGTTTGTTGATATCTTCCTTTATCATAAAGCCAAATAAAAGTGGAACTGAATAATAAATATTGTATCGATAGTGGAAAAGTAGATCTGAATTTTATCAGTACAGGGTACAGCAGTAGTATATCTAGGATGCTAAAATAATTCTTATGTTTTGATGAAGCTCGAGTCTTTCAGTATGCTTACATTATTCGTAAATTCCACAATTCTGAGCCTCTATGTTCTTGTAAATGTTATTCTTGTTAAATAAAAGCAAAATGAAGATTGCTCTCTTATCTGCAATGATTCCTATTCAGAACATTTTTTGAACGAAAGGTACTACTGATGTTTTTTCCTAGGAACATGAGTAATCATTGTCCATTCTACAGAAAGTATTTGTACCAAGTGACTAGCCTTTATTCAAGCAAGAAATCATGTGCGTGTTTCCATAACTACCATTTTCGTAGCATTGTGTCATCATCGATTGCTAGAAAAACAATATGTCATATTTTAGGTTTCGAAGCATTGCAAAATCGTACTTCCGACGTGTAGACGGGGTTCTTCTGCTTTACGACGTGACAAGCGAAAGCTCGTTCCTCAATGTTCGAGACTGGGTAGAATCTATCAAGGTATGATACACTCCTTTTGTTATAAGAATAACTATATTGCTGCCACGCCTCAATGTTCTTAAAGTTTTCTAATTCTGAGCCTAGAATTATTCTTAAATACCAAAGAGGTAACTTTGCCTAAATATTTAAGGAATATATTCCAATCTTTGTTGATGTTTTACTACACCAAAAACTAAGCAAGAGTTTTTTTTGTATCGATAATGCAATGGTGCATTCGAAAGCAGTTTTATAAGTAGGATGCGAAAAATGTTTTACGTCTTAATGAAGCTTTGCAGAAGTGAATTGGACCAGCATTGCATTTTCACTAGTAGAAATAGCTTGGTGCACTTTTAAAAAATAATCTGATATATGTAGCAAGCAAATGTTGATATCTCTCATCTGTCTAATTCAAAAGCGATGAAGTCTACTATGGGTGGGTAACAGCCCATTGTCCCAGGTAGGGTTAAGGAGTTGTTTGCCCGAAGATAGCAGCCCCCATCCATTCAGCTCCCCAATCTCATGTAATTTGTTGAAAAATTAAGCTTGCGCTGCTGTAAAATTTATGAAGCAAGATCATAACAGAGCTACTGTTAGCCTTAATTTTTCTTAAATAAATTTTCTGTCATTTAAGTAGGCAAGTTTTTTTCATTGTTAATTAGACTACAGGGCTAAATTATTGATGCAATTAATTTGTAGACGTTGAATATGAATTAATTACATTAACAGCAGATGGTATAGTTGAGGAGAGTAATATTTTTCCTAATATATGAAGAAACGACAGTGTTCTTTCTACATTAATTATTAAAGGAAGTATAAGGCTGTTTTCTTTGCAAAGTCGTGCTTTGAAGGATATGTCTTGCAAAATGCTGCATTGCGTGGTGTCTCTTCATACACTCGCTTTCTGACAAACTGTTAGCAATATTGCAAGTTGACATAGTATACATTGTAATTGCAGGACAGTTCTAATAAGCAAGTGCCAATAATGTTGTGTGGCAACAAGACAGACCTCAGGAAGCCAACATCAATGTCAAATGGAAGAGGCTTCGTTACAACAGAGCAAGGTGATCGCCTTGCAAAGGTAAAATATAGCTTCTTCCTTGTGTCAAACTTTATTGCGATCTCTCTATGAAAATAGACCTCTGTTGCTTTGTTAACTTTAATGCCCCTAAAAACTGGATCAGAATTATAGTTTTCATTTCACTAATGGGATTATTGAGTTTATACATGCCTGTTATGATTTTTTTGACGATTTTCAAAATCTATGAGTATAGTCAGTGCCTGCAAATTCTTGGCTATCTCTACGACACTATGGTGACGTTGTACTTACAACTAGCAAAAATTGCACAGTGATTCAAAAAATTACAGCAACAGCAAGATAATGATGCCAAGAAGCACTCTAGTTGCGCATGTTTACTTTTGTGCATCAGACATTGGCTCTTTAGTTTGTTTAATACATATTTACTCTAGTGATGTTAGTTAATTTGTACTAAATTGTATCGCCCCTCTTTAGGTCTTCATGGGCAATCCTTACTTTATTTTTATATCATCATTTCATTTCATTTTAAAATTCTTTACAGAGGGGGACCCTTCAGCAAAGATGCTGATTTTCAAGAGACCCTCCATCTAAAACACAATACTAACTACGATAAAGAAAAAGGTTAACAATATAAATACAAATATAAACAGAATAACAATTTTTGGTGTAAAGATAAAATAAACGTGAATTGAAGGTTCAAGAAAAAGAAAGAAAGAAGTTTGTTGATCTTCAGAATGTTGATGTCACAAGCACCACTGTGTTGCATAAATTTTTATAAATTTGGAAGGTAGCTACCATTTACAGAGTTGATACTAAAACTGTGAATTGCTCTTCTAAAAGATGTACAGTCATTCGTACGCTCCTATATATTATTAATTTTGTTTTTCGTTACAGGAGATAGATGCTTTTTTCATTGAGACCAGTGCACGCAATAACACAAATATAACAGAAGCTGTCCTTAACCTTGCAAGGTGAACTGGCCTAAAGTTTAATGATGTTATTTCTGCTGTTCTTTAAGCAACAGAATAATTAATTATGCTATAGACCCCAAGAATAATTTGCTTGATCATGGGTATAACAGAAATAGTCGAGGCCGTTAGGAGTTCGGTAAGATTGGGGCGGCATCTTATTTTCATTCCAAATAATACAAAGGGACCTATTTCTTGAAAATCTCTGAGGGGCCCCCTTCAGTACCTGAAAAGCTTGTGGATCTTAGGAGCTGTCCTAGCTCAACATATGTCGGTTACGCCATTAGCTGACATCTCAATCGTTGAGGCCTCCCAGGTTGTCTGTGTTCCCATGTTCCCTAGAAAAATTTTCAAAATCTCTTTTATTCCGAAAATTTTTTTGACTGTTCCATTAAAATAAATGCCGAATTGCTCCCCAGAATCCACTTTGACCCCAAGGTCCCTTTACGAAGCTGCTCGTGTTCCCAGTAATAAATACGGCAAGTTCCCTTGTTTCCCCAGAACCAGTGGGATGCCCTCATCGTTGGATGATGTTTTGTTATGTAGGGGGCTAGTAATGGTGTTTTGTGGAGAACGTAGCCGATGTTTGCTCAACTATGGGTTCATTCCAACATGGTCTTCTGTTTGGACTTCACACTATTTAAAATGCTCCATAAGAATGCAACGGTTGTATTTGAATTTAGTTGCCTTTAAAGCTACTTCTTAAAGTTATGCAAGAACGAGTGCTGACATTTGAATCTCAGTCGCGTTGCAGTCACATTTCTAGCCACAGTTGTTCCATGTGAGTGTCGGTGGCTTACTTTTAACATATTCAATAGAATTATTCTGCTGGCTAAGCGTTTAACTATTTTGGAAAGCTTTCATTATCGTTGAAGCTCTGCTATAGCACTTGCCGCTCACAATATCATTCACAGAATAGTGGGGCAGGCTCAGTAGCATGACCGGCGTGGGTTGGGGTTAGGAGCCCCAGATTTCAAGGTCCTGGAGGGGCCTCTCAGTGGTTTTGAAGAAATAAGCTTTTTTGTATTATTCTGAGGAAAATTTTAGATGCTGCCGCAATCTTACTGAATTTATATCACTGGACGGGGCTGTTTCAATGTTGTCGTTGAAGTAGATGCACAGTGTTATTTTGAAAATGTGAATTCTATTTGATTGAAGTTATGTTTTAAGGCGAATTAACATAGAATAAATGACACAAAATAAAATCGTTTAAAAGTATAAGTAATTTGGTATACTTTTTAATCTTATTACATTACAAGGATGAAATCCTGACTTAAGCTACTGCAAAAACTTCTTTTAAGGACTTGGCCGATAGCATGCATAGTTCCCAGTTCACAGTGGGCCGGACAACATGATTTTTCTAGTTTTCATAGTTCAATAAAAAGCATAGTTCCCAGTTATTGTATCATGTTTTTTCACTTTTAGGCAACTCAGATCGGATGAAGATCAAGAAATCAGGAATGGTGGAGTCAAACTAAGTGAAAATGCGGACTCAAAAAAGAAACCTGGTTGTTGCTAGTATATCTTGGTTGTGAATCAAGATCTTGGCATTATCCTCTAGTGAAGATCTTCATGCCGTCACTGGGAGATCTATCATCTTTGTCAATTGGTGGTACATCGAAGAGGAGACGCGCAAAATGACAGTATATCAGAAAGGCAGCTATCCTAGCAGGACTTCCCTATTTGCGATCACTCATTTCAAATTTGCTGGTGTTGGCTGGTAGTTTTAAACTACGCTGGTGTTTACAGTTGTATATTGTCTATTACCCAGCAAATCACCATAGCAGTATTGACCTGTTTGATGTAACTGAAAGAGGACCCTTTTTAAGGCAATTGCACATTGTCATTCTCTCCTATGTCATCTCCCCATGATTCTGCTCTTTGTTTATTGCACCCTCTTTCTCTTTTAGTTCTACAGTTCATGCATGATACATGCATATTCCCTTTTTAATTGACTAATATGCACCAAGATTTCTCTTTTCACAACACATAAGTAGACATAGAATGGGGTCTGCACCTGCTTTTGCAAAATGACACGTTGAACATATCGCTCAATATACTCGTTCATTTTGTAAAATAGGTCATCTTCTCTATGGAGCTTTTTTTCAATATAGACATTAAATTTTTCACGCATAATTGTATTTCTGCTTGACATAATTTTGTGTTTGCTACATGGATGTCTGCTGTCGTCCATAGGCCCATTTCTCTGCTAGGAGTGATAACTTCTTTAAATGATCAACCTTAAGTCCTTGCTGTTCAATTTCCATGTCTACAGTTGTCTGATTTGCTTGGCAGTCAAGGATTTTAGCAATTGCTGAATTTGACTTTGCTACACACCCATTGGTAATTGTTCATTTGAGTCTTCAGCTCCTTATCTTAGCGTAGTGATGCACATGTGCTGTATTGAAAACTTCCAATTAACCTTTGCCAACATGATCCAATTCATCAACTTCAGGCAAACTTTACGTCTATTTTGCGTGATTTGTCTCCTCAAATGGGATAACAGTGTAGTATGACTTTTGGAAATGACTTACACTATAGATCAGCTACGTTACACTATTGTGACTTTGGTGCATTTGACTTTGCTTCCTTGTGAGCTCTTCCCTGAATGATTTATGTATTTTCTTCTTGACAGTTCTTTCAATCCTACATTTACAACTACGCGCTTGAGTTAGTCACTTCTGCTTATTACTCTCTGTATGTAGACACAATCAAGAAATACATTGGAGTATGGACACAAGACGAATCAAATGTTTCAGCATTCAAATACTATTAAACAGGGATATAAATCTTCAAAGCAAATAGCATTTACTAAGCTAAAACACAAATATGAGATCAAGTAAGCATCGGTAAATGTGGCAGCTCACCTGTCACTTTTTACGTCTCATTGACGATGAACGCCCAAATAATCATACATTCACACCAATACAGTCGTATCTCTAACACGTTGCCCCACAAACATACATTTGTCGAGCACATATTGTGTAAAAGATATCGAAGCTTTGCAGGGCATTTTAAAAAGATTTTTGACTGGTAAGGAATTCAAGAAAAAGGCACTTAAGACAAATGAATTTACAGATTAACGGGCTTTCAAAGCTGCTCTTAAAATATTGCTATGTACCGTAGAACGAAAAAACTGATCACTATTTTATAATTAAAAGCGTCCATCTCAAACTTTGTGAATGAAAGTGGGGAATCACCTATTGAAGCAGCAGCTCCAGGAAAAATAAAATGAGTTTGGAATCCTGTTTATTGAAGAATAAACATGTTTCATCCACAAATGTTTCAGAATTTATTGAAATAGCACAGAAATAAGAGTCACTGAATCATAAGGACACCTAGGTGGTAGGGCAGAAATTTTCCACTTTATATGTTAAAAAAAATGCCCTGAAGCTTTACATGTTCGTTGGGTAATTCATGATGTAGTTTTTAGCGAAATATATACAGAGAGAGTAGTTACTGGGATTCTTTTTCTAATATATAGCTATTTTGAATACAAAAACTACACGTGATACTATGGCAAGCACTCTGCTCCTTACTGTACAAGAAATTATTAGCAATAAGAGTATATTAAGTAAAAGAGAATGGAAGTATCATGTTACATATTGTATTGAGTAAGCTAGAAAGAAAATACAAACGATGCATTTTGTGTATCAGAGTAGTGCAAGTTCATTGCGCAAAGTTCAATAGAGTAGTATACCCTTTTTATGGTGTTTTGCCTCCCGCCCTGTTCTTCAAAGGAAACCTTTTTGCGATAATTCTATAGAAAATCAGATATAGATCGTTTTTAGATTAAATCCATATTAGAATGCCTACGAAATACCCGTATAGATGTATAATTAGATTTTGAAGGCGTAAGTGTTGAATAAAAGTAGAACTTATGACGTAATTGCAGAGCAATTTTTATTATATCGGGGACCATGCATTTCAATGGTTTGGAAATTAACAGTAATTTTTGATAGCCTTTGTAAAAGTGGGTGTATTTATGTGTACATATAATGAATATCAAAATGCACTATTAACTACTGACTTTCAATGCTCGAATTCTTTTAAGGCCTTTTGGTCAACATAATTTAGCGATAGCCGGAAGGAGGTATTGCTTACACAGTTAAGCAGTGGGTCCCAATATGCACGCATCGTTGTGAAACTTTTGGAATTCGTTTGCTAACTCATCCGTTCAAGAATTTGTTTGCTATTGCTAGCTCTTTCTGCAGCATTTGTGACTTGGGTCGTGGTATTTGTGGTCCAGCAAAAACAATAGCTATTCTAGGTAAGTTCCTTTTTCATCAGTAGTTATGTATGGCTGGTTCTGTTGCTGCTATTTATGTTTGAAGTTGAGCATGTGTGACGAGGGCAGCTGATCATCTTGAATCAATGATTCAAGTGATCTCTTTAATAATGATTTCAGCACGGTAGGTGTCAATCAGTTCAAATCAGAGCTCTCGAGGTCTTCAAAAGCTTCCTAGTCATGTTAATAATTGCTTCTTTTGCGATGAAATTAAATTGAGTTCGTTCACAGATCTTTGAAATAAGCAACAGCTATGGGGCCATTCCATTTAGTGTCCGGTCAGGAACGTATTTATTTTAAAGAACCATACATCATCCCTTGATTAATCCTTTTTAGCTTATTACAATATCCTTTGTTTACCACTAACCAACAACCAGCATATACCAATCATTCATAATAGTGCTTCACTTCTATGAAGCAAGCGAAAAACGGTCTTGTGTTCCGTCCGGAAGGTATGGAATAGCCCCATAACATCCTTGAAAAGGTAGCCTTCTTTTGCTGAGTTGAAATTGGTGAGATGTAATTGTTGAGATGTAATTGGTGGGTTGTATTACGACAACACCACTTATGTGACTAATGATTATAGCTAGTTCCCAGTCTCCTTTGTATCTCCTGCATGCAACGGATTTGTTCGCAAGGAGCGAAGTAGTGGAGGACGTTGTTTGGTGTCACGCCCTTGCTGTGAGTTTGCACTAGAAATCGCTTTTTTGCATGAGAATTGACTGCCAAAGGCAATGTCACTTAGCTTTTAGGATCATAGCCTGGTTAATTTTTTACTGCTGGATCGGTAGCACTCCTGTAAGAGTTCTTTCCGCTTTCAATTTGGTTGACCGTTGATTTGGCGGTGAGTGGTTTAGGCCATGTTTTTGATTTTAGAATATGTAGCAAGAATTTGCTAAAGAAGCACGCTAAAGGCTTGAGCGATAACATCTAACGTCCCTCTTATAGACTGAAGCCAGGTAAAGTCGTATAAACTATGTGGTTATATTGTTTTGCAATGGAATGAATGACATGATAATCTAGAATTTAACTCAGATATCGCCCGTTGATCGTCTAATGAAATAAGCAGTGAATTCGTTAGTGCAATAATGTATACTTGAAAAGGACTATAAGGAATACACTGAGCATCAGTCACCCAAGCTTGTCGTGAAAGTGTATAACAATAGTCATCCAACGGCGTTTATGTGGACGCCTTTCTCTAGCTTTGTGGCATTTGTCACAGTAGAAATATTAAACATAGTAGAGATTCTTGCAGTAAACGCGTCTCGTCTCCGTTCTTGCGACAACCGAACTTGGCGTACAAATAGTGATTTTTGCAATTTCGAAATTTCAAGAGCGTTTAGACCATATTAAACAAAATGTATGCTGAGACTCATAGGCTGCCTTAAATTCATGGTAGGTGGAAACTAGTACAAGATGAGTTAAAGTTCTTAAGTATTGGCTGAGCAGTGAGTATAGAATTCAAGCAACTTGGGATTCTGCAGGGATTTGTAGTTAATAAGCAGTGCTCGTGCAATTTTTGCTTTGGCTTTAGCGTCAAGTAATAGGTTGTATTATTCTGATCGTCGTCTCTACAAGGAAGTGTTTACGGGGTTGTGATTCTACAGTGCGGAGTTTCAACTCGTATGATCGAATCATCACTTAAATGGGAAAGTTATTGCGAAAGCATATTCTTGTTAGCTAAACGTAGAAGATCAATTATCAGTATTTCTGAAGCAGTGCATAGGTGTTTTATTGTTGCGATTTGTGGAGCACCTTCCCCGGCATTCCTTACTCTTGTCCAGTGTTTACGGCAATAATATAGGTATGTGAAACATTTGAGCAAATTAAACTTAAGACTGTTTGACATTCCTCAGTATCATATATATTTTTCGCATAAGCTCGGAAATCATCAGTGTTATTTGAACATCGTTTGAATCCCACGCCCTTTTTCTTAATGGCTAGCTTTATAGGTTTCACAGTTGGTGCAATGTCCTCAGGTTAATTTCCGACTTTCGTTGTTTTGTATTGCTGCCATTATTACGTCTTGTCAATTGCTAATGAAAAGCCTTTACTGATTTGGTAAACGTTAAGAATAATTGATGTCACAACTTGAGTAAATATGTTTGCTCGTAGTGTTTAGTTATGCATAGAAAACATTGCAATTTGATCAGATAAAAAGCCATATAGTCATATCATTAACCTCTTAATTATTTTTGAATTGCGATTTCATTACAGGGTGTATATAGGATTTATGTTGAGAGCCAAGTCATAATTTTCGTCACTTGTTTATAGAATGAGTAGAGAAGGTAGTGAAGGACCACTTTTATGTTTGCTTAAAGTAAGGAATAATCGTTTATATGATTGCATCATATTTGAGGCTTATTGAGCTTCTGATAAAATTAAGTCTACCTTCCATGTGAACATTTTAGGCAACTTCTTTGGTGCTAACTTTGACTATAGATTAGTTTTGTTATAATCTGTATAATTTCATGAAGTTTTAAAAAAAAATTAAACATTAGCAATTAACATTGATAAGATTGCATCATATTTGAGGTTTTCTAGGCTTCTGTAGATTTTTTTATGGCACATTATAAGCAATTGAGATTCTGTAGTACACTGGGATATTTGAATTGATAGGCAGTGAACATCAATTTCCTTGATTTGTATTGTAGACCTCCTCCTTATTGGGTTTCTGACTATGAGGAGAGTACCTCCTTAAGGAGATTTAGTAGATATACTTATTAGGAATAAGTGCTGTGATTTATTTTACTTAGCACTTAAGATTTGATGTTAAAAACATACATAAAACATTATGGTATGTACACTTTTATAAGAGTAAATTTTAAAGTAATATTAAGGCTCAGAACTGATGAAAGTTAAGGATGATTTAAGAATATTGCAAGCTTCAAGATTCATTAAGACCTATAATTTGTGTATGTTTTAATCATAATGCTGCTTTTAGATTAACTTTTGCATTATTAATATAATGTTTATCATTCTGGTCCACTTTCACAGGGTGTCCACTCCAGCTGGAAAAGCTGGAAAATGTGCCTTATTCAGAATTTGGTTGGAAAAGCTTGAAAACCATAGTTTTTTCTCCTGCTTTGGCTGGAAAAGCTGGAATTCTTATCTTTGGGCCTTATAGTAACTAACAGCATTGTTAGATGATAAATGATCTTATCGAGAAATAGGATTAAAGAAGAAAAGATTGTCCAATATTGTGGGGAAAGGGCACCAAGCTGACCCAGGATTGGAAGTTTTCCTTATGTTTTGCCATAGTGGTTGGTAGACATTGAATTTATATAGGAAATTCCACTTTATTGGTAGTTTTAAAGTCACTCAATACTTTGTGACAATAGTTGGACTGCATTTTCAATGGCTGTAATTTCATATAAAAGTTCCTGACATGGCTGGAAAACAATGAGTTTTTTCTGCCCAAAAGGCTACTAAAAGGTCACTTTTTAAAGAATTTTGGCTGGAATTTCAACTTTAACTCAGTGGACACCCAGCTTTATTTTGCTTTATGATAAAATAAGACATCAACTGAGAGTTAAATATATTCCTTTGATTTTCAGGTGTAGTTACACCTTTAATGTTTAAGAATAATGTTGTTACTAATCTAATACTCAAAGCCAAAAAATTAAGAATATTGAGGCTCAGTGGGAAATTTTGTATCTTTATAAAAAGTGTGTATGTGGAATTGAAAGTATACCTTTTCATGTATACTTTCAATTCCACATGGAAGCCTACATATCTTTGTAAGAGGATGGGAAATTTTGCCAGTTAAATATTTTAAGAGTATAGTCAATAACTGCTTTTGTTAAAGCAGTTTTAGAATTTTATTAGTACATTATTTTCTGAAAAGATTTTGTTGAGATATATATCTTTGAGACAGTAATATTGTGCAATTCTATGCTTAAACATCACAACTGTGGAGTTTTCAACTTTTTCACTTTTACTTATAGCGTGTCACTTTGGAACCCTATTAAGAGGTCTCATTGAAGCGCATGTACCCTATCATTCTCCCAGCCAGTAGGCCAATAAAAGTGGGATTTTCAATTTGTTGATACAGCCTGAAAAACAGTACTTTTGTTGAGGATACCAAGGACTGCTCCTATTGTTAAGATCTATTGTTAAAATCAATTGTTATGCCCTTGAATTTTAAAGCCAATCATTGGCCAGGGAATCTATTGTTGTGGGCAAGCAATGCACTTTCCCACTGCAGTGGCTACAATCAAGTAAGCTGAAAATATACCTTCTACACATGCTCCTAGATTCTCTTAGCAGAATTACTGCTAGTGCATAAGCTTGAAGGTTTTGTATCCCCAAAAAATTTTCAACATTTCTATTTCATTGTCAAAACCTGTGGTATCTGTTACGCCACATTTGTAATGCCCATTATGCAAAACTTTTAAGTTTGCACAGAAATGGAGTGCATTAGACACAAATAGCCATTACTTTTCACAAATTTCACACATCTGTAATTCACATTCAGCTAAAATTTTTCATAGAGTTAAAGATTAAGTTGAGTTAGCAGTTTGAAAAAGTGCACTAACATTTGGTGATATTCTGATGTAATGTCCGTTACTGTCATAGAAATATCAATAAGTCAAACAACTAGTAAGCAACACTTCTAGTTGTTGTGGAATAAAACTTGATCATATTGAGTTAAAATGTGTGCAGGTCTTTTTGAAAAGTAGCTTGTCAGTAAATATGAATGTGAGGCAAAACATAGCAAATTTCATTGAACTATACAGTCCATTACATGGAATTGCCCGTTACTGTTTCAAAGATGCTAAGAAAGCCAGCAAGTTTCCATAAGATCTGTGAACAGGTGCATCTATCATTGAATGCACAGCTGTGTATGATGTAAGTTTTCTTATTAGATACCCTGGGGAGCATATTTGATCAAAAGGAGACTTGACTGAAGATAGAGGAGCAACTTCTCTAGAGATTTACTGATACAAGAAACAGTTTTGCAATGCGATTAATGCTAGGTTTGAGCATTTGAAAGTATTTGCAAGTTTCTTTTAAACAATGCCATATTTGAGAAACAAGCTAGCGCCTTTGAAGGTACAATTGCTTTATGTATGAGAAAAGATGGGAGTTTTGTGTCAATGAAAGAGTGAACATATTAGAGTCATAATGTTATTAATAATAATAGTCTATTTATTTTAAGTTGGTGTTTTTTCCTAGGTCTACATTTCAAAAATACAAGCTAATTCAGATCATGGCTTATAGAAAAATATGAAATTGAAAGCACTACCAGACATTTTGATTGGGGACTGAGTGAAAACCTCTAGCATTGCCATTTATTACCACATTTGACTAGTTTTTATTGCAAAAGTAATTATTTTGCAATTTTGCCAGAATTCATCAAGTCTTAAATTGTTTGTGGTGAATACCTTTTCCATATGCCTGTCACTCATTTATAGTTCCAAATAACTTACTAGTTTGCATTTTTTGCTTTGATTGTATCATTTTTGTGCAATATTCAATTACCTGGTTTTTTGTATCAGAGGAAATGATAAAATGATCAAAATATTATAAGATTTATTAGACCTTAAGCAGAGGTGTATTGAAGACTTTCTTTCTACCTTATTATCCTCTATGCCATGAAAGATTAATAATTTGAGATGATCCTTATTGTTTTCTATAAATAAGATGGTTTAATGATAATTTTTGACTGATGATGCCCAAAGGCTGGGTACAAATGCTTCATAGAATTGTCTAATAAGGATAGAGTCCAGTGTGTAATGTAGTGGAATTAATGGCATTGTTGAATAATAGAATTGTGTATCCAAAGGAAAAAATCAGAAATATTTACAAGCTTTGTTGTCATAAACATTTTCAGATTAACAATTTTGCTGCATTGATATAGATTACATGATGGAAGAATCATTTTTTATATCAAAAGGAGCATGTGAGACTTGAATTTTTGCCTGTATTGATAAGTAGCATGTGAAGATTTAGGATTATTTTGCAATGGAAGTCACTCTTGATCATTCAAAAAGAAAGCTTGACTATCAAATTTAAGCTATTTTGCCATATGACTATGTGTGAAAGTTATGGATATTTTTGAATAGTAAAAAAGATCAAAATTTAAATATGTTTTTATGTAGCATAAATTTGAAGAATCCTTAGGATCCATCAATATTTAATGCTTTCATGCTCAGATAAATGGCTACATCCATTTTCTAAGCATGAAATATTTATGTACTGCTGGTTCAAATTTTTTTACTTAAAAATGGATTTAGTTGCACTTTTTGGAACTTTCTATAGAAGTTACAGGATGTACTACAATGATTAAAGAATATGATGATTTGGCTTTTCCATAGGCACCAGCACAAGTACATTTTGTATTTTAATCAAAACTTTTTTATTACACAGATTAGTGCTTGACATGAAATACTATGCAAATTTATGAATAGACAATTGAATAGATTTAATAGATTGAAGAGTAGAATGTTTTGGTTTATATAGCTTCAGCACAGAGTTGAACAGAATGTAAAATATTTCTATATGGAAGTATTATGTGCCATAGTTTAGCAAATTGATTACACCCATCTTTGGGTGAAATCAATGTACTGAATACCCAGAGTAATCTTCAGAAGAAATTTTGTTTCCTCATTTACTTGCATGATGTGACCAGAGGTTTTGATATTTTGAATGTTGGGCATTTAAATCTTTGAAAATCTTCAGAGTTTGCAAAATAGGATTGAGTTCTTATAAACTCTTCATGAATAATAGAGTAGTTTGAGCCTGTTGTGGTTTTCAGAGAAAATGCATTCACACCAATCAGTATTGCAATTGATAATCCAATTCTCTATAAATTTGGTTTTACACATATTAAAAAGTCCTGAATTTCTTTGTGAGGTATAAGATAATTTATTCTCACAAACGTGTGTGTTATTGGGGAGATATTCACCACAATTCCAGATCATCTTGTTTGGAGCAGGTCATTTTGTGGCTTGCAAACATATTTCTTTGTCAATGATATAATACTTCTCATTGGTTCAAATTCAAAAACTGCCTTGCTTTTTCTTCAATGTTGAATGCCTTATGGAAAGCCTTAGTATGACATTTTTGCAATATTGGTCTGAGTTTTCAGCTTTGGAAAAATATGCTTTTGCATTTCAATACTTTGAAAGAAATATCACTAGTTGTGCACAGTTGTCCTCCTCAGAACAGTGTGCTAGTGCATTCTTCCCAGCATTTTGTTTTACAAGTCAGTTAATTTTGGTTTGTTTTAGTCACTTGCTTAATGTTTCCCTGTCTTGTAAATGTTTTAGTATTATTTATAGCAAGTTTGAATGTTTATGTGGTAATTTTGGAGAGTAGAACCCCCTAATTATCTTTCTGTTTTGATTTCAGGGCTTAGATTTTCAAGATGGGGAAGTTTCTTTCAAAAATATTTGGAAACAAGGAGATGAGAATTTTGATGCTTGGACTTGATGCTGCTGGGAAAACAAGTATCTTTTCACCCTAAATTCAAGTAAATTTTGTTGCCGAAGTATATTAGTGCATTTTATTTGACTGAATAACCTTTCCAAATATGGGTTTTGTTGATAACAGGGTTTTACAGTCAAGGAAAGTCAGGGGAAAGGGTCCTTTTCACTTATTTATAGTTTTTTAGTTTATGTTTAAAGTCTGACCTTTTCTAGGTTTATTTTCATTTTTGTAGTTTGATCCATCCAAGAAAAACATTGATAAGTTTTGTTTACAGTCCCTAGTCAAAAGTTTTGGTAACACCATGCCAGAAATAGCAGCTGTCGGCAGTCAAGGACCAAATCTTGACCCCTCAGGTCTGGATGAAAAGGTTGTTTCCAGAAAAGTCAGGGGAGAAAATATAGGTTTCAAGAAAGTCAAGAAAATATTTGCTTTTTAACTAAAAGTTAGAGTTGGGGAAAATTTGTCAAAAAATCCCTATAAACCCTGCTAGTATGTGTTTACAGGGTTGCCACCAACTCATGGAATTCAGGGAAAATCAGGGAATTTTCTTTTCAATCAGCAAAAATCAGGGGGAAATGAGATATTTTTTAGAAAATCAAGGAAAATCAGGGAACTTTTAAGTTTCTAATTGTTGCATTTCAGAGCAGTGTATTTCTCCGTGCTCAGCCATGCATCCAGTTGAGCGTGATTGTCGCCAAATTTTACCGTTTTATATATCATTCTGTTCTATGCAGTCATTTTGAAGTGCAGTTCCATTTTGTTATGAAGCCAACAACTTGAATGGCCAAAAACAGGTTCAAGGATCTCCGATACCCCATATCTGTCCAATGAAATAATGAAAATAAGTATGTGTTGTAAGAATATGAAGGACAATCAGGGAGAAGTGAGTATCATTTCACTGAAAATGTCAGGGAATGTTTTCCTGAAGTAGTAGGGGCAACCCTGTGTTTGACAGTGTTCCTTGATTTCCTGTACCTTGATTTACCAGCCCTTCATTACTGCATCATATGTAAGAGAACTTCTTGAGTGTGCAATTTTGTTGTAATTAAGTTGTTATAAACTTAGTGGTAGATGAATCCAGCATGAGATGGCATTTTCTGATTCAAAGTAGTCACACATGAACAGTTTTCTTTGTCTTTATTTGGGTGTTTTATCTTTAGTGCCTAATTTTTAGGGTTTAGATTATATGGGGGGGGTTATAAACACAATAATAATTTGATTAGCAGGAATAGGCAGGGAGTAGCACTTTAAATATTTGTTTACTTCAAAATCCATTTTTTTTATAGAAATCTTGTCACAAGTTGAGTGAGTGGTTAGAGATGCACTATATCACAAGTAGGGGCATAACTATCATACTTGCATTGATAAAGTGTCAAAGGTTTTTGCCCTGCAATAGTTTCATCTATAGAATGATAATGGATTTAACAGAATGCCATTGTGGCATTAAATGTAAGATATAACATCATATTCTCATCTGATTGACACCAACAATGTACTTATCCCATGTAGAGTTCATGCCAGAAATGGATTCAAAAACCTGCCTGTACACCAATTTAGAATTAACAAGCCTTCTAATTTCCTTGAATTGGAAGCATGTAAGTCTACAATTGCAATACTAAAGGACTACTGTGAAAGAGGAACGAGAGGAAGATGGGGGTCTGGGGCTGACTCCCAGAAAAATTGTTAAAGAACATCCCCTCTAGAATGTTGGACAATGCCCTTTAGAACATAAGATAAAAGTTGCTGTTGTCATTGACCTTTGTGCCCAGAAGGAGAACTGATCTTTTAACCGTGAAATGAAAGACAAGCTATGCTAACCATTCCCTTTGCTGTTGCATGCCTGTAGTCCAATGCTAGATAGAAAAGCGCAAATCAGTGTGCTGAATTTATTCTTTCAACAAATTTAGTCGATGCCAGAATAAGCACTGTAATACATATATTGCATGATTCTTTGATGTCATTATTGCCCTGCAAAGAGATTCAATTGGTCTGCAAACTTTGCTGTTTTATCTGCTTGGGGGTGTCACACCCCATCACCCTTGGTATTTATGCCTCTGATCATAAGCCACTTAAGCATATTTCTTTAGCATGTGGGGAGGCACTGGCAAAAGGTTTCACTAGATGAATTCTTTCATTTTTTTGATAATACTCTTTGACCAGATTGAAGCTATGGGTCAGTCTTTTTACTTACTCTGATTCATCACAGAATCTAGAATTTCATAAAGTGAAGTACCAGATAGGTTTGAATAACAGTCACTCATAGCTTTAATCCTGTTTTACTATTTTCCCACCAGGAACCTTATTTAAAATAGCTAACAAATTGTGGGTTATCAACAGATGTCAAGATGTTATTGGAATTCACTTGTATCTGTACATAGTCAAAGAACTATGTTTTTCTCACTATTCTCGTTTTGAAGTTCACCCTTGGGGCTATTTTTCTCCATCAAAGTTATTGCTTGTACTGTCACTTTTTAACTCAAGATTTAAAATCATATATTATACAGGCCAATATCTGCTTTCTATCAACTAAGTCAATTTGTACAGATCTATATTGACAAAGAGAAGCATTTTTATTGTACATTGTAAATGGCGGCACTGTGCTATGAATAGAAAACAGTGGCAAAACTAGAGTACTTCAATTGGGAGGTTGTGAGACATGGTTGCCCGATAAAAGGGCGTCACCCATCAATTTTGAAAATATGTATCATGCGTAAAAGTCACTAAGACCAGAGTCTAAAATGAAAAATTTTGACAGTTGCACTTTGTGTTAAAAGATGAGTGTGGTCTCCAAAATTGGGCTTACCTGGTGTGCATGAAAGAAACTAAAGTCAACATAGATGGTACCTTACAGTTGTTTTAAGGGCAATGCTTTTGAATGTTGGTAGATGAGGAAAACTATAGCTCTGTAGCAAAGATGTCCCTAGGAAAAGAAAAGGAGGGTTGTTTGCTGGTTTTCCCATTATTGTTTAATATACTTTAGTGTTAAACTTTTTTCCTTAATTCTTGTCTCAGCTATTCTTTATAAACTAAAGCTTGGTCAATCTGTAACAACAATTCCTACTGTTGGTTTCAATGTGGAAACTGTAACTTATAAGAATGTTAAATTCAATGTTTGGGTAAGTATGTGTATGTTTACCTACCACTAACTTGGAATAGTTTGTCAGCCTTTACTCTATATAAGTATTTTATTATGTACATTATTTCCAATTTTTTTTATGGAGTATATTAAAGTTTGCTAGAACATAACTATAAACATGGTTTTTCTGATCAAATACCACAAAGTATGGTTTTAGTTTTGCTTTTGATCATTTGCTTATAGCTGCCTTTTTACTTCAACCAATAAACTATGAACAATGGAATATTCGTTATCTATGAGTGATTTTGATTACTTAAGATGTGTTAATGGAATAATCTAGTAAAGAGTTGTAGAGTAATTGCAACTGTAGTAGTGCTAGTTGCATAATGATTATTTTTTTAGCTTTCTCATCTGTCCACCTTGTTTTATTCTTGAAGCAGTTATTAAAATATGTCAGTTTACTGTTAGTAGACTTCTTGGTATTATACCAAGTGCAAAAACATTTGGATATCAATATTGAACTAGATATAAAATATGGATTCTTAATCTTCCATGTAATTAAGGGGCTGTGATGGCCTCTGAGTTATACAGTGCTTCCTTGAGCAAGCAGTTGTGCTTGATACAATTTTTGATAATCAGACCAGAAAATTTAGAATGACTGAATGATTTACGTGTTTGGAAGATTGTTTTTACTTTAGAGGTAATGAAATAGGAATTACACCAACCTATAAAAAGATGTAAATCAAAACTTAGTAGAGCTCAATTTGTAGAACCAATGCATAAACAGAACGTAGAACCAAACAGTTGTTGTAGCAGAAGCTGATTTAGGCCTGGCTAATCAACTATAAGTGTGGATAGTAAGTTGGTGAATTCAGGCATGGATAATTGAAAAATTGTTAATCAAGAAAGTACTATATTGAAAACATGAAATATATTGATATTAATTGAGTTGTATGCTTTGCAATCAATTTTTCAATATCTAGGATGTTGGAGGTCAAGACAAGATTAGGCCACTTTGGAGGCATTACTACACTGGGACACAGGGATTAATTTTTGTGGTGGACTGTGCAGACAGGGACCGAATAGAAGAGGCAAGGCAGGAGTTGCACAGAATTATAAATGACAGGGAGATGAGGGATTCAATCATTTTAGTATTTGCAAACAAACAGGATCTACCTGATGGTATGTAGTCTTCTGCTCATTGTATAAAGTGTATAGTGTTTAGCTTACAAGTTAAGCTCTTAGTGCAATTGTCATAGTTGTTGCTGGTTGTAGGCAGGGACCCAGCTTAAGGGGTATGGGGGTGGGTCACCCCCAACTTTGAAAATTTGCCATTTCACAAGGCAAAAACAGCAGAAAAATTTTTTGCATGGAAACTTACTGGACCCAGGGCCAATTGATCAACTACTGTTAATATGTTTGCAGGGAAAACCTCTGACACCCATCCCCCCAACAATATATTGAAGTTACTTCCCTGGCTGTAGGAACTAAAATGCAGAGACAAGATATATGCTTTTTGTGACTATTGGGCAGATTAGGTACTTTCAGTAAGTAGAAAGTAAGCTGGGATACGCCCCATTGTAAGCACCATAAGTTTGTGGTATTTGACAGTAATGAAGGATGGCTGTGAAATGGCCAGTAAACTTTAGTACTTTTGGAAAAGATATATTTTCATAGCTAGCAGATGAGATATTGTATATGACCAAATGATAGCAGAACTCAGGCCCTTCAAAATAGTTGAAAGCAAAGTTGTTTGATTATTTTTGAGATAGTAATGGGATGTGGACCTTTCTTGATGGCGTATGACATTTGAGCTTTCTCAAACTGTTGAATCAATTTCCTAATTTTTATTCTAATAGTCCCCCTTCCTTGACTTATTTTAAAGTCTCACAGTTTCAGTGATTTTGCTTCATTTTGAAAATATTAATTTCAATCAAATACCCTTTTTCTAACACTGACCATTGCCTTTATTTTTCTGACTAGCTGCCCTGCTTATTTTCCACTCCATCCAGCGATGTAGCAGGCTTTTTTACATGTCAATCTACTCTACTAGTTCATTTATTTTGTTCTTGTGGCAATGCCAATTAATATATTTATTTGCTTTTCTTTCATTTGTTTAACATCTTTCTTCATAGTATCCCTACCTAACTTCTATTCAGACCCAGGGCCTCTTAGCAAATAAAGTAGGGGGAGCAGTTGCAGACCCAATTGCCGTGCTTGCCACCACTACCCCCCAGTAGATGGGTCCTTTAGTCTCTTTGATGTTTCATTAATAAATAGTAATAATACTATTATATTTATATAGGTCACCAGATTCAGCTTAGTGAAGCTACTATCAGTCCGGGACCTGCTAAAACAATAGTAGAAATATAAATAGAAATTAAACGTTACACTAAAGTGTATTAACTAAAATGTCCACCTAACTTCATAAAATCTTCAACTAACTTACATGGCTGAAATGCCTATTGAAGGTTATAGGATGCGTATTAATGATTTCATTTACCATTTTGTAGTGTAGAAAGACAATATATCTGCATTTTAAAGGTCATTTCCCAAAGTCTGAATGATGTGCTACTAGAAATTTTCTGGGGCAAAGATCCCTATCATTTGTCCTTCCACTGCATAGCAGCTTATGCTGCTTCTGAGCATGTGGCCCCCCTTTCACTTCAATTACCTATGCATCCATGAGTATACCTTATGGAAAAAACGAGGTCCCTTTTTTACATTTGCGCCCCCCAGCTGCGTTTCCTTAATTGAGGCTATGTTCAGACCTAGCCTCAGTAAACCCTAGCTTTCTTTTCTTGCAAATACTTTTAATACTTTGCTTCAAATGAACGTGTTTCTTCAAGTATCTGACAAGTCTAGTAATTTCAATTATTGTTTTAGCCATGAAACCACACGATATTCAGGNGAGAAGCTTGGCCTTACCAAGATTCGCGACAGAAACTGGTTTGTGCAGCCATCTTGTGCCACCACGGGGGATGGGCTGTATGAAGGACTGACTTGGTTATCTTCTAACTACAAATCATAAATAGACTTATAGATGGAAAATCATCTTAGCAAATAGAAGTTGGTGGGTGGTGAGGAGTATAGTGTTCATCATGCCAGTGATGTTAACTTGCACATTGGACTGTAGAGAGAAGTACGGATTTCAAGGACTCGTAAGAGTATCATGACCTTAGTAGGTGATTTTTGTTAAACTTCATATAAAACTATACGTTCGTCTCGTCTTTCAATTAGGATTTCAAGCTTATGTTTCATATGCGAGCAAGCGTTTTATTTTATGCAAAAAAGATATCTACATATTCGCTTGCATAGTTGTCCACGATATGTTTAAGCTCTAGTGTATGATAGTAATTTTCTTACAACCGAATGGCGTAGGCTTCACCAAGATATCGCATGCTATTTTGGTCTGAACTGTTTTCTTTGGAGACTGGTATTTGCCATAGGATATGTACTTTCTTTCTTCTATTCGACACTTGCTATAACTAGAATGTTGTTATTAATGGTTCAGGCCGCACAGAACTTATTGCACTTGTCCAAGTCCTTTTTCACATAGGCAAGCATTTCTTCAAGCACCTGCTTGAATCGATTATCATTAAACTCTGGGCTGCCCTATTACTGGTTGCCAGTGATCTGATATTTACCATCTTTCATCCAACTTAGGCACTCTGACTATTACTCAAATAAGAAGTACGCCGTGCTTATTAGTGGTAGACCTAGTTGAGACGATTTTTAGAGCGAAACATAGTACAAGCAAAGATACATCTTTTAGATACTTGATAAATAGCCCCTAGTTATATTGAGCTTCTAATTTTTGTGGGTTAATTGTAGCCGTTTTCAAGTTACCAAACGTATTTAGTCTTGCTTATTACATTCAGTTACTTACAATTCGAATTGTACATAGGTTGATTACTTTAATTACAAAGTTACTTCTGATGCTGGTAGAATCACTTCTTTAAAGTTATTCCCTGATGAGGAATGTCAGTTTGCATGCAGATGTAAAACCTTAATATCTTAGATCGCATACCTCATTGTCTGTAGATGTTACAATTCTGTTCCTGTAACTTAAAAAGGTATGTTTCCAGCCAATCAGAGTTGATTGTGTTGTAATTCAAGGACAACTTTTTTGAGGAAATGTATTGGAAACTAAGGAAAGATTCACCGTTAAGAAAGACCTCTTTTATCAATGCAAAGTCTTTCCTGCCACCCTTAACCATAATTACCTTTGTGTTCATCCTCTCTTTGATGTATTGTCCTTGGCATTCTCAATTTCTATAGCATTAGGTAGATCCTTTTTTATTTACATGCTATATTTCACAGACCCATTTGTGTGCTCGTACATGCTGATGTGATGATTTCGACCTAATACTTCTACTTTCTACCTACATTTTCACCCACAAGTTTCATTTTCTTCAATGCCTTTGTTGACATTAGCTACTTTGTTTCGCTTGAAATTTATCCAAAATACAGAACTAAACAATTGATTGACAATTTGCATTTTGCGATGTGTATATGATGCTTTAATGTTTCACCTCACCTTTAATGTTTCACCTAATTTTTTCTGATGATCTGCCCACTTTGTTCAAAGTACTTAGCTCGATATTTCCATTTTCTTAAAAGTTTTTGCTTTAGTGTCGAAGCAGTGTTGGTACCTTTTCGCAACAGTCTAGCCGTGGGTAAAAGTAAGGTTTGGTACCCTTGATTTTTCTCCGCTCGGTAGTGAAATCTGCTCCTTTTAAAAAGTTTTCCCATCATTAACCATATGCAATATTTGTAGCTTTGGACAAATTTAAATTATCACAATTATAATAAAAAATGTTTATCTAAGCACCAGTCGACTTGTATGCTGCAAGTTATGTACGAATGTATGCCTACCTTTGTGGGTAAAATGCTATCAGATTTCATTAAATCCTTCTCTATATATTTAGCACCATGAATTAGGAGAGCAAATAATTATGATGAGCAATCATTTCACAAAGCAAATGTTAGCATAAAACTAGCTAGTAAATTTGACGTTGTAGTAGAAGTTTTTTAATGGAATTTTCTCCATGATATCTAGTTATTCGAGTTTACGGAATGTCGTGTGTATCTTTAGAAGCCATATAGAACACTTCAATCTTACAGTCAGCTGTTTTCTTCAGAATTATTTAGTTCTTTGGGCCTTTAATTTGGCAATCATTTGTAAGAAGTTCTTCCTGGTGATTCCCACATGGTGATTCCCACATGGCGATCCCTTGGCTATGCATTAGGAATGAATTTCATCAAACTGTTTTTGCCTAACAAGCTCAAGAATGTTGCAGAAGCATTTTTTGAGACAGAATTATTGATGATTTAAGTCTAGATTATGGATATCATGTGGCGCGGCTACGGAAATGTTAACATGAGAAGACAACCAATATAACTATAGAAATATGCATCAATTCCACTACGATCCAGTGCTCTAAACAATCTTACAAACAATGCATCTCATCGAAATACATCCTACTGATATCTTTGTCTTCTCAACACTCATCTCTCAAGCGCTAAAACTGGCATGCAATTAAACTCCTTACCAGGCCTCTCTACAAGAACAATAAGCAAGTATTATGAGGTGTAAGCTTTCACCTGTCGTGCAGAAAGTACATAGTCTGAGGCATGCTTCGACAAGTTTCGTATAGGAACCGGAAAACGTGGAAAATTGAATAATTTTGGAAAAGTTAGGGAAAACCTGGAATATTTAGGGGCTGTTTTATTTATTAGAAATATTGGTTTATAGGTGCGTAATTATGAAAGTACCAGTGTTCACTTGGAGGCAAGGGTAAGTGTAGTGCAAGAAATTTCCTAGGTAGGAGCCTGGGCACTAGCCTTCTTCCCAGTTCTTTTACACTAGTCACGCCTATGCTATGTGCAGCTTTAGTACCGCCCATTGAGATATGAGAAACGCTCTTACCTCATTGGCACCGCTACGAGCAACAGGATCTTCATGAGTAATCACTAGTATGCTTGATATTCATTTTGAGATGCGTTACTCTTGGTTACAGCAGATGTATTGATAAGGTGTAAAGGCTCATTGTTGATGTTTCTAAGAGCTGAGGCTATGTTGTAGAGAAATAACTCATCAGAAATTAATGGCCATGCTATGAGGGAGGAATGAGCTCAAAGTTGTATTGAATTGTCTATGAGTTATATTAGAAAAGTGAAAGGTCATGCGAATATCAAGCACGCTATATGGCCATACAAAATAAAGTGTGTACCTGTCTTTCAGAGCTATATAGTCTAAGAGTCCTTACACTTTCTCAAAAAGTTTCATGAATACCGTAAATTCTCTATTAAACGCTCGGGGGCTTATTAATTTCAAGCACTCTAGAAGGAGGCTTATAAGAGAGGGGACTTAATAAATTTCTTGAAAATTTTCAATGGTTAAATACATATTTGCTATTTGAAAATTGAGAAAAATTGTTTAGTTTATACATCACTAGTTCACAACAAAACAAACAAAATTGAAAAATAATGTAGTAACCGTTGATATAGAACGTTTTTGTCTGCATTAAGTCAATGAATGACTTTGATTTTTGATAGGTTGAGAACTATTGCTTTCAAAACGTGATCTAGCTTAGTTTACTTACATCTGTGAGGATTACTTACACTTGGTTGTATTCAATATTTTCTAGGGGGCTTAATAAATTTCTTGGTCTAAAAGGGAGCTTATTGGAGAGGGGGTAAAAAGAGAATTTGCGGTAATACAACTGCATTCTTTTTGCCATATTTGGACCTACATTGCACAATAGCATAACTATGTGCGTTTATGAGACAAGGGCATCCCTAGAACTTCAGTTCTTAGAAATAGTGAGAGATTTACTGGCATAACAAACCTTAACCTACAAAATTCATCTTGGTCACCAATGAACCAGATGACATTTACTTTAAGGAGCTGGCCTGTAGACTTAAAGCATACAACCGACATTTTATAGATAGATTGCAGAAACAGCTANACCGTTTACCGGGACTGCTGACTTGTTAGGTGTCTTGTATGACTGTACATAATAGATGGTATGACCCAATGCGCAATTCACGTGATACCTGCAGCCCTGTTGATGTTGCCTCCATCTTAAGGTGGATATCAGGTATGTTATGTATGCTATCTTATTGTGTGTACCCTCAAAATGATTGCTTTTAATACTTTGATTTGGTTCCCAAGGCCAGTTTACAAGACGCAGTTTTCAAATAAAAAGGGTATTAAATAATACCATTTTGGCTTTCCGTCTACACGGAAACATTTTTGTGAAGTCCTGTATTACCCTAGTTGTTGTTTATTTAAATTTTCTCTAGCCGTAATTAAAGTTGCATAGCACACTTTCTTCTGATGATTTTATAATGTCTTTACTTTTTTTTCAGCTACATTGAAAGATATAGATGATAGCTGGAAAATGTAGATGAGCCCCATGCTCTATAATTTTCGAGAGAAGAGGGAAGTACTTGAACTTTTAAAAAGTGCTGCTCCTTGTTTTGCGCAAAATTTGTTTTATTCTGATCAGTAGAGCATCATCATTGAGAGATTGGGACAATTACTTAATTTGTCATTATTAAATTGTGGTTTTGGGATATTAAATTTCGGGGATGCCTAGCAGAGTTCAAAATAGATAATTCATAGCCACCTTTGGTTCACTTTGAGCGAAATTGTTACATGCATTGCAGATTTGTGGGCTTACATATTGTGTTAGAGAAAATTCATTGATTGATAGTACTGTGTTGAAGCCTTTCATCCGTATTCCTTCTATCGCTTGCTCTGCATATTGAATCGTTTGTCGTCCTAGCATTGCCATGTAAAATTTTAGAGAAAGTTACACACATTTTATATTGGTGATAAAACGAAGTTTATTTCCCTGCAATCTCAGCCTCACCCCGGAAATAAATAGACCATTTAGAACACAACTTCAGAAACCCCATTGAATTTTGTTTCAAAGGTCTATGTTACCCTATTCAAACATACCTTTTAGAGGTGTGAAATCTATTCTTTAAGCGTTGCAGAAGCAGTTTGATTATCAAAGGTTTTCAATATAAATTTTAATGAATTTTGCATGCATCATACAGGCTGTTTGCCTGCCTGCTTTGGAGTTTTTTTTATAATTTTCAAGTCATTCAATGCAAAGTTGTGTCGAGTTTTCACGTCAGGTACGAAGGCACTTTATTCCGACAAAAGGATCCCTTTGTCTTTAGAACAATGAAGCAATTAAATTAGGAAAAGTCGATTTACTGCTCTGTTGTCATTTTAATATTTCTTGTTTCAATCCAGAAAGATGCAGGAAACTCTCCTCTACCTTGCAATATTTTTTAAAGATTGATTGGATAATCCCTCTCAAAATTATTTGACTTTTTGTCCACCGAGTTCTCGAAAGTGCTCTTTTACACAAAGAAATTAAAAAAAGCAATTGCAGTCTCGTTCTGAGGAGACAAAGAAAGCCAGTTTTTTCGTAGTTAATTCCTTATTTTCCAGACGATATACTTAGCTTTAAAAATTCATAAAAGATGCGCCGTTAACTTCTGCACTTTTTGATGTATAATTTGCATTGATTTGAGCTTCAGTTGATGAGTAAAGAAATGTTTTCTCCTTTCATCCAAGATGGCGGAGAACAGAAAACAAAATTCAAATTTTTTTTCCAAAATACAGCGTCTAGGGTTAAATTGTAAATAGATATAGAGGAGCATTTTGCTTTAAGCTCCTTGGTACTGCTTTATTTGTAAAAGTCAAAAGAACATTCATGAATTGACTTAGTTTATCGACTTTATAGAGAATAGCATACTTTTAGCTACGATTTAGCAGTATTTTCGTGAGACTTTATATCTCATTTGGTGTTGATAACATTAGATGAAGCTTAAAATGCAGTGCACACGAAAGACGTTCGTATTTTAAAAACAGAGTTTTGAGCTAGCATTGTAAACCCGGAGATTGTCATAATAAAGAGCTTCCTAATTTAATTTACTTCTTTATGGTTGAAAGTTTTTCCTCTCTAGCAACCGCAGATGAGAGATTCTTGTATTTTGTTCCATATGTCTTCGATCTTTAAAAATCAAGAAACTCTCACAGACTGTCTTTCAAGAATTGAAGCCTCCCGTATGCGTTGAGCTTTAGCTTTTTGTTTGGATAAGCTGTTAATTAAAATGTGTTATCAGGGTGGCCAATAGTGAAATGAAATTCTTTTCCAGGGTTTTCCAGGGGATTTTCTGCCAAATTTCAGGGGTTTTCCGGGGTATTTTGACTATGCTTTCGAAAGATATAATAATTACACATAGATTTTCTGCCTGTACCCATCCACCTTTCATTCTGCGCTTTACTTGAAATTTTGTTTCCGCTGTTGGAAGAAGAGGCTGCTTACCACACGACAAATGATACCCTGTTTTTACCCCCTAAAAACCTCATAGATCCTCCTCCCCTGCGTTACAGGAATAAAGAATGTAGCAGCACTGCAAGGCCAAAGGTTGATGCGTGGAAAATCTACTTCAGAACATAATTTTTCAGGGGTGGGTTGTAGCTCTGTTCAATTGGATAGACTGTTAATCAAAATGTGTTATGGTATCTTCGTTATTTAACTGTTTAACGTACACCTGCATTTAGTACGCTCATATCGATTGTTGTACATTTGTTGTCATATTCTCTTAGATAAATTATTTATTAATACATAGAGCCATGCATTTGAGTCTGTTTTTGGTTTGTTTCACTTCTAGGTAATTTATTTTGTGATTCAGTACGAAAAATTGCACAATATTTTGTTTGCATTATTCCTTCTGCAATCACTCTCTTTGTTCAAGCAATGACCATGACAAATGACAAAATGACCCTCTATGTTGCTAGGTAAAGATGCTTGAACGACATTCAAACGTTCCAACGTTTCAGATATTTGAAATATTAGAATGCAATGAGACAGCAATAAGAACTACATGCAAATTATATTGCACGTACTGTTATCATTCAAATGCATAGCTAAATAAATAATAAGCAAATTCTGTGAAAAACAAAGAGGAATGCGTCTATTTCTCACTCAAAAGTTGGCAAATCAATAAGCGGTTGTCAGACTGAGAAAATTTCAGACAAAAAAATTATGAGAGATGAGGCGAAACTCGCAATCACACAACGCCGTTTTTCTTACTTTGCAAAATGTCAGTCGAAACAATCAAAACTAGCAACTGAGATCTTTAGAGCATTGAAGAACAAAATTAGTTTGCACCATAGAGGAAAACATGCAATGAAAATATACCAAAATAAAGTCATGAACGCTTATTGGTATTCAGATTATACAAGAAGCAAAACACATGACCCCTTATAACAAACGAACAAAAGTTCGACCTAGCTTGAATCCTCCGTTAAGCCTCATCTTCTTCAGTTAACAGCGGTCTCGAAGGTGGCCCACTTACAAGGGATGGAGGTGGAACTGGTGGGGGCAAATTAAACGCTCCATCTGCTCCAGGTGGGCCAGGAGGTGGGACACCAGGAGGTGGGACACCAGGAGGTGGTACACCAGGAGGTGGTACGCCTGGAGGTGGTACACCAGGTGGTGGTACACCAGGTGGTGGAAGCCGGTGCTCTTGTCCATCCATTCCTCCTGGGGGTCTCATAGGTGGTGGTCCATGTGGCATGCCTCTTGGTCCACCAGGTGGTGGAAACATGTCCCCTTCATGATCCATTGGTCCTCTAGTTCCTGGTGGTACTGGAGGTAGGAAGTTCTGCGGTTGATTTGTGCTAATGCCAGGAGGAGGTGGTGGTATCATAGGAGGTCTGCTATGTTGTTTTCTCAGCTTTTGGTCCTGCTGTTGTTGTTGCTGCAATTTCTGAGCTGCATTTTGCTGTATCTGAGTTGGGGTTAGTTTAAAGTGAAACTGAAGAAAGAACTGAAATAGAAAAGCTCATTAATAAAATATGAACAGATAAAGATAACAGATAAGGCAAAGACCAAAATGATACTATGATGGAGGAAACAGCAGCATTATACTAGAAACAGTATGGTTTTTTCTTTGACAGCATAAAGTTATATCCTTCTGATGCAGTTGCATATATAAATATATGAAACAATAAAAAAATAATAATTAAAAGAAAACTAGCATCGATGAGAGCCAAAACTATGATCTTTAAAGACCAAAATCAACCTTCTGATAACTCCACAAAATCTATGACTGGGTTCATACTCAATACCCGAATCAAAATTCTCTGACTATTCCTTGACCATTCCCTGATTGATAGTCAAAAAAACTTACTTTTTCCTTGACCCCCATTTCACATATTTACAGAAACTTGTAAAAAAATGGAGCCTAACAGATAGGTAATGCATACAAAGTTGATACAGCACTATGCAGAGTGATAAAGTTGTTTGCATTTACTGACAGCAAATGGACAATCAATTTGCGAGCAACCATGCATGAATTAATGAAAACGATAAGGGGATTAAACAATTTGTTTTCCTGGTTTTTCCCTGACTTGGATGAATATCATAAAAAATTCCTTGGCTATTCCTTATCTCTAATTGAATTCCTAATCTCTATGAAGAGAATTCCTCATTTCTAGTATCATATCATATATGGGTACTTTCGCCTCTGATCAAAACAAGGTGAAAAAATTAACAGAACTCTGCTTTGTGACTTAGTAAATAAACTGAAAATTCTAATGTAGCTACCCATTCTCTCTTTCTAGTCTGATAAACAAATGCTTCATCCCAATCATTGTCTATACTAGAGTCATCAACCATGGAAAAATTATCCTTTAAATTTTCCTTTTTACCATTCCTCCATCAGAAGTATCTTTCAGGAAAGGCAGATATAAGCCCTCTAGAAATTTTTAAGCAATTCTGTTACACTTTATTTCAATTATAATTTGACCTAGGTAGTACATCTTCCCTGAGTTACACTACAACATAATTTGCTGATGAAGGCAGCAAATCATGGATTGGGGCATAAACTATGTTGGAACCTCAAAAAATATTTGCTTAATCATCCTACACAACACATCTTACAATAAAAATTCCTACCTGTTTAGTATCCTTGTTCCAGTGTGTCCAAAACTTGTTTTCAGTTTTGTCTATCTCTCTACTTGGCACCTAAAAATAGCGAAACAAATCCCAGTATTCCTTAGCAGAAATTTTGAAAAAATCGTATTAGTTCAAATACTCTTTGGCACCGAATAAAAGGGGGGTATAAGAAGGAAGGGGCATAATATGGAGAGGGGTTAACATTTCTGCCAAAAATATAAATTGGAGAGGGGTTGTTAATGGATGGGAGGGGGTCAATGTTCAATAGACAGTATGGGGACCCAAACAATTCAAAATTATTGCAATTAGTTGTTGACATTGTATAATTATAAGGTGTATAGATTGTTTTGATACCCTTTCTTGTTAATATTGATTTGTGTTCACAAAGGCAATATGTTGCATTTACTTCTCCATTGTAAAACTTTGAAATCTTTAGGCTATTAAAACGTGGGGATGGACTTTCTTGAAAATTGCTTAGTTGGAGGGGGTGTTTAATAAATGGAAATAGGTGGTAAAATTTTTGTAATCAGGAAATCTGCAACCGTGGGCCCCCTACTATTTGGTGCCAAAAGTAATAAAAAACAACCTCTTTTAGAGAAACCAAAGAATGGAATTGAAATTGAATTGAAATCACTAAACATTTGATGAAAACAGGAATTATTTTAGGTTGGGTCTAAGCTCTCTGATAAATTTCTATAGGATCCAGCCAAGCTCAATTATGTTTACAGCACTTTACAGTAAATTTAGACCATACTTAAAAATGACCAGGATCACAAACAGCTGTTGTTTTGATAGTATACTATTCTTCCTAGGACTTCAAATTATTTATTACTATCTTGAAGATCTGAGAAATCTCAATTATCTTTGAAGTATTTAACATGAATTCAATCAATGGTCAAGATAAATTAGAAGAGATGAGAAAATACACTTTTAACTGCGCATGTTAAGCAAACACAGCATTTTCATTTCTTCTGATTCACCATTTACTGTGACCTATATGCATGTAAATCTGAATGAATAATCTTTCCTACATCAAGACACTTTTTATAATACATTGATCAAAATGTCCTTAGACATTGCTTATGAAAATAGGCAAAAGTTGAGTCCCTCATACTATTGCATGTAAGGGAGAACCTATTGGACAGGACATTTAACCTGGGCTTAAGGTATATGATACTTTTCTTCCATTTGGAATTCGAAACAGCTTTGACCTGACATCCAATGTCTGACAATTAAACATATGTAATTGTATGTAATTTCACACTTTCTTTTTCTTTGTGCCATCAACTTTTTTTATCTGAACTTTTCCTTTTTATGTAAGGTCATGGGGTAGTCATAATCTTTTGCTCCCATGGTATTGTCTCTTGTTGTATTGTTAAGTAGTTTTCAGTATTGTAATGTGTAATGTGTAATTTCTGTTTCTTTTTCATATATAAAACAGTGAGGTAAGGTGGCCAGATCCATTCCTAATTGATTGACAAAAACGAAATAACCCTCCTGTACAACAGCTATACTTAATTCTATAACACTTGTGAATATGAAGGAATTAATATTAAGCATACCTTAAATGAAATGGTTTCATAAGGCTCTGCTGCTATCAATAGATACTGCCATGATTTATCTGGGGGTTCAATACGCTGCTCATAAGCTGCCATGAAGCGATGACGTGGTGCTACTCCTTCTCCTATTTCTGGGTAGTCAATCTAAAATAGTAAAGGGTTTACTTAACGAGATAAAAACACCCTTCAACAATACTATTATAGAAATGTTTGACACGCAGATGAAACAACTAATACAGTGAATGTATAACTTACTAGTTGCAACTGACAAATTGCAAGGGTAAATGAAGAAGACAAGGTAATGAAATTTAAAATAGCAACAGTTCTTTCAATCTGATCTGCTATCTCAAAGCCTTGTGAATAAGTTGCATGTATTTGCAAATTCATCTACAGCAGGGGTCACCAACCTTTTTGGGCTTTGGGACCAAAATCACTATACACTACCTTTGCTGGAGCCAGATGCTGACAATATAGAGTTCAATTTTTGATAGTGCTATTCAGTTGGGGGGGCTGCCGTGGGAATAATGAAATTGGCAGACTAAAGCAAGTGCAAAAATGTAAAACAGTCATTAGCACCATGTCAAAACAGCAAATGATTTTCAAAATAAATGTATTATTTCTGCAAGCGCTCTGGGGCTGGATTGAGGGAATTAAAAGAAGCTCTCAATAGTCAACCTTTTTGGTGGAGAGGAACCCCAAGGATGTATCCCAGTTGCTCAACAAACCCCTGCTCATATATCTGCATAGGCAAGCTAAAATATACTGTCAATCATAGCATTTTTATAAATTCTGATGGAACCCCTGGACTGTGCTGGCAGAATTCTAGGGTTCCAGGGAGCCCCAGTTTGAAACCACTGCCATAACCTATCCTTATTCAGTTCCTATGATTATGAAAATCAATTGCTCACTTTGAAAAATGAGTCCTTGCTAAACAAGGATAGACAGGATAGATTAAAACAATCACTGATTACTTTCAAAAGCTACATAAAATTATGTCCAGACTGAAGAAAAGTTTGATGCATTAACTGCATCCTTTATTAATTTTAGCCTACTTCTTGAAAACTCATAACTCTTGATAACTTGCACATTCTTGTCTGTTCTGAGTGTTTGAGTTATTGACAATGTACTGCAACTGAAGCATTAATGCCACAACACTGGCTATACATACTTGGAAAAGAAGACTGTGCTGTCCAGAATCAGGATCTCTCTGCTTTGTTACTATAATAAAAGTATCATTGAATAACATGTGTTTGGATACCATAAATTAATAACAAAGAGAGAATCAAAGAGCATGCATTGAAAAAACTTTGCATTCAAATCTGATATGCTTATGCACTACTGGATCTCATTTATCAATGGTATACTGCTTAAATGACCAATCATAAAATAAAACAATCAATCATTCAATCAATCATTCATGCAATCAATTAATTAATCAATCATTCAATTAATCAATTGTTTAATCAATCAATCATTCAATCAATCACACAATCAGCCAAAGCATATAAAATCAACTGCCTTCTTTTTTCTATATATCTAAGTACTAGTGTTGCCTCTACCACTGATATTAAGGCTCATGTTCACTCAGCTCAAATTAAGTATTTACAAAAAATCAATGATTATGAAATTACATCTCCTTTGCTTTACTGCAATAAAATTGTGAGTAGATAAAAATGATGAAATGTACCTTTATAACCTGGTCTACCAATCTTCACAAACTTCTTGATATTAACTCTAGCCTTTTCCTTTTGTGAAAAAAAATTAATGAGTTTTGCTGGAACCTTTTTCAAGCAGCTGCTGATTGAATCACTTCAAATTTCAAGCAGCCTAAAGCAATGGGAAATTTTTTTTGAAAAATTTCCAAGAAAACACAATTAGAATTTTGCATAAATTTCTAACTCACAGGTTGAGGTTGAGATGGGGCTTCTTTTGCTTCTTTTGCAGCTCTTCTAGCTCTAAAGGCAAAAGATACTGAGTATTACATCTACTTTGGCTGCTTTTATTTGAATGGTTAGCAATTATGTAATTATACTTCTATAGTACTTTAACTCAACAATATATAATTCTCATATTGCTCTACAAGCTTTGATATCCACACAGAATTATAAACCAACAAACAACTCACCTTAATGCTCCAGGAAGACAATACTACACAACAATACTTAACATGTCGACAAGGACTATGATAAAACAATGAGCAAGGATACACAGTAAAAACTATGCAGCCAATTACAAAAAAAACACCTCAAAAATAATGATGCAAAAAAGGCCAACCCTGTATGCACACACCAATGTCAATGCTACAATAAACACATTTTCAAAGAAGTACATAAATATCTTGATAGAATAAACAGCATGTCTTATAATGTATCTCACAGTATCACATTACATACAAATGACTCAATTTCGCTGCATTAAGATGGCTTGAAAAGAAAACTATTCTGTGTAAGGCTCATGATGGGAACCTCTGATGCTAAACAGCAAGAGCAGATCAGACAGGCACCATAAAGTGACAGTTAGTTTAAACATTGACTGATTCTGTTAATTGACAACTGTCAATCTTATGTATCTGTCAATTTTGTTTCCTTAGTTCTTGTATTTAGATTCTTGTCGAGGCACTCCTCTGGTCGAAAATCCAAGTGACAAATGAGCCACAAACTGCATAAACTATGAGTTTCATTTCATTTCGTTTTCGACCAGAGGGGTGCCTTAAAGGCCAGGGGGTAGTCATGATAATTTGCACCCCCTGGTATCGTCCTTGTAGTATTGTAAAGTAGTTTGTCAATTTGTAACTTGTTTAATGTAATTTCTTATATCTATAGAAAAAAAAATCTTATGTATCTATTGTTTCTGTGTTAGTCATTAGTTGTTGTTCATAGGCATCGCTTGCAGTAGTAAAGAGTTCAGCTGTGTTCTTATCTAAAAGTATTCTTCAGTAAAGTATCAATACACGAACCAAACCTGCAACACATGGGCCAGCCTTGGCCCATGCAGAAACACAAGTTACATCTGCATCTACAAAACATTCTTAACTAGAAATTTGGAAAAATCTTATAAATCTGTTACCTCAAAACACACGTGCCAACTTAGCACAATNTTAGAATGTTAGCTATGTAATTAGCTATTTCAGCAGGAAGCACACAAGAATATGAGCAATGTTAGTCAAGTTATGTCATAGTTGGCTGACAATAATGAAAATGATAGCTTAAGTTCCACCCTTTAAAATTCAGGGCTCATAAAATATAATTGCTTGAAAGTACTGAGCTAAGTTAAAGTGAAACCCTGTATGTATATCAATTGTAAGGGTTCAAAACAAAGAAACCACAATGTTTATACTTTCCCATACCAGGAACAATAAAATACGTAGACAAAAAGTCTATGGTGTTAAAATACTATTGAGCTTTCAATTAATTTTTAAAAATTGACAACTTACAAATTTTGCTGGTGCTTCTTGCCTTGAGTGTGAGCAAGGTAACTTCCCTAAAGATAAAGTGCAATGAATAGTGAACAGAATGATGAAGCATTAATTTTTCTACATGTTTAAGAGCTAATCTTACATTCAAGGCAACTTAAGAAGTCCACACAGATACAAAAGCTACTGCATGAGCAAAAGACTGGGTTTGTGCTGTGGGGGGTTAGATGAAATTTAAGGACTTTCTAAGGCGTTTTTAATGACCAAAAAAATGATTTTTAAGGAGTATTTTTGTGCTTCTCCATGACAAAAAGCAAACCATTTCCAAAATAAATCTACGATTGAGAATCCTCTCCCCAGAAAATTGAGTAGAAATAAGGAGTCTTTGAGGAGTTTTCTCTAAAATGCAAGAATATAGGGAGTTTTTAAGCACTCTTAAAAATGCAGACTGAATCTAAGGAGTTTAAGGAGTAGTATGAGCCCTGAAAAGATTACCCATGCCAACATCATTATGAACTGTGTAATCAAACTTGCAATCCAATATAAGCTTTCAGCATGTAGCATTGTATTGACCTTCAGTGAAGCCACTGTTCTCAAAACTCTCATACTTTGTATTGTCATGATTCTACTAGCACAGAACATGCAAAAACGTAAATCTCTCACAACATGTAGTATCTCCAATACTGAGACTTCAGAGTAATTGCTTGTGTACAAAAATCAGTTAGAAAGCAATCAAATAAAAACAACAATGCTTTTAATTTTCCAAAAAATGTTTCGGATTNTAATGCTCAATTCATCATCAGTAGGTGAATAAAATAAATATATAGAACACATTAATAAAGGGTTCACTCTATCAATCAAATATGAAAATATAAATCGAAAAAGGAATTAAGGTAATGAAAAAATAATGCAATGGTAAACAATGAGAGTTAAGAATTTAATCAAATATTGTAATGATGTAATTGCATATTAAGATTAAGCCCTTCCCACATTATATGCAATGCCTCCTTGAGTTTTAGTTTATAGGTAGTGCTAGCAGAGTCCAGCACTGCATAGCATTTCTCATCACAAGCTTCTCTGCAAGCACTAGAAGCAAAAATAAGTGCAAATACCCTTTAACACTTGTGCAAAATTTCTCTAATGCATGGACTGCAACACCTAGACTTTTTATACATTTCCGGGTGAGTTCAATTTTTCTACAAAAACTCATAAATCCCTCAAATGAGAAGTTATGGGAAAAGCTGCTAGCCTTTTATGATTCAAACTTAAGTTATAATTACTTTCTCTTTATTCCTAAAAATTATAACAGAAGTCCAAAATGTGTCAAAACATACTGAACCAAGCAACATCACCACAACTATTTGTTTAAACAGATAGAAATTTGAAGTTTATAGAGCTTTCAAAGGAGATGTGATGGCTTGTCAATCCTCTATAGCAAAAATTTTATCATCCCTAATAAATATTATGAAAATTAATTATTGTCATACATATATACCTCATTATTATGAAGTGTGAGGCACAACTTGCATTCATATGATCCAAGATGATTTTTCATAAAATATGGATCCTGAAATGGAAAAATTTAATATTTAAGTATCTGCTCATCTTATAAAAGAAACAAAATTTCACATTTCTCATTTCCTTTGGTTCTGCCCCATCTCATATGGAAAAAGAATTTTTGCACTGGAAAAATAAAGTAACAAAAGATTAAAAATACATTTCTGAAGTACATCAATATAAATATGCAAACAACATGATACACCCACGACATGCCAAAAATGATAAACTGGGAAAATTTTGCAATTGATTTAAACATGATCAGCATTCTTTCAATTTTCTAAACCAAGCATGATGTTCTGTAAATCTACTTAAGACATTAATACTCTTAAATAATAAAAACTCCAACACAGAGGAAACAATGTACAGAAAGCACAACAAATTGATTATAATGGAATTGCAGAAATCCAGAAACATTAGAGATAAGCTGATTCTACTGAAAGGAGAAGTATTCAAGGGAAGGGCAGGCTGGAATAACTGGGTGAATGAGAAATTTCAGAAAAATCCATTAAATGTAAAGCTGGAATAAAAGGAGGGGATCAGAAAACTAGCCAATATGTAATACAGCACTTGTTTACAGCACTTTTCCTTCAAAAATGATAATTTGCAAAAAATTTGCCAAGGTGGGACTTTCACAGGTGTCTGTTTTCAGATAGTTCAGTGCATGGAAGGAAATTTCCCATTTGGGATACTCCCCTCTTGGGATTTTTTACATATCTACTGAGGAAAAGTTGTAAGTGAAGCCAATGTACTGATTGTTGCTGACTTAGCACAATTTTCAAAACAAAAGAATATTGTGTTGTGAATATGATCAAGCAAGGGTAGGCTGAAAGAATATATTATTTCCATAAAAAAAGATATTCCAAAACAATTCATGATGAAACCCTGACAAACAAATATTTAACATCATCAAAGATTTTAATTGGAAGCATCCATCATTAGA
>OLMO02000009.1:4920114-4932226 GCA_900291935.2 Cassiopea xamachana | reverse complement strand
TACAGCACCTTATATTACATGACATTTAGTGCCAATCCATTAGTGCGCATTCTCGATTTGCGCAATTTAGACATCCTTTACCCGTGGAACTCTAAGCGCGCAACCCACTGATTGAACTGAGTCCGCCTTAACTACTCATGCGAGCCTCATATTTCGCTACAAGGGATCACTACATAAAACTGCCTCTGAATGCAAGAAAAGATAACATTCTTCAAGGATATATTTTGTTTAGCTGCTAAATAGAGAATAAGTGCCTCATTCGAAAAAACCAAATTATGGGTTGATCACTATCCACATCATCTCAGTTTGATATAGAGGCTACAAAACTCTAAATTAGGATAAAATGGCGGCAAAGCCTGGCGCTGTAAGAACTTCTGATATTTATTCGTTTGCTAAAAAGCAGTCAAAATTATTAGAATTAGAAAGAAATGCAGAAATCAATGATTCAGTAGATACCAGAAGAGCTTGCAGCATTAAAGACCTCGAAAAACGTGGAATATGTGTGTCAAAACTTCATGTTACAAGTGAATGTACAGGTTTGTATGGAAAGCATCTTGTGACTTTTGGGAGTGGAAAGGAGAAAAGATCAAAGGCAAGTGAAAAAATTGGCCGGGAGGCTAAGAGCCATCTTGCATCACACTATATTTCAAATGGTGAGTAGACTTTCTTTCTTTTCAGCCATATTGTAGAGAGTTCTTAGAAGCTTAGCCTTTTCTTGAGCAAACATAATTTGGGAAAAAAATATTATATCTATTTATTGTTGATTTTGAATAGCTTTTGTAAATAATTCATATAAATCATATAAAGCCTAGACCATGGCACAGTGTGCCCAGATGTCAAAATTTGGGAATAAATTCAATAACTTGACACATACTAATCACCTGAACCTGGTTGAGAGCTTGTTAGAAGCAGAATTTAATTATCTACACAATAAAAGAAAATTTTTTCAAAAATTAAGCTCTGAAACTCAAGAACCAATCAAAGCTCTGAAACTGCTGGCAACCCACCAGCAACCTAATGCAGTCATAGGTCTCATGTATCTCTCATCAATCCTATGCTTCCTATCCTATATCTCATCAATCCTATGTTTCCATATAAACTTCTTGAGGTCACCAGCACCACAATGGAGAAAAAGTTGAACAAGTCTCAACTTTTCTTTGATGTCTGTGGTGGGTCACTGCCAGTTGTAATGAAGTGTTTCCATTAAAGAATTCAATGTCGCTGTTGGGTTGCCGGCACTAGAAAGTTATATGGAAACCAGGCTTTAGAGCATAAGAAATGCTGCATGTTAGAACATATCAAAAAAGATTTTTATATTACCTTGCTTATAGTGCTCATAATCAAATGAAAGGAGGTTTTCAGGGACTTTTCATCAAGACTCACATTTTTCTGAAAAAACAATGACACTTTCCTTGCGGTTCCTGAACCAGCTTTTAATGCCTTTTAACTGATTCTTTTTTAGTTTGCTTCCTGAATACCAACATTTTCAGAATATGTTAGCTACCATATTGGTGAAATTTGCCAAATTTTTGAAAATTGGTAAAAGTTTGATGGTTCCAACAAAAAATGGCATAGACTTAAAATTTTATGTGTACCTGTGAAAATCAAAAGTTTTTGGATTTTACATTATTTTGACCTGCAGTTTTTTGCATTGCAACCTTCAATTTTATAGGGTATATAGTGCATGGTGCCAAACTCAATTGCACAAGGGGGATAATTCAGGGACAGGTCAGGGAATAGTCAGGGACTTTTGATTTGCATATTTGGCATGAACCCTGTGTGTGTAAATTCTTAATTATTTGACTTATGAAACTGGATAGAATGGGATTTCATTTGTTTTTGGCTTGGGTTGGTGCTGCACAGAAATATTTTTTGGGGCATCACACATATTCCCAGGTGCACCTTTGGTGTGTAATTTACATGGAATCCATCTTGGGCATCTGGGCTTACTTTGAGTAGAAAATGTTAGATATAAAATAGAGACCATGCTGATTAGTGAGTATTGCCAATATTACAGGTGACATTGTTGGAGTACAAACATCTTCATCAGAATTGAAGGATGGAAATATTGCATCTGGGATTGTAACTAAAGTTAGTGATGATGTCATAACTGTTGCATTTGAAGAGGAACTTGAAAGTTCATCATCATTTGACACATTTGCACTCATAAAGTTATGCAATGATGTCACATATAAAAGGTTGAAAATGTAAGTTGAAGAATCTATACCAGTCTTTGTCATTTAATGCATGTGATCACACAAGCATGTATTGGCACACACATAGAGCCAATAATGCAAGCTATTATTGATTGCACATATGAATCAGCTATTTCATCATTGATTTTTACCTTCAGTCTATGAGCAAGTGCCAATCAGAACCAAATCAAATCTTCTGCAAAGAGAACCAACAACATCCTCCCTATTTGCTGCCTGTTTCACATTTTTCAATACCAATCAAAACCTCCCTCAGTTAGAGTTGTGAGAACAATAGTAATAAATTTTCTAGTTGTGTAGTTGAAAGCAGAGTTTCATGTTCTCATCCACAAGCAGTTTATAACTCATTTGAATCACATTTGTAGTATGTAGTCTTTTCAAAATGCAAATACAATCCTTTGATTCTTTATAAATGCATCATAACATTAAAAGTGACAGAAACTCTCAAATGAATGAAAAAAGCTTTACTGTTTTTTCATCACATTTAGATAGCATTCTATTGCATTTTTATTCCACATGAACTAATTTGTATAAGAAACAAGGAGGTTACTGATGCTATGCTCTAAATGAAATGCAAAAATGTGTTGTGATTGCAGTTGCTATCTTGTTTTGTAAATTCCTTATTAGCAACCTGAATAAAGCCAGATAGGTAAGAGTGTGAATCATATGCATAAAAGATATTTTGTTTGTTGTTTACCACACACTTGGTATTTTCCTAATGACAAAAGCTGCTATGCTATTTAGTTCTCATGTTGTCAAAATTTCTTTGAGAAGCAATAACCCACATTGATGTTGTTTTTGTTTCTGAATATAAACTCTACTATTGGATTTTATATTCTGGATATCTGTTATTTTCATGACAAGATTTTATTTGTTGCAATATGTAATTGGGAATTTGCATGTACATTTTGATGTTGAGCTTGGATTTTATAGTGGTAGATCCCTAGAATTATTTCATTCTGAAACTTTAGATTGGATATGTTGAAAATGTATGATTACTCCCACATTTGTGTTGTATGAAAGAAAGATCAATTGTCCAACTGGTCTAAAGAGTCTCACCTTATAATGAGTTTCCTTTATTTTCTCAAATGATGAAAAAATGTTTATTTTTCTAATCCAATAGAATGAAAATCAATTTCTAGAACCAGCTCTTTTTATCTACAATTGTGTTTTGATTGTAGTGCTATTGAAGCTCTGAATAACACAAAGAAACATTCACACCTGAAAGATGTGTTGTTTCACCAGATACCAATTGGTGTGCCTTTGATGCTTTTAAAAGAAGATAATTTCCATTTGTTTGATTTTAATCTCAATCATTGTCAGATTGAGGCTGTTAAGTTTGCGTTAAACCAAAAAGAGATTGGCATCATCCATGGTCCACCAGGAACTGGTAAAACAACTACAGTTATTGAAATCATTAGACAAGCAGTAAAACATTTCAATTTCAAGGTAAGCGCATTTCTTTTAGAGACAGCAATCCATTTACCATAGGAGCTATGTCAATGTTAATAGTTCTTATGTTCAAGAATTATGAACCATCTCATAACTACCAGCTGCAAAAGAATTTTAATGTAGCTAGAAGGCAGCTTAGTAATTGGAATTCACATTAGTAATCAGCAGAGTTAATGCTTTGGCATTTTCAATGCATTTGCAAACTTCTAATGATTGAAATGTTAAAGCTAAGCAATAGTTAGCTATTCATTGTGTGAGTCAGTTCATATATCAGTTGTCAATGATCTTGTATTCTTGAGAACCTAGAGATCTCCCCCAAAGCATGTCATTTCATTCATTGATGTATTTCTTCACTCACTCAAGTAGAATATAAGATTTGGCCCCACTGATGAATCAATGATTAATTGCTTTGTTTTGTGTTGGTATCATTATTATTGAAATGTATAATTAAAATTTTAATCCCTCCTTATTCTAATTGAATGACATTGTTCATTATTTTTAATTTTAGGTCCTTGCATGTGCTCCATCAAATGTAGCTGTTGACAATCTTGTTGCAAAATTAGTGGGCAGCAATATTAAGGTAAATTTATACTGTTTGTCAAAATAGCAAAAGCATATATACTCTTGCTATTCCTATAATGCATGCATGTTTCTCATTAACTTGAAATAGTTGCTACAGCAAGGAAGGAATGCACACTAATGTTTGTGAATTAAAATTGGAAAGGGTAATTTGTTTGTATAAGCTGCTCTTCTTCTGAAGAAAAAATATGTCAAGATAACATTGGCTTAAGAGAAGAGCTGAGAAATTTAGGATTTCTGCCTATTAATAATTTGCTAAAGGTAGTTAATAAAGTTTAGGCCAGAAGAAAACAATAGCTGTGTTGTGAGGGAAAATATAGGTTTTTGTAAAGTGGGAATGCAATTTGGATTGGTAAAACCATTGTGATCCAACTGGTGAGTTTTTGATGCCAACTAGTTTTTGCTGGAGCCAGTGGCCTACTTTCCAGCCCAAAGTTGATTCATAAGTCCTTCTATGTTCACTCTCATTCTCTAGGTTGTTCGTCTTGGCCATCCAGCTAGAGTGTACCCACACTTACAGAAATATTCATTAGATGCTGTTTTAATGAATTCAGATTCTTCTGAAGTTATTAAAAGTGTTAGAGGTGATATTCAGCAAGTTTTAGTGAGTATCCTTCCTTTTCACATTTTGAAAATAATTTTTCTTGTGAATGTTTATTAGCATATCTACACCTAATTTCTTTATCTTCAAATCATATTAAATGGACACCTACATTTGATCATATGAGTACTAGAAGGTAGCAGCATGATCCCTAACCCTATAGGGTAACAGCCTGCTAGAGAAGACACTTATTCTGTGTCATCATTGATGGTTTTTGGAGCTGATTATTGAGGGTTGTAGGATTGTGAAAGGTTGGGCACCAAGCTCATCAAATACCTGGATAACCAAGCTATGCCCATTTTTTACTTTCATTACTGCCCATCGTAAAATTTGTATTTTGCTGTAAAAGCCTCAAGGCTTGACTATAGAAAGCAAAAAAGTATACTACAAAAAGAGCTAATATTTTAAAGGTTACCAAATGGTACAAAACTGCTACAGAGTATGCAAAATGGAATGAAAATATTGCAGAATTTACTGAATGGTATGACGACATCACACTCCCACTCATCTCGCTAAATCCAGCTATGTGTGTCATTGGCATGTTGGGTAGAGTAGCCAGCTGCTTATCTCGCTTCCTTTATTTCCTAGCTTTAGGAGGTAGGGTGGATAGTTTCTTTCCAATTTGCCTTTATCTCCCCGTTGCTTCCATCAGGTCCCAAGTTCCTAGTAGATGGACAGTGAGAATGAAGTCAAGGTTAAATGATGCCTTGAGCCATCAAGTTTCAGCACAGTTGATGGTAGCTCTAGCTAAAAGCACCTCTTGTAGCATAGGATGCTAGTCACTTTTGACTTTTTGCATTCTTCAATCAAAGTCAATTGAACAGGGTTCATGTTTAACTTAGAAAACTTGGTAAACCTAGAAAATAGGCCATTTGTACAAAAGGTCAGGGAAGACCTGGAATAGTTAGGGAAATATCTGTATTATTTATCCAAGTCAGGGAAAAGTTAGGGAAAACAAATTATTTAGTTTTAGTTCACATATCATTTTCATTTTGATTCATGCGTGGTTGCTCGCAAAGGGGCTATTCCGTTTGTTTTCATGAAATGTGAGCTTTATCACTTTGCATAGTGCTATAGCAAGTATATTTAGATTACTTTTCTATAAGGTACCATATTCTTTGCCTATTTTTGTAAATATGTGAATTGTGGATCAAGGAAAAGTGGGTATTTTTAGTAACAGTCAGGGTAAGGTCAGAGGAATTTTGATTCCTGAATGGGGTTTGAACCGTGTTGAAGTTTTTAATTCTCATTTGGTAACTGTTTTTAGGAAAAGATAAAAAAATCTAGAGATGGATCGAGTGCTAGAAAACTAAGAGGTGAGCTCGGATTCTTGAAGAAAGAGCTCTATGAAAGGGAACGCAAAGCACTCCGGTTGGTTCTTTCATCAGCTGACGTTATTTTATCAACCACAACAAGTGCATCACTAGAAGGCCCCTTGAAACATTTGAACACAGATCATTTTGACTTAATTGTTATTGATGAGGCAGCCCAGGCATTAGAAGCGAGCTGCTGGATTCCATTGAGCCACGGAAACAGGTACGGAAGATAATTTTTCGATGTGTTTTGAGATGCCATACTTGAAGACCTAGATTAGAATTCATTCATCTTAGCTAAGTTCACAATTGAAATAGTTTATGTTCCTAACCATGGCCTCATGGCTCTTTTACGATCTTTTAATGCATTACCAGGGCTGTCGAGAGAGTTCAAAGGCCCCAGTGCTAAAAAGAAATGCAAACCCTCCTTCGTAGATTAAGAGCAGAAAAATAGAAGGCCTGGATATCAACCCTGATAGTAACTACTGTTTTTACATTATGAGGCCACCCAGACCTTGAGGACCAAGGGGTTATGAGGCTTGAAATGCTGGGGCAATTTGTCCTCTCTGCTTGCCCATCTCAGCAGTTCTTCTGTGCATTGGACCGCCCGACCATAAGAAGACTAAAAAAAGTTTAATGTGACTTAGAAAACTGCAAGATTGAAATCTTGTTTGAAAGATGTTAGATCTATTTGCTGTATGCATGGAACAGCTTTCATAGGATGTACTTCACAAGAAAGCATCTTTCTTAATAAATTTGAATATGGAACGGAACACTAGACTTACTTTTGCTGACTATGACTATATTCTTATGAATAGGTGCATATTAGCTGGTGACCATAAACAACTCCCTCCTACAATCATAAGTCAAGAAGCAGCAAGGAAAGGCCTTGAAATCACGCTAATGGAAAGAGCAATTTTAGAGTTTGGAGATTCGATTGTAAGAATGCTTACCAGCCAGTACAGGTATAGACCTAGAATAATTCACAATATAAGGCCCCGTGGCTCCATAATTTAGTTGGATATGTTTGGTGTTTTTCCAATATGTTAACTTTCAAATAAGCAATGAGTTAGCAGCACTGTCCTTGAACATGACCTCATTGCTTTCAAATAAGCAATGGGTTCATGTTAAAGGATAGTGCTGCTAAGCGTTCAATCCCAGTGAGTGCCTACGCCTTTTTCACCAAAAAATTTAGGCGTTTTACTTTTGTGATTCTCCTCATTTTCCCGCACAGTGCTAAACCGCCAATGATGGATATGTTTTCCTATAGCAGACTCTTAATTTATTTTTAAAACGTACAGTAGAGGGATCTTCTCTTAGCTCGGAGATAAGAATGCTACGGAGATTCAAATTATGTGGACTCGTGCCAGAAATTGAAAGTTTGTATGCTCAGGGCCCATTATTTTTGTTCAATGATAGTAGTAAAGAAGGACTCTCCTTTTCAGGGGCTAAATTCAGCTAATGTGCTACTTAGCACTACTCTATTCCAGTAACACGAAAAACTTCAAAGCAAAAGTTCAAGTCAAGCACTTATAAACTCACGTTAGGTTTAAGTAAAACTCATTAGCAAACCAATTTGTTTGTTTATGAATCTAGTGATGTTTTATTTTAGAATGAACAGCGTGATAATGGAATGGCCTTCAAGGCAGCTTTACGATGGTAAGCTCATTGCAGATGATTCAGTTGCAGGGCATCTTTTATCAGATCTAACTGAGGTAGTTTCCGATGAGAACACTTCCATCCCCCTGCTGTTCATTGATACTGCTGGATGCTTTATGTACGAGCTCAAGCAGGAAAGTGAGGAGTCTAAAGGAAATGAATACGAGGTGCAATTGGTTGTATCTCATATTGAGGCCCTCTTGAATGCAGGTGTGAAGGAGGAATCAATAGGAATAATTACGCCATATAATTTACAGGTTTGTACTGTCTCTATGGTGATATGCATTATATTCCGTAAAAGCTCTATTAAGCCCCCCTTTCAAGCAACAATTATAAATAAAACCCCCTCTCTATCAATTCCCCCTCTCTCTTGGAAGTAAATGATTGAATGGGCTCTTAGCTCGTGGAGAATACTGCCAGATGAGATCAGATGCATAAATAAGGCCCATACACAGAATTCCTTGTGCGTCGTGGAAACCTACAGAATACTCTGATCTTTTTGAAGGAATCCAACAGGCGAAACTTTGCTTGGAAGACATTTCAGGATTACCAACTGGCTCTGATGGTTAGTATTGAGATGTGAGGATTATAGTTGACTAATGTGAATAAACTGTCAAAGTTGCTAGCACCGATTTTCCAATGGAAATGATGCAGAGGGAATGCAAAAGACCATTTGTATAAAATTTTTACCTCGAGTTATTAAAAAGCTCCCCTCTCTCTAATAAGCCCCCTCTCTTTTAAGTCCCCCTTTAAGATTCCAAAAATAAATAAGCCCCCCGGGGCTTTATAGAGCTGTTTATGGTACTTGGTATGTTGTAAGTCACCCTTTTAGTGTTCTGAAATATGCCTGCATTTAATAAAGCATCTTGGTATTTATGGATCATTTGGCTGATGTATTGTAAGACTTTGTTTGAGGCTTAATTTCATCTGTACATTTGTCAGTGTCAGTTAGCCAGAACAGCTTTTCAGATTGCCAACCCTTTTAACGAAGATTGCTTTTCAGATTTCCCAGAGAGAGCCTTAAACTTCTTGAAACGAGAGACTGTCAAACTTGTAAACTTTTTCGCTCTCATGTAATATATCTTGTATATTGATATGATGGCAATCTGTTCAATAACTTTAATTTTGGTCATACTCATTTTATATCAGTATATTCACCAGCCTTTACTAAGCCGAGGTTCATTCCCTTAAGTGGAAACCCGCCTTTAGATAGCGTCCACACTAATGCGTTTTCTTATGAAAACGCATACATTTAGATTCATCAAAATGTATCTGACTGCATCTAAAGTGCAAAAAGGAATCTAATTGTATGCGTTTTCATACGAAAACGCTTTGGTGTGGACGCTACCTTTGTCCTCGATCTAGTAAAGGCTGCTGGAAGTTTTCCATTTTCTTTCGCAAATTCAATGAAGGAATGCCTTAACCCGCTTTTGCTGAGAGATACATTCATCTAAGAGGCTTTGTTAATTTTGGTGATTCCTCCAATTGGTGACCAATATGTAACCTCTGCGTGTGTTATGACATGTATTTGATAGCTGTTCTAGCCCTTGTAGTGTTGGCATTGCAAGCCAATCCACTCTTTTTCAATCTGCCTAAGCAAATTTTTCACAGACAATATAAGTTTTTCTCTATTTATTTTCATTTGTTGGCATCTAGTGGTGACTATATCTGTTTCTTTTCGATAAGCTTCTTTGGATATGCTTACAGTTTTGCAGTGTACACCTATACCTTTAACTTCACTTACACATGGATTTTGAGAAGTTCTGGAACGGTAGGGGCGTGATTTTAGTTGTTCTTACAACTTTTTTAATTAGTGAACCTGTATGACGTGATTGAAGATATTTTTTTACCTTTTAGGTAGATCTTATTCGTCAAGCACTGTTACCTGATCACCCACAGTTAGAAATTCGATCGGTAGATGGCTTTCAGGGGAGGGAAAAAGAGGCTATAATAATTTCACTTGTTCGCTCGAATGACGAAGGTAGGCCACTTTTCTGGTTAGGCTACTCATATTTGTTCTTCTAGATCGTTTTTTCATGGCTAGCTTCTACAATCGAAGATCGCAGCAATTATTATCATTATTATTATGATAAAATTCTTTAATGTTGGTTGTACATACATATAGTTTGCTAAACTAATTCATACCAACTATTTACAATAATACAAAAGTTAAACAATAAAGATGAAAATAACTAGAACAAGGAAGTAATAAACTATTTCCAATCTAATTTTTTTCTGTTAGGATCTCACTATAGCCTCATTTACAGATCTTGCAGTTGCATTTGTCCCTATTCCATTCTTTGAGCTCACTTTTGAATATTGCAGTTGAGGTCACATTTTTTATATCATCGGGTAGTGTGTTCCAAAGGTGAGCACCTCTTCATATGAGACAATTAGCTCCNCAATTGTGCTTGTTTTTACATTTGGTGTTTGCAATAGATTGTTTTGTTCGTAGTTCATATTTTATGTCCCTCTTTTCAAAGAATTTCCACTTGATTGATGGATTTTCTTCTGATAGACACTTATAAAGTTGAAGCATTAATTTTTGCAAATTCTTTGTGTGAGCTTTTCGCTCATCCGTTCTTGCAAAAATTACTTCAAATGGCACATTGAAGTCATTATGGAAAATACTTAGTGCCCTTTTTTGGACAGGATCGTCCTATTATTGGCAGTGGCGCCACGTGACCTCTTTTTCTGGGGTGTAAAGCAATAATTTACCGACAGAAACCTATATAACTGTGAATTTACCAACAGGTGCGTTGTCTTGGCAATAGTTACTTATTTTTACGGGTTGCACTGATGCAAGAAAGGGCATCTTCAACACTCTCTTCACTATGTCATGCCAGAACATACAGTCATTTACCTACGAAAGTTATATGGTCTAAATTTACCGATGAGATCACGGAAGGTTGGGGGTGTTATACCCCCTACAACCCCCGTAGCTACGCCCCTGATTGTTGGGAGCGTAATACAGCTTTGGCATACCAATGAAGCCAGGTCTATAGACTATATGGCATTTTTAAAGTATATGATGTAGCTTCTTCAAATACGAGGGAATCCAAATGTGCCTTTTTGGGGGCGGTCGCTGTAAGGCATAGAGAAGGGTTCATTTGTGTATGTCTTGTTTGTGAACAAAAGCAACTAAAGTTTGGTCTTTAAGAGAGCTAATCTATCTACACCAAATTAACTTACATAATACATAAACTTCATCTATAATGTAGTACTATACGTATATTTACATAAATTTTGTCATTCTTTCCCTGTTGTCGTATGACATGGAAATTTGCTACCCGGGCCCGAAAACCCACAATTTGTGTTTGAGAAACCATGCATTAGTTGAAAGTAGAACACAATTCATACATTGAAGGTAGCTGCATAGGTATTATTATTGTACTTTGTCAGACTGTCATGCATTATTAATATTGGTACCTGTCTGTCACAGGTGAGCTGTTTTTAGTCGTAATTTTTACTCAGTAAACTTTAAGATTGCATTAATATAACATTTGACTCAGCCATCCAAGGTATCGAATGATTCATTTGGTCNCAAGTACATATCTAAATGTTATATAGGATATCTTTTGATACTTGAGAGGAAATATATTGATTCTTTGTAAATAAAATAAGATATTCAGTTGCAATTTAATTTCCTTTTGTTTCTTCCAGTGCTTGTTTTTTTCTTGCTTTTCTTTATACTTGAGCATTGTATTCTAAGAGAGTACTTTTTGAATTTTTTATCTATATTGATAGATTCATTTCTATATTTCTGTGCATACTTCTTCCCTCTCACGTATTTTTAGTAACATAATCATTTGCTGATAGGGTGATAAGCCAGGCGTCCAAAGGGAANACACAGTATTAGTTACTAACTGTTGGTGATGTGCAGGGCAAGAAATGTTGAAAATTGCATGTTGTTATGTCCTAGCAGGCAACTTGAATTTTCTTTATAGCTTTTTCTTGCTTATGGTTCAATAGAATTTTGAGTGTCTATCCAATAACGTTATTTAAGCCATTCCCCAATAGCAGATGTGTTTGCCAAATTTTCACAGAATTCCTAGACAATAAGTGAATCAAATTTCCCTGACTGTTCCATGACTTTTCTCTGACTGATAGTCAAAAACAGCAACTTTAGCCCTTACCCCGACTTCACATATTTACAAAAATAGGTACAAAAAATGGAGGGTAATAGATAGGTAAGGTACATATACTTGCTATACCAATATGCAAAGTGATAAAGTTCACATTTACTGATGACAAATGGAACAATCATTTTGCAAACAACGATGTAAAGACGTAAT